>CP125979.1:35724568-36924568 GCA_030063025.1 Avena longiglumis
TTTTAGTGTTTTGCTTCTTCACGAGATTAGGGCCGATGAGTTGATGTGAGCCGCTTTGATCTTGGATGAACTTCTGCACAGTATTTTCTAAATGCAGCATTCTTCCCCTTTCTACCTATTTTACTTTATAGTCTTTATTTCCTCCCGATCTATTGCTATCTGTGTATATGATGCGTTTAGTTTTCGTGTCCATCCGGTGATATCCTTGCAGCCTTTATATTGCCTTGGACACATCCTATTACCCAAGAAGTTTGGTAGATAGTTGGACTTGGCGTGGTAATAAGTAATTAAGCTTGCTCAAGTGTTGTTTAACGTGTAGTCAAGTACCCATTGTTGGAGTAATGCCGATGTTTAATGTTGAGATGATCATGGCTTTAATTACCGTTTAATAACTTCAAAAATTGAAGTAGGTACATAATCACACGGAGCACTTGAATTAGGAAATAGGTGTTATTTGGTTTTTAATCATCCACTTGTGTCCCATAGGAACCCGAGTACTTGATACACTGTTCTTTGAATATTCACACTATCCGCATGTGGGACCATGAATCCCCCTAACCCTAGCTTGAGTCATATTTAATTCACAAATCTAAAGTAGTTTGAGAACTTTATTACTATCATGTACTTATGCCATGCTTTCTTGCTTTATTTATGATTGCGGTAGGGTAACATCTCTGTTTAGGTAAGTGGAATGTTTTTACTTGATGTCGACAAGCCCAGCCACTTTCGGGTTCTCGTTTACATCCATTGACACAGACCTCTAGGTCCGGCTCTGAGCTTGACCAACTTCGTCATGCTGGTTGCTTAGTGGGGTGGCCCCTGAAATCAAATATGAATCTTGCGAATGTTGTCATTGATGCCTCGTTGGGTTTTTCATTTGTTTTTTCGAGGTTGATCGTATGCGGTGTTGCTATTTGAACCCCTGCCCCCCACAGGTAAAACTTTTACTGAAAGCCGTGTTGCCGTGGAACTGTGGACGACTTGGAGCACGATATCTAGATCTTAGACAACTATAACTAAGAAGTAGTGCTATAAATTTACTTTGAAATGACTAGTAATCAGCTTCACTACAATGGAATGGCTAAATAAAAATACCAACAAGCTGCCAGTTTTAGGATGCCTCATGCTATATGTATCGACTCAGTAAAATGTATCGCAACTACAATGGAATGGTTAACTAAAAGCTGCCTAACGCTTATAATATCGAGATGACTCATGCTATCTATATCCATTAGTAAATTGCCGCAACAATAACGAAATGAATGGCAAACTTAGCCAGCGTGAGTTTCTCGGTTGACTTCCTCGTTTGGTCTCAGAGGAAATAACGGGATGGGTATGCTTGTTGATAGTTCTGTGTTGGATCTGAATAGGTCTTTCTTATCCCTCTCGATAGCCGCCAGTTGTAGTCTCTATAGGTTGTTCGATGCATGTTGCCGCTTCGATCAGCGACCACGTTACCAGGCGAGGATGGCAATTCTAGTCTCGCCATGTACCGCCTCGATGCAATTTCTCTTTTCCTTTGCCCTTTGCCTACCGGCACCTTTTGTTTAAGCAGGTTTTGAGATCGACGTCCGCTTGGCACAAGCAGGGTAAAGTTATGGGCGCTATTGATTATTCTTCAGGGCTCTTAGCTCAATTTGCATCTTGTCCGTACTCAGACGTTGTATCGTTTCAAGGTGATTTGGATCTTTGTACTGCATATCTGTATTGTTGACTCTTTGAGTCGTTCTAGAATATATATGTTTTGTGGGTTCCATCTGAAGGGTTCGCAACATAGAAAACAAAAATTTTCCTACGATGTGAACTATATACCAAGATCTATTTATACTAGATACAAACAACGGCGGATGTATATCCGTAGAGAACATACCCTTGAAGACCGACAAAGCTTAACGAGTTCAACTCGTGGTTGATGTGAGCGATCTCTTGCCGATCTCAAGATCGAGAGGAAGTCCTAAGCGCCGCCAAATCAGCGGCGCATCCGTGCTCCTTTTACGTTGAGGCACCGAGCAACCTCCGCCTCCTCGCTCCGGTGATGCAGCGGAAGCACAACTCTTTCTTGCCGAATAGCCACGGGAACATGTATCTCGCTAGTCCGAGACCATGGGGATAAATTCTAGAGGGAGAGATCCTTCACGAGGAGGTGTGAGTGAGAAGTGAGGAGGGCTCCTTTTATAGGAGGAGGGAACCCCAAGGGGTGGCAGCGCATGGGGCTGCCCTTGCCCTCCCCTCTTCATGTGGGTGGACACTCCACTCACAAAACTCCTCAAATTCCCTCCACTCAAAAGTCCACTCAAAATTCCCATTAAATTTCCACCAAATTTAATGCAAACTCTCATTAAATAAAACTCTTTTATTTTATTCAGAATTTTGTCAATTACTTTAATGACAAACATTCACAAATAACCCCTTGCTAAATTCTATTTCACATGCATAACCACTTTATGCAATTTCACTGAAAACTTTGTTTGTATCTAGTGAAATAAATTCCTCGCTTATTTATTCTTCGGCATGAAACATTTGCTCCAATTGGATGTCGTGTCTCTTAAGTGTGTCACCCTACGGTTCGTGAATAATGCGGACATGATCGAGACCCTCTCGGATCAATAATCGAAGCGGGATGCAGAGACCCATCTTGACTCCCACATTCAGCGATGACTTTCTTGTGATCGTCCGGAACCTTTTACGCTAGTATCTTAATCCCTTTGTCTCACGATATATTACATGTCCGAGATTCGATCGCCGGTATCTCCATACCTAGTTTGATCTAAATTCGTGACATGCACTCTTTTCTCGTTCTGTGATATAACATTCTAGTGATCAAATCACTTGCTTGCAAGCTAATCAATGTGATATCACCGAGAGGGCCAGTATATCTATCCGTCATCGGGATGAACAAATTCCACTCTCGATCCATGAGCCTCAACATAACACTTTATTAGTTACGAATCCATCTTTATAATCACCTATTACGGTGTGGCGTTTGATGTTATCAAGAAACTCTTAGGTGTTAGTGATTGACATGATCTCATGGTCTAGATTAGGATCACTTACGTAAGTTGTTATAGCAATATAAACTCAATGACTTTGATCGTAATGCTATACTTGGATGAATGTTCATCACATCATTACACTAATGTTGTGATCCGTTATTAACAACATCCAATGTCCATGATCGAAACCTTGATCATCTTGTTAATCAACGAGCTAGTTTATGAGAGAGGCAACTAGGAACTTTACATTTGTTTATTAAACACACATGTATTAACGTTTCCGTATTAATACAATTATAGCATGCAAAATAAACATCTATCATATACTTGGAATACACATAATAAACAATTTATTATTGCCTCTCGGGGCATATTCCTTGATCTCCCACTTGCACTAGAGACAATAATCTAGTTACATAGTGATATATCTAACACCCATTGAGTTACGGTGTTGATCATGTTTTGCTCTAGGGAGAGTTTTAGTCAGCGGATACGCTACATTGAGATCCGTATGTACTTCTACAAATCTTTATATCTCCATCCTTGACATGCTCATGGATGGAGTGAAACAACAATATGCTTGGAATGCTTGTGAGACCTTGGCTCTTTGGCATTGGCAATGGCACCATTGTTGTCACAATAGATCACCATTGGGTCCAGCGTTTGCCACTCCTAGTTAGGATATGAACTCCTTCATCAAAGCGCTTCTGAGCAGCTTCGAGCGACAACATATTCGACCTCCGTTGTTGATCCGCTACCACGGGTTGTTTGGAGCTCCTCCAACTAACGCTCCGCCATTCATGAGAAATCGTATCCGGATTGAGACTTAGAGTCATCCGGATCGGTGTCAAAACTAAGCGTCGACATAACACTTAGACGAGCTCTTCTTCACCTCCGTATACAGAAACATATCCTTAGTTCTTCTTAAGTACTTAAGGATATTCTTGACCGCTATCCGATGTTAGAACACGGATCCGATTGGTACCTACTAGTCAAACTAATAGCGTGTGCCACATCCGGTCTTGTACATAGCATGGCGTACATTATAGAGCCTATATGGTGAAGCATAGGGACTTTGTCCATTATCTCTCTTTCTTCCATGAGCGGGACTTTGAGTCTTACTCAATGTCTTGCCTTGCAACATAGGTAAGAACCCTTCTTACTTCCGTCCATTTAAACTTCTTTAAAATCTTATCAAGGTATGTACTGCGATAGCCCTATTAGGCGCCTAGATCTATCTCTATAGATCTTTATGCCTAATATGTATGGCCTTCACCTAGGTCCTTCATTGAAAATTTCTTTGTTTAGATAACTTTTAACCTTTGTTTAAAGTTCTATATCATTCGATCAATAATATGTCATCCACATATAATATCGAAATGCCACATTGCTCCCACTCACTTTCTTGTAAATACAAGCTTCTCCATAAGTTTGGACAAATCCAAACTCTTTGATCACCTCATCAAAGCGGAGATTCCAACCGCGATGCTTGCTTCAATCCATAGATGGATCTGAAGCTTGCACACCTTGTTAGCATCCTTAGGATCGACAAAACCCTTTGGTTGTATCATATACAACTCTTCTTCAATATTACCATTGAAAGCGGTTTTGACATCCATCGCCATATTTCATAATCGAAATATGCAATTGCTAACATAATCCTAACGACTTTAGCATCGCTACGGAGAGAAAGTCTCATCGTAGTCGACTCCTTGAATTTGTCGAAACCCCTTTGCGACAAGTCGAGCTTTATAGATGGTCACATTACCATCGACAGTTTTCCTTTTGAAAATCCATTTGTTCTCCGGCCTTTCGGTTGAGGTAGTCCACCAAGTTCCAAACTTGATTTTCATACATGGATTCCATCTCGGATTTCATGGCTTCTAACCATTTGTTGGAATCCGGGCTCATCATCGCTTCTTCATACGTCGCGGTCATTATTTTCATCAACCATGAAATTTATGGCGGGATTTCCGTCTGTTCGGGGCTGCAGCGTCTGTTTGACTGCGAGGTTGATAGTACTCTCTTTCGGAGTTTCATGATCATTATCATTAGTTCCCTCTTCAGCAGTGGAGCCAACTCCGGAACAACTTCGGTATTGCGCTACTCGCCATACTTTGAAGAAGGTTCCACAACCTCTTGAGTTCTACCTTGAGCTACTCACACCTTTTTCGAGAAACTCTTTCTCTAGAAAGGATCCATTCTTAACAACAAAACCTTGCCCTCGGATCTGTGATAGAAGGAATACCCAATAGTTTCTTTAGGGTATCCTATGAAGGCGCATTTTCCGCTTTGGGTTCGAGTTTATCCGGTTGAAGTTTCTTCACATAAACATCGCATCCCAAACTTTAGAAATATGACTTAGGTTTGTTTCCAAACCACAATTCATCTGGTGTCTTTTCAGCGGTTTAGATGGTGCCCGATTTAAAGTGAATGCAGGTTTCTAGTGCATAACCCCAAAATGACAACGGCAAGTCCGTCGGAGACATCATAGATCGAACCATATCTAATAAAATGCGATTACGGCGTTCAGACACACCATTTATTTGTGGTGTTCGGCGGTGTGAGTTGTGAAACAATTCCACACTCTTTCATGTGAGTGCTAAACTTCGTAACTTAGATACTCACCTCCACGGTCGGACCGTAGAAATTTGATCTTTCTATTACGATGATTTTCCACTTCATTAAAATTCCTTGAACTTTTCAAAGGTTTCGGACTTGTGTTTCATCAAGTAGATATAACCATATCTACTCAAATCATCCGTAAGTAACAAAATAACGATATCCACCTCGGCCGCACACTCATTGGACCACATACGGAATGTATGATTTCCAATCATCGCCCGTTCCATTGAGCAGGAAAGCGGCGTTCTAGTCATCTTGCCCATAAGGCATGGCTCACATGTATCAAATGATTCATAATCAAGTGATTCCAAAGTCCATCGAATGGAGCTTCTTCATCGTTTAATGCCAATATGACCTGAGCAGCGATTGCCACATATATCTTGGATATATCATCATTAAGTTTAATCCTTTTAGCATCAACATTATGAATATGTGTAACATTATCATTGAGATCTATGAAATAAACCATTCATCATCGGTGCATGACCATAAAGATTTCATTCATATAAATGGAACAACCATTGTTCTCGATTTAAATGAATAACCACTTTGCATCAAACATGATCCGGATACAATGTTCATGCTCGGTCACGAGCACCAGATAACATTTATTTAAGTTTATGACTAATCCCGGCGGTAAGTGGAGAGGCAGCGTTCCGACGGCGATCACATCAACGTTTGATCCATTGCCGACACGCATCTTGACCTCACCCCTTGCTAGCGGTCGCTTGTTCATGACCCTGATTGAGTTACAAATATTATGGCGAACGGTATCAAATACCCGGTGCTCTGCGAGCACTAGTCAAGTACACATCAATAACATGTATATCATATATACCTTTGTTTGCCTTGCGGCCTTCTTATGCGCGAGATACTTGGGGCGATTCGCTTCGATGGCGGTCCCTTACAATAGTAGCACTCGGTATCGGACTTAGGTCCAACTCGGGGTTTCTTTTCGGCGCGGCAACGAGCTTGCCCTTACTTCCTTCCGTTTTCCCTTCTTGTCTTTCTTGAAACCGGTGTTCCTATTGATCATCAACACTTGATGTTCCTTTTGATCTCCACTTACGATTTTAAGCATTGTGAAGCTCGGGAAGACTTCTTCATGCCTTGCATATTATAGTTCATCCACGAAGCTCTTATAGCTAGGTGGCGGCTGAGAACACGATGGATGCCTAAGTCAATGGGAATCGTTATTCCCAAGGACACAAGCTTATCGGCGTAACCCGACATCTTGAGTACATGCTCACTAACAGTTGTGCTCTTCCATCATGCAGCTAAAGAACTTTTACGAAGCATTGTAGCTCTCTCTACGACATGTGTGTGAAAATCATTTTCAACTCACCCATTGTATCAAATGCATTGCCGTTTTGAAGCTTTGAAGTTAGGCTCTAGCCCATACAATATGCAATGAACTAAGTTGTGGTCCTCTGAGTCGAGATAGACATTCTTCTCCTCGTCGGGGCATCATCAAAAGGTGGGGGGCCTACTTGCGCTTCTAGCACATATTGCTTTTGTGCGTGAGAGGAGAATCCTCAAATTCATGGCCCATTCGGTAAAGTTGCTACCGTTAGTTGCTAGTTTCTCTTTCTCCATGAGCATTGAAATTAAAAGCGGTGGTGCCATCTACAACAAATTTGTAAAGTTTAGACTAAGTGTATGATAGATTGAGTTCAACTAATCTATATTCTGAATGAACTCCCACTCAGCGACATCCCTCGTGTCCTTTTGGTGATTACATGAACCAAATCCACTACACCAAGTCCGATCATCACGTGAGTGGTATAGCTTCAAAAGCGAGCATCAAATGGGCATCATATCAACTATATGACTCATGCTTAACCTTTAGATTACGTGTTCGAGGCCGTATACGTACATGCTAGGCTGTAAGTTAGAACCTTAGTATTTGCGTGTGTAATGTTTTACACCGAAATATGGTCGTGGATCCAAGAACACCCGATCATCACGTGATGTCTTGGGCGGCGAAAACATAATCGGTGCATACTAAAGGAAGAACACATTCTTATCTTGATATTTAAATGAGGGATCATCTTATTATGCTTAACAAAGCTAAACAAGCAATATAAGATGTAATCAAACATCATATGTTTATTAGTGAAATTATATGGTTCCCTTGGATGATCTCTATCATGTGCATCGTGGTATGATCACTATCATACCTATATGTATAAATCCAAGGTCTATGGATTTTACGCTATGTGTGTTAAGAGTATCATCTCATACTTCTACTTACAACACTACCATATCATAACACTAGCCCGACAACAATCTAAACTAGGCGCCTCTAATTTATCCATTGCAAGTTTCGTGGCTTAGGGCTTTCGAGATAGAACCGTTCTTACCTCGAACATGAACCTACGAGGATAATCAAATTGTTGACAACTCGCTTGCAAAATAGATATTGACTATAGTAGGAGAGCAGACACCCGCTAGCCACTTATGCAAACTAGTTGCATGTCAAGCGTGGAACAGGTCTCATGTGCGAGGACATGTAAAGTTTGTCGGGCCTTCATCCCACTATGCCACCAATATCCAAAATCACAAAAAGGAGCAACAACATGATCATCATCCCACATACTCATATGTGTACTACCGTGTAAAGTATCTACGCATAGATCCGGCTCGATACCCTTTGAAGGGTTCGCGACATAGAAAACAAAAATTTTCCTCGATGTGAACTATATACCAAGATCTATTTATACTAGATACAAACAGCAGGCGGATGTATATCCGTAGAGAACATACCCTTGAAGGCAAAAAGCTTAACGAGTTCAACTCGTGGTTGATGTAAACGATCTCTTGCCGATCTCAAGATCGAGAGGAAGTCCTAAGCGCCGCAAATCAGCGGCGCATCCGTGCTCGCACACGTTCGAGCACCGAGCAACCTCCGCCTCCTCGCTCCAGCGATGCAGCGGAAGCACAACTCTTTCTTGCGAATAGCCACAGGAACATGTATCTCGCTAGTCAAGAGACCATGGGGATAAATTCTAGAGGAGAGAGATCCTTCACGAGGAGGTGTGAGTGAGAAGTGAGAGGAGGGCTCCTTTTATAGGAGGAGGAACCCCAAGGGGTGGCAGGCGCATGGGGCTGCCCTTGCCCTCCCTCTTCATGTGGGTGGACACTCCACTCACAAAACTCCTCAAATTCCTCCACTCAAAAGTCCACTCAAAATTCCATTAAATTTCCACCAAATTTAATGCAAACTCTCATTAAATAAAACTCTTTTATTTTATTCAGAATTTTGTCAATTACTTTAATGACAAACATTCACAAATAACCCCTTGCTAGAATTCTATTTCACATGCATAACCACTTTATGCAATTTCACCAAAACTGTTTAGGTATCTAGTGAAATAAATTCCTCGCTTATTCTTCTTTAGGCATGAAACATTTGCTCCAATTGGATGTCGGTGTCTCTTAAGTGTGTCACCCTACGGTTCGTGAATAATGCGGACATGATCGAGACCCTCTCGGATCAATAATCGAGCGGGATCTGGAGACCCATCTTGACTCCCACATTCACGATGACTTTCTTGT
This sequence comes from Avena longiglumis, assembly GCA_030063025.1. Lineage (NCBI taxonomy): Eukaryota > Viridiplantae > Streptophyta > Magnoliopsida > Poales > Poaceae > Avena > Avena longiglumis. The sequence goes on from CP125979.1 coordinate 35,733,745, forward strand.
GATCGTCGGAACCTTTTACGCTAGTATCTTAATCCCTTTGTCTCACGATATATTACATGTCAGAGATTGATCATCGGTATCTCCATACCTAGTTTGATCTAGATTCTTGAGCATGCACTCTTTTCTCGTTCTGTGATATAACATTCTAGTGATCAAATCACTTGCTTGCAAGCTAATCAATGTGATATCACCGAGAGGCCCAGTATATCTATCCGTCATCGGGATGAACAAATTCCACTCTCGATCCATGAGCCTCAACATAACACTTTATTAGTTACGAATCCATCTTTATAATCACCACATTACGGTGTGGCGTTTGATGTTATCAAGAAACTCTTAGGTGTTAGTGATTGACATGATCTCATGGTCTAAGATTAGGATCACTTCGTAAGTTGTTATAGCAATATAAACTCAATGACTTTGATCGTAATGCTATACTTGGATGAATGTTCATCACATCATTACACTAATGTTGTGATCCGTTATTAACAACATCAATGTCCATGATCGGAAACCTTGATCATCTTGTTAATCAACGAGCTAGTTTATGAGAGAGGCAACTAGGAACTTTACATTTGTTTATTAAACACACATGTATTAACGTTTCCGTATTAATACAATTATAGCATGCAAAATAAACATCTATCATATACTTGGAATACACATAATAAACAATTTATTATTGCCTCTCAGGGCACATTCCCTTCACCATCAAGGGCTATTGTGTAATGATATTACTTCGTTTCCACCACTTTAAGTGCACGGTGGGCACCATTGAATCGTTTCTACGCGGGTTTGGCGGGAATCGCTAAAACTTGCATAGGGTCGATTCTGAGGGTGTTACAATGGGTATTGTGCATCTACGTTTGTGATGATTTCTCCTTTGATGGTTGATTGCACGGAGGTCAGAATCGTTGGATCGAAGACGATAGGTGACGATGATGACACTTGTAGAGTGCCTTGGTTGGTGCTAAGAGCATCTCCACTCGTTGGGCGAACCCAGGTCGAAATCCAGACCAAACTTTGGCCGGACAAAACAAGTTTTCGTCCTGGGTACGACGAGTTTCCCACTCGCGTACCCAGCCCGAGTTCCCGGGACGCCCGTTTTCGCTCAAATTCGGCTCAAATCCGGCCCAAGTTCGTCTAGATTTTGGCATAGTTCGGCATACAATGAATACAAAATAATTTACGACCAAAGTTCGGTGAAATTTTAAACATAGTTCGTCGTAAGTGTAAACATAGTTCGGCCTGCAGTGAAAATACAACATAGTTCGGCCAATTTCAGCGGTTCATCTTGGCATCTGACGTGTTGCCTAACGTATCCATAGGTGCTCAACAAGATCATCCAAAGGTGTTGATGCATCGCCGGATCTCGGATCTCTGACGCATGGCGATGAATGCAGCCAGGTTGGAGGCACACGATGATCGAGCTGGCAAGAGGACCACACTATGCGTAGTATGGCTCGTTCTCCTCGAGCAAACTCACTGGATCCTTCCTCTCATCCTCAATGATCATGTTGTGCAAGGCCACACAGCAGTTCATCACTTCCACATCGATCTTTCGACCGGATCATAGCGAGAACGGACAAGCGCAAACCTCTGCTGGAGCACACTGAATGCCCGCTCCACGTCCTTCTTGCAAGCTTCATGTTCCTTGGCAAAGTGAGAATGCTTGGGGAGCATTGGGTTTGAGATACTCTTCACAAATGTTGGCCATCTTGAATAGATGCCATCTGTTAGATAATATCCCTTGTTGTAGTGGTGCCCTCTGATCTCAAATTCCACAGGGGGAGTATGTAACACCCTCAGAATCGACCCTATGCAAGTTTCAGCGCTTCCCGCCAAACCCGCATAGAAACGATTCAAAGGTTCCCGAGGAGCACTTTAAATGCGGGTGAAAGCGAAAGTAATAACATTACTACAATCCTCGATGGGACCCAGAACGAATATATATACAACACGACTCCATGAGTCAGAATACGAATATCTGAGGCAGATCCAAATCACCTTGAAAAGCGATAGGCGTCAGCTACGGACAAGATGCAAATGGGGCTAAAGAGCCGAAGAATAATCAATGGCGTACATAACCTGCAGGCCAAGCGGAAGGTAACCTGCTAACGACGTCGATCTCAAAACCTGCTTAAACAAAGGGGGTGACGGAGGCAAGGAAAAAAGAGGCGGTCGATCGAGGCGATTACAGCGAGGCTAGAATTCGGCAGTCCTCGCCTACATAGGTATGGTGGACTGAAGCGGCAGCGGCAGCACGCACTAAACAACCTATAGAGACTCGATAGAACTGTCGGCTATCAGAGGGGAATAAGAAAGACCTATTCGGTACCAATCTGAGACTACCACCAAACATACCCATCCTTGTATTTCCCCCTCGAGACCAAACGAGGAAGTCAACCGAGGAACTCACACCGTTGGCAGTTTTATTTATTCAGTTATCGTTGCAGCAATTACTAGTCGGGTATAGATAATCATCCTGATATAATAAGAAGTGGGCAATTTTAGTTAATCATTTCGTTGTAGTTGCGACACTTACTAGTCAAATACAATTAGCATGAGATATCCCAGACCCAACAGTTGTTGGTACTTTTATTTAGCCATTCCGTTATAGTTGCATTACTTACTAGTCAGGTACAAGGGTAGCAAGCGACAACCCAAACAAGCAATTGTTGGCAATTTTATTTAGCCATTCCATTATAGTGAAGCTGATTACTAGTCATTATAAAGTCAAATTTATAGCACTACTTTAGTTATAGTTGTCTATGATCGAGATCTTATCGTGCTCCAAGTCGTCCATAACGCGGACACGGCTTTGAAGTTTTACCTGCGGTGCACAAATATCAACCTCGGAAAAACCAAATCAAAACCCAAGGCCTTCACGACAAAGCAATCACCGATTGAAATATTCTGGGGCCACCCATTAAGCTACCATAGCGAAGTTAGGCCGACTCGAGACGGACTCAAGGTTTGGGTGGCGGCTATAAACGGTGGGAACCCGAAAGTGTGGTAGGCTTGTCGATACTGAAAACATGTCCCGATCCTAAGCGATGCAGGTGTAGTACATCGCACAATTTAAATAAAGCGATAAAGCATGGCATAAGTACAGGATAGTAAATAAAACCCCAAACTAGTTTGTGGCCCCAAGAAATAAGAATGAATCAAGCTACGGCTCGGGGGTCCCATAATCCTCCGGATGTGGATAAGCCGAATACGCAAGGAACAGTATCAAGTACTGGGTCCCTGGGACACAAGTGGACGATTAACAACCAAATAACATCTATTGCCCTGTGCCTCTGCATTTACCTACTTCAATTTTAGTTGTTAAACAGTAATTAAAGTCTTGATCATCTCCAACAATAAACACGGAATACTCCAACAAGCTGTGGTATGACGACAACGCTTCAAGCACTTGAACAGCGACTACAACGCAGGTCAACTATCTACCAAACAACGGTAATAGGAGGTGTCCAAGGCAATATAAGGCTGCAAGGGATATCACAGATGCGAAAACTAGAGCATCATAACAGGATAACAATGGACCAACAGGAGAAAATAAAGACTAGAAAGGTAAAATAGGTAGAAAGGGGGAGAATGCTCGCCTGAAAACATTGCCGAGGGTTCATCCGAAGATCGGGTCGACACTCGCATCAACTCATCGGCCTAGTCCGTGAAGAAGCAAAACACTAGGACAAACACCGGATGCACTATTTAATACTATGACAGAAGATCGGGCATGATGCATGTATGATGTATGACATGGCAAAGGTGCAATGCAATTAGGCAATATTAAGCGGAACCGGGGTCCCGACAATTAGTTAGATGGTTCATGTTATTTAGATACCCTGCAATTTAAATGTTGTCTTAACAAGGCAAAAAGATAGCATCGGTTCGCTACACAAATTTAAATGGAGGCGGTATAATGCAGTATATCCCGCATTTAGACTCCATATTTAATTATAAGGTGAATCGGCTTAATGCCCCCAAACCACATGACAATATGCATGCATGAACAATTAATATGCGACAGTTGATAATGTCATATTATAAAAATAGGGGTCTCGGATAGGGAATCACATTAGAGGGGGCTCGACGATCTTGGGATCCGAGGGGTTCAGGGTTCGACAGGGGCTCAGGGTTCGACGGGTCGGCGAGGTTCAGATACAAGAGGAGAACTTGGTTTCCAACGGTCGATCTTGCCGCTGACGACGAACTTGAGTGGATCGGGTACCGGGGGTCTTGGGATCCGTGGAGTAGACCTTGCCGCACGGTTTCCGGAAGCAGTTCTTGTCGTTCTGTGCGAATCTTGTCGTCACGAAGATCTTGTCGGGTCGTCGTATCGGGTCGGTGACCTTGGCATCCGGGTTCTCGGCGAACTTGGCGTGTCGGGTTCGGTCTTCGGGGTCCGGCACCGAGGCATCGAATCCGTGAAGGAGATCCTTGAGCCATTGGATCCACAAAATAGACCTTGGCGTACGGGACGAAGATCTTTGTGTGCGGTGCCCTTGGCTTACATGAAGGGGAGCTTCGGACTCGGACTTTGTACTGGATGGTGAACTCGGATGGATGCCGAAGGTTCATCGGTCTGCGGGCGATGTCGATCTTGGCGAGGTGGTGAACTTGGGGTTTACTGATTGTCGACACACGACATGGCCTTGGTGAAGATCTTGCGGTGACATCCCAAAGATGATCTTGGAGCATCTTGGCGTCAAGAAATCTTGTCGACGAGTACACGACACCCATGGAACTCACGCACGGAGTACATACATGTGCTTTCGCGGTATGAGGCTTGAGGCCGTCTGGGCGTCTGGCAGTGGTGACCGAGCCGGGGAGAGTCGGGAGGACCAGCGGCACCGAAGCGGCAGGCGACAGAGGTCGCTCGTGGGGAAGGTCGGTCAGGCGAAGGCGTCAGCGGCGACTCTGAGGCGCCCTCAGCGCGACGGCGCGAGAGCGGGAGGCAGCGGTGGGGATGCAGAGGCCTTGAAGGCGTCGGGGGAGAAAACTCAGCCTGGCGTCGGTCTGGCGGGAAGAGCATGGCGGAAGCGAGGTTGGCCAGTGGGCGGAGAAACCAGCGGGCTCGAGGCGGTGACTGCACTGCGAGGTGGTGGCCGGAGCGGGGAGGGCAGGTCGGGTGCGTGGTGATCTGAGGAGAGGCGGGGTGCGGTCTTGCAGAGGTGGGGCCAGTGCAGGTGGTTCACGTGGTGGGTGCGGGTTGGGACAGGCGCGGGGGTGTGGCGTGCGTTGCGTGGTCGCTGTGTGTGTTCTTGCGATGGGACAGGGGAGGTGTGGTTTGGTGAGGTGGAGGGGTGAGGTGGCGTGTGGTGATAGGTTAGGGGTGAGGGTTGGTGAGGTGGCAAGCCGTGGTTGGCCGGGGTGATGTGGCTGAAGGGTGGGTAGAATAGGACTGGGTAGGAAAAGGGTTTAGGGGGACTGGTTTTGTACTGGGGTGGCCGACTGGTCGGATCGGCCCGGTTCGGCTGCCCCTAAAATAATTAAATATTTTATTTATTTAAAACAGGGTTTTTGCAAACCGTTGGTAGACAGAACGAAATATTCCGGAGACCCGGGTTTTGCGTTGAATGAAGGACGGGGCGTTTAGAAAACAAAAACAGGCTCTTCGAAAATAGTTTTATGCAAACAAATGCAAGATGATATGACGTTGCCCAAATTCAATGTGGCATGATGACATGAGCATGTGGTCATGATGATGCAATTCACAAAAACAAAGCGATTTTCTAGTAGTGGTTTTTGCGGGGCGCCACAATTCGACACCACTAACAATGGATCTCGCCCTCAAGATCCGCCTCATGGTACCGGAAGGAAGGTCGGCGATCTGCGTCTTCTCGCTTCGTGTAGATCCTCACGACACCACTAACAATGATTCCTTCTCCATCTTGAAATCGGCGACACCACCAACAATGATTGTTCCCCATTCGTCGAGAGAACACTCCGGAGAAACAAAGATGAAGATAAAGGTCTCAAAAGGGTAAGCCACCTCTAACTTCCGCGGAAGGAGTATAACTGCAATGATTCACCATTCAACGTGCAAGAGCGAATGATAAGAGTAGTCGGATGGTGATCAGTCCATCGCGCACCCAAAGCATTACTCTGCACATGAATAGGAAATTATGCAACCAACCCTCAGAATTCAAATTGTAGATCTCGACAAGCGAGGTTCGAAGCAGGAGGAGTGATGAGACTACGCATCGGATCTGGCGTAGATGATGTCGTCGTCGGAAAAACAATAAGGCACGAGGAGGAGCAAAGAGAAATCCACCGGATGAAGGATCCCTCGGATACGAACCGGATGTAGCAACACCGCGTTACCAAAGGAGGCGAAACCACGATGCGATGGAACCCAACCACGAAATCACGGACTCAAAGGAGAGAGAGAGGATTCAAAACACGCAGAGGTGAGAGGAGAGCAAGAGAGGGTAAGGAGTAAAATCGGACCTAATCGAACTATCCAACCGATTTTCAAAAATAGTTTTGACACTCTACTTGAGTTAGCTGGGTTATCCTCTGTTTGGACTTGTGGGTATCGCAACCGCTGAGCTCGATACCACTCTGTAACACCCTCGGAATCGACCCTATGCAAGTTTCAGCTTCCGCCAAACCCGCATAGAAAGCGATTCAAAAGGTGCCCTTGAGCACTTTCGTGGTGGAAAGCAAGTAATAACATTACACAACAGTCCTCGATGGGACCCTGAGCAGATATATATATACAACACGACTCCATGAGACAAGAATACGGATATACAACAAAGATCCAAATCACCTTGAAAAGATAGAGGCGTCGACTACGGACAAGATGCAAATGGGGCTAAGAGCCACGAAGAATAATCAATGGCGTCCATAGCCACTGTGCCAAGCCGGAAGGGTAACCACGCTAACGACGTCGATCTCAAAACCTGCTTAAACAAAGGGGTGCCGACAAAGGGCAAAGGAAAAAGAGAGCGGTCGATCGAGGCCAAGACAGCGAGGCTAGAATTGCGGTCCTACTACATAGGTATGGTGGATCGGAAGCGGCCGCACTAAACAACCTATAGAGACTCGACAGAACTGTCGGCTATCAGAGGGGAATAAGAAAGACCTATTCGGTACCAATCTGATACTACCACCAAACATACCCATCCTTGTATTTCCCCCTCGAGACCAAACGAGGAAGTCAACCGAGGAACTCACACCGTTGGCGCTTTATTTATTCGATTATCGTTGCAGCAATTACTAGTCGGTATAGATAATCATCCCGATATAATAAGCGATGGGCAATTTTAGTTAATCATTCCGTTGTAGTTGCGACACTTACTAGTCAAATACAATTAGCATGAGATATCCCGGACCAGGTTGTTGGTACTTTTATTTAGCCATTCGTTATAGTTGCATTACTTACTAGTCGTGTACAAGGGTAGTGGCGACAACCCAAACAAGCAATTGTTGGCAATTTTATTTAGCCATTCCATTATAGTGAAGCTGATTACTAGTCATTATAAAGTCAAATTTATAGCACTACTTTAGTTATAGTTGTCTATGATCGAGATCTCGTGTTCCAAGTCGTCCATAACATGACACGGCTTTGAAAGTTTACCCTGCAGGGTACAAATAGCAACACACACTCGATCAACCTCGGAAAAACCAAATCAAAACCCAACGAGGCCTTCACGACAAAGCAATCACCAGATTCGAAATATTTCGGGGCCACCCCATTAAGCTACCATAGCGAAGTTAGCGACTCGAAGACGGACTCAAGGTTTGGGTGGATTTTGTAAATGGCTGGGAACCGAAAGTGTGGCTGGCTTGTCGATACCACAAATGTCCCGATCCTAAATAAGACAGTGCGATACATCGCACAATTTAAATAAAGCATAAAGCATGGCATAAGCAGGATAGTAAATAAAACCCCAAACTAGTTTGTGGCCCCAAGAAATAAGAATGAATCAAGCTCGCTCGGGGTCATAATCCTCCGGATGTGGATAGCGAATATTCAAGGAACAGTATCAAGTACTCGGGGTCCTACGGACACAAGTGACGGATTAACAACCAAATAACATCTATTGCCCACATGTGCCTCTGCATTTACCTACTTCAATTTTAGTTGTTAAACAGTAATTAAAGTCTTGATCATCTCCAACAATAAACACACGGCAATACTCCAACAACTGTGGTACTTGACGACACGCAATAGCACTTGAGCAAGCGACTACAACGCGCAGGTCCAACTATCTACCAAACAACAGGTAATAGGAGGTGTCCAAGGCAATATAAGACTGCAAGGGATATCACGGGTAAGAAAACTAGAGCATCGCAACACAGATAGCAATGGACCAACAGGAGAAAATAAAGACTAGAAAGGTAAAATAGGTAGAAAGGGGGAGAATGCTCGCCTGAAAACATTGCCGAGGGTTCATCCGAAGATCGGGTCGACACTCGCATCAACTCATCGGCCTAGTCCGTGAAGAAGCAAAACACTAGGACAAACACCGGATGCACTATTTAATACTATGACAGAAGATCGGGCATGATGCATGTATGATGTATGACATGGCAAAGGTGCAATGCAATTAGGCAATATTAAGCGGAACCGGGGTCCCGACAATTAGTTAGATGGTTCATGTTATTTAGATACCCTGCAATTTAAATGTTGTCTTAACAAGGCAAAAAGATAGCATCGGTTCGCTACACAAATTTAAATGGAGGCGGTATAATGCAGTATATCCCGCATTTAGACTCCATATTTAATTATAAGGTGAATCGGCTTAATGCCCCCAAACCACATGACAATATGCATGCATGAACAATTAATATCGACGATTGATAATGTCATATTATAAAAATAGGGTCGGATAGGGAATCACATTAGAGGGCTCGCGATCTTGGGATCCGAGGGGTTCGAGGGGTTAAACGGCCTCGGGGTTCGACGGAATTGGCGAGGTTCAGATACAAGAGGAGAACTTGGTTTCCAACGGTCGATCTTGCCGCTGACGACGAACTTGAGTGGATCGGGTACCGGGGGTCTTGGGATCCGTGGAGTAGACCTTGCCGCTGTAGGGGTTCGTAGCATGGAAAACAAAAAATTTCTATTGCATACAAACAAACAAGCCAAGATCTATCTACTAGATTGTAGCAACGAGTTGATGGAATAACTTACCCTCGAAGATTCCAAAGTGTTTAACGAGAGCGGATTCTCGTGGGTGATGTAGTCGTACTCTTTCCGATCTCAAGATCGTGTAGACGATCCTTCCGGCGCTGCGTTCCGGCGGTCCTTGATCGGTCACTGCGTTCGGTACTCGAAGACCTTCCTCTCCCTTGTTCCAAAGAGGGCCGGAGGTTGTAGCACTCTCCTCGATTCGGACTGTGGCGTGGTACAGGAAGTAGAGGGGAGATCCTGAGGCTTCGCCTAAGCCGGAGCGAGTATGGTGGAGTATGAGAGTACTATTAGTGGTCTAGGGATTAGACACACCAATTAGAAGGCTCTAAACCGAAGGCTAGGGCAATTAGAAGCTCTAAACCAAAGCGGCTCTAAACCAGAGATTAGAGGATAGAAACTTGTGTGTCTAGAGGAGGAGGCCCCTCCTTTTATAGGTGGGAGGGATGGCGCGCCGAGGAGGAGGAGTCCTCCCCAACTCGGCCTGGTGGAGGCGCCGGTTGGAGGAGGTTTCCTCCCAACTCGGTTTTGGCCTCCTCTTGCTTGTTCCCAGTTTCTTGTTTTAGCCGTTTGACTTTCAAAGCTGGATATTTGACTTTTACATTTTAGGATTCAATTTAATCCTTTATTTGGAACAACAAGAACACTTAGTACATGATGCAATCATTCCAATATGCAATGACACATTCATGTACCCTCCCCGAGTCTTGGACAATCCGGAACCTTCTAGAACATTCAGATGAAAACATCGAATCATTCCCGAACTCGAAACGGGACTTTCCTTATATGAATCTTATTCTCCGGACCATTCCGGATCACCTCGTGATATCCGGATCCCATCGAGACTCGAACAACATTCGGTCTCTTTCTCATAATACCATAACTTCGCAAAACAACGTCGAATCCTTAAGTGTGTCTCCCTACGGTTCGTGAATTATGCGGACATGATCGAGACACTTTTAGAACAATAACCAATAGAGGAATGGAAATTCATATGGCTCCCACATATTTCTACGATTACTTTGCGATCGAATGAACCACTTACATACGATACCAATTTCCCTTTGTCTCACGATAGTTTACTTATCCGAGGTTATGATCGTCAGTATCTGCATACCTAGTTCAACCTCGTTACCGATAAGTACTCTTTTCTCGTTCCGTGATATGTGATCCCTTGTGAGCTACCACATGCTTGCAAGCTAATTGGATGACATTCCACCGAGAGGCCCAGAGTATATCTATCCGTCATATGGATGGACAAATCCACTCTTGATCCATGTGTCTCAACCAACACTTTCCGAACACTCAATGCCACCTTTATAGCCACCCGATTCACGGTGTGGTGTTTGATGTCATCAAAGCATCCATCCGGTAAAGGTGATATGCATGATCTCATGGTCGAAGGAATTAGGTTACTATGTATCAGAAAGCATATAGCAATTGAACTATTGAAATGACTTGATCTTTATGCTACGCTTATCTATAGGAGTATGTCCACCATATCATTCTCCTAACGATATGATCTTGTTGTTGATAACATCTCAATGTTCATGATAGGGAAACCACAATCATCTATCAACCAACAAGCTAGTGAAGTATAGAGGCTATACTAGGGACTTCAAATTAAGTTTACAAATCACACAAGTATCAATGTTTCCTTGTTAATACTATTATAGCATGAACATAAACATTTATCATAAACACAAAGATATAATAATAACTACATTTATTATTGCCTCTAGGGCATATCTCCAGATCTCCCACTTGCACTAGAGTCATCTAATCTAGATTACATGGTAATATACCGAACACCCATGGCGGTTTGGTGTTGGTCATGTTTGCCCTCGGAGAGGTTTAGTCAACGGATCCACATTCAGATCTGTGTGTACTTTGCAAATCTTTATATCCCCATCCGGATATGTTCTCGAATAGCGTGAAAACGTAGCTTGATGTGTCACTTCTTGTGTGACCTTGGTTCTTGCGCATTGGCTATGGCGCCCATGTTATCACAATAGATAGACATTGGGTCCAGCACTAGGAACCACACCCATCTGTAATGAACTCTTTCATCCATATCGCTTCTTGTGAAGCCTCAAGCGACCATGTATTCCGATTGATTGAAGATCTCGCCACAACGCTTTGCTTTGCACTCCTCCAATTAACTGTGCACCATTCAAAATAAATCGTATCCGGATTGTGATTTAGAATCATCCGATCGGTGTTCCAACTAGCATCGGTGTAACCATTAACAACGAATGTTCATCACCTCCATAAGAAAGAACCATATCCTTAGTTCTTCTCAAGTACTTAAGGATGTTTTGATCATTGTCCAATGATCCACTCTGGATCACTTTGATATCTGCTAGTTAAACTAACAGCATATGCAATGTCGGTCTAGTACATAGCATGGCATACATTAGAGATCCTATGGCTGAGGCATGGAGTCTTACTCATCCTTTCTCTATCTTACGCGATGTCGGACTTTGAGTTTTACTCAAGGTCGTATTGGCAACATGGGCAAGAACCCTTTCTTGCTTTCTTCCATTCCAAACCTCTTTAGAATTTTGTCCAAATATGTACTCTGTGACAATGATATTTGGCGTTTCAATCTATCTCTATAAATCTTTATGCCTAATATGTAAGCTGCTTCGCCAAGAACCTTCATTGAAAAACTATTATTCAAATATTCTTTGACACTATTAAGAAGGTCTACATCATTCCCAATCAACAATATGTCATCCACATATAGTATTAGGAATGCTCTGAGCTCCACTCACTTTCTTGTAAATACAAGCTTCTCCATAAGTTTGTATAAAACCAAAACTTTTGATTACTTTATCAAAACGTTGATTCCAACTTTGGGATGCTTGCTTCAATCCATAGATGGATCGTTGAAGTTTGCATACCTTGTTAGCATCTTTAGGATCGACAAAACCTTTGGGTTGCATCATATACAACTCTTCATCAATGTCTCCATTGAGGAATGCTGTTTTGACATCCATCGCCATATCTCATAATCATAATATGCGTGACGCTAACATAATCCTCACGGACTTTAGCTTCGCTCTTGGTGAAAGTCTCGTAGTCAACTCCTTGAATTTGTCGAAACCCTTTTGCGACAAGTCGAGCTTTATAAACGATAATATTACCATCAGCATCTGTTTTCTTCTTGAAAATCCATTTGTTCTCGACAGCCTTCCTACCATCCGTAAGTCCACCAAAGTCCATACTTGGTTTTCGTACATGGATCCAATCTCGGTTCATGGCTTCTTGCCATTTATTGGAATCTGGGCTCATCATCGCTTCCTCATATTTCTCGGGGTCATCGGTGTTGTCCACCAACATGACATTCATAACGGAATCATACCAATGGAGTGGTACGAGTTCTCGTTGACCTCAGAGCTCTGTAGCAACTTCAACTGAAGTTTCATGATCACCATCATTAGCTTCCTCTCTTATTGGTGCAATCACCACAGAACTTCTTCGGTCTTTGCGCTACTTTCATATTCGAGAGAAGGTTCGACAACCTCGTCGAGTTCTACTTTCCTTCCAAATACTTATTTTCGAGAGAAATTCCTTCTCTAGAAAGGATCCATTCTTGGCAACAAAGATTTTGCCTTCGGATCTATGATAGAAGGTATACCCAATAGTTTCCTTGGTATCCTATGAAGACGCATTTTTCCGCTTTGGGTTCAAGCTTGTCCTATTGTAACTTCTTTACATAGGCTTCAGATCCCCAAACTTTAAGGAGCGACAATTTAGGTTTCTTCCCAAACCATAATTCATACGGTGTCGTTTCAACGGATTTAGATGGTGCCCTATTTAAAGTGAATGCTTGCTTTCTAATGCATAACCCCAAAATGATAGCGGTAAATCTGTAAGTGACATCATAGAACGAACCATATCTAAGAGAGTTCGATTACGACATTCGGACACACCATTACGCTGTGGTGTTCCCGACGGTGTCAATTGTGAAAGTATTCCGTATTTCTTCAAATGCCCGCCAAACTCGTAACTTAGATATTCACCTCCACGATCAGAACGTAGAAATTTAATCTTCTTGTTACGTTGATTCTCTACCTCACTTTGAAACTCCTTAAACTTCTCGAAAGTTTCGGACTTATGTTTCATGAAATAGATATACCCATATCTACTCAAGTCATCCGTGAAGGTAAGAACATAACGATAATCATCATGATGCTACACTCATTGGACCACACACATCGGTATGTATGATTTCCAATAAGTCCGTAGCTCGCTCCATCATAACAGAAAATGGAGTCTTAGTCATTTTACCCATCAGACATGCTTCGCATCTTTCAAGTGATTCAAAATCAAGTGATTCAAGAAGTCCATCGAATGGAGTTTCTTGATACGTTTCACTCCAATGTGACCAAGACGACAGTGCCACATATAGGTCGAATTATCGCTTGATTTCAAACGTTTCGCCTCAATGTTGTTGATATGTGTATTTCCACTATCGAGATTCAATAAGAATAGACCATCTATCAAAGGTGTATGTGCATAAAACATATTACTCATATAAATCGAACAACCATTATTCTCGGACTTAAACAAGTAAACCGCCTCGCAATAAACAAGATCCCGATATAATGTTCATGCTCAACGCACCAAATAACAATTATTTAAGTATAAAACTAATCCCGATGGTAGATGAAGGGGTAGCGTCGACCGCGATCACATCAACCTTTGATCCATTTCCCAAGCATCGTCACCTCGTTCTTCGCTAGCTTCCGCTTATTCTAAGACCTGCTTTGAGTTACAAATATGAGCAACCAACCAAGATCAAATACCAGCACTACTACAGTACTAGTGAGATACACATCAATAACATGTATATCGATATACCTTTCTTCTTGATGTTGCCGTTCTTCAAATCCGCCAAGTACTTTGGGCAATTCCGCCCAAATGACCTTCTCCCTTGCGGTAAAGCACTCAAGATCGTGCTTAGGTCCAGCCTTGGTCTTCTTCGTCGGCGTGGTAACTTTCTTACCACCCTTCTTGAAGTGTCCCTTTTGCTTAGACTTGCCTTTCTTGAATTTGGTGGTCTTATTGACCAACAACACTTGGTGCTCTTTCTTGATATCCACTTCTGCAGATTTCAACATGGCAAAGAGTTCTGGCAACGTCTTATTCATGTTCTGCATGTTGTAGTTCATCACAAAGTTCTTGTAACTTGGTGGTAGTGATTGGAGGACACGATAAATCCCCAAAGCATTAGGAATCACTATACCCAAGCTTTGAAGTTTGTTTGCGTGCCCAGACATCTTAAGCACATGCTCACCGACGAGCTGCCTCTTCCATCTAGCAGTTAAAGAACTTTTCAGAAGCCTCATAGCTTTCAATTGCCGCATGAGTCTCAAAAATCAATTTGAGATCCTCGACAATATCATATGGGTCTAAATCCTCAAACCTTTTCTGAAGCTCCGATTCCAAACCATACAAGATAGCACACTGAACTATGGAGTACTGATTCTTCCGAGCGAGGTAAACATTCTTTACTTCATCGGGAGAATCATCTGCAGGTGGGTCACCCAAATGTGCATCCAAAGACATAGGTCAAATTACCAGCTGTGAGGACAATCCTCAAATTGCGGAACCAATCCGCGAAGTTGCTTCCATTGTTTTTCAACTTTTCTTTCTCTAGGAACGCATTAAAATTGATGGTAGGGGCTGCCATTGATCTACAACATATTTGCAATAGTTTAGACTAAGTTTATGATAAATTGAGTTCAAATTAATTAATAAAGTTAATCTAGGTGAACTCCCACTCAAAAAAATATCCCTCGCATTGTTTTAGTGATCACACGAGCCAAATCCACTACATCAACACCGATCATCACGAGAGTTGATATAGCTTCAATGGCGAACAATCATCATGTTCATCATATCTACTATATGACTCATGCTTTACCTTTCGGTGATCCGTGTTCTGAGACCATGTCTGTACATGCTAGGCTCGTCAAGATCAAACCTTAGTTTCCGCATGAGCAAATCTGGCTTGCTCACGTTGTATACACTTGCGGAATCTAACACACCCGATCATCACGTGGTGCTTCGAAACAACAAGCTTTAGCAACGGTGCTAACTAAGGGTGAACACTTTATGACTTGATATTCATGTGCATGAGGGATCATCTTATAATGCTACCGTCGTCTACTAAGCAATACAAGATGTATAAAGGATTAACATCACATGCAATTCAATATATATGTGATATGATATGGCCTTTCTTCTTTGTGCTTCCGATCTCCATCTTCAAGCACGAACATGATCTCCATCATCACCGGCATTGCATCAAGGTCAATGACGCCTCTCCATGGTTGTCGCCCACCGCTTCAACTATTACAACTACTTTGAATAGACACGCTGGTCTTAACATAAATTAAAGACAACCATATGGCTCACGGTTGCCGACTTACAATAAGGAACATTGCATACATCAAATATAATCACAATCATGGCCATATCACATCATGCACACCCACCGCAAAACAAAGTTAGACGCCTCTACTTTCTTTGCATATTTTACGTGGTTTGGGGCTTTCAATAAGTGTCGTTCTAACTTACGAACAAGAACCACAACATTGATACTAGTATTGTTAATCACCGTTGTAAATTGGATCTTAACTATGCTAGGAGAAAGCAGGCATAAAGCCACTTATGCAATACAAGTTGCATGTCAGCGTGGAGCAAGTCTCATGAACGATGTCATGTAAGGTTAGCCGGGCCTTCATCCCAACATACCGCAAGATGCAAAGTACACAAGAAGCAATCGACAATAAAAGCATCAACGCCCACAATGACCATTGTGTTCTACTCGCTGCAGATCTACATATAGACACGGCTCGATACCCTTTGTAGGGGTTCGTAGCATGGAAAACAAAAATTTCTATCGCATACAAACAAACAAGCCAAGATCTATCTACTAGATTGTAGCAACGAGTTGATGGAATAACTTACCCTCGAAGATTCCAAAGTGTTTAACGAGAGCGGATTCGTGGGTGATGTAGTCGTACTCTTTCCGATCTCAAGATCGTGTATCGATCCTTCCTACTGCGTTCGGCGCTCATGATCGGTCACACGTTCGGTACTCGACGAAGACCTTCCTCTCCCTTGTTCAATGCAGCGGAGGTTGTAGCACTCTCCTCGCGATTCCGTGACAACGGCGTGGTACCTAAGTAGAGGAGATCCATGAGCTTTGGCCGGAGCGAGTATGGTGGAGTATGAGAGAGTACTATTAGTGGTCTAGGATTAGACACACCTATTATAAGGCTCTAAACCAAGGCTAGGGCAATTAGAAGCTCTAAACCAAAAGCGGCTCTAACAGGAGATTAGAGGATAGGAACTTGTGTGTCTAGAGGAGGAGGCCCTGCCTCCTTTTATAGGTGGGAGGGGCGGCCGAGGAGGAGGAGTCCCTCCCAACTCGGCCTGGTGGGCGCGCCCGGTTGGAGGAGGTTCCTCCCAACTTTTTAGCCTCCTCTTGCTTGTTTCCCACAGTTCTTGTTTTAGTTTGACTTTCAATGGACATTTGACTTTTCTGTTTAGGATTCAATTTAATCCTTTATTTGGAACAGCAAGAACACTTAGTACATGATGCAATCATTCCAATATGCAATGACACATTCATGTACCCTCCCCGAGTGCGGACAATCAAACCTTCTAGAACATTCGATGAAAACATCTAATCATTCCCGAACTCAAACGGGACTTTCCTTATATGAATCTTATTCTCCGGACCATTCCGGATCACCTCGTGATATCCGGATCCCATCGAGACTCGAACAACATTCGGTCTCTTTCTCATAATACCATAACTACTCAAAACAACGTCGAATCCTTAAGTGTGTCTCCCTACGGTTCGTGAATTATGCGGACATGATCGAGACACTTTTCGAACAATAACCAATAGAGGAATCTGGAAATTCATATGGCTCCCACATATTTCTCGATTACTTTGCGATCGAATGAACCACTTACATACGATACCAATTTCCTTTGTCTCACGATAGTTTACTTATCCGAGGTTATGATCGGCGGTATCTCTGCATACCTAGTTCAACCTCGTTCTTGATAAGTACTCTTTTCTCGTTCCGTGATATGTGATCCCTTGTGAGCAGGTCACATGCTTGCAAGCTAATTGGATGACATTCCACGAGAGGGCCCAGAGTATATCTATCCGTCATATGGATGGACAAATCCCTCTTGATCCATGTGTCTCAACCAACACTTTCCGAACACTCAATGCCACCTTTATAGCCACCCGATTACGGTGTGGTGTTTGATGTCATCAAAGCATCCATCCGTAAAGGTGATATGCATGATCTCATGGTCGAAGGAATTAGGTTACTATGTATCGAAAAGCATATAGCAATTGAACTATTGAAATGACTTGATCTTTATGCTACGCTTATCTATAGGAGTATGTCCACCATATCATTCTCCTAACGATATGATCTTGTTGTTGATAACATCTCAATGTTCATGATAGGGAAACCACAATCATCTATCAACCAACAAGCTAGTGAAGTATAGAGGCTATACTAGGGACTTCAAATTAAGTTTACAAATCACACAAGTATCAATGTTTCCTTGTTAATACTATTATAGCATGAATGTAAACATTTATCATAAACACAAAGATATAATAATAACTACATTTATTATTGCCTCTAGGGCATATCTCCAACAGCCGCACGGTGTCCGCGAAGCAGTTCTTGTCGTTCTGTGCGAATCTTGTCGTCATGAAGATCTTGTCGGGTCGTCGTATCAGGTCGGTGACCTTGGCATCCGGGTTCTCGGCGAACTTGGCGTGTCGGGTTCGGTCTTCGGGGTCCGGCACCGAGGCATCGAATCCGTGAAGGAGATCCTTGAGCCATTGGATCCACAAAATAGACCTTGGCGTACGGGACGAAGATCTTTGTGTGCGGTGCCCTTGGCTTACATGAAGGGGAGCTTCGGACTCGGACTTTGTACTGGATGGTGAACTCGGATGGATGCCGAAGGTTCATCGGTCTGCGGGCGATGTCGATCTTGGCGAGGTGGTGAACTTGGGGTTTACTGATTGTCGACACACGACATGGCCTTGGTGAAGATCTTGCGGTGACATCCCAAAGATGATCTTGGCGCATCTTGGCATCAAGAACTCTTGTCCGGCCACGAGTACACGACACCCGCAGAACTCACAGACACGAGGAGTACATACATGTGCTCATGATGCTATGAGCTTGAGGTCGTCTGGGCGGTGCAGTGACCGAGCCTGGGCGAGTCGGGACCAGCGGCCTTGAGGCGGACAGGCGCGGTGGTCGCTCATGAGAGAGGTCGGTCAGGCGGGGCGTCCGGCAATGACTCGGGCGCCCTCAGGCGGCAAGCGCGAGGAGAGGCAGCTGGCAGTGGGGATCTGAGCGCAGAGGGCGTCGGCAGGGAGAAAACTCAGGTGGCGTCGGTCTGGCGGGAAGAGCTCATGCAGAGCAGAGGGGGCCGGTCGGCGGTGCCCGGGCGCGAGCTTCAGCGGCGGCTCGAGGCAGGCTGCGAGGTGGTGGCTGAGGCGGGGAGCAGGTCGGGTGCGTGGTGATCAGGGGAAGGCCGGGTCAGTGGGTGCGGTCAGGAGGTGGGGCCAGGGGTCTGGGTGGTTCACGTGGTGGGTGCGGTTGGGCCAGGCGCGGGGGTGTGGCGTGCGTTGCGTGGTCGCTGTGTGTGTGCTTGCGATGGGACAGGGGAGGGTGTGGTTTGGTGAGGTGGAGGGGTAAGGTGGCGCGTGGTGATAGGTTAGGGGTGAGGGTTGGTGAGGTGGCAAGCCGTGGTTGGCCGGGGTGATGTGGCTGAAGGGTGGGTAGAATAGGACTGGGTAGGAAAAGGGTTTAGGGGGCTGGTTTGTCTTGGGGTGGCGTTGGTCGGATCGGCCCGGTTCGGCTGCCCCTAAAATAATTAAATATTTTATTTATTTAAAACAGGGATTTTGCAAACCGTTGGTAGACAGAACGAAATATTCCGGAGACCCGGGTTTTGCGTTGAATGAAGGACGGGGCGTTTAGAAAACAAAAACAGGCTCTTCGAAAATAGTTTTATGCAAACAAATGCAAGATGATATGACGTTGACCAAATGCAATGTGGCATGATGACATGAGCATGTGGTCATGATGATGCAATGCACAAAAACGCAGCGATTTTCTAGTAGTGGTTTTTGCGGGGCGCCACAGAGTATGACCCTCAACAAGCTTGGAAAAGACAGTGGGGAGTTGAGGATGTTGATGTCGTTGTTCGATCCTGCCATGCCAAAGAAGGAGTGCCAGATCCAAAGATCATGTGTAGCAACTGCCTCAAGTATCATAGTGCAACCTCATTTGTGGCCTTTGTACATTCCTTTTCATGCAAATGGACAGTTCTTCCACTCCCAATGCATGCAATCTATGCTTCCAAGCATACCAGGAAATCCTCTACTTTCATTGACTGCGAGGATCCGAGCAGTGTCTTCAGCAGTGGGTGATCTCAAGCACTGTTCCCCGAACACTGCAATCACTTCTCTGCAGAACCTGTACAAGCAATCGATGGTGGTGGACTCGGTGATGCGGAGATAGTCATCGGCACTGTCAGCCGGCGCTCCATGTGCAAGCAACCTCATCGCCACAGTGCACTTCTGCAGTGAGGAAAACCCAACCAAGCCGGTGCAGTCCTTCTTGCAAATGAAATAGGTGTCGAACTCTCGGATGGCATGCACGATCTTGAGGAAGAGCTTCCGGCTCATCCTGAAACGGTGGCGAAACACGTCCTCTCCATGGAGTAGCTGGTCGGCGAAGTAGTCGGCGTACAACAAGTAGTAGCCATCTATCCTTTGCCTCGCCTTGCACTTCCGGCGACCCGGCGCCGAACCACCGCGCTTCGTCTTTGACATCTACATGTACAGCTAGGCGAGCGAGGCGAGGATTTTCAAGTGCTCTTCACCTTCGGCGACCTCGGCGCTCTCCTCCTCCAGCAGTACTGCGAGTATCTCCTCGTCGTCGGAGTCCATGGCGAGTATCTCGTTGTCGTCAGAGTCCATGGCCGAACCGGCCAAATGCCGAACACTTGGCGGGCATGGTGGTGGGAGCACGCAGCGAAGCAGAGCTACGGCGAAGTTCGGCAGCGTGGCGGTGGCGGGCAGGCGGATGGCGACAACTACGGCGGCGTATCTGGGGCGTGGGCATGTCTCGGCGTGGAGGAGCTCCGCCGAAGTCATGGCGATAAATGGGAGCTCTGCGCCGCGCGGGCAGTGGGAATGGGGTATCTCGCCCGTGGCTGGCTCACGCCCATTTTCACTGCGTCCGGAGTTCTCAGGGCGTACCCGGGAACGTGGGTTCGGCCTGGGTAGTCCGGACCAAAATTCAGCCAAATCCAGACAAAAACAGGTTCTTGGATACGCGACTGGACCGATTTTCGGCGTCCGGACCAAATTTCGGCGTCCGGATCGGCGTCCTGTGGGTAGGCGAGTGGAGATGCTCTAACAGCTAAGAGCATCTGGGTAGCCGAAAGCTCTTCCTCAAAATTTCGCCGAACTTTAGTCTTAAAATGTTCTGTATTCATTGTATGACGAATTATGCCGAAATCTGGACGCACTTGAGCCGAATTTGAGCGGAAACGGCCGACCCGGGAACTTGGGCTAGGTAGGCGAGTGGAAAACTGGATGTACCCAAACCGAAAACTTGCGCCATCCGGCCAAAGTTTGATCCGAATTTCGGCCTAGGTTCAGTCCCAACTGAGTGGAGATGATCTGAGACTCGATGTCTGCGTGGTGTCTAAGTTGGTACCGGGCTGGCGTACATGGCAGATATACTACACAGCTAAGCTAGCACGGATCGGACTGGGGACAGAGCCGTAGTGAGTGCCCGGTGACAGGGCGGTCAAAAAGGAAGAAGGCAGGAGCGATCACCCCCTGCCATTTCCCAGCCTTCCACCCCCAGGCCCACCACCCTGCCCTGCCACCGGGTTAGCATAACGCCCGAGCCGCCGCAGCCGTGGGATGCGGTGCGAGCGGCCACGATGACGATGGGGTTGCCGAAAGCAGTTGCACCGTACTTCTTGCGTCGGGGCGCGTGCCTTGGCTATAAGAGGAAGGAAGGGAGCTGGTGGTCCGGGTGGGAGGAGGACGAAGGGGCGCTGCTGCAAAGGTTGGGGTTTTCTCTTCTCTCTCCCCCCGTTCTTGCCCCGGCCTCTTGGATCTTGTCTTGTTGATGTTCTTTTTTCCTTGCGCTGCGCTGCAAAGGGGTTGCGTGCTGGATCTCTGCTTGCTAGCTAGGTAGCTAGTCCATGATTTCTACCCGGCGGCCTCTCTTTCTCTGCGCCCGTGTCTGTCTTCTCTTTCCCCTTCTGTTAATCCTTCTCTGCTTGGACGCGCATCTTTCCTTCTAAAACTCCTTCTTTGTTTCATCAAATCTACTTCTAACCTAGTAGCTACTACCTTAATAATCGCCCTTCTCTTCTGGTTAATTTATCGCAGGCTACGCGGCGGCGGCGGCGGCGTCGGTTCCATCGATCTAGCTAGGAGGAGAGGCCAACCGAGGATCGTCAGACTCAGATATGTATGTGTGCACTGCAGCAACGCCCCCCCTCCTCTCTCTCTCTCTCTCGATATGATCCTTCACACAAGTGGTCTGCGCTGCCTGTCATGCCTGAGACAATCCTTCACACAAGTGCACGCAAGATCCATTTCTCCCCTGCTCCATGGGCTGGATTTGGATGGGCTTGGGCCGGTTCGGGGCTGGATCTGCTGTGGAAAATACAAACTAGTAGTAGGGATCCCTTTTATTTCCGCTCAACCTCGCGTCTAGCCTCAGCTCGCTTTTCGCCGGGCCGGCGGCCGAGGCATGCCCAGCTCGCGGCGCCTCGGTTTGGTCGGCGGCGCAGCGCCGTGCGCTCCCGTCCCGTGTTTCAGTTTCTGCCGCGGTGGCCTCCGTTGGTGCCGGGTACCGTGAGTGCGTGCGGCCGGGGCTGGTGTGGGTTCCTCTTCCTCAGGCCGGCGGCGGCTCGCGAGCGACGTGTGTTTGTGTTAATGCTCCAGTGGGTATGTGCCCGTCGTGATCGAGGCCGTATAGCACGCGCCTGCCATTCTGCTCTTTATGTATTGCGTCTGCATTCTTCTTCTTCTGCTGTTTATGAGTAGCCAGCCAATGGCCTCCGATCCTAATACTGACTTTTGTTCCATTTTTGCATTTACTGATTATTAAGTGTGCTTTTATGTATTGCTTGCTGTCGTTTCTGCTCGCTGGTTGTTGTAGAGATCTGAAAACGACTCACATAATATTGTTGTTGAAGCCGACTTAATTATGTGTTTCTTGCTGTACAGTTAGTTGCTTTGCTTACACATGATGCATGCTTTACAAGAGGTAGACTAGTTTGTGATTGAACGGGGTTATAAAGATGTTTCTGATCCTATCACACTGTAGTAGTAGATAACAAAGTGGACATACAGCAGAGTCTTCTTATGCAATGTTTCTATCTGAAAACTTCATTACTTTTGTGTAATGCATTCTTGTTCTGCGGCTTATGTGTGCTGTGTATGAGGAGCCAATGGCCTATGACCTTTTTTTTTTTGGTTCCATATCTGCATTTACTCTTCCTACATGCTTCTGCATTGCTTGGTGGGTATATACGAGGTGTTTCTTCTTGTTGTTTCTGCTAGTTGGTTGTTTTAGAGGTTTGTTACATAATATTGTTGAAGCCATACTTATGTGTTCCTTGACCACAAACATGATGCTTTGCAACAAGTTATACATTTCTTGGCAAAAGAAATAGTTTGTTGGTTCAACTGTTATAAGGCCCTTTCTGATCCTATGGATCACACTGAAGTAGATAACAAAGTGAACATGCATCACAGACTTCTTGTGTTATTCTATCATATGCACATCACTAATAATACTTGCACCCTACATATTTTGTTGCTTCAGAGCAGTGGTTCTTTAATTGTTTTCGACAACAAGTTACACGTATATGCTGATCTTCTTCTTTTTTAAAATATAAATAAATTATATGCTGCTTCCTGTATTTCTTAGCTAGCTAATTAGTTAGTTTGCACAAGCCTGAAATGCCAATTCTTGCTTGTCCATGCATGTCTGTCTATACAATCACTTTAAATTGAATACCATGTTTCTTCGTGATCATATGCGTTGCTGTATTATTATTGTCATGTTTTCAGTAATTTTCTATCTAAACAATTCTTTTTTTTCAGGTCTGCCATGGACTGCAGTTCTGATGAGTCATCAGAGCTAAGTGATACAGACATTGGTGACTATGCTGAGAAGGTGTACAAGGACCTGAAGTCTGGCAAGCTTGTGGCTAGACTAGGCACTGACAGGTTTAGATGCCCGTTCTGCCCTGGGAAGAAGAAGCAGGACTACCGTTACAATGAGCTGCTTCAACATGCCGTTGGGGTGGGTGCATCCAACCGCGCTGCCAAGGTGAAGGCAAACCACCAGGCCCTGGCTAATCTTCTCAAGACCGATCATGCTGATGCGGCTGGGTCATTGCCGGTGCGACAAGCTGAAGCACTGTTCAATCCACCTAAGCCTGTGCAAGATCGAGAGCTGTTTGTTTGGCCCTGGATGGGCATCCTTGCCAATGTTCCAGCAGAGCAAACAGAAAAAGGTGGAGCCACTGTGATGCAGCAGCTAGATCATTTCAGACCCTCACAGTGTAAGGCTGTGCATTCTTCCAATGGCTACACTGGGTTTGTGGTCATCCACTTTGAGAAGGATTGGATTGGGTTTAAGGATGCCTTGGCATTCCATAATCACTACAAATCACGTCATCTGGGTAAAATGGACTGGAATGAGTCAAGTCGACGGGGAAAGCATATTTTCGGTTGGCTGGCAAAAGAAGAGGATTACAATTCAGATGATCCAGTTGGTAGGTTGTTGTCAGAAAGTGGTGAGCTGAAGACAGTGTCTGAACTGCAACTTGAGCTGTCCCGGAAGACTGAGACTCTCATAACTAGTTTGACAAACCAAATTAGTGCCAAGAGCAAATATTTACTCGAACTTGAGTGCAAGTGTAATCAGAATGATCTTGCTCTTCAAAGGGCCATGGAAGACAGTGACTCGCTGCACCAACGCTACAATGAAGGTACCCTCATGGAAATGCACTAGTGGAAAAGTCTCCTGTGCTACACTCTGCATTGCCAACATGATTATGTCTACTGTTTTAATTTTATTTTGTATTTTCTGCAGAAATGCGTAATATGCAGTCCAATGCTCGTGAACATTCACGGAGAATTGTTCAAGAGACTGATCAGCTGAGAAAGCAGTTGGATGAGAAAGAGAGTGCCATCAAAAGGAGAGCCAAGCAACTAAATGAAATAGTTGCTCAAACTGACATGGAAAGAAGAAAGCTGGAGAATGAGAGGAAAAAGGTACGAATCTACCCTCCCTTGTTTTATGTTACTCTTTATTATCTGAATGTAGAAGTGTATATGTAAGCTTAAGAGATAAATCAATGCCATGTAAAGGCTTATCAGCAAACAGACTTTTCTCAGCTACCTCTCCATTCATTGCTTTCAGAGCCTAGCATGCTTGTCATGATGTATATTTTAGATCAAGCTTGCTGGCTAATTGTCTTACTGCTAAACTAATTCCTCTGCAGAATGATGGTCAAAATGATTCCCTCCACATGGCCAGAATTGAGCAAAAGAAAGCCAATGAAGGTGTGCGAATTCTTGTTGAGAAACATAAGGTATTCATTCCTACCCTCCAATTATTGGTTTCATTCAACCACCTTTTGAATTCTAGAATCTAGAATTTACTCTAACATGTGAAATACGTTCCAGAAAGAGAAGGAAGCTGCTTTGAATAAAATCTTGATGTTAGAGGAGCAGCTGGATAAGAAGCAAAAGCTTGAGCTGGATATAGAACAACTTAGAGGCAAACTGGAGGTGGTGAAACACATGGAGGGAGAGGGTGTTGATGTGAAGAAACGCACTGAAGAACTGACTAAGGAACTGGATGAAAGAATTGATGCCATGGAAAACTTGGATGAGCTAAATCAAGCTCTAATCATCAAAGAGAGGATGACGAATGATGAACTACAAGATGCAAGGAAAGAGCTGATCAAGGTAACATATGTTTTCTCAGATGTGGACAAAAGATGACATTGATTTGCATTGGCAAATTTATGACATTGAATCACTTGTGTTTTATAGGGCTTGGCAGATTTGTTAAACCCTCGTAGCAACATTGTAATCAAGAGGATGGGTGAACTGGATGAGAAGGCATTTGTTAGAGCTTGCAAGGAAAGGTATGGTGCAGAGGCCGAAACAAAGGCTCTTGAACTCTGCTCCTTGTGGCAGGATTATCTTAGGGATGCTAATTGGCATCCTTTCAAGATGGTGGCCACAGGTGAACAATACAAGGTACGCTAATCAGCTGATTTTGTTAAACCCGGTCTGAATTGTATCTAACACATGCTGAGAAGTGCGTAATGCAGTGTCAGCACTAACACAATGTGTTGTGTCTCCAGCAAATCATCAATGAAGGTGACGAAAAGCTGGTGGGCTTGAAGGAGCAGCTTGGAGAAGAGGTCTACAAGGCTGTGACCACGGCGCTTCTGGAGATCAATGAGTACAACGCCAGCGGCAGCTACGTGGTCTCTGAGCTATGGAACAACAAAGAGAACAAAAAGGCAAGCATGGGGGAAGTTGTTGAGCACATCCTGAAGCAGTGGAAGGTGCAGAAAAGGAAGAGATGATGAGTTCATCACCCACACTGAAGCAAGGTAAGGCGTTTCATCTTAGAGATCCATTAGCTTTTGACCTCCACTCTGTATTTTGTCAGTAAACTGCGAGTTACGTGCTGTTCTGAAGAAGGCACACAACTGTTTTGGTTCCTGCAACCGATACTATATGCAGAACATGTTTAGCAGATGGGTGTTTTTTTTTTAACTGTGTTGCATGATCTTTGTGATCTTGCAGCTGTTATCATGGTGCAACTGTTAGATGACGATGCTTGTCCATTAATATTGCAGATTAGGACCAACTGTTATGCATTCACACGTATACATACAGTTAATCTCTGATGCTTCTCCCTTCTCCCTTTTGATGCAGGTAAGGCAGTAAGAAGAGCTTGGTGCGGGCTTCACTTGAGGAGCACAAGGCACTCTGAACTAGGGATAAAATTTCCACCTGTAGACTGAACATCTGAACTACTTAACCTTTGCTGGCTTATTATGTCTGGCGGAGACTTGACTCTTATGTTTGGTGGTTTGGTGGAGTCTGGAACAATAATCTGTGCTTTTGATGGATGCTAAGTAGTACTTATATTTATGGTTGAATCTGTGGTGTATGTCCTTGTTTCTAAAGCTGGTGATTCAAGTACGTAGAACGTTTGTATCCATACTGGGTTGTGTGATTTTGGAATACAATGCTTTGAGAGTATGCAGGAAGCCTATGGAATTGAGCCATACTGGGTTGATCATTACTCTTGCATGGTGCCGGGGCTGGTTTGCTTGAAAGATCAGTAAACTTGATTCGCTCTATGCCCTTTGACTTTGAGCCACATCCTTCTGCCTATGTATGGCACTCTATTGGCTGCTTGTAGAGTTTATAAGAATTTGGAATTTGCTGAGTTTGCTGCTGGAAAGCTAATCGAACAGAACGAACCGCAGAGCATGCAGGCGCCTATGTACAGTTAGTTAGCAAATATTTATGCTGCAGCAAATCTCTAGAGTAAGGCGGTGGATGAAGGATAATGCAGTGGTCAAAACACCTGGATATAGCTGGGTTGAGATAAAGGGTGTAATTCTTCATGAGTTCAGGTCAAATGACAGATTACATCCTCAGCTTCATTTGATTCACGGAAAAGCTGGAGCAGTTAGAGGAGCGGATGAAGGCAGTAGGTTATATATATTCCAGATCTTGAGTTTTCACTGCATGATGTAGATCGAGGAGAGTCTGAAGGTGCAAATGCAAATGAGGCACAGTGAGAAGAAGCTTGCTATTGCTTTTGGCCTGATCAGTACTGCTCCCAGCCAGGGTTAACCTTGAGGATTTTCAAGAATCTCAGGATTATTTGTGGAGATTATTGTCACAATGCTGTGAAGCTCATCTCCAAAACTGAGGATCGAGAAATCATCCCGAGGGACACGACACGACACGTTTCCATCACTTTAGAGGTGGCCATTGTTCATGTGGGGGAATACTTACTGGTGAAGAATGCCGATAACAATGTATACTGGCAAATTGCAATAGTATTCGATCCTCAACAAGAACATTAATGTGATGCACTGGATCTGCAAAGTGCTCAACATCCTAACCCTGTGAGAAATTTACCATAGTGGTTTCTTGGTGTGAATTACTAGTACAGTTACTGCCTTATTGGCACTGTCGGACGAAATTTCTGTCCGCAAAGTACATTTAGTTTGGGCGAGTATGGGCGATATGGACGAAATAAGGGCGAACTTTAGGCGAATATAGGCGATACAGACGAACTTTGAGCAAATATACCCGAATTTTGGGCGAACTTTGGGCGAATCTGGTCATACGGACCAACTTTGGACGAATATGCCTGAATTTTGGGCGAAATTTGGACGAATATGGTCATACGGACCAACTTTGGACGAATATGCCCGAATTTTGGCGAAATTTGGGCGAATATGGTCATACGGACCAACTTTGGACGAATATGCCCGAATTTTGGCGAAATTTGGGCGAATATGGTCATACGGACCAACTTTGGACGAATATGCCCAAATTTTGGGCGAATCTGGTCTATATGGACAACTTTGGGCGAAATTTGGACTAATATGGGCGATACGGACGAATTTTGGGCGAATATGCCCGAATTTTAGGCGAATTTTGGGTGAATATGGTCTACATGGACGAATATGGTCTATATGGGCGAATATGGGCGAACTTTGGGCGAATATGGGCGAACTTTGGATGAATAAGGGCGAATATATGCTGACTAGGCGGGTCCACTCGAATTAAACGTCATTCGTTCTCCTGTGGTATACCGAGGATCTTGGGTTCGGCCCGGTAGGTCGGACAAAACATCAAATCCCATTTAAAACAGATCCTTGGATACACGACTCGGCTAAATTTTTGGCGTCCGGACCGAAATTCGGCGTCCGGATTAGCCTCCTGGGTAGACGAGTGGAGATGCTCTAAGGGTTTTCGGAGTCATCCAGACCTTGTCACGATCTGCCCTGAATTATAGCTATATTCTTTGTACAATCCGGTCTATAGACATTGTCTCAATTCGCCATGCACTTAACGGTAACTATGTCCTTGTTTCTTTGGTTCCATAACAATGCACAGACGGGTCGCTCGTAGAGAAAAAAGAAATGCAGCTCATGGGAACTGAAGACCTGTGATTTCTCTCTGTTAAAAAACATATACGGAGTATAAATCTACACACGAGTCAGCTTTATCTATGTTGGCCAAGTTGATTGAAAACAATACTACTATCTAAAATATCAAATCAGTATCAATAGATCAGTTTTAGAATATATTTTCACAGTCTAATTCTTTAGTGTTGTAAATATTGATATTTTCTTATGAACTTTAAGTACAGACTAAAATTATAGGCTTTTTTTAAACAGATGTACTACTTCTGATCTAAATTAGTTGTCACGGGTTCCTATAACCTAGGCATGTTTAGGCAGGCAATATTTTACATAGATCTGCGACAATTAATTTGGATGGGTATTGGGTAGTAGTATATTCAACTTGACTGGAATGGATATTTGACCGGCAAAAATTATTGAGCTTATACACAATTATAATACTGTACGATAACAATGTTACCCAGACCTGCAAAAAAAAAAAAAAAATGTTACCCAGCAATAAAATCTGAGGAACTGAACTGAACTGAACTTGAAGATATTCCAGATGCCAAAACTATCAGCTTCGCCGACTGCGCCCAACAGCCATCTAGCATCGAGCCATCACATGGGCAGTGTGTGCCGGAAACTTCTGAACGTGAATCCATTCATATCAAATTTGTTCGACATTCACTAATTCTTAATCAAAATTAAGTGAAAAAAGCGTGCCCGCCTTGTGGCTTACTATGTTTTCCCAAGATTTGGTCCTAAACCAGAAAGCACAAGTTGTCACGCATCAAAGCATCTCCACTCGTTGGCCGAACCCAGGCCGAAATCCGGACCTTTTTCCGGCCGGCGAAGTTTTCGGTATGGACGACGCGCTTTTCCACTGGCTACCCAGTCCGACTATCCAGCGAACACAAACGGCTATATATTTGAATATTTATCGTTCCGTCGAAAGTGTTTGGCCACAAGGTGTTCGGCGAATCGCCCACAAGTTCGGCGACATATTTTATTACATAACAGGGAAACAACTCGATTCGTCGATGGGGATGGGCTCCTGGCGTGGTCGATGCGGCGTTGTCGTCCATCTCACCGGTGAAGGCCCCGGTTGGAGGAAGTCAAAGCAGGCTCGGCGTGGCACGCTCGCGCAGAGGAAGGGAAGTCGTGATCATGCTGCGAAGATGGCGACATTGCGCCATGTACGGCCTTGACCGCGAGCTCATCTTCGATGTGTCCTCGCCGCTCATGAGGAACTTGAGGTCCGTGTGGCGCTTCTTGGCGGCGTAGTTGGCCTTCTTCTCGGCAAGGCTGGCTTTCTTCTCGGCGAGGTTGGCCTTGATGAGGGTCACCTTTTTCCCCTTGTGTCTCGATCGCTTCTTCCAGCGCCTCGCTCTTCTCAGCCTCTTCTCGGCCTGCGCCCTCGTGTCGGCGAGGCATTTCTCGATCGAATCCTGGAGACGCTCGGCGGGGGGTCCGGCGGCCTTGAGCATCTTTGCCTTCTTCTGGCCGAGCTCAGGTCTTCCTTCGCTGGCAGCAACGGCCGGGGCCTCGGGGTTGTAGACGCCGTCCTTGCTCTTGGAGAGACTTAGGCGAGTGTCCCGCCACTTCTCGCAATGATCGATTTTCTTGGAACGGGGCTTGCGTACGCCGGAGAGGCGGAGTAGGGGATGTTGATGTCGAAGGCCGGGCGGAGGGCGCGGGCGGCAGGAAAAAGCACATTGGGGTTGAAGCTGCCGAACTCGGGCGACGAGGAGTACCGCCGAGCAGCCCTCCCGAAGCTGGCCGAGAGATCGGCGAAGCCGGGAAGCCGACTCTAGCCTGGCTTCAACAGGGCGGTACGGCCATCAACTCCGAACGCATTGCCGCCGCCGCTTCGCCTTCACCATCGCCGCTCTTCTTCGCCGCTTTCACCATCGCTTTCTCCTCCTCCGCTTGCTTGCCGAGCTTCTCCTTCCTGTCCTTCCGCTTGGCCGACGAGATCTGCCTGGCGTGCTCCCTCTTCTCCCACTCGGCCGAGGACATGCCCTCCGGCTTGGTCGGCGACGCTCTCGGCTTCCTCGCCTTCTTCTCCGCCGGACCCTCGTCGAGGATCGATCTGGGTTGGACGAAACTCTTGGGCGGCATGTTGGGCGGGGTAATCGGCGGAGCGTCGGGGGTGAGTGAATGGGGAAGAAATGCGGGAGGGGGGAAGAAAAGGGCGGGAGTTCGGCGAATCGGCGGGAGTGGTGCCTTCTCTCGCCGACAGAGCTGGCACACACCCGTTTTCGCTGAGTCCGGCGTTCCCAAGGCGTACCCGGGATCCTAGGTACGGCCTGGGTAGGCCGGACCAAAACACGCCGAAATCCGGACGAAAACAAGTCCCTGGATACGCGACTGGACCAATTTTCGGCGTCCGGACCGGCCGTCCTAGGTAGGCGAGTGGAGATGCTCTCAGCATATTACTATGACAATGGAGTTGTGAAATCTCCATCCTGAAAATAGTACTGTAGATGAATGTTCTCCTTTTTCAATCAATATTTGCAGCTGTTTTAAATAACCTTGCCCTACAAACATATGGTCCAATATCGACAAGGCAAACATTTTAGGCAGTTCTAAATTATATGTTGCCCATGTTTAGGTAAATGCTATTGAAAACCGTTTTACACTTCATATTTGCAAACTGGGCACAAAAAGGAAAACATCAGCAACTGTTCAGGTTCGAAGGTATTTTAGTTTCAATGAGAGGCGTTTATCCGAATTGAAACCAACAAAAAAAATTCAGCATTTTCTAGGGCCACAAAAAAGATCAGCAAAAGTGACAACCACAACATGTCATTCCATAGATAATAACCCTGGGTTGCACTGCTCTCAAATCTCCAAGCCAACTCACACACAACTGAAGGTTTCCATCACTGTACGATCATCAGAAACTGTTCCGGTCACGAAAGCTCGAAAAAAAAAGAGAACCCACATAATCTACGGCGATTACACACCGAAAGACAACTCACACAGCCAACAAACTATAGGTTAATTTAGCAGTCTCGTTCTCACATGTGCCACGAGTAGCCGCCACCTCCCTGCTGCTCACCCATGAACAGCCCGCTCTCCGCGAGCTCGCTGGTGATGAGATGGTCGAGCTCGTCCATCTCGTGCATGGGCTCCGCCTTGGGAGTCAGCGGGTTGCCAGCCATGGCAGCAGCCGGGTTGCTGGTCACCGACTTGAAACTGCTGCTTCGCTGGACCATGCCAGCGGCTCCACTGTTGATCAGGTTGCTGGGGCCCGTCGTGCCCACTGAAGCTGGGCCCTTTGCAGCCCCACTATTATTCATGTGCTGAGCCTGGTCTCCACCGGCAGCACTGTTGGCGATCGTTGGTCCTCCGTTTGCATTGTGGGTGCTAGGAGGCTGCTGCTGAGCCAGAACGCGGTTATTGGTGCTCTTGTTGGCTTCTTGCAGCAGCTGATGCATAACATGCTGCTGGTACTGTGGACTCACACCAGCCCCGAAACTGTTCTGCTGGTACTGGGGCATAGCTTGCTGAAACGACATGGGTCCAAGCTGAGCCGCGCGGAAGGATCTGGACGCTTCCAGCTGAATGCCACCGTGCACTCCTGTAGGGCCTTTAAAGATGCTCGACGCCTCCTGCTGA
Source organism: Avena longiglumis (assembly GCA_030063025.1). Classification (NCBI taxonomy): domain Eukaryota; kingdom Viridiplantae; phylum Streptophyta; class Magnoliopsida; order Poales; family Poaceae; genus Avena; species Avena longiglumis. Next base: position 35,765,828 of record CP125979.1, read on the forward strand.
AGCATACTCTGATTCGCGCTTGAGCTTCTAAGCATGTTCTGGTAGTTGTTCAGCGCCTCCTGCTGAAGCAAACCCTGGTTTGCGCTGGAGCTTCTGAGCATATTCTGGTAGTTGTTCAGTGCCGCGGCGTTCTGGGATGCCTCTTGGTGAGTCGGACCCTGATTTGGACTTGGGCTTCTCAGCATATGCTGGTAGTTGTGCAGTGCCACGGCATTCTGGGATGCCTCCTGGTGAGTTGGACCCTGATTTGGACTTGGGCTTCTCAGCATATGCTGGTAGTTGTTTTGTGCTGCAGCATTCTGAGAACTACTACCAGTGGTTCCAACATCTGGAACCTCGTTATTCACATGGGTACTTGGTTCCGTTTTGACCCCCTTTGTCTCGTGCACGTTCTGCATTGTAAGATTTGGTCCGGTTCGTCTGGGATAGTTCTTCAGGCCCTCTGCAGATTTACAGGCAAAACATTAAGCAATTTATACCACATGTCACTAAATCAAAGCAGGAAGGCCTCTATCCATGAGTATCAGAGCATTGCTAGATTTTCTAGAAAAAGGGGCCAGCTCTTTTTTATACAACAACAAATGATTCTCTCAAGCTGCAACAGTTTGCTGTTAAAAAACTACTCCCTCTGTTGCATAATTCTTGTCCTGGTCTTAGTTCAATTTGAGAGTATGAAGCAACAAAGACAACATATAATATGCTAAGATTCATGCTAAGACACCAATTTGTTCATGTTCATTTTTTTAGCAGAATGTGTTCATGTTCTAGCTTGCTGTATACATGCCTAAGAACCATGTTTGCAAAGGTGATAATCGTCGCTGAACTTGCATGATTTGTCTGGGTTTGGCACAGCTGGAGTTCAAATGTAGGTTCTAGTCATGTAGGTTTTCCTTTTAAAATGGAACTTGCTATATGGTTCAAACGTTTTGAAAAGAAATTATCAAATATTATGCTTAGTTCTACCGTCTGATGCAAACCATTGACAAATCATCGGTCATGAAGACACTGTTTTAAGAAAACTTAATTGGGCACCTAGGTGAACACTTAAGATGATACTGAGATGTGAGTATGCATGGCCATACCTATAGGACCGAGCTTGTTCTTGTGGCTGAACTCAATTAAGTCCTCCATGCGATTCACCACCTCTGATATCTGAGAAGAGCGCATAAGCAATCAACACACTATATATGGAATCAAATAAATAATAGAAGCACCCAATGCACACCTAATAAGCAAAATATCACGTGTCCTTGCCAGAAAATATCGAGGGAAGAGAGGGTAAGTATTACTAAGGGACTCTAATTACCTGCAAGCAGCGAACATATCTTTTAGAGAGGCCATGTTCATTTAAGCTGTGGTGGTCTAGATATTTCGCTAGTTGCCGTGATGCTGACACAAACCTACATACAAAAAACGCCATGCATTGATTATAGATTATAACAGGAAGTTAGCTCTTAGACAGAATGGAATACATATTTTTGTGATGTATAATGCCAAAAGAAGCAGTAAGAAACAAATTTAACATTAGCAATGGATGCTAAGTTTACTAACAAGTCGCAAATGGCTTGTGCATCATTGGTCGACACCCCAGCAGGCCCACTTTCATTGTTAGCAGCTTGATACTTCTGGGCAACTTGCAGCATATGATTAACCTGAAAAACAGAAGTATGTACATCAGAAAATAAAGGTGCCAAAACTAAGCATATCACACAAGGCCAGAGATACAGATTTTTTTTGTAATTAGATAAAGTAGTTGAATGACCATGGTTTGCTACTTGCTACGTAAGGAAAGATAAATTGACCGGTAGAAATATCAAGAAAAGACAACTTCCAAATGCGCAAAACAGGAAGAGTGATGATCCAAGAATTCTACCTGTGGTGTTAGAAACCTGCGAGTGATATACTCGTCATGTCGTCGTGAACAGAACTCCCAAGACATAATCTGCAGAGGTGCAATCAGCATATAAGAATGATTCTCATATGTACCTCATTTGCAACATCCAGATGCTCACAAATGGTCCCAAAAAAGGTGCTATGGATTGGGCAAACTACTACATCTAGGAACATACCTTTAATTCCGGGGTGAATATTATTCTCAGTTGCCCCTCGTGTGTAACATGTAGATGATCATAGATGCTCTTCTGAACAACTTTAGTATGCTCAAGGAGAAGCAATCCATTGGGCAACCGGAATTCATTGGGCATGTCCAGGAATAGATATTCATCTATAACACCATGGTCAAATCGAATCTGACAGAGTCTAGGAAGTATTTCATAGGTAGCCTCTGTAAGATGGATAAGAGATGAAAAGGAAGAAAACTGAGTAAGCTCAAAGAAATACAAATTTGATATTAAGTTAGGCTTAGGATACTTCCAATCTGAAAGGTCCATGGATCTCTAATTCATCTACAAATTTTGATACAATGGCTAGTGGAAGAAGTTATTCTCACCCTGATCACCACTATATTAACTGCCTCCAGATTAGTCCCCAATTTTTAGCCTAATATCCTTCTTTTTGCTTTTCAGATGTTTATGGCACAAATAGGTAATTTATACTTAAGATATGGTTTTCTTCACATATAACTATATATTCTACAAAATATATGATTTCAAATGTGCATTGTGTGTGTGCTGTTTGCTAGTGTACGAACATAACTCACTGGAGGAGCAAAACAAAAAGAGCCTGAAAAACAGAACTCGAGGTGTTCACCCAAAAAAGAAACAGGAGGAGCAAAGCACATGATAATGTAAACCACGTGTTGCTGTAGAAGAAATGCAATGCCAAGACTACATACTAGAGTACTACCATCTTTCCAAGATAGCTGCTCAAGAAAGTTATAATATGTTTGGACAAAAAACCTTGTAAGTTTTGATGCCTAATTGCTTTCACACAAAGTACAAGAATATTGTATTTGGCTAATAGATAAATTGCAAAACAATAATACGAGAGATCAGCATTCATCCTCCAGAAGCAATCATGGAGAGGACTACCAAAGATAGTCAGAAATCAACTTACCATGTCCTTTCCCTGCATGTGTATTGCAAATATCACAACGCCATGTATCCTGTAACAAGGAAAAATAGGACTGGGTGACTATGATATCATCAATCACATATAACATCAAGGAACCATTGACCATACATGCATACTATCAGCGACAAATGTATTCATTACATGAAACATATATAAACGATCATATTAATTAATGCAGGATGGTTTTCAGCAAATAGCTATTGCAGGTTACAATAAAAAAATATTTCCTCCATAAACCTCACATATAAATTGTGTTCCTCACCGCCATCTAAGATACTTGATAATTAAATAGAGTGTTAAATAATCCTACCAGACATTTAAGGAGATGTTAATTAATTTAATTTTGAACACCAATTTGAAAGTTATGTTGGACTAGGGAGACTTCAGAGTATCCAACCAAAATCTCAAGTATGAACTGTTAACTAACCTGAGCTGTCTGCTGAATAGATACTGGAGAGTTCCCTCTTTTTTCATATGATGACACGCACCATCTTTCTCTTGCTCGTGGTGCAAAATACTCATCAATAAGCTTCCTCCAGTATGTTATGGGGTTATCCTACAAGATAATATGTCAGTAAAATGATCTCTGAATGGCATGTGTCATGTAATCAATGTATATAATGAAGAGACACACCTCTGGCCGGTGGCGCTTATGATACAAATACTGCATTAACCTTCTAGAACAAAGCCCGCTCTCAACAGGAGTCCTAACAGGTCCAGCTAGCTGCATTCCAGGTTGTGCTAGCGGCAGCCTCAACTGCGGCTGCCGCGGTATGCCAATTTGTGATTGCTGAATTTGAGGAAATTGTTGTGCCAACTGCTGCTGCTGTAGATGCTGAATATGTGCCAGTTTCTGCTGCCGGATCAAAGCTTGAAGCTGTGGGTTATGTTGGCCCTGGAGATGAAGAGAACTTTGACCTTGGAGCAGCTGCTGAATCAAGTGCTGTTGCAGGATATCATCTTGCCTAATATCAACCCTTGGCTTCTTCTGAGCATGAAATGCAGCAGCAGCCTCAGTCCCAGGTTGAGATGTTACACTAGATGATCTCCGCTTCTGCATCTGCTCTTGGGGTGGACTTTGCTGCATGATGGATCCATCAATGACTGACGAGCCAGATATGTTATTGGATGAAAATGACATCGGGGAGGCAGGAAGGCGCATGAATGAATCAGCATTCATGCTTGTACTATGCTGAAACTGGGCACCACCAGAGAGTGATGAGTTGCCATCAGTAACCAAAGAACTAACACCGATACTTGGCCCGGAGGAATTTGTAGAGCTAACTGGAATGCTACCATTCATGTCCCTGGTAACAAATCCAAGATTGGAGCGTGGGGCCCCAGACATGGAGGTCACCAGGTTTGCAACTTAACCATCACCTTGCAGAATCTTGCTTATTGGCTAAGAACATCACTAGAATCTACTGACTATCTTCAAATCTTTTTAGCTGCAAAACGTAAAGTCTGATTCAGCTCGACATTGAAGAGATATAAGAAAACAAGGAAACTGTAAGCATAAAATTTCTCAAAGCAATCAGCCTATGAACATCCTGAATTTAACGTTTAAGCCACAACATTAGAGCAGCCCTGTTTCCTCGGGGCACTAGAAACCAAACTAGCCGGCATGAAAGTGCCAGTGCTGATCAGATCTAACATGTGAAATACATGAACTTGAACAACCAAAAGGAATCCCAATTGTCCAACCTATGTCAAACAACACCGGAAAAAGCTTTACAGAGAAAAGAAGGCAGGAGAAAGATGAAACTACAATTTTTTTTTACTTGACCAGCACACAGATACAATGTGACCTAGCAATGCACAAAATAAAAGAACAAAATATAGTTTTTGAATCAGTAAACACCATCTACATGACCACATGATCATGTTCACCCCAGCAAAGTGTGTTATACTAGTTCGTATCCATCTTGACAAAAGCTGGAACCCAACAAAACGAGAGCTGGTGGTACAGCATCTGAAAGTTGTTCAATGGCCGTCTTATGCAAGCTTGCAAGATATCACAAACCAAACCACTAAACAAATCAAACTACAAGAGAAAGCCGCGAGAACAAAAACCAACAAATTCAGTGAGAAGAAATACGATCGAGCTTGATCGCTCGAAACATTGTACATCGACCTATTCAATACCGACTATGCAGGACTAGAAGCCTACAGCTAGAACAAGAAACACCCTATATAATAAAATAATAACCGGTTCACCACCTAACTAAAACAGAACAAAATAGATACACCAATCAACGGGTTAACCCAAGCGATTGGGAGAGAAGGTCAATCTAATGAATAGGAAAACACATGCCCAGGGGACCAAACAAAATCCAAAAAAAGAGGCATATTTTATCGTGCAGGAGAGGACATAAGAGTTTATTTTTTTATGTGATTTAACAGTCACTAGGAACTCGAATCAGTAGCAGAGGAGCATGAAAGGTTGTGTGGCCAAGGCAGCACACACGCAAGCCGCTACTCATCTTGCTAACGAGAGATTTTAGAGCATACTGTGGTGGAATGCACATACAAAAATAACATTTCTATAGAGAAGAGGTGAGAAGAGAGCAGGCTACAACCAGTGAACGGTGAACAGATTCGGCCCCCTCCGATTGCACCAGACCAGCAAGGGCAAGCTAGAGAAATTCCCCCCAAATCTCTCCTCCACTGGCCGGGGACAAAACCCTAGCCGAGCCCAGCGCAACCGAAATCCACAACAACAGAAGAAGAGGGACAGGAGATTCAGGAGCGAGAAGCGGGTTCCCCGCCGGTGAATGCATTGGGGGAGAACCGGGACCCCTCTCCCCTCCTCTCCCCGGCAAAACAGAAGCCGGTCCAACGCGAACCCAGGCGCGGACAGATTCCCGCGGGAGGAGGAACGCAGGAGGACAGACAGATCGCCGCTAGCTCGCGGCGCCGGAGCAGCCACCAGGAAGCGAAAAAAATCTCACCTTGGCGAGCCTCCACGGGATCAATCGCCGCCGCTCCGCCTCAGTCTCCCTGCTTCTTCCTCCCCTGCTCTCTCTAGCTCTAGCGTGCGCTTCTGTGTGGTGTGCTGACAGGGGCCAGCCCGCGGCCCGGCCCGCTTTGACCGCCCTTGACCGGTTGCCGACGCGCTCCCCGCCGTCGGATCGCGATCCCTCGCGCGTGGTCGGCCGGGGTGGTGGGGACGCTGGCTGCTTCGGGACAGGGTCAGGTCTTGGCTACGCGCACGCCGCAAGTGTACACAGCTAGACCTATTGGGGCTGTGGAGCCCGGTTTCAGTGGCACGTAGTTCGGCTTGCTGGTGAAGCGCTGGTGTGTGGAGCAGAGGAGGCCATTCCTTTGGCTGGCTCTCGTCGTCCCAGGAGAAGTTTATTTGCTAATTTTTAATGGAAAACAATACTATCCTCCGATCCTAAATAAGTGTCATGATTTTGGACTAACTCTAGTTTAAAATGGCGACACTTATTTAGGATCGGAGGTAGTACTGTTTTTTGGGGATCGTTATGTTCGATCCCCAAGGTCGTGGCTCCCGCTCGTGTGTCCCCGGTACTCGTTCTCTCGCGTGCGGATCTACCTAGGTTCTCTTCCCCGAAATAATAGGACGCCTACCGGAAACTGCTCTAGCACCCGTTGTTGCCGGATCCGGCCTACCGCCGCCGGACTAGGTCGCCGTCGCTACCGGACGGACCCACGAAATGCGCCCGTGCCCCGCGTCCGCCCCATTCTCGAAATCGAGCTTTCGCTGAGAGCTCGCGCCGGAGCTGCCATGGCCCAAGGGTTCCCGTTGCAGGAGCTTAGAATCCTACCATGGCGTGCCCCGTACAGTCTGATGGTGCTCTCGTCGGCAAGCCATCCCCTCTGCCAACTCCTCTAGGGGATAGGAGCCCCGCTGCACGCGCTCCGGCGGCGGGGGTTGTCTCCCAATGCGCTCTGCCATGGTGCTTGATGGTTGAGGACGACGACTGTGCTGAATTTTTGCTACAGAGGGTTGTGCTTATCTTATTTTTCTTGATAAATATTTTTGTTGGGTTTGCTACTTCGGTGTTCCTGAACTGCTACGTGATTTTTTGCTATAATAATGTAAAGTTTTTGATACGATATTTGTTTTTGCTACATACCTATATATTGTTTGCTACAACAGTTTTATGTTATTGCTATGATAGCGTATTTTTTTGTTACAAGGTCTTCGACGAGAATCTTTCGGCAAAACTTCTTGGCGATGTCTTCGGTTTTTCTACATTAGTATAATGTTTTTTGCTACAACTGTTTCCAGCGAGGTCTCTACCAATCTCTCCGGCGAAGTCGGGTTTTCTATAAGGTTTCCGGCGATGTCACCAGCAAAGTCGGTTTTTGCTACAATTGATAATTGTTTTTGCTACATATATTTTGTGATTTTGCTATAATAGCATAAATTTTTTGCTACACGGTCTCTGGTGGGTCTATCGGCGAAGCGAGTCTCCGGTAAGATCCGATCTGCTATATTAGCACAAACTTTTGCTATAGGGTCTCCGGCGAGATCTCTGGCGAGACCGTCTTTTTTTCTATTTCCTGGATCAAACGTTTTCTATATGTAGCAAAAGTGGGACTATATGTAGCAAAAACAAGACCGTTTGTAGCAAAAGCGGGATGAAAGGGCAGAAAACAGATCTGACCGTTGATCTGAGTAGATCGGATGGCTGGGGACCCAGGGGATGGAAAGTTTCCATGTCGGGTAATGCCTAGCGCTGCCCATTTTTTATTTTAATTTTGAGCACAAATTTAAATTAGATTTTGATAAATGAACTAGAAGTGAGACATTGACGGGATCTCACTTGACACCCTAATATTTTGAAGACACAACTCAGGGATCTAGTGTGTTTTTTTATTGCTAATAAGTGACTAAAACATTTCACACAAAAAAATTAACAGTAAAATGTCAATGTTGAATAAGTTCTAAGAATTTCATTAAACGATGCCACGACGAAATGTGTTTATTCTGCATGCAATTTACAAGGCTGAAAATTAGGAATGCATAGGTTGAAACTGTTCCATGCCTATTTACTATACATTTATATTTAGAGTAGACACTGTGATAACATTAATTTCAACCTAATAATGTAAGAATGTTCGGCTCGGATACTCAGCAGACATGGCCCATTTGGTTCGGGCACTCCCATGTGGTACAATTTTGTGCCACATGGTATGTTTACCAAGTCTAATACTCGGTAAATCCCCTTGAATTCATCGGACTTTTTCGGGTATTTAAAACATTCCTACACATAAACACAATATATATACATCTTCGCAGTATTCAGCATATATTTTCATTTCAGCACACATATACATGAATCCACAAACCAAAATAACAGTTTTCAGGCACAAGGTACAACAAACACACAGGTTCACAACAACATGAAACATGAGTTCAAGTTCATAGTTACATCAAACATGAGTTCACATTCGGCAATAAGCATATCCACAACAACGAATGTGTCCTCGATGCAATCCTACAAGTTCAAAGCACAAGCATAAGCCTTACAATAACAAAACATTCCTCTTTTGACAAGTCCTAATTTTTACAAGTCTACACACATGATTTTTTTTGTGTACTCACGTGACTTTCACAAGCTAAATTTTGTATAAGTTGAAAGACTAAACATACTAGGGTTTACAGTTTGCCATCTACTCGGATGAGTTATAAGTTGAGTATCTTAAGAATGAGTTACAAGTTCAAATGGTCACGAAGCACAAGTATGGGTTTACAATTGGAACTAACCTAGAGTCATAGTTGAGTGTGGGGGTGAGTGGTAGGCGCCACTGGGCTTTCTTGCAGATCTGGAGTTGGCGGAACCGGCGGAGACTGCGGCACATTGTTTGATCCAACCGATAGATTTTCCTATAAGCATGGAAAACAATGAGCATGGGATGGTAAGCATGAGACAATAAGTTGAAAGATTGAAAAAGTTGCAAGAAAACTTACAACGACAAAGCTAAGAGGAGGAATAGGAGAAAGAGGATCTAGCGGAGCCGCGTCGCTCATAAATGCCTGCAAATCCAACTACCAGATCAAATCTTGCAGTTGTGGGTAACTTTGGCCCACTAGAAGAGAACTCTGACATTGGAGCAATTGTTGAATCAAGTGTTGTTGCAGAATATCATCTTGACTAATATCAACTCTTGGAGCAAGAAATGCACCACCAGCCTCTGAACTTTGTTGCATGATGCACTCATCATTGACCGATGAGATAGATATGTTATTGGATGAAAATGACACCGGTGAAAAGGATACGGATGCCACCTAGAGGGGGGTGAATAGGCGGTTTAAAACTTTTACGATATGGGCTTAACAAAGGCGGAATAAAACTAGTGTTTACTTTGTCAAGCACAAAACCTATATAAACTACGGTTCACCTATGTGCACCAACAACTTATGCTAAGCAAAACAAGGAACTATGTGATAGCTAGATATAATAATTCAAGCACGAAGGCTATCACAAAGTAAAGTGCATAAGTAAATAGCTTGGGTATAGAGATAACCGAGGCACGCGGAGACGATGATTTATTACCGAGTTCCTCCCATAAAGAGAGTACGTCTCGTTGGAGAGGGGGTGGTATCAAACCACCTACGCCACAAAAGGCCTCCCTTATTCTCCGGTGAATCTCACCCCAACGGGATCGATCCACACTTCCACTATTGGTGCACTTGTCGGTGGCAACCAGAACCTCTCACAAGGTTGGGGCACTTCTTCACAACTTAATCGGAGACTCCCAACAAACGCCACCAAGGGCACAACCTGCAACACCAACAAACCGTATAGGGTTCCAAGAACCCAAGAGTAAAAAGCTTCTCTACTTTCACTCACCAAATCCTCCGAGGAGAACTCAAACCGATGCACCAAATGCAATGGCAAGAACACAGGAAGTGCTCAAGTCCTTCTCTCCCGAATTCCACAAAAGCTATAAAATCTAGTGGGAGAATAAGAGAGGAAGAACACACGAGGAAATCCACAAAAGAAACCCCAAGATCTAGATCCCAATAGGTTCCCCTCACATAGATGAGAGATGGATTGGTGGGGTTGTAGATCTAGATCTCCCCTTTCAAATCCCCCAAAAAGATTCAAGAAATATGGGAGTGATTGAGAGTATTTGCAAGCTCTTGAAGGTCAAAACAATGGAGGAGAGAGAGAATTCAAGCCACCGGCCTAAGGAGGAAGAAGGGGTCTATATATACCCCTCCCCAACGAAATATGACCGTTTGGGACCTTCCAAGCCGGATAATCCGCCCTTCCCCCGGATATTCCGGGTTCCCCGGGCCAAAAAAATGGCTAAGGACTTGGCGGCGCGAGCCTCAGTATAGGGGCGGATATTTGGGGCGGATAATCCGCCCCCGAAGGGCCAGAAAATCCGCCCCCATTAATGGGAGCCACGCCTCAAAGTCCTTAGCCATTTTCCAAAAATTGGGCCGGATAATCCGCCCCCATGGCCGTATAATCGCCCCCCCTGAAAACTGGCAGGAACAGCAAAACTGAAACCATCATAACTTTTTCATACGGACTCCGATTTTGATGATCTTGGGCTCGTTTCGAAGATAGTAACGAGCTCTACAAGATCATGCAGGGAACCATCATAGTACAACAATGAAGGATAGAACCAAATGATGAAAGGTTTAACCTATCTATAAAAGACAAACTGGTAAAACCTCCAATATCGAAAACACAATAGAGAATGCATATGAAATCCGTTTTCGATGAACTTAAGCTTGTCATAGAGATTGACACAATATCTAAATCCTCTCATGGATAAGAACCAAATAATAACCAAGAAATATGATGCCAAGTATGCAAAGGTTTGATCTCTCACAAAGGGATATGATCAAGTTGCTCACTTGAGAGCCCCTCTTGATAGTACGGTTATCTATCCTATAAACCGGTATCTCCAACTAACACCACGAGACTAGTTAGAAAGAAACCCTATCAATATCAAACCTTTGCCTTGTATATTCCACACCTCGGGATGGAGCACCTTTCTTGATTGCACTAGCTTGGTGAAGATGCTCCCCCAGACTCCACTATGGAAGAGCCTCTCTTTTAGGCATATCTTCACATATCCATGATCACCATAAGGATGGCACGATACACTTGAGATAATCTTAAGAAACCTTGATCAACACTTGATTAAGTTGTGGAGAAGTGCCCCAACCTTGTGAGAGGTTCTGGTTGCCACCGACAAGTGCATCGATAGTGGAAGTGTGGATCGATCCCGTTGGGGTGAGATTCACCGGAGAATAAGGGAGGCCTATTATGGCGTAGGTGGTTTGATACCACCCCCTCTCCAACGAGACGTACTCTCTTTATGGGAGGAACTCGGTAATAAATTATCGTCTCCGCGTGCCTCGGTTATCTCTATACCCGAGCTATTTACTTATGCACTTTACTTTGTGATAGCCTTCGTGCTTGAATTATTATATCTAGCTATCACATAGTTGCTTGTTTTGCTTAGCATAAGTTGTTGGTGCACATAGGTGAACCGTAGTTTATATAGGTTTTGTGCTTGACAAAGTAAACGCTAGTTTTATTTCGCCTTTGTTAAGCCCATCTCGTAAAAGTTTTAAACCGCCTATTCACCCCCCCCTCTAGGCGACATTTGTATCCTTTTCAATTGGTATTAGAGTCCGGTCTCTCATTTTAGGCTTCACCGCCTTGAGAGTAAAGATATCGGCTAGGGGTTAGTGCATAATGACATGCTCTTATTCGATGGCACAAATTATGATATATGGAAAACTCGTATGCTTATTTATTTTCGGGACATGGACCCAAATTTGGAGCGTATTGTAGAGATAGGTTTTTCTCCTCCTATGGATTTCAAAAATCTATCTTGTGAGGATGAGAAAAACTTATATCTCGATGCTCAAGCTTCTAATGTGCTTGTTAATGCTTTGAGCTATGTAGTTACCTCTTCAATCATTCTTTTTGGAGCGCTCATGAGTTATGGACAAAACTTTAAGATAAATATGTTGTGTCCAATATTGTTGAGGATGATTGTGTTGCTTCCACTTCCGGTCAAGATGAGTTCTCATCTTCTACCACTTCACCAACATTTGATTTTTCACAAGGTAATGATATGGTGAGTGGTGATAGAAATTGCAATTTGGATAGTGTGCTTACTATTTATAATCCATCATCTCTATCTAGTTGCAATGATCTATCTTTGGACTTTAACACTTTTAGCACTACAAAATTCTTACATGCTTGTGTTAATAGTCCTTGCATATCATGTAGAAATGACTTGAATAAATCTCATGATGATATGCTTGTGTTTTCTTGTTGCCATGATAAAAATGCTTCTATTTCCTCTAGTGCTTGTGTTGCTAACCATGTAGAGGAAACCGAAGATTCTATGGGCCAAGACAAGGTTTTGAATGAAGCCACAAATGAAATCTCATCTTCACCTTCTTCCGGTACCCACCTATGCCTTATGGCTAGGCATTCAAAGGTAACTCCTAATTTGGAACCCATTACCTCTTGTGATGAGGAGGATGTGGATAATGTGGAAGAAGAGCTTGATATTGATGATTTATATGAAAAGGGTGAGATTGTTTATCGTGTCCTTGTTAAGAATAATATTGCTTGCTCTAACTTTGTTGAAATCTTGGACTTTGCTATTAAGAGCAAAGAACATATTGATAAGTTAGAAGCAAAAATTGAGGAGCAAGAAAACATAATTGATGAAAAGTTTGCGCTTGAGCGTGAGTATGATAATGAAATTGCTCAACTAAAGGACTCCCTTGAAGAAGAACAAACCACCAAAGAATCTCTTGAGGAGACTTTTACTCTAGAATTATCTAGAGTAAAGGAATACCACGATAGAGAACTTGCGGTGGCAAACTCCTTCAAGATTAAAAATGATGAACTTGACGTTGCTTATGCTAAACTTGTTGAGGATTTTAAGCACCTCGAAAATGGCTCTCGGGTTGTTAAGAGGGAGCTCATCAAACTCACCGAGTCGCATGAGCAACTTAAAGCTTCATACTCAAAAGAGCTTGCCAAGTTGCCCTCACCTCTTGCTAGTAGTGATGATTCTTATGCTACTGACTCTATTTCTTGTGAAGCATCTATTCTGAAGGAGAATGTTGAGCTAAAGGATCAACTTGCGTTGCTAACTAGCAACTATGGTAAATTAGAAGAAAGTCGTGTTAAGCTCTCGAGCTCGCATGAGGATCTTCTAGTCTCCCATGGTAGGCTAAAGTTAGCTCATGAGGCCATCGTGTCAAAGGTAACACCTAGCGGGCCTCATGTGGACATTAGCATTATATCTACTCCAAATGTTATATTGCCATGTGCTATTCCTTGTAATTCATCCTCTCACAACCATGATATATCTCGCGATGAATTACATTCCATGCCTTGTTGCTCTAACAATGTAGCATCTACTTCCTCTAGTAGTTTTGTTGAAACTAACCATGTAGAGGAAATCAAAGAGATCAAGGCTCAAGTCACTTCTTTGAAGAATGACTTGAAAAAGGGTCATCAAGGGAAGGCCGCACTCAACAAAATCTTGAGTGTGCAAAAATCCCCCAATGACAAGAGTGGGATTGGATTCAACTCCAATGTCAAGAACAAGTCCACTATCAAGTTGAAGCACAAGGATAACAAGAAGAATGGCCAAGATCAAGTAAACAATCCGGCCAACATTGTTTGCTTCAAGTGCAAGGAAGAAGGGTATCATGTCAAACATTGCCCATTAAAGAAGAAGTCCCTTGGCAAGAAGCAACAAGGGAAGCGTCCTCAAGCTCTACACCCTGTTAGAAATGGGCCTCCTCCCAAGAAGACTCAAGCTCTTCCTCAAGTTGTTGCTTCATCCAAAAATAAAGATGGCAAGAGTAGAACTTGCTACATATGCCGTGAGAAGGGGCACATTTCTTCCTCATGCACTATTGGTATCTCCTCATCCAACCCTATCATTATTGATAATGCTTATTCTCTTTGTAAGGATGAGGTTGGCAACGTGTTTGCCAAATTTGTTGGTGCCCAATGTGGTGTCAAGAAAAGAACCATTTGGGTGGCCAAGCCTATTGTTACTAACTTCTTAGGACCCAACTTGGTTGGGGACCATCTAGCTAAAACTTGATCAATAGGTGTTGGTTGGAGGGCATTGGAGACTTGGTTACATTATGAAGAATTGAGGGATCTTCATCTAGTATAATTGTCAAGTCAAGTCATGTGGATTATATTGCCTCTACTATATATCCAATGTTCCTCCTTGCGGTAACATATGCTTAACTCATTACATTGAAAGTTACTCGCCCCCTTGTGCATGTGTTGGTTTTGTATCTTCCATGCTCTTGTACATGTTTTGATTTCCACTTAATTATCTTGAGGAATCAAGCATATTTTTGTGTATGATTAGGTGGCACACCATGTATGTGTGTTTCTTATGTTTGAGCCTTTCTTGGTTATATTTGGTATCTTATTTGGCTCTTGTGAAAGATTAATGGACTATCCCATTTTGGGGGAGTGTTATGCTTGGGCATTCCACAATCCTAAAAATGTGTGTACATGAGAAATTTAAGTTCTATAATGTCCATTAATTATATCTATTTGGATCCGTTGCCTCGTGTTGGTTTTGTGGTAGTATCACATTATGGGGGAGTCATATGCTTAGTGCATATTACAATCCTAAAAAATGTGAATATTCGAGGTTGTGTCACTTAGAATTGATATGGATAATTATCTAGCGCCTATGTGACACATTTGCTCATACAAGTTCCAATTTGCTTGAATGCATTTATTGATCACATTGAGAGTGTTTCTTGGTATGTGTTTCCTCATATTTAGATCTCTATATCATCATGGAAACCATTTGCTTCAAGTTAATCTAATCACTAGTGATTGTGTGACTATTGGAAGCTACCAAGAATCGTGTTCGAAGTATCATGCTTAATTCTTATATTTTGTTATATGCTTCTTGTTGTGACTATGATCTTGGATATCCATGCAAGATACCTTGGGAAAATAAGGCTGTCATGATCTTGTAACTATGATCTTGGAAGCATGCTGGTGGATTGAATGGAGGAACAACGCCAACCATGATTAAAAATAAGGCTGTCAGTGAATGAGTTCCAGTTCGGTGAACCAAGGAACACTAGGGAGTGGTTTGAATTTTTCAAAAGAAATCCTGTTTCAAATCAGATCATTACTGTGAACCAACTGAACACAGAAGCAAGCACTCTCTATGCTGCCAACATTTCTCATCCTCTCTTGGACCTGAGAAGCATACTTTTGCCAAGCACACTCAATCAGCAGAGAAAATGGAACGACTTATTTTTCCATATAAAAAAACACAGCACATAGAGACACATCAAAACCATACCCAGATCAATCTTCTCCAGCTCTTAAAGCAGAGCTCCAGAATTCGCTCTACCCAAAGTACTAGTGCAGGATATAGCTTGCGAATTCACACACAGAGGTCCAGAATTAAGGCTAATAGAACAAGTCAAACTGGCTCAAATGTAACACAGATGAAGCCAGCCACACAAACTAGCTGAAAGTCCAATAAATTACGCACACAGCATTGAAGGAAAGAAAAGCTAAATGAACTTATACTAACTTAACAGAGTTTAAATAAACATATTGTCGGAATAATTATTTGCATACAAGATAGGCACATCAAAATCCTGTTCATTGGCTCCATATATATATATATATACAGGGCAAATCCATCCCACCATTAGCACCAGTCATGTTCCTTTAGACATAAAAAACATCCCAGACCTAACACCAGTAACGGTCTTTTTAACTAACCAACCATCTCTAAGCAACTGTCTGTCCAAAATTAGTCCTGTGAAGTGCTTGATTGGACTCCATTGTTTTGGGTGCTCTATATTCAAACATATTGGCATACAACGTAGAATGCATCCGTCAGTTTTTTCATCTCCAACATGGTATCAGAGCCGTAGCCCAAAGAGCTACAGATCTGATACCATGTAAGAGTTGACAAAACAAACAAATACATCTTCATTGGATGACAACGGGTTTAAATATACAACACACAAGTACACAAGAGACCAACCAAAGACAGCACATTGCTAATCTTGTAAAGACAAGTGTGATGGCCACTTCACAGCTAATGTGAAGTTATTCACTGCAGGAGCTAAGGTGATGCTATCAACACATCTATTCAAAAAGTGATATTATACTACCAATAGAAAGGTATGATGGCATCAGCTTCTATAACACAGTACTTTAACATGAAAACTAAGAAAACCTAGAGTTCATTAAATGACTACCCAACAAGACTATTGTCAGATTCTTATGGCATGGTTGGAGCCTTGAATCTACCGCAGAAAACTGACAGTTGACACATGTTCTTTTACCTAATAAAATAAGTAATGTAAAGTGCTTGCTTGGACTCTAATTGCTCTGTATGCTCTATATCCAAACATACTGTCATACAATGTAGAATGTATTTGCCATTTCTTTCTCAGTCCACATGGTATCAGAGCCATAGCACAGAGAGCTATAGCTCAAATGCCATGTGAATGTTCATAAAAACAACATATACATCTCCACTGTGAGACAATAAGCCTAAATATGTAACATACAGGGACAAAAGAGACCAACCAAAGACAATACATTCCTTATCTTGTAAAAACCAGTGACACATGATGCTGCCAACTCCTACATGAAGCAAACAAAGATGCCAAGATGAAACCACTAATATTAACAAACTATAGCCAGCTTGATTCATTGTTTTCGTACAACAAGAATGTAAAGCAAGACGGATGGACAATTTATTACACAAGCCAACACTTTTTTGGACTCCTACATCAAATATAAAGTGTTTGTTTGGACTCTTGTGTCCCATGTATTTCATACATAGACATATTGGTCTACAATGAAATGCAGCAGTAGTTGCCTTCAATGGTATGCACGGTATCAAAGCATTAACTTCCAAGAGTTAAAGCTCTGATACCATGATACCACTGACAGACACAACAGGTGCATTATCACTGTAAGCCAACAAGACTACATACAAAAGCACAAAGATACACAAGAGACCAACACAAAGACAATATAAGACGAACCATACACTGCCATAGTCATCCTAGAACCAAATACGGTCAGTAACCCAGTTCTAATGCAGGAGAGTGGCAATGTTCATAGAATTTTTTTCATTGAATGGTGGGAAAAGATAAATGACAAGGATGGCTACCAAAACACACAATACCATCAACTCATGTCATCACCTGACTTAGTAGACTACACACTAACAAAGAGACAACTTAATGCTGATTGTGCAATAGCCCAGTGAAAGATTAAATGCAGTCATTTGGACAATATGAAGAAGCTAATATCAGATCGATCAGTGTGGTCTGGTAACAGGACAGGGATAATTGACGGTGACAAGTTAGGCTACACAATCAAACAAATTTATGAATCTAATTCCCGACCTAGCCAAACAGAGAAGAATGCACGATATATAATCAACCAACAAGACTGAACCATACAAAATAACAATATTGGGAGAAACTAGACAGCATATCACATATAGTAAAATTCTGAACAAAATTCCGACCAGATCTATTCTTCACATGGTTTAGCACATGAAAAGTCATATTCCATTACAAGATCCACACTAAAACACAGAGTCTTCTTCATGCTCAATAACAAAACAGAGAACAATATCTTAGCGCAGGCGACTGATTACCAAGGACAAGGCAAACTAAATGTAAAGCGGGGGGTGATAGTACTCGAAGAGCCTGCTCTGCTCTGCACCGGCGGGCGGGCGGGTCTAGAAGCGGAGCTTGGTGAAGAACCACCTGTTCTTGCCGGTCTTGAACCTCTCCTCGAGGCGTGCCTTGGCGGTCTTGGCGAAGCCGACCTTCTTGTCGGTGGAGGAGAGGGCGTCGGGCCCGGCGACGGACACGTCCTTGAAGTCGACGTCGAGGGTGTAGCGGGTGGGCATGAGGTGGGTGAAGTTGACGAGCTTGAGGAAGCACTTGACGCGGGACTTCTTGGCCGTCTTCTTCGCCGAGTCCTTGCGGATCACCTTCTTCGGGTACTTGGCGAGGCCGGCGACGAGGCAGTGGCCGTAGGGGCGGTCCCGGGTGCCCTCCTCGAACACGCGCACGATCACCGCCTTCTTGCCGGCGAACCGGCCCTGCAGCAGGATCACCGCCTTGCCGGGCTTCAGGAACTTCACCATCTTCGCGTCCTGCTCCTGCTGCTGCTGCGCCGCCGCCGCTGGGGTTGGGGAGGGTTCGGGTGATGGTGTGGGGGGAAAGCTGGCGGCGTGGGAGGGGCGGAGATTATATAGGTTGCCGGCGTTAGGGTTTCAATGGTGGGCGACGGGTTTTGACCGCTGGATCTGGATCGAACGGCTGAGAGGGTAGAGTGAGGTGCACGATGGGTCGGGCTTGTGATTTATTAGATGGGCCGAGGTGGGCTTGGGTCTGGCCTCTGTTGATTCGAACCAGCTTTAAGTTACGCCCGTGGCACAATCTGCAAGGAGCATGGTCCAGTTTTTTCCAAGAAAAAAGGGGAGAAAAAAAGTGGTTTGGTTCATTGCAATTATTTGTCATTTCTAATTCAGTTGGTGACAAATCGACTTTTTTAGAGATGATTCGGCTTTATTCGTTAAGTAATCACATGAAATCACCTGTCAAAAAAAATCACATGAAATCAGATTGAAGAGACGTTTTGTTAAAAACAAGGGTTTTCCCTCCGATCTCAATTGACCGAGACTCGGTCACACAATGAGAAAATGTCTCGGAAGCAACTAAAAGTTGCATCGAAGCATTTCAAAGTCGTTGCCTCTCTTTTGTGTCACCACTATTCTCTGCTCAGTAGGTTACGATAAATATAGAATTGCGGCTCAACTATCTAACAGAGCCCCGAACAAGGAAACCATAGGTGCCAAAAAGAAAAACCGTCGTCTATCTTCTATTGTTAGCGTTGAGTTGGATTGGAGTATCGGAGCTTGGATCAATTCAATTTATGCATTCCTTTTCTATATACATTAACTGGATTTTACTTACCCTTGTTTATTACTATAAAATAATGGATCGCAAATCAACCCATGAAGTATGTAAAATTTGGTATAGGGTTTCATATTTTCGAAGGTACTGTATTTCACAATCTTTACCTCAGCTAAAATTTACATAGATCTTCTCATTGCACTGAAATCACACAACGCGGTTTCACTCTTTTGAGACCAATTTGAATGAGATTTTACATGAAACACAACATGCAGGCACACAAATTCCACCTGCTCACCACTCACCAACAAACAAGTTACAGATTGGAACAGGATAGCAGGGCCTATCTGATTCCTAGCATCAAATTGTTTGAGAAATCTACAAGCCATATGTACACAAAAAGAATGGCTGACGAAACCCTCATCATCTCAACCAAAACTGCCAAAAAGTTTGGCACCGCTGCAATTCACGTACTTCTCTTTTTTACAAATGTCCGTGGTGAAAGTACAGGGAATCAACTCTGAATGTGCTATCAAGCTGGGGTAGGCGGACTTTGTGGAGCTGCAAAGTAGTCATCTTCGACATTCCTCACTAGATCATCGCTGCCTAAGCTGATGTACCAAGATATTCCTCCATCAAGAGGCCAAGGAGATGCTGTAAAACACAAGAATGAATTTACATGTCTTCCAAAATATGGCATCGATACGACACCGCTTCCAACAGCTTTGGAAGAAAAGGTTCAGTTCAAAATGAACAGTTGGAGCAAGAAAAAACTAAAATATGTTCCTATTTTTATTTCTGAGTGGGAACTAGGACTGACATTATTAGTTAAGAAAATACTCTGATAGGACTATTAGCTGGTTAAGACAAATTATTTTCAGAAGAAGCAAAATGTGCACAAGGAAATATTGGCCCCTAAACTAGGAAAACTTCCAAGTTACCATTTCTTTCAAGAAAGTTGGAGATAATGTTGATGCGGCAGAACAGAGTATATTTGATATAAGTATCACATGTGTGGAGAACCACAAAGTTATACCTGCATGACTGGCAGCTTTTTTCTCCTTTGATGCGTGCAGCAAAATTGTTCCAGTGAGGATTGTTATTAGGCCGCAGCATTCAGAAGCAATACTACTTAAGCTTTGATCAGCCCCGTCCTGCATTTGGCAATAAGAAGAATAAGTTGCAAATTCGACCACTAAATCAAGATTAACTAAATAAACATTTAGAGTTGGTATCCACCTTGAACATAATTCCATTCGCCACTATTGTAAGGGTGGTAAACAGTACATAATAAACAGGAGAAACAATCGCTAAATCAAAAGTATCCAGTGCCTGCAAAAGTAGGAAAATATCAGCATAACCAGAAAACTGAGAAATACACTACAATTATCATAAATCAACTAGACCAAGTAAAGTAGTATTTTTTTATCGTAAAGTAAAGTAGTATGATGCTCCTGTTTTTTTCTAAATATCTGTGGAGGAAAATGAAGTTTAGCTTAACTCAAGCAATGAATAAGTACCAAATCCTTGAAAAAGAGAAGTTGTCGAAGTACAGCTCACAGAGATGCAGTCAAGCAAAATATATTCGCATGAGTAATTAGGGATTAGTAGCAGGGAAGGACGTACTACCTTGTTGAGGTAATTTAGCTGAGAAACCCCACATAAAATTGTGACCAGAACAAAAAGCCATGTGTGTGGATAAAAAAGCTGGTTTGTTCCATCCAGTGTAAGCTTTATGGCAACACCAACCGCTTTAATGCTAACGACCTACAAAGCAGTGGCTGTCAGTTACGAAAAATCCCTGGTGTTAGGCTGTGCACCTCAAAGTCGAAGCAAACTTACTGTTAGTGATCCCATTGTAGAGCAGATACCCAGATATATCAGGATATTTTTCTGACCATACCGAGGTTCAAAGAACACGACCATCGTTGCCACGAATACAAAAGTTGTTAATGCATATGCTAGAAATTCTGCCCATGGTTGACAACGGAACATAGATAAAGCCTGTCAGATATGCAGCTGCACTGAAACTAAAGTAAGGCGCATGATTGCAGGTCAACAACTAACCTGGTTGAGTAGCTAGGTACCAGATTTCTTCTACAGAAGTGGGCATGTTCTCTTCCGGAGCATGTAGAACAACGACAACTGAACCTACTATGCACGATATACAGCCAAGAACGCCGAGCTTGTTAAGGTGCTCCTTCAGCACAAAGTGAGCTAACACCGAACTGCACATTTCAAGAAAATCTGTATGTCAAGCGCAGGAGAATCAAAGATACTGCTGAAATTAAAGGTTTTGGTTTTGGAGATTCTCACCTGACGATTATGCTTAGTGCTCCAAGTGGAGTCACAAGTACGGCTGGTGCGAAGACATACGCAACACAGTTTGCTACCTCCCCAAGCAGCACTTGTAAAGGTCAACAAAAAAAAGAAATTTTAGTTGCGTAATTAAACCAATATTGGCGGCTTACTTTGTGCAGAATGGACATACTTGTGATCAACCCAGCCCACCAGAGAGGCTCCAGAAGATACGTGTATCCTCCACCACCTGTGATTTAGAGAGAGCAGATTGAGACGTGTAAAGCTGAAACTGAAGGACAGTTGCCCACACAAGAAGTCCCGATTGCGGGAGCATCGTCATACAAAATCCAGAAGGCAGATCAAACAGTGAAAAAAAATGTTTGTATACTGCCAGTCATGGTAGTTTAAGTAGAGGGGATTAGTAAATGGTAAGACATCAGCAAAATAAGAAACTTTGATTCAAACTTCTTCAGCTCAGTCAATCATCCGAAATATTCTTTACTGGCAATCATACAGCAAAGCGTCAGGTAAAATAGTTGATGATAATTCAAGTCACAATCACTAAAATCTATGGACCTGGACATCCCCCATTCTGATTATCCCGCATTTACCCCAACTAATAACAAGGCAAACAGATCATATCTACAAGCATGAATTCTTGCGGGACTGATGTTCATTTCTCATCATTACAATCTCTAATTTCTCATCCTAACCCAAGTTCCCCACTTTTTTTTTCTTCCCCCTGTCAATTCCCCTGAGCCACATCGAAGTATGACATGACATGACATGACATGCGATGGTTGACAGCCAATTCATCACGGAACTGCCAGGCAACCCCGGTTGACCCGATCAGCAGGAGCTTCGCTGGCGTCCAGAAAGACAGCAACAGCCCCGATGGTGGCAGCGCACAGAGTTTGACTTTGACGAGCAACAGGGCAAACAGTGCCTCGGAGCTGCATTTCGAAATCTCGGGGGGTACGCAACTACGCATCGCCTGATCCGGAGCCCGTCGCTCCGAGAATCGGAGGAGGCGTCGAGATCCGAAGCGTTCTTGTTCGTACGAGATTGACCAGGAACCGAGGGGCCGGGCAGGGGAATGAATGATCCGGGTGAGGAGTAATCGGGAATCGTCAGTGGGAGCAGAGACATGGGTACCTGCGCTGACGCCGAGCTTTCCGGCGCGCATGAGGCCGAGCTTCTTGAGGATGAAGCTGCCGCCGACGAAGGCGCTAGAGGCGACGGCGAGCGCCAGCCCCACGGTGTTGTCGGACGACCCCATCCCCTCGCGACTCGCCTCCGCCCTCCCGCCAGCCACAGCGAACGAGACGAGCGCAGCAGAAGGACGGGCGGGAAGAGCCACGGGCGGCGGCTCGCTGAGCCCCTACCTAGCGCCCGCTGCGAGGAACAGGGGGGCGGGGCGAACGCGCGCCTTGCCTTCCCTCTCGCCCTGCCTCGTGCCGCGCGCTCCCTCTTCTCTGGTGGCCTGGTCCTTGGCCCGTTGCTGCAGGCGGCTATTATCCCGCCGGCTGCCGGCTGCCGGCCGGTCGTTGGGTGGCCTGCTACTCCTCGGGGAAAGGGGGAGGGGAGGGAGAGACGGAGACAGGGGAGGCGACGCGGGTGCTTCGGACTTGGACGTGTCCGCCACTCAGCGCACGTGCCGCCATTCGCGGATCGAATTCCCACATTCCGATTCCGATTCTAGTTCCCTCCTCCTCCACCTCCGCCGGGCTGCGCTTTCCTTCCTCCAAAGGCCACGGCCCACGGAGACACAGTTACTGGACCGCGACTGTGATCAACGTATCAAGGCCAGCAGCAGAAACAGTGCCCGCGAAAATTATGAACTGGTCAATTGGGCCCTATTCTCGGAATAATCCACCACACACGGTCTTATATAATGGACAATGTATATATAAATATAAATATGTATTATCTTTTTTTTAGGATATTCACAGTAGGAAAGATTTCTACCGGCTCATTTTCATTAATAAATGGTCAGAGTCTTGAAGTGTTACATATTTACATATTACAAGGAAATAAAAGATCTCCAAAAAAGGTTAGAAAACCTAAGACCTCACGGTATTACAAACTATGGACTATGCTCTTGATGAGTTGGTGTAAATCCTCCTTTGTCCTGTGGATCAGTATTGAAAGGTCAGCAGCCAATCTTGACTTCCAGGCCTGGACCGAGGGTTGTATGTTATTAAACCAGAGGTTGTTTCTCTCCTTCCAGATGTTTCAGGATCCAAGCAGGGTAATTTCCATAAATAGCTTTTTATTCCAGCTTTGTTTTTCTTGTTCAATGATCTGAAGCTTAGAGCTAGTCATAGACCAAGAGATATTAATTGAATCCCAACAAGCTTGACTGAAAGGACAATGAAAGAGCAAGTTGTTTAATTGTTTCTTCAGTGGTATGGCTACACATTAAACAGTCATATCCAGTCCCAAGTGCATAATGCCTTCTTCTAAGCATGTTTCTTGTATTCAGTCTGTCAAACAGAACAATCCATCCAAAGAACTTCACTTTTGCAGTGCACTTTGATTTCCACAGCCATTTGGAAGATATATGTGGGTTCAGGTTTCTAAAATTATACTGATAATATCTGCTGGATGTGAAATCTTTGGCTCCCCAAACATAACTCCATGTGTCTTGTAGGTGCTCACTGAGTTGTATCTCTCTGCAACTATTTTGAATTGTTCTTAGTTCAGCTAAAGCTTCAGGTGACAGAGGAAGATAAAAGAGAGGTGCCAAACTGTTTGTAGCTAGAAATTCTTGGGTAGAGATATCTTCATTCCTCACATAAGAATAGATAACTGGGTGGCTCTCTTCTAAAATAGTGTCGGACCACTGATCCTTCCAAAACAATGTATTGGCCCCATTACCAATTGTACTTTTAGCCACACCTCTAAATAAATGGGAGAGTCTAAAGACATATCTCCACCAGAAAGAGCCACAAGGCCCAGTAGCATGTGGAACAGTATTATTGTAATAAGCATTCCAAATCAGAGAAACCGAGGGGGTGTCATCCTTGTTGTAAAACTTATAAAGGAACTTTAACAGCGGGCCTTCATTTTGAATTTTTAGGTTAAGTATGCCAATACCTCCTTTATTCTTTGGTCTACAAATCATGTCCCAAGCAGCAAGAGAGTTGCATTTTTTTACCTTCTTTAGTTTTTTTATTCCACAAACAGTGTCTCTGAATTTTCTCTATGTTCCCCATAATCTTATCTGGTAATTTGATTCCACACATTTTGAAGGTTGCAACTGAAGCCAGTAAGGAGTTAATCACAGACACTCTCCCACTATAAAACATCATCATGAATGATGCAGACACCTTTCTCTCAATTCTGTCAATCAGTGGCATTAGATCATACAATGTGGGTTTAGTGGTGCCAAGAGGGAGCCCTAAGTAAGTGAAAGGCATTTTGGCAATTGAACAACCCAACATATCTACAATTTCCTCAGTGATGTTGTCTGCCAGATTTATTGGTATTAGGTGAGACTTGTGAAAATTGATCTATAAGCCAGTAGAAACAACATAATTGTGAAGAATCCCTTTCACTTGAACTTGTTTTTTATCTGCTTGCATTATGATCAAAGTGTCATCTGCATATTGGACAACTGGAAAATCCTGACCAAAATCAGGGGAGGATGGAGCTTTGAGGATGTTTTCTCTGAATGCATTATTGATTACAAATTGTAGTAAATCAGTAGCTAGAACAAATATGAGGGGAGACAAAGGATCTCCTTGCCTGACACCTCTTTTGTAGTGAGAATTCCTCCCAGGTACTCCATTAAGTAGAACAACAGACTTTCCAGTGCCAAAAATAATTTCAATCCATTTTAGCCACTTATCATCAAAACCCATCCGTTTCATAATTTTCATCATAGCCAGATGATCAATGGTATCAAAGGATTTGGCAAAATCCAGCTTAAGCAGAATAATTTCTTTCTTAGAGGCTTCATATTGATAGAGAAATTCAAAAGCCCAAGCAAGGCAATCCTGAATGTTTGTGCCTTTTAAGAAACCATATTGATTTTTATGAATAATTTTCAGTATTACCTTCTGGAGTCTGTTAGCCAAGATTTTGGTGATCAACTTCAGCACACAATTTAGCAGAGTAATTGGCCTGAAATCATTGACAGTTTCAGGTGAACCCATCTTGGGAATGAGTGTTATGTGTCCCATATTTATACTCTCTAGATTCAGGTCTCCTTCATAAAATTGAAAGCATAAGGAGTAAATATCTTCCTTGATGATGTGCCAACAACTTTTTAGGAAGAGGCCATTAAATCCATCAGGACCTGGGGCTTTATCATTTGGCATTTATTTAACCACTTTATCAATTTCCTCTCTGGTGAATGGTATGGATAAAGCTTCAAGGCCCTAAGTTGGAGTAATCAGATGTTGTAAGTCAAAAAGCATCTCAGGCTGAGTAGAAGTGCCCAATCTTTCCTTGTAGACTTGAAAATAGCACTTTCTTTGTCAGCATGCTCAGTGACTAAAGAACCATCAGATAGTTTGAGGGAGGCAATATTGTTCCTTCTATATTTTTCGGTAGAAAAATTATGAAAGAATTTTGTGTTCTCGTCTCCAAACTTTGTCCATCTAATTGCGCACATTTTCTTCCAATATGCATTTTGGTACTGCAACAACCTTGCTAAATGAGCTTTTAGAATTTTCCTAAAATTTGCTTCTTGACAGAACAAAGGCCTTCTATCTTCAAGGTTATCAAGTTCAGAGAGAACCTTGTTGGTATTTTCAATACAAGTGGATAATTTTGAAATTGATTTGCTCCAAAATTTCAAATCATGTCTCAACTTTTTAAACTTTGCATTTAGATTTGTAGCACTATTGGACTTGTGAGTTGGTTTACCCCAACTCTTTGTTACAACTTCCAGAAAACCAGGATGTGATATCCAAAAGTTTTCAAATCTGAAAACCCTACTGCCAGGGATCTTAGTCTGTATAGAAACAAAACAAGGAGTGTGATCAGAGGTTGGTTTGCCTTGTGTGGATACAACTGTGTTAGGATAGCTAGTTGTCCAGTGCATGGATGTAAACAACCAATCAAGTTTCTCTAACAAAGGATCTTGTTGCATGTTGCTCCAGGTGTACTTTCTTCCTTTAATGGGCAATTCAGTGAGATGTTGCTATCTAATGAAGTCATTGAAAATTAGCATGTCATTAACATCCCCCCAAGCTTATTCCTGTTTGCAGGGGACCTAATGAAATTAAAATTCCCATTAAGATCCAGTCTTCATCATTATGAATATTCACCTCAAACATCCATTCAATAATGTTTTCCCTCAATTCACCATTACAGGGGCCATAGATGTTAATTAAAGTCCAAGATTGATCTGAATGAGTAGAAGTGAAATGAACAGAGAGAGCAAATTGTTCACAATGCATAACCATTCCAGAAAAAATTGAACTATTCCAAATAATAATGAGGCCTCCAGAAGCACCCACAGAAGGCACATCAACAAACTCATCAAATCTTGCTAGACAACAAGCTTTAATAAACTTCATATCAAAAGCTTCCTTTTTGTCTCTTGCAAGCAAATAACTAAACATCCACTTACATTAATAGCATTCATTAAGGCTAATTGTTTCTCTCTTGCATTAAGCCCCCTGATGTTTCAGCACAGAATAACCCATTGTTTAAACAGTGACATTATCATAACTCAAAAGTATAGAAACCAAAATAGAAATAAATAGGCACTAGGCACTGTCAACATTCTCCTTCTCCTGCAAGCCTTCCATGAGCTTCTTAGGAGTGAGTTCATCCTGAGGAACACCACAAAGAGAAATTCCAATAGACTGGAGCACTGGGATTGGGGTTGCAAGAAGAGTCATGTCAGTAATCAGGTCTTCATTGACAGATATTATTTGAGTCATCTTAACCTCCTCTGTGACTTCCACAACTTCCACTCCTGGAACCTTCCTTGGCTTCACTTTTGATTTAGTTTGCTTGGAATCACAAATGATTTTAGGCTTAAAGCCCCTGTATCTAGTAGTCCTTGAGCTCCTTATGACTTGGTTGGTGGAAATTGGTGTCCCAAAGGGAAAATCTTCTGAATCATCTAACACTGGAATCTTTCTTTTGGTGCCAACTTGTGAGAAGGGTTGCATACCAGAGATCACCATAGTTTGATCAGTATTCATCAGTTTCATGTTCTTTGATTGGAGCAGCAACTCCCATTCATCAACCATTTCAAACTGAATAAACTTTGGCATAGAAACAAAGATAGATAGGAGCTTGGCATTATCCAGAGCAAAGTTGGGGAAACAGTATTCCTTGAAGGCAGAATGAGAAAATTCCCTTGCCATCCAGATTTCAGAGTTAACATTCATTATATTGTCATTGACCAGAGCATAATTAATGGACAAGGTGGTGTCAACTTGCATCAAGTCTGATCCAGATGAATTTCCATCAGACACATCAGATAAACTATCATGCCAGGCTTGCATAGGATTATCCTGAACATTGGTGATTGGGGGTGGCACACCATCCTGGAAAGAAACCCCTTGTGCAGCTAAAATTTGCTGAAAATTAATCAGAGGAGGGTTTGGAACTACTGCAACATCATCTTCTAGGGGTGCAACAATATTTTCATCGTGTGCATCATTATGATCAAAAAGTGCAGCAATCACTTGAGCAGGGACAAATTGTCCTTGCTGGTGAAACAAGGCAGCATTGTTATGTCCTCCATTGTGCCCACCTTGAGCATTTCCACCTCCAGGCATCTGATTATGATGGTTCCAGTTGTCAAGTTGCTGCTGGTAGAGCTGTTCAGCTGTGAGGCCCTCTCCATTCATGGGATGAGGGTTACCATCTTATGGTTCTAGATCTTCAGGAGGAGGCAGGATTTCAGGAAAGTGAGAATTCCAGTCAGCACATCTAAGTAAAATAACAGGTACAGTCCAGGAGTGTCTGGCCCCACCAAGCTGATGAATAACCCAACTTTTGGGCACAAACTTAGGATGAACAATCCAAACCTTAACCAACACAGATTTATCATCTCCTCTAGGATTATGGCACATAGACAACAAACCAAAATCCTGAACAGCACTATGAATGTAATGGCTAGTCTGATAATCCAGGGGGAAAGCTAAGATCTGGATCCAAGTTTCCCTACGAAATGAGTAAGACGCATGTTTCTGGCTTCGTTGTGTTTCACAAAAGTGACAGTGGTAATATCATCAATCTCAAAGGATGTCCCTACTGTAGCATCCGCAATCAGGGTTTCAGTCATAGTAAAAATGCCAAGGACTAGAGGGTGACCATCGAAACGACTGACAAACAACTGCGACTCATTCAAAATATTCATCACCTGAACCCTATAGTCCTCTCTGAGCTGAATCGAGATGAATCTGTTGGTCTAGGCAATTACCTTGCGATCATGCTGTAGAGGAGCTTCAGCTGGCACCACCATGTGCGATCTCACCAAGCGGTCCACTGGCCCCGGATCGATTGTCAAGCCATTGGGGAGAAAAGCTAGTGGATTAACTGGGAAGTTGGCCATTGTTGTGGTGAAGAGAGATTTGTCGTCAGCTGGTGGAGAAGGAGATGAAGCGGCAGGAGAAGGGGGGTGAAACTCCAGGTGAAAAAACGGTTTGCTTCTTAAATACCCAGATATTCCGACCAGGAATATCGGTCTGTTTGTTTGTGGATGTTTTATTTTTTTGCTAAACCCTTAGTTTCTTCTTTGGGCAGCTCCTGGCCTAGTGGCCCAATAAATGGCAATTCCGACAACGCCAGCCCAAAATGCATTTACTCGCTAGGTGACCAGATATTAAACATTTAACACACCAGGGGATGCGCAAACCAGAACACCTCAAGCATTTGCGGCCTAGAGGAGAATTACACACACAAATTGCCGGGCAGGAATCCACAAGATGATCACGATCTCCACATCTAGAACAATGGCCCAGGATTTCAAAAACCAGAGCTTTTCTAGGGACAAATTTCAAATCCAATGCATGCATGATATCTTGTTCAGAGTAATGAGCCTGTCTCAGATCTTCG
The DNA here is from genome assembly GCA_030063025.1 of Avena longiglumis. NCBI lineage: Eukaryota > Viridiplantae > Streptophyta > Magnoliopsida > Poales > Poaceae > Avena > Avena longiglumis. The sequence continues at coordinate 35,795,133 of CP125979.1, forward strand.
ATCTTTTCTAACGTGACAGGAGGTAATTGCATGCAAGAGTTACGTAAGAACTTTGAACCAGTAAAAACTTCATTATGATCATGTTGAGGATCCACCAAAATAGGATCAGGAAAATTTCCAAAAAATAGAGGCCTAGCCTAATCAGATCCATGTGTAGATGTCACGGGAGGAACTTGTTGATGAAAACCAAATATAGCCAATTCATATGATGATCCCGAATGAGAACCTTGTGCAGCACTTTTCTTGAGGAACTCCAGATTAGGTTTGAACCAAATGGGACTAGTGTGAGAGATCCTCACATTATCATCAGAAGGCAATCCATTAAATGGATGATCATGCATGAAGCTAGAGATCTGAGGGTGAGAACCCTGAAACAAACTGAAGTAGCAAACAAAGTCTGGCCAAACCCTGTCTTTAAGACCATAGATGAAATGCCCCACTTTGTTTGAAGCCACAAAAACCGAAATCTTCGATCACTTAATTGAAAAATATTGAATCTTGCAGCAATTCCACCAATACAACATTGAAGGGCAAGACCCATAGATTCAACATTCAGAGGAAAAGAGGCCAAGGAGAAAGAAACCACCAAGAAGAACTCATTGGCAGTCAAGGAAGGGAGGAAGTGGACCATAGATCCAAAATGTCGACGCACCTGTTTAGCCAAAGCCTGGCCAGGAGAGAAATCCCAGTGGAGTAGGGCTTCCATTGTAGGGGAGAAGGAGGAACCCTAGATCGCCAAGGAATCACCATTGGTGGGTGGGTGGGTGAGTCGCCATCTCAAGTGAAGTATAATATGTATTATATTCACTAAGTTAGCCGTCCGTTTAACCTTTTGTCTATGAACAGAGTTTTAGTTATCTATAGGAAAGTCTTACAGACGTCAACAACAACAATAACAACCAAGCCTTTAGTCCCAATCAAGTTTGGGTATGCTAGATATGAAACTCAAACGGAAACTAGAGAAAAGTGCAAGTCAAGCGGAAAACAATAAAAAGTACAAGTCAAACAAGAACTAGTGAAAAAATCAAGTAAAAAAGAACAAGAACAAGAACAAAGAATAGAGAACAAAGAACAGAAGAAGTAAAACAAGGTTCGGGCACATGGATTGCTGATTTCCATGCAGCCCTATCAAAAACGAAATCTCTAGGAACATTCCACTCCTTCATATCCCTTTTGACCGCCTCCTACCATGTTAGCTTTGGTCGTCCTCTACCCCTCTTTACATTATCAAAACACCTTAGAATCCCACTGTTGACCGGTGCTTCTGGTGGCCTCCATTGGACATGCCCAAACCACCTTAACTGTGTTGGACAAGCTTCTATTTGATTGGCGCCACCCCTACCCTCTCACGTATCACTTCATTCCTGATCCGATCTTTTCTTGTGTGGCCACACATCCACCTTAGTATACGCATCTCGGCGACACTCATTTGTTGGATGTGTTGCTTCTTAGCGGGCCAACATTCTGCTCCATAAAGCATGGCAGGTCTGATTGCCATCCTATAAAACTTACCTTTTAGCTTTTGTGGGACCTTCTTGTCACATAGGATTCCGGATGCTTGCTTCCACTTCATCCACCCTGCCATGATCCTGTGGCTAACATCCTCATCGATACCACCATTGCTTTGAAGCATTGATCCCAAGTATCAAAAAGTGTCCCTCTTGGGCACCACTTTCCCTCCTAGACTAACCCCTTCTTCCTTGCATCTATCGCCGCTAAAGTCGCACCACATATACTTAGTATTTGTCCTACTAAGTCTAAAACCCTTGGATTCCATGGTTTGCCTCCACAACTCCAGTTTCCTATTGACACCCTCCCTACTCTCATCCACCACTACCACATCATCAACAAAAAGCATACATGATACGTCGTAAACATATCTATAATTTTTTATGCTCCATGCTTGTTTTGTATCAACTTTGCTATCTTTTGTCTATATTTTGAGGTATTTTTATACACTTTCTAGAACTAATCTATTGACAAGATGCCACAATGCCAGTTGCCTGTTTTCTGCTGTTTTTGGTTTCAGGAAGCTAAAAAGTGAATATTCTCGGAATTGGATGGAACAAAAGCCAAAGTTCATATTTTTCCCTGAACGATACGGAAAATCGAAGACGAGACGGAGGAGGACACCAGGGTGGCCACACCCTAGGTGGGAGCGGTTCCCACCATGGTCGTGCCCACAGGGGGTGTGGGCCCTTGACCCTCCACCGACCTTGCCTCCTTCGCCTATAAGAAGCCCCCGACTCAGAAACCTTAAAGCATCGACCAAAAAGCCACGAAAAGTTCCGCAGCGCCGCCACCACCGAAGGGGAGATTCGGGGGACAGAAAGTCTCTGTTCCGACACCCTGCAGGGATGGGGAAGTGCCCCCGGAGCCATCTCCATTGATCTCCACCACCATCTTCATCACTGTTGCTGATTCCCATGATGATGAGGGAGTAGTTCTCTCTCGAGGCTAAGGGCTCTACCAGTAGCTATGTGTTCATCTCTCTCTCTATGCATGATCTTGTTGTGGTCCTGAGCTTTGTAATCAAGTAGATCTACCTTGCTACTCAAGTGCTTTAATAGATCTCTGCTCTTCCCATGTGTGTGAAAGTGACAGCGTGCACGCCATGGTGGCACTTAGGCTAGAGTCTACATAAATACCCATCGTGCTTTAATAGATCTATGCTTTTCCCCACGTGTGTGAAAGTGACAGCGTGCACACCGTGTGTGACACATAAGCTAGGTTACATATATATTTGTTATGGGTTATATTTGGAGTTGGGTGTCTTTATGAAATTGTGGTGTTTGTTGGAACCATCTAGCGCTCAAGGTGACAGTGTGGGGTTATCTAGATTGGGGAAGACGGACTTTGAGGAGTGTTGTTATAGCCCTACCATGGATTAGAGTGTCCAACCGGAGAGTAGTCAGGGTAGTATCATTAAGAGAAGATATTTATACGATAGAGTGTTCACTAGTGAAAGTATGATCCCTAGGCCTTGTTTCTAAACATTGAAACACCGTTTGCTACTAGATCTGTTGCATGTTTGATTGCTTTCTTCTTGTTGCCTTTAGTCTTTACCTCACCGTCAAGCTGTTTTCTGGCACCGTTACCTCTTGTATTTCACTATCTCTTCGCCGAACTAGCTTGATTGAGAAACCTCTCAGATCAATGACCAACAGAGGTTTTGCAAACTCACGATGGCCTCCATGCATTCCACGAATAACTTGATAGCTTGAACCTTAAACGCCGAGTCTCATTCCCTTTGCGATACGATACCTAGTCTGTCCAAAACCCGATCTTCGGTATCTCCATACCTAGTTCGATCTTGTTACCGACAAACACATTTACTCGTTTCCATGTTATTACATCACCGTGACCTAGTCACATGTTTGCAAACTTATAGATGTAATTTCACCGAGTGGGCCCAGGGCATCTATCCGTCACTCGGATATGCAAATCGCGATCTTGATGCATACGCCTCTACATACTCCCACTGGAATACCCAACATATACCTTTATGATCACCCTATTACAGTGTGACGGTTGATGCAGTCTAAGCAGCCTCGGGTGGTAGTGATTAAACATCATCTCACAGTTAAAGGAATGAGTTACAATGCTTTTCTACTAAAGGAAACTAGGGTATTGGTTTGTTTATATACCACACATGTATTAAAATTTCCCCTTAATATAGTTATAGCATGGTATAAAAATATTATGAACTAATGAGATATGTCAATAAACATCTTTATTATTTGCCTCTAGGGCATATCTCCTTCAATCTTTACTAGCGGCATGTGAGGTGGTTATCATCCATCAACTAATAGCAAAAACTAGAATAAGTTACAACAAAGTTCACCTAATTAGTGTACAGATTGTAACGTGGTGGAATGGTGTGAATTGAAGAAATGTGCTTAGTCTAGAGCCTCATAGTGGCATTAGCATAATCAAATAATATTATTTCAGTAAATACATGTTGGGAAATCCTTTTTTGTCAAAATGTTGAGTAACGCTTAGACGAATGAATATTGATAAACGTTGACTCATCCTTATCCTACCAAGTGCAGGAAAGGTAAGAAACGCTTGGATAATATATAAACTCTGAACATATCTTTGCCCTATAAGAAATTTCATTAATGACGATAGGAAAGAAAATAAACACTAGTCAACTACATGCTAAATAACACAAATACGGCTGGTAGGTTTCCAAAAGAATATAACCGATCAAGATTGCATTTCCTACCTATTTTGTATCAGGACATACTCTGGCATTTATAACATTCCAATTAATAGATGAGCTAGATAGACCGGTAATATCCACCAATTGATCATTACCTTTTTCTATAGCCCTTAATCTGAAACCATTCATAAAACAGAATTGACACGTTAGATCTACAAGCATATATATATGCCTCATATGTGACTATCTCATCCAAACATTCATCCAGTCAACACCTAGCAAACCAAAACACCTCTTCTTATTCTAGACTAACACCGCACTCCCAATTCCACAACTTCGCCAAACCTCGTCTTTGCAATGGAGAATGTCCCTGTTCTGATTGTTGGTGCTGGTCCCGCAGGCCTCGCGACGGCAGCATGCCTTACCCATCTCTCCATTCCCTATGTCATCATCGAGCGCGAGGACTGCAGCGCGTCACTCTGGCGCAACCGTGCATACGATCGCTTGAAGCTACATCTAGCAAAGGAGTTTTGTGAGTTACCACACATGTCATACCCAACAGATGCACCAACATACATACCAAAACCCATGTTTGTCAAGTACTTGGATGACTATACTATGCGTTTCAATATTCAACCCAAGTATCTCACTTGCGTGGAGTCGTCCACATATGACAATGATAAGAAGTGTTGGTCCATCGTGGCTCGTGACATGGCAGAGGGCAGAACAATAAGTTTCGTTGCAAAGTTCCTCGTTGTGGCAAGTGGTGAGAATAGTGCAGAGAACATTCCAGTGATCCCTGGACTTGATAGTTTTCCAGGTGAGGCCATCCATTCATCAAGATACAAGTCAGGAAAGAGCTTCTCTGGTAAAAGCGTGTTGGTCATTGGATCTGGCAACTCTGGGATGGAGATCGCTTATGACCTTGCGACCCACGGTGCGAATACTTCGATTGTTATACGAAGCCCGGTATGTGCACTATTTAATTTTATCTGGTAATAGGGATACATTGTCTTACTATTATTACCACTAGAATGATATTGTGTTTTATCTTTACCTGTTGCAAAGATTTGTGAACCCTTTTTTGGCTGCAGATTCATGTAATGACAAAGGAAGTAATTCGGTTGGGAATGACACTAGCCCACCATCTTCCACTCAATCTACTGGATAACCTCCTTGTTATGGCAACAAAATTCATATTTGGAGACCTATCAAGGCATGGCATCACAATGCCAAAAATGGGTCCAATGATACTCAAGACAAAAACCGGCCGATCCGCCGTGATCGACGTTGGGACTGTTGGGTTAATAAAAAAAGGAATCATCCAAGTAAGTATATCCTCGAACATGATATAAACCTTATGTTTACCATATATTATTAATTTACTTATGCCAACTTATTAATATTTATTTACCTCTCATAGGTTAAAGGAAGCATTAGTAAGATCATGGGAAATATAGTTAAATTTCAAAGTGGGGACGAAATCTCATTTGACACAATCGTGTTTGCAACTGGATACAAGAGCACGGCAAACATGTGGCTCAAGGTACTAGCAATGATTTTTTGTTGCCTAAGTCGTATTCTTCTTAATAAGAAAAATGTTAGATCTTCTAACCAAGTTACATGTTATTTGTGAGTGTAGAATGGTGAGAGCATGTTAAATGATAATGGTCTGCCAAGCAAAGAATATCCGAATCATTGGAAAGGTGAAAATAGGCTCTACTGTGCTGGGTTAGCAAGGAGAGGATTGGCTGGTATTGCCATGGATGCCAAGAATATTGCCAATGACATTAAATCTTTGATAGACTCTATGTCAGGCTAAATTAGCCTTTATATGTAGTTTAAGGTGCCAAATGTGTTAGACCGCTATATTTGAGACATCTCCATATCAAGGCTCATATGTGCTACAGAGTAAGCTCGGCGCTTGTATATTAACAACAAGGGACATCTAGTTCTACTGTCAATGTGTAGAAGAGCTTCGTATTTTGATCTGAACTTACGGTTCTCTACATATTCTTGTTACTCGAATTTTATATTCAAAAGTCCTGGTCAGTGGTGTATTCTTGCCTCGGTAAAAAAGAGAACAATTCGTATCTGAGTGTGAATAGTGCAATTTTTGAATAGGCCTTCTTTTCTCTAGAATTTGTCATATTTGTTTTTTTACTGTGTATAAAATACAATGTATTTTACTTTTAGATTTTGCATACATGTATTCTATATTGTGGGCTACATGATTTTTTTTAAATGACGCTTTTTGAAAAATTAAAAGAAGTCCTCTATGAAGCCCGTCCTCCAAATCGATTTTTCGATGGTACGCAGCCTGGTCCAGTGGAAGAAGTGTTACTCATTTTTTTTTAGGGAACGACCTTCCACTAGCTTCATTGCTTATGGAACACCCACAAGTCGTTTACTAGCAAAGCTGATCATCTTCCAAAAACAAGAACTTGAAAACCAGGAATAATTTCACGTACCACCAAATTGCTTCCTTGGGTGCTGCTCATAAGACACCGTTGTTGAAACCCCTGACGCTAAAATATTGTAGTCTGGAAGATTGCAGTCGGGGAGCATCTGTCTCGCATGACCACCGCCAATCGTGTTGTGCATCCCCATTGATTTTCGTACCTCCCCTCCGGCAGGGCAGGTCCATGCCTCATTATTCCGAGCTCTTATTGGTACTCCCTCTGGCCCATATTAATTGACTCAAATCTGTCTAAATTTGAATGAATCTAGACACTATTTAGTATATAGGTTTATCTAAATTTTGACAAATCAAAGTCAATTAATATGGATCGGAGGGAGTAGCAAGATCACCAATGGACATCCTGTTGATCTTTTGAGTTGTTTGAACAGTTTTTCCATGAGCACGTTCTGCTCAGTCAAGATTTACAACTTCAACAATGACTGTTTGTACGTGTACTCCCGGCTTCTCCCGAATTTGCATTTCCTTGGCTCGCAAGCACGTGAGCAGTGCATGCGAATGTCTTCACATTCAACAAGACATGCATGGCAGCCACAGAGTCTTCATTGATGCGCACTGCGTACGACATATGCAACATATGCAGTAGTGGCGTACTTAGTGAGGGTCAAGGGGGGCATTGCAAGTTCTGTTCTAATTTTTTTTACCATACGTAACAACAATACTTAGTTGCGTGCATGACAGGATGGCGACGAGTCTGAGAGAGGGAGATGGAGACGATGACATGAGAAAAAGTAAGAGATACCTACTCTCTCTGTCCTCACATAAGTTTACTTCTGTTCACGGATCTTTTATGATCCAATCATAAAACTCTTGATTTTCTTGTTACGGTCCATGAACAGAGTTTCGGTTATCTATGGGAAAGTGTATGACAATGGGTCTTTTATGATCCAATTATAAAACTCTTGATTTTCTTGTTACCATGATTTCTACTTCATGCTAAAATCTTTGAACATGTTTCAAATGTCTTATACTTTTTCACATTAAAAAAATATACTCATATATCTATTCAAATCCTTGGTCAAAGTATATGAAGTAAAATAATCCACCATATACGGTTTTACATAATGGACCACATATAGACGTCAATTCACCCGAAAACAATTCAAACTCTAAAATTCCATCAACATGCACTACTGGAAAAACGGTCTTCGGTTCGATGTGAACAATGCCAGCAGTTCCGGCCTGTCACATCCCGCGACTAGTGCTAGCACTAGTCTTGGGCCGTGAGGCCTCTAACGGCTAGAAATGGCCGTAGACACTAGTCCCGGGACGGACTAGATCTCTAGTCCCGGTCCGTAATACAACCCGACACTAATAACCTGGAGCAGGCCAGCTGGTCTTTTCGTGGACTATTGATACGACCCGGTACTAGTTGTCCACCAGTATATATTCTGCTTCCTGTCCACCTGCCCTAAAGCATATGGTAGCCATTTTTCTCAAAAAAGCAAGCGAGTTCATGCCATTTTTTTCTCAAGATTTGTCAAGATTTAGTATGCAATCCCTAAATCCAAAGCTTTAAAAGGTTAGAACTTCATTCTTTCATCTCTTATTGCTACTTTAGCTCTATAATGCTCTAGAAGTATAGAGATATGGATCAATGCATGCATGCTCTAGAAGTAGAAGGATTTTGATATGTGTAACAAATTTTGATTAGGCACATAGTTACTGAAAATTGAAATGTGTAATTTTAGAGTTTCAGAGCTTAGAATGGAATGAGGTTTTCACTGATAGAACAATAATAAAAAACTCCACATTTATCATGTTAATTGTTTTCTCCAATTCACAAATTGGTGCATGTAAATTTTTCAAAATTCAAAATTAATGCTCTAGAAGCTCTCAATATAACTTGTAATAATTTTATCATGTCGTGTAATGGTTTTTGATATACTTTTATTATAATGCAGATGGTCCGGGAATGGATGCACGGTACTGATCGACGCTCTGGCGAGTTTATTAATGGCGTGCATTAATTCATCCGTGTTGCTGATGCAAACAAGCGCAATGCTTTTGTATTCTGTCCATGTAGTGGATGTAGGAATCAGAAGGATTACTCTGACTCAAAAACCCTTCAAAGCCACCTGTTGAAGTCCGGCTTCATGCCTAGTTATAATTGTTGGACCAAGCATGGAGAGAGATGGGTTATAATGGAAGACAATGAAGAAGAGGAGGAGGATGACAACTATCATGGTTTCCCTGAGTACGGAGATACTTCCATGTGGGATGCTGAAAGGGAGAATGAAGAAGAGACACATGATAAACCCGCTGATGATCTTGGTCAGACCATTGCCGATGCACAAAGAGACTGAAACTAAAAAGGAGAGGGAGAAGTTCAATCACATGTTAGAGGATCACAAAGTTGTTGTACCTAAATTGCGAAAATGGTCTGAAAAAGCTGGGCAGCACACTGGAATTGCTGCGATGGAAGGCTGAGTGTGCTATATCTAACTCCTCATTTGAAAAGTTGCTGAAAATAATGAAGAATACGCTTCCAAAAGATAACGTATTGCCCGCCAGTACGTATGAAGCAAAGAAGGTTGTCTGCCCTTTAGGTTTAGAGGTTTAGAAGATACATGCATGCCCTAATGACTACATCCTCTACCACGGTGAGGAGTACGAGAATTTGGATGCATGTCTGGTATGCACTTCACTTCGGTATAAGATCAGATGAGATGACCCTGGTGACGTTGAGGGCGAGCCCCCCCCCACGGAAGAGGGTTCCTGCCAAGGTGATGTGGTATGCTCCTATAATACCACGGTTGAAACGCTTATTCAGAAACAAAGAGCACATCAAATTGTTGCGATGGTATAAAGAGGAACGTAAGTCAGACAGGATGTTGAGACACCCCGCTGATGGGTCGCAATGGAGAAAAATCGATAGAAAGTACCTGGACTTTGCAGATGACGCAAGGAGTTTAAGGTTTGGTCTAAGTACAAATGGCATGAATCCCTTTGGGGAACAAAGCTCTAGTCACAACACCTGGCCCGTGACTCTATGCATCTATAACCTTCCTCCTTGGTTGTGCATGAAGCGGAAATTCATTATGATGCCAGTGTTGATCCAAGGTCCGAAGCAACCCAGAAACGACATTGATGTGTACCTAAGGCCATTAGTTGAAGAACTTTTACAGTTGTGACACGAACCCAACATACGTGTGTGGGATGAGCACAAGCAGGAAGAATTTGACCTCCGAGCATTGCTTTTCGTAACAATCAATGATTGGCCTACTCTTAGTAACCTTTTAGGACAGTCAAACAAGGGATACATGCATGCACACACTGTTTAGATGAGACCGGAAGTATATATTTGGAACATTGTAAGAAGAATGTGTACAATGACCATCGTCGATTTCTTTTGGTCAGGCATCCCTTAAGAAAGAAAGGCAAGTATTTTAACGGTCTGGCATGTCACCAGACGAAGCCTAAGGAGCGTACTGGTGCTGATATATTTGATATGGTCAAAGATTTGGATCAAATAGTAACCTTTGGAAAGGGTCCTGGCGGAAAATCTATTCCGAAGGGAGGCTGAAGGACACACACCCATGTGGAAGAAAAAATCTATATTTTGGGAGCTACCATATTGGAAATTCTTAGAGGTCCGCTCTGCAATCGATGTGATGCACGTGACGAAGAATCTTTGTGTGAACCTGCTAGGCTTCTTAGGCGTGTATGGGAAGACAAAAGATACACCAGAAGCACGAAAGGACCATCAACGTATGAAAGACCCATATGGCATGCATCCAGAATGGTTTCAAGGTCATGCTAGCTACGCTCTTACCAAACAAGAGAAGGAATATTTTTTGAATGCCTGAGCAGTATTAAGGTCCCGTATGGCTTCTCGTCGAATATAAAGGGAATAATAAATATGGCAGAAAAAAGTTCCAAAACCTAAAGTCTCATGACTGCCACGTGATTATGACGCAAATGCTTTCGATTGCATTGAGGGGGATTCTACCAGATAATGTTCGAGTACCCATTGTGAAGCTATGTGCATTCCTCAATGCAATCTCTCAGAAGATAATCAATCCTGAAGATCTACCATGGTTACAGAATGATGTGGTCCAATGTCTTATCATTTTTGAGTTGGTGTTGCCACCATCCTTCTTCAATATTATGACGCACCTGTTGGTTCACCTAGTCGAAGAGATTTCCATTCTCGGTCCTGTATTTCTACACAATATGTTTCCCTTTGAGAGGTTCATGGGAATCTTAAAGAAATATGTTCGTAACCATGCTAGTCCAGAAGGAAGCATCTCCAAGGGCTATGGAACAGAGGAGGTCATTGAGTTTTGTGTTGACTTTGTTCCTGACCTTAGGCCGATTGGTCTTCCTCAATCGTGGTATGAGGGGAGACTAAGTGGAAAGGGTACTCTAGGAAGGAATTCAATAATATGTAGGGACAAACATTCTTACACCGAAGCACATTACACGGTTCTACATAATTCTATCTTGGCAGCCCCATATATCGAGGAACACAAGAAAATCTTACGCTCCAACAACCCTGGAAAGCATGACTCTTGGATTAGAGATGAACACATGAAGAGTTTCAGCGGTTGGTTGCAACATCTCATAAAAAATAACACTCTTGGAGATCAGCTATACTTGTTGTCTAGGTCACCATCTTCGACTATATCGACTTTCCAAGGGTACGAGATAAATGGGTATACATTTTACACGATCGCCCAAGATAAAAAGAGCACCAACCAAAACAGTGGTGTCCGCTTTGATGCAACAGACAACAATGAGTCAAAGACCACATATTATGGTTACATAGAGGAGATATGGGAACTTGACTATGGACCTACTTTTAAGGTCCCCTTGTTTCGGTGCAAATGGGTCAAGCTGACAGGAGGAGGGGTTGAGGTAGACAATAAATATGGAATGACATCGTTGGATCTCAACAATATTGGGTACTTAAACGAACCATTCATCCTAGATAATGATGTGGCTCAGATTTTCTATGTGAAGGACATGTCTACCAAACCTAGAAAAAGAAAAAATAAGAAAAATAATACATCAGACGATGAGCCAAAGCGCCACATAGTTCTTTCAGGAAAAAGAAACATCATGGAAGTGGAGGACAAGACAGACATGTCAGAAGATTGTGATAAGTTTCATGACATTCCGCCCTTCGCAGTGAAGGATGACCCAAGCATCATGTTAATGAATAAAGATGCTCCATGGATACGGCGGGATCAGAAAGGAACACACGCGAAGAAATGATGTGTAATAATTGTAACATTTTATGAGTGAAGATGCTCCATGTGTCCATTTTTATAGTGTTGTCTGTAAACCATCTTGAGTGTGTTAATCCCGTCTTGTGGCTGGACCGGGACTAAAGGGGGGGCTTTAGTCCTGATTCATACTTACCATTAAGATCTGATCTCCAAACGCGTGTGGTCACATATTAGGGAGTGCCTCTATGACCAGTTTCTTGGAGATCTTGGGAGGACCAGGCTCGTGGCATCTCCCGAATGGCCATAATGGTGTCCCTGCTCTCGCACACCATCTTGCAGCTTGTAACTTCTCTAACTAGATCAATATGCCTGGGAGCTAACTAATTTCACATATTAGGGAGTGCCTCTATGACCAGTTTCTTGGAGATGCCGAAGGACTGGGCTCCGGCGGCATCTTCCTAAAACTGGCTGTAGTGGTGTTCCTGCTCTCGAAAACCATCTTAGAGATGCCTCAAACTGGCTGAAGGACTGGACTCACAAGGATGCCTATTTATATTATAAGCAGCTCGGCATAGTGTCGACACTCACGACATAATGTCGACACTCACCCCCTATTATTAGTGCTGACTCATGTTATGTCCCGGTTGGTGTCTCCAACCGGGACTAAAGGTTCATCTTTAGTCCTGGTTGGTGACACCATCCGGGACAAGGTACAAGCCGCACGACATAATGTCGACACTCACCCCTATTATTAGTGCTGCCTGACCCAAACTGCCACAATCCCTTCAGTCGCGGTTGGTTTCTCCAACCGGGACTAAAGATGAACCTTTAGTCCCGGTCCCGGTTGGAGACACCAACCGGGACTAAAGATGAACCCTCTCTTTACAGACATTTCCTTCTATTTATATGCCTTTTCCTCTATTTATAGGCTGCTCGATCCAGCCTGCCTGCCCTCTCATCTATTTACAGGCTGCTCTATTTATAGCTACGTACTATTTATAGGCAAGATGTATTAGTTTCAATACATTTATTGGTTTCAATACTACAACATTTTTATTTGTGTAGGCATGTAGAAAAAAACAACATTTGATCACCTGAGCGAACTCACAAGAATACTAAAAACCGGAAATAGAGCGAACTCAAGACATTTATTAATATTAAAACCGGAACAAACCGGGACTAGCTAACACTCAGGACTAAAGCCGCCCCCTTTAGTCATAATCATGCCTAGTCCTATAGTACGCAGCTTCAGAGTCGTTGTTTGTCATTGTCATCATCATCGTCATCGTCACCTGCCACTCCGGGGATCCTCAGCCCAGCCATGGCATATACCCGGGGCACCTGCCACTCCGGCCTCGGATTCACGACGTGCGGGGGAGGGATCTCCTAGAAGACGATGCCGCTACCGCCGGGCGGGGGAGGGGCCTTCTTGTGGCTCGGTGGCGGCTGGACTTGTGGGCATCACAGGCGAGGATGGTCTCCCCTGGCGATGTAGCGCATCACGCCGATGATAGTACGGTTCGCCCACCACAGATAGCGGCCAGCTTCGTTGTGGTTCACTAGGGGTGGGCCATCACCCTCGTACCTGGCGAGCTCCCTTTCCCGCCGGTTAGTGAAGAAGGCATTCCAGGTGTCGTAGTTGTCGGGATCCCACTCGGGATCCATCGCTGCTCCGGCGTGAGCTCGTGGTGGCCGCCTGGCGTGCAGAACCTTGAGGGACATGAGGGACATGAACCCCTCCAACGCTCAGCATCCAACCGATGGGCGACCGGTAGCCCGACGGACAAGGGTAGCTGGAGGCACATAGCGCCTCTCTCTCCTCGAGGGTTAGAATGGCCCAGTAGGCACCGTCCATTGTTGTGAGAGAGGAAGGTGTGGATGTGTGGATAGCCATGGTGCGATCGCCCTAGATATAGAGGGAAAGGGCGGGAAAACTTGGCGGGAAGCGGTGGGAAATGACAGGAAATATCTTTAGTCCCGGTTAGTGACTACAACCGGGACTAAAAGCTCTGGTAAAAGGGAAAGGGCTGGAAAACTTGGCGGGAAGCGGTGGGAAATGGAGGGAAATATCTTTCGTCCCGGTTAGTGATTACAACCCGGACTAAATGGATATTATATTAAGATTCTTTATATTTTCTGATAATAATAGACATATTATTTGTTTTATTTGGATTTTTACAATAGGAGATATGATTTTCCAAATTTTTATATTTGATATGAATTAAAAAAAGAAAATTGACAAATGACATAATTTATAAATAATGCAAATAGATGTATGGATATTATATTAAGATTATTTATATTTTTTTGATAATAATAGACATATTATTTGTTTTATTTGGATTTTTACAATAGGAGATATGATTTTCCAAAGTTTTATATTTGATTTGAATTAAAAAAAGAAAATTTACAAATGACATAATTTATAAATGATGCAAACATACGTATGGATATGATATTAAGATTCTTTATATTTTTCTGATAATAATAGACATATTATTTGTTTTATTTGGATTTTTATAATAGGAGATATGATTTTCCAAAGTTTTATATTTGATTTGAATCTAAAAAAGAAAATTTACAAATGACATAATTTATAAATGATGCAAACAGATGTATGGATATTATATTAAGATTCTTTATATTTTTCTGATAATAATAGATATATTATTTGTTTTATTTGGACTTATAATAGGAGATATGATTTTCCAAAGTTTATATTAGATTTGAATTAAATAAAAAAATACAAATGACATAATTTATAAATGATGCAAATAGATGTATGGATATTATATTAAGATTCTTTATATTTTTCTGATAATAATAGACATATTATTTGTTTTATTTGGATTTTTATAATAGGAGATATGATTTTCCAAAGTTTATATTTGATTTGAATTAAATAAAAGAAAATTTACAAATGACATAATTTATAAATGATGTAAACAGATGTATGGATATTATATTAAGGTTCTTTATATTTTCTGATAATAATAGATATATTATTTGTTTTATTTGGATTTTTATAATAGGAGATATGATTTTCTAAAGTTTATATTTGATTTGAATTAAATAAAAGAAAATTTATAAAAACTATACTAATTGCGGGTTGTGGCTGGACCCGGGACTAGAGGGTGCCTGCACGCGCAAAAACGAAGCGGACGAAGAAACCCTCTAGTCCCGGGCCATGGCTTAACCCTCGACTAAAGGGTGGGTCTTTAGTCGCGGGTTAAACCACGGCCCGGGACTAGAGAACCTCTAATCATGGTGGCTTAGCCGGGACTAAGGGGTATAAGTACTGCGCGCCTCGACCTCCCAACCAGACTTGGCAAAATCGACAAGGTAGAGACGAACAGACGACGAGCTCGAGACCGATGATGACGCAGGGGAGGTGCTGCCCGATTCCATTGCGTCGCCGCCCTTGTCTCCGGCCCATTGCATATACTTTTCTGCTACCAAGCCATATACCGCCGCCTTGTCAGTCTTCTTCTTGTTACGCCGACGTTGGTTAATTAGTACGTATAGGAGGATGGGTATTGTTTTTTTAGGAACATATAATTGTTTATATAATTGTTTTTAGTTGTTTTTAGGAATATATAATTGTTTTTAATTGTTTCTAATTGTTTTTAGGAATATATAATTGTTTTTAGTTGTTTTTTAGGAATATATAATTGTTTATAGTTGTTTTTAGGAATATATAATTGTTTATATAATTTTTTTAGGAATATATAATTGTTTTTAGTTGTTTGTTTAGGAATATATAATTGTTTTTTAGGAATATATAATTGTTTATTAGGTTTATTAGGAATATTAATTGTTTTTAGTTGTTATTAATATTTAAATGATATTATTAGTTATTGTTTTA
The DNA here is from genome assembly GCA_030063025.1 of Avena longiglumis. Classification (NCBI taxonomy): domain Eukaryota; kingdom Viridiplantae; phylum Streptophyta; class Magnoliopsida; order Poales; family Poaceae; genus Avena; species Avena longiglumis. The sequence goes on from CP125979.1 coordinate 35,810,816, forward strand.
GTAAATATCACATTTTGTTTATATAATTGCTACTATATTGTTAGTATAGTATATTATTAAATTTTTTCTAACTTGTTTAACTCTCTTTCTGTTATATTTAAGTCATGGATCCATCCGATGATCCTGGTCACATTGGTGAAGGTTTTCTTCAGGACATGATAAGAGGTAAAATTCCTCTTAATATTACTACCGGTGAAGATATTTTGCTCGAGGAAGAGATATCCTCATATCTGAATCCATCCGGTGATGGACTAGAGGAAAACCTGATGTACCAAGGGGAAGACTGGATGGACGAAGGGCAAACAAATAACAACAATAATGATGCCCCCTCGACAGGATCCGACGAGGTACATATATAAAGCCCCGTATTACCTCTATTCATTAATTGATCTATATATATATATCAATATATATATATTAATTACTCTCTCTTCTTATTTTATCCCACCGAATCGAAGCAATCGACAGCTCGAACGAAACGAGGGCCGAACAAAAAGTTGGATGGTAATCAGAGGTTCACCATCGAAGAAATAGATGATGATGGTGAACTGATTGCTCCTGAGAAGCACCAGAGGATGTTTACAAATCAATGCGGGGTGCTTGTTAGGGACAACCTGCCGATCACCATCCAAGAATGGAATAAGTCAAAGAAACCCGGTGAGGAATCCGACAGCTATGTCACCGATGATGCCAAAGATGACCTTTGACAGAAGCTCATAGTGTATTTCATACTACCTCCAGAGTATGAAGAATTTGACCCAGATGGTATTACCCAAAGTCCGGGTGGGCTTGAAAATAGAGTGAAATTCAAGGAGTGGGCTCTGAGCAAGATGGCTGAACTGTACCGGAACCACAAGAAAAGTTTATACGTGAAAGAAAAAGAAAACTCCAGAATTCATAGGAGCAAACGAGAAGTTGAGAGAACAGTGGCCCGATTTTGTAAAGTACAAGCAATCTGATAAAGCAAAGGCAAAGTCGGCAAAGAATGCATTAAATGTTGCCCAAAAGAAATACCATCATAAAATGGGGACATGTGGCTACAAGAGTGCCATCCCTAGGTGGGAAACTATGGAGAAGGACATGAGGGCTAGAGGCGTCACTCCTGGTACAGATGGATGGCCTAAGAGGTCAAATCATTGGTGGTATGGGCACGGGGGATCATTGGACCCAGAAACAGGGAAGGCAATATTTCATGAAAAAATCTAAAACCCTCCGAAGACCTTGTTCAAGCAATGAACGATGCTCAATTGGGATTGTTCCGTCCTGAGAGAGAGAGAACGAAGAGCTGACACGTGCCCTAGGGAATCCAGAAAAGGGTGGACGAACACGAGGCAAAGGCGCCTGTGTCTCGTGGAAGAAAGGGTTTCCTCAGTACGATGCCAGTTACAGAAGCCGTCAGAGAAAGAAGGACCGGGAGGCAGACCGGATCTCCAAGGTAGAGCAGGACCTAGCTGATCTAAAGAAACCTCATGCAAGAAATTAGCCAAAGGTCGCCGTCGTCAACTCACCCGTAGGCTGATGATCCTGCATTGGATCTTAGCCAGCGGAGAAGCAGCGTGGCTTCTACGGAGGTCCGGGCTGATGATCAAGCACTGCTGGATGATGCACCGACTCCTCGCTACCCCATGGATGATGTCAGAGAGATGGCATAATGTGAGCTACATCAGCCAATGAACAACCTGTCCTTCAAGGTGGCGATCGGCACTGCTTTACCTTGTCTACCTGGAGCACTCCATCATTCACTTCTGATTCCACCTAGCTATGCTCGTGTCACGGTGGATGACATAGTGGAGGATTTTGCGGACCTAGAGATTGACATCACTACGCCTGAAGGCCTTACGAAACTAGGAGATGTCAAGCGCAACATCATTCTATGGAAGAAGAAGTACATCAAGTTTCCAGGATCAGCGCCAAGGCCACCGACTCCGAGGAATCCAAGTCCACCCCGCATCGAATATCGTCAACCTCTAAGTCCACCCCAACCCGATTATCGTCAACCTCCAAGTCCACCCGCCCCGCTGAAAATCGCCGCAGCAGGAGTACATCAACTCGATATCCGCCTCCGCGCAATACTCGATCTCCGCCTCCGCCTCCGTGCATTACTACTACCTCGTCGAAGAAACGGAAGGTCGACTCTCCCCCGCGCCCCACATCAAAGAAAGGTCAAACGGTGAAGATAGTCTACATCGTGTCGGCTCTTCCAAAGAGACCTTATGACAAGACCGATGAGGAAACTAACGCGGATGTGGCTGTCCAAGTTAAGGCACATTTTGCACCTAAAAAGCCTGAGCCAAAGACAGTATATGATGAAAAACTAAAAAGTGGGCTAAGTCCTTTCTTGAGCAACCATCCCAGATATCGATGAATCTGGAATCAGACTATGACCGGGATATTATTAAGCATGCAAAGAAGAAAAAAAGCACAAGTGCAAAAAGCGGGAAGCAAGTTGCCTAGCTCGAAGCACAGAAGAATCAATCGGTCGCCCCGCTCAAAGTCATTTCAGACCTCGACATGGCCTTCAGAGCTGAAGTGGATATGGACATGCAAATAATGAACCCCAGAGCCCGTACTAATGCTGCACTAGTGGGCATCACTGTATCGCAGGCAAAAGCACTTGCTGCCGAAGCAAATATGTCTCTTGGTTAATATTTAGGCTATGAAGATACGCCAGTGGGTCAGATAGTACGGAAGTATGTCTAGGGGGAGCCTCTAGTCAGTAATGAGGAGCTCACACATCTATCCACACATATGCGAAATCTGCACGAATGATACATGTCGCAAGCAGAAAAAAAGCATCAGAAAGATTGGTTTCCGGTGGACGTTAGAAAGGAGCATCACTTCAAACCATACTCGATATAGGTTCAAATGACCGAACTGTTTCAGTTATACAACCAGCGCGCCCTCGATAAATCTATCATTGGTTGCTACTGTCTGTAAGTGATTTATTTCTATAATTAAGTTTGTAGCTTAGCTCGTTCATTGCATTTAATATATTATCCTAACTATATATCCTTTTGTACGATATTATATTCTGCAGAATGAAGATGCTTGAATGCAAAAGAGCTAGAAGATATGACGTTGGGTTCATTGACCCATATATCGTTAATGAATATACATTAAATAATCACCCCAAGGACGTGGAGGAAGACCTATGCAGGTTCTTAACCGATAATAATTTTGTTAAGGAAATACTATTTTCTTACAATTTCAAGTGAGTGTTTCTATCTTGTACATATTTTATTTTTGCTTACTCGATGAGCTATGCATGTATGTGTAGGGTTCGCAGCATAGAAAACAAAAATTTTCCTACGATGTGAACTATATACCAAGATCTATCTATTAGATACAAATAACGGGCAGATGTATATCCGTAGAGAACATACCCTTGAAGACCGACAAAGCTTAACGAGTTCAACTCGTGGTTGATGTAGACGATCTCTTGCCGATCTCAAGATCGAGAGGAAGTCCTAGTGCCGCAAAACAGCAGCGCGTCCGTGCTCGCACACACGTTCGAGGCACCGAGCAACCTCCACCTCCTCGCTCCAGCGATGCAGCGGAAGCACAACTCTTTCTTTCCGAATAGCCACCGGGAACATGTATCTCGCTAGTCCGAGACCATGGGGGATAAATTCTAGAGGGGGAGAGAGATCCTTCACGAGGAGGTGTGAGTGAGAAGTGAGAGGAGGGGCTCCTTTTATAGGAGGAGGGGGAGGCACCCAAGGGGGTGGCCGCCGGCCATGGGGGCTGCCCCCTCCCCTCCTTCATTCATGTGGGTGGACACTCCACTCACAAAAATCCATTCATATGCCTCCACTCAAAATCCCACTCAAACTTGCCATTAAATTTCCACCAAATTTAATGCAAACTCCCATTAAATAAAACTCTTTTATTTTATTCAGAATTTTGTCAATTACTTTAATGACAAACATTCACAAATAACCCCTTGCTAGAATTCTATTTCACATGCATAACAACTTTATGCAATTTCACCCAAAACACTTTCGGTATCTAGTGAAATAAATTCTCGCTTGTTCATTCTTTTGGCATGAAACTTTTGCTCCAATTGGATCGGTGTCTCTTAAGTGTGTCACCCTACGGTTCGTGAATAATGCGGACATGATCGAGACCCCTCTCGGATCAATAATCGAGCGGGATCCGGAGACCCATACCGACTCCCACATTCAACGATGACTTCCTTGTGATCGTCGGAACCTTTACGCTAGTATCTTAATCCCTTTGTTTCACGATATATTACATGTCCGAGATTCTATCATCGGTATCTCCATACCTAGTTTGATCTCAATTCGACATGCACTCTTTTCTCGTTCCGTGATATAACATTCTAGTGATCAAATCACTTGCTTGCAAGCTAATCAATGTGATATCACCGAGAGGGCCCGAGTATATCTATCCATCATCGGGATGAACAAATTCCACTCTCGATTCATGAGCCTCAACATAACACTTTATTAGTTCAATCCATCTTTATAATCACCATTACGGTGTGACGTTTGATGTTATCAAGAAACTCTTAGGTGTTAGTGATTGACATGATCTCATGGTCTAAGGATTAGGATCACTTCGTAAGTTGTTATAGCAATATAAACTCAATGACTTTGATCGTAATACTATACTTGGATGAATGTTCATCACACCATTACACTAATGTTGTGATCATTATTAACAACATCCAATGTCCATGATCGAAACCTTGATCATCTTGTTAATCAACGAGCTAGTTTATGAGAGAGGCATAACTAGGAACTTTCTTTGTTGATTAAACACACATGTATTAATGTTTCCGTATTAATACAATTATAGCATGCAAAATAAACATCTATCATATACTTGGAATACACATAATAAACACTTTATTATTGCCTCTCGGCATATTCCTTGATCTCCCACTTGCACTAGAGACAATAATCTAGTTACATAGTGATAAATCTAACACCCATTGAGTTACGTGTTGATCATGTTTTGCTCTAGGAGAGTTTTAGTCAACGGATCTGCTACATTGAGATCGTATGTACTTACAAATCTTTATATCTCCATCCTTGACATGCTCGCGGATGGAGTGAAACCGGCGCTTAATATGCTTGGAATGCTTGTGAGACCTTGGCTCTTTGGCATTGGCAATGGCACCATTGTTATCACAATAGATCACCATTGGGTCCAACGCGTTTACAACCACTCCTAGTTCGGATATGAACTCCTTCATCCAAACTTCTTCCTGAGCCGCTTCTCAAGCAGCAACATATTCGGCCTCCATTGTTGATCCCGCTACCACAGGTTGTTTGGAGCTCCTCCAACTAACCGCTCCACCATTCATGATAAATACGTATCCGGATTGAGACTTACAGTCATCCGGATCGGTGTCAAAGCTAGCGTCAACATAACACTTAGCGACGAGCTCTTCTTCACCTCCGTATACAAGAAACATATCCTTAGTTCTTCGTAAGTACTTAAGGATATTCTTGACCGCTATCCACTACTAGGAAAACGGCTATAGGTAATCAGCACATCCGTGGCTCACATGGTTGAAGTGCGCCACGGCTAAAACAGGCTTTGCTCACCTGTGGGCAGTGCCCTACTAATAACTAGAACAACCGTGGCGCACATGACTATAGTGCGCCACAGATGTGTGTGGGCCAGGCCTGGCCACGCCAAACATCTGTAGCGCACTATAGTCATGTGCGCCATGGTTTTAGGGTCATCTGTGGCGCCGTGTGCACAGTGCGCCACGCCTGGCGCATGCCCACCTCTGCTCAAGCGGCCACACTCGTGGCGCACTCGCCTAGTGCGCCACGGGACTAGAGCATCTGGCGCACTCGGCCTAGTGCGCCGAAGTTTGTACTCCCGTGGCGCACTAGCGTGTGCGCCACATATGTCGATTCTTTAGGACAGCACTTTATGTGCACATGTGTGCCCACACATCCACCACCCACACTTCACTTTCCCCTTCTTCTTCCTCCTTAGATCTAGTCGGGATCTTCTCCTTCCCACCTCAATTTCTCCATACATTCACCATTTTTAGCATGTAAAACTTGCTTTGGATGTTACATAAGTAATAGAGGAGGTCTCGGTCTCATCTATCCGTCTCCGGTCGACGCGCGCACCTCTCCTTTCCATCTTTCTCGCGATCGGTCTCTCATCTCGGTAAGTTATCCATATAAGGATGTGTTCATGTGTATATGGATGATGCATGTGCTCATATGTATGTAGATGATCGATGCTCATGATGTGTGTATGTGTGGAGGGGATCGATGGTCATATGTGTGTGTATATGGAGAGTATCGATGATGCTCATGCATGTGTGTATGGAGAGGATAATGATATGTTCATGTGTGTATGGATCGGTCTCTCTCTCTCTTGTGTTTGTATGTGAACAAGTTGCCATTTGTTTTGCCAAAATGTTGATTCATTTCCATTTTGGCAAGACTTTGCATTCATAAAGGTCCTAATTTTAGGATAGGTCATGCCGAAATTTTCTATCGACCATTGCATGCATGCATTCATTATGTGGTTCTAATAGACTTCAAAATTGTACCGTGTACATCGTGCAAAAATGGTCCGCATAATGAGCGAAGGCATTGTGGCTAGATTTTTGAAATGTGCGACGGCCGACATGATACTGAAATAACAAGACAGATATAAGATGTCCGTGCGGAAGATGCAAACTCAATCGGGTGATCGACCAGTTCGGGAATCTGCGCACTGCTCGCCATGGTTTCATGGATGGATACACTCGTTGGATAAGCGATGGCGTAGATGATGGAGACGGTGAAGAAGGTGTCCAACATGGCGATGATCATCATCACGGCGAGCAGGCGAGATGATGAAGAGGCTCTGGAGATGGTGAAGGTGCGGAAGGCAGGATGATGATGATCTAGAATCTTGGGAGGAAGCGCAGACGATGGAACAACGTCGCTGGGTCAGCGGGACCCTTATGTGCAAGAGCTTCTTCTCAAGCAGCGAGTAACGCCAGGCTACCGCTAGAGAGAAAGCCAAGCTTGCAACTTGAGAAAGACGCGGTTACTCCATTGTATGAAGGATGCAGCCCAATGATACCCGGTTGAATGTAACGCTCAAGGCTATGGAGATGAAGGCAAAGCACAAATTGAGCGACGCAAGCTTCGACGATATGATGGCATTACGCACGATCGTCTCCGGAGGAACACATGTCCAACTAGTATCGAGGATGCCAAGAAAATCGTCATCCTCTCGATCTACCGAGCGTTAGATATCACGTATGCATCAACGATTGCATCATTTATCGGGCGAGGGCGGAGAAAACCACATGTCCGATTGTGCGCGTGAGTCGATACAAGAAAGGGAAGAAAGCACCTCGAAAAGTGGTATGGTACTTTCCTATCACCCTCGTCTGCGGCGCTATTTCGCGGACCCTAAGGAAGCTCATGCGATGGAATGCGGAAAGGAAGAAGCCAGAGATGATGATGACCGAAAGGATGAGCTCTTGGCGCACCCTTGATGCTAGCCCTGGAAAGCATTGGACCTCGAATTCCCAATTCGGTGGAGATTCGAGGAACATCAGGCTTGGTGCAAGCACCGATGGACTCAATCCGTTCGGTAGCCGTGAGCAAGACGCACAGACTTGGCGTGTTTGTATGGATGTACAACCTCCCTCCATGGTTGTGCATGAAGAAGAAGTACATACAAATGAGTATGCTAATTCAAGGCCAAAACAACTGGTGACATCAATCATATCTCGGGCTGTTGAAAGAGGAGCTAGCCACGTTATGGGAATGGAGCCAATACTTACGCGTCGCACAAGATTATTTCACTATGAGATCCGTTGGTCACTACGGTGCAAGACTATCCAGTTGCGGGTATATCTCGGGCAGGTTATCCAGGATTACCGCGCATGCGTTAGGTGCATGGATAACACAAGCTATCTCCAACTAGAGAAAGATCCGGGGTCATCGAAACCGTGTTCATGGCGCACCGGAGGTGGCTCGGCAAGAATGATCCATGGAAAGCGTGGAGACTGTTCGATGGCAAATCGAGACCGAGGAATCCCAGAGCGTAGGAGCAGCGAAGAAGTGGAAGAGTTGCTGAAAAACTGGAAAGATTGTCCTAAGCTTGGAAAGAAGCGAAAGAGGCAGCAACAAGACAAGCCGCTGATGAAGGTATGGAAAACAAGGTCTGTTTTCTGGGAGTTGCCTTGGCAGCTCCGTATATCGAGGAACACAAGAATATTGTACGCTCCAAAAACCCGGGGAAGCCTGAATCATGGATTACAGATGAACACATGAAGTCTTTCGGTGGTTGGATGCGGACACATCTCTTGAATGATAGCACTGTTGGAGATCATCTATACTTGTTGGCCGCGTCACCATCTTCTCATATTGAATTTCCAAAGTACGAAATAAATGGGAATACATTCTACACGATCGCCCAAGATAAAAAGAGCACCAACCAAAATAGTGGTGTCCGCTTTGATGCAATAGACGAGAATGGACAAAAGGACACATATTATGGTTACATAGAGGAGATATGGGAACTAGACTATGGAGTCTCTTTTAAGGTCCCTTTGTTTCGCTGCAAATGGGTCAACCTGAATGGGGAAGGGGTAAAGATAGACCAGTTGTACGGAATGACAATAGTGGATCTCAACAATCTTGGTTATAGAGATGAACCATTCGTCCTAGCCAATGATGTGTCTCAGGTTTTCTATGTGAAGGACATGTCCTCCGGACCAAAAAAAAAGAAAAAATATGCAAACGAATACATCATATGATGAGCCAAAGCGTCACATAGTTCTTTCAGGGAAAAGAAACATCGTGGGAATCGAGGACAAGACAGACATGTCAGAAGATTATAATAAGTTTGATGAAATTCTGCCCTTCACAGTGAAAACTGACCCAAGCATTCCGTTAAGTAAAGAAGATGCTCCATTGTTACGTCTGAAGCGGTCATAAGGAATGACATATGCCAAGAAGTTCATGCTCATATTATGTAACTCTAGTTCATGTATTTCGCGGTTTGTGGCTTGACCAAAGGATATATTTCACGGTTTGTGGCCTTTAGTCCCGGTTTTGTAGTCTCAGTTTTTAATATTAATAAATGTCTTGAGTGTTAGTCCCGTTTTGTGGCTGGACCGGGAGTGCCTCTATGACGATTTCTTGGAGATGCCGAGGCGGGATCCGGCATCTCCCCGAACTGGTAGTGGTGTCCCTCTCTCGAAAACCATCTTGCAGCTTGTAACTTCTCTAACTAGATCAATACGCTCGGGACTAATTTCACATATTAGGAGTGCCTCTATGACTAGTTTCTCGGAGATGCCGAGGACTGGGCTCGTCGGCATCTCCTCGAAGCCGCAGTGATGTCCTCGCCTCGAAAACCATCTTGCAGCTTGTAACTTCACTAACTAGATCAATACGCCTCGAGCTAACTAATTTCACATATTAGGAGTGCCTCTATGGCCCGTTCTCGGAGATGCCGAGGATGGGCTCGTCGGCATCTCCCTCAAATGGCCGTAGTGGTGTCCTGCTCTCTAAAACCATCTTGGAGATGCCTCAAACGGCCGGAGGACTGGACTCACAAGGATCCCTATTTATAGTACAAGCAACTCGGCATAATGTCGACACTCACGACATAATGTCGACACTCACGACATAATGTCGACACTCACCCCTATTAGTGTCTTGACTCATCTTTAGTCGATTCTTTGTCTCCAACCGACTAAAGTTCATCTTTAGTCCCGGTTGGTGACACCATCCGGACAAGGTACAAGCCGCCGACATAATGTCGACACTCACCCCTATTATTAGTGTTGCTCGCCCACTCGCGCAATCCGGGTTTAGGGTTTAGGGTTTCTCCAACCGACTAAAGATGAACCTCTCTTTATATAGGCATTTCCTCTATTTATTAGGTAACACTCAAGACATTTATTAATATTAAAACCGACAAACCGGACTAGCTAACACTGTGACTAAAGCCGCCCTTTAGTCATAATCATGCCTAGTCCTATAGTACCTGACTTCAGGTCTTCATCGTCGTCATCATCATCGCCATCGTCACCGCCACTCCGGGATCCTCGGCCCATCCATGGCATATACCAGGCCATTCCAGCCTCGGATTCACGGCGGGCGGGAGGGTCTCTGGAAGACGATGCGCTACCGCCGGAGATGTGGCCTATGGCGGGTGGACTCGTGGGCACCGTGGCGAGATGGTCTCCCGGCGATGTAGCGCATCACTCCGATGATAGTACGGTTCGCCCACCATGACGGCCCGGCCGTTGTGGTTCACCGGTGGCGCCATCACCCTCGTACTGGCGAGCTCCCTTTCCCGCCTATTAGCGAAGAAGGCATTCGAGATGTAGTTGTCGGGATCCCACTAGGGATCCATCCGCTCGGCGTGAGCTCGTGGTAGAAGTGGTTTGTGATGGCGCTGGCGTCACGGAACCTTGAGGACATGAGGGACAGAACCCTCCGGCGCTCGACATCCGGCGGGCGGCGGTAGCAGCGAACAAGGGTAGTTGGAGGCGCACAGCGCCTCGGTCTCCTCGAGGGTCAGAATGGCCCAGTACGCGTTGTCCATTGTTCTAAGAGTGGAAGGTGTGGATAGCCATGGCACGATCACCCTAAATACAGAGGGAAAGGGCGGGAAAACTTGGCGTGAAGCTTTGGGAAATGGCAGGAAATATCTTTAGTCCCGGTTAGTGACTACATCCGGGACTAAAAGCTCTAGTAGAAAGGAAAGGGCGGGAAAACTTGGCGGGAAGAGGTGGGAAATGGCGGAAAATATTTTTAGTCCCGGTTTGTGACTACATCCGGGACTAAATGTCTGCCGAATCGGCAGGAAGTTATGTGCTGAATCACGGCATAGTTTGTGATGTTATGCTGAATCATTTTTAGACTCGCAATATGTGGTTTCTTCAGAGATCCAATGCAAGTTCTAACGATGCTCGTCCCCTATCTTCAAGCACACCGGTTCGACCATAGTAAGAAATTCAGATAATTCAAAATGGGCATAATAAATTCAAAAAAATCCGAACAATGAAAATCCTTCGCGTGGTGTCATATTTTGTTACATAGTTGAAAGGAAAAATACCAGACTTGGTTTTGGATTATTTATTCAAATCCATACACTTTTTATGTTTAAAGTTTTTCTAAATTCCAAATTAATATTCAAAAATATAAGTTAATTCATTTTAAAAGGTTACATTAATTATTTTTTAAAAATAGAAAATGGTTTTGGATTATTTATTCAAATCCATACACTTCTTATGTTTAAAGTTTTTCTAAATTCCAAATTGATATTAAAAAAATATAAGTTAATTCATTTTTAATTGTAAATGGTTCATATTTTAAATGGTTACATTAATTATTTTTTAAAACAGAAAATGGTTTTGAATTATTTATTCAAATCCAAACACTTTTTATGTTTAAAGTTTTTCTAAATTCCAAATTAATATTCAAAAATATAAGTTAATTCAATTTAAAAGGTTACATTAATTATTTTTTAAAAGTAGAAAATGGTTTTGGATTATTTATTCAAATCCATACACTTCTTATGTTTAAAGTTTTTCTAAATTCCAAATTGATATTAAAAAAATATAAGTTAATTCATATTTAATTGTAAATGGTTACATTAATTATTTTTTTAAAACAGAAAATGGTTTTGAATTATTTATTCAAATCCAAACACTTTTTATGTTTAAAGTTTTTCTAAATTCCAAATTAATATTCAAAAATATAAGTTAATTCATTTTAAAAGGTTACATTAATTATTTTTAAAAAATAGAAAATGGTTTTGGATTATTTATTCAAATCCATACACTTCTTATGTTTAAAGTTTTTCTAAATTCCAAATTGATATTAAAAAAATATAAGTTAATTCATTTTTAATTGTAAATGGTTCATATTTTAAATGGTTACATTAATTATTTTTTAAAACAGAAAATGGTTTTGAATTATTTATTCAAATCCAAACACTTTTTATGTTTAAAGTTTTTCTAAATTCCAAATTTATCATTTAAAAAACAATACAAATTTAAACCCCAAAATAAAAATAAGGCGGGAACAGAGAGAAAATACCTGAATTTTTTGAAAACAGGGGAATATGTCCCGGTTGGAGCCACCAACCGGGACTAAAGACCCCCTGCGCGACAACCCTTGGTCTGCTGAAAATATTGGAGTATACGTCCCGGTTGGTGGCTCCAACCGGGACGTATAACCCTTTAGTCCCGGTTGGAGCCACCAACCGGGACTAAAGGTCCTTTGGTTATAACAACGCGCGCCTCCTCTTCTTCTTCCCTTCCCCACTCACTTCTCTGCTTCACCGACGCCACAGATAACCGCCTTCGACGCCAAACTCGCCCGAGCTCGCTGCCAGTGCTGCCGCGTTCATCACTTGACCGCCGCCTCCATCCGTGCGCGCACCAGTCATCGCCCATGACTCCGTCTTCCTCGACCCCGATCGTGCTCGCCGGCGTCGATTCGCTCAACCTCGACCTCCCTCGCTCTCTCCGACCAACCTCACGCGCTCAGGGTGAGCAAGCGAACCTTCTGGATGCCTCCTTCCTTCCCCTCTCGCTGTAGTTCATGCCTGCGCTGGTAGATCCCGTTCGCCGCCGTCGGCCGTCGTTGTACCACCTGCTCCGGCAACCAACAGAGGGCGGCACCGCCAATTTTGAGTCCACTTGGATGCGCTGATTCCAGCACGCCAAGTCCCGCACCCCCGCTTGCTCTCCTCCGCTGCCTACCATCGCCATCTGACGTGTCTCCGGCGAGCCCAACGTGGCGTCTAGGTGGCATCCGCGTGGCCCTGGTCCCACCAGTCAGCCTCTAGGGCTAGCTCCTTCTCTGGTGACAGATGACCCTGTTTCCCCTTTGCTTGCATGACAGGTGGCCCTGGTCCCACCAGTCAGCCACTATGGCTAGTTGTTACTATGGTGCAAAAGGTTTAAACATTTGATTTAATAATTTCAGAATTTGAATAAAACTTGTAAATTCAATAACTTTTAATCTGTAATTCAGAAAAATACAAATAATATACCAAAATGTTCAGAAAAATGAGAACTATCTATCTATGCTATAATCATGCATTGTTCAACAACTTCAATGACAAGTTTAATTAGAACACCCTACTAACCCTAACAGGTGATTCTGGAGTTCCTTGAGTTAGGGTTTGCGCCCCTCGGAACCCCGATTAACTTGTCGAGCATGCTTTAGGGTTACATTCCAATGCACATTAACTTGTCATATCATCATCATTGCTTGAGCATTGCATCGATGCCATGTGTTGATTGTTTCCCTTTCTTTCCGGTGATTTGGTTCTTCTCGGTAGAATACGATATCGAGATCGAGATCGAAGACCGAGATCAAGACCATAGAAGATCGACGAACAATACTTGACCAACTATAATCAAGTCAAGTATTTTGTTAGTATCTAGTGTTACCTATCTTCTGGATAATTTCCCTTTTGTAGCCTTATACTCATGTTCCCCTCTCATATGCATCCGAGGTTTCTCCGAACTAGGTTTTACACCCCTCGGAACTCCGGCATATTGATTTTAGTTGATTTTAGCTAGAGTTACCTATCTACTACACGGTTTCCTTTTTGTAGCTAGGTTTAGGGTTTATCTTCATTTTTATTATTGTGTATCTATATATTAGGGTTTCTCTGAATTAGGGTTTATATCTCTCAACACCGTACTTAACTTTCTCCTTTAGCCGCTATGACTTATTCGTTTTTCCACCTATGCAGAAAATATGGACCCACACGTCAGAGACGAAGAAAAGGAAGAGTTGATACAAGGTGTGATCCATGGGGAAGATAATTTAGACGTATCAACGTTTCTGAACAACTCCGGTGAGGGTGATCCTCTTTTTACCGGAATAGACAACTTGTTTGAGGTTGAAGGTGTTGCCTTCCGCAAGGGAGAAGGCGATGCCTTGTGTAATTGAGAAGATGACCGCTCCGGCGAGGTGCATGTAATATAATTAATTCATTAATTAATCATCTGCTATCTATATAGAAATAGTAACGACGATCTTTCTTCTTTTAGCCCTACGGATCGAAGGAATCTACTGAAAAGAGAAGACGAGGCCCAACCAAAAAGTTGCAAGACCATGAGAGGTTCAGGATCGAAGATGTCGCTGAAGACGACAAGCCGACGGCTCCCGAAGTTGTCGCAAACAAATTTGTGGCACAATGCGGAGTAATCGTTAGGGACTTAATCCCGATCACCATTAGAAATTGGAATAGGCCTGCTAATGCGGATGAAGAGGGAACATGTTTATTTGTCTCTAACCACGCCAAAGATTTACTGTGGAAGAGGCTCATGGTTAATTTCAAACTACCGAAGATAGAGCTGGATCCAAATGCGGAGGATCCAGTTGAGGACGCCTTACAACATGGGAGAGCCATGGAGGCTAAGGTCAGGGAGTGGGCTTTGAAGAAGATGGCCCAGAGTTTCACCAATGGAAGAAAAGATTGCACCTTGACTATGTCGTGAAAGAGAAGACTCGATTTCAAGAATATTCAGTTTGAGAAGATAAAACCATTACGGGCTGAGTTTGTGGAATACAAGACATCGAAAAAGCTAAGAAAATGTCTCAGCGAATAAGTGAATGTGCTAACAAGAAGTATCACCATACTATGGGGAAAGGTGGCTCAGGTGGCATTCCTAAGTGGGAGAAACTTGAGAATGAACTGTGATATAAAGATCACCCAGGCAGATGCATTGGGTAGAACGTGCAAGGAATTGGTTTTACGGGCATGGGGCACGTTGGACTCGGAAGGAGGTGTATATATAACATACGACATAAAGAAGACCCTTGCCAATCGAGAGGATCGTAAAATCAGTAAAGGCTGTTAAAGATGGGGACTTCATTCCCGATAGAGAGAATGATGAGCTCACTCGCCCTTGGAAATAAGGAACATGATGGACGAACACGAGGCACAAGAGGCTCCCAACCATGGAGGACTGGTTTCCAAAGAGAGGAAGAAATATCTGATAGAAGCCGTCGGAGGAGAAAGGATGGGGTGTAAGTTGAAGCGAGATAGTCGAAGAGCGAATGCGTTTAATTGAAGAACGATTAAAGCAACAACAAGATGAAATTAACACACTTAAAGAGCAAAGTACTACAAGCACATCTCGAAAGACACCGCATTCGATGCTACCGGCCTATCAAATAATCGAAAAAGAAGTGTGGCTTCCACCGAGGTCCCGGGTGATGACAATGGCGATGACGATGATGCACCGACGATGGCTCCTATTGGCTACCCAGTGGATGATATCACAGAGATGACACACTGCGAGCTACATGCCAAAGTTGTGAACATATCAATGAAGGTGGCGGTCGGCTATGCCTTACCAATTGGACCCACACCAACTTACCATTGTCGTCCGGTTCCAGAGGGCTAGGATGTTGTTGGCGTGGATGAAATCATGCCCACCTTTGAAGTTTTGGATCTTCACTACCCTGCAGGTGAAGGGGATGTGACTGTGCTGGGAGACGCAAAAAACGTCACCATTCTATGGCCGAAGGAATGTATCGTGCTTCGAAATCACACGCCAAGGCCATCTTCGCCGCCCTCACCGTCTCCAATTAGGTCGCCTTGGCCAGCCGTCTTCGTCGCCTCACCGCTCGTCGCCTCACCAATCTCCGGCGCAGCCATCGCCGCGGGAGCCATCGCCGGCGCCTAAGGGTCAAAAGCGTAAGCGTACCGCTACTGTGCCTCGTGGTAAGCGATCGCCGAAACGTAAACAAGAGCCTCTTCCAAAAGTACCAAAGGTTCCTCCCAAGAGAGCTTATGACTGTACTGAAGAGGAGACTGCGGCGATCGTTGATGCGGAAACGACAGCGTTTTTCGCTAAGCTGAGGCGGCCGAAAGAGCCAGTGTTCCCCAGCTCCAGAGAAGAGAAAGCCGAAGTGTTGAAAATGCTCAATAAACTTCATCAACCCGAGCCAAAGCTGTCATCAGACTATGAGCGTTCTATTCTCAAGTCACATGCGGCACAAAAAGCCTCGAAGAGCAGTACTGATGCAAGCGAGAAATCTGTTGCCCAGCTTGGAGAACAAGCAAAACAGACTTGCGCCCCTCTCAAGGTGATTTCCCAAACCAATGTGGGGTCGAGCAAATATGGGGCCGAAGAGTAGTATGATCCAGAGGTAGTTACTGTCTGAGAAGCCGCCATTGCTCAAGGTATGAGTATTGCCCAAGATTTATCCAGTTAGAGTTCTTCCCATGAGTGAAGTAGCATACAAATACCGATGCGGCAAACCTCTCGTCAAACTGAGGAGGTAAACAATCTTCCAACAAAAATGCGAAGATTGCATAAGCGGTACATGCATGCCACAAGGGCCGGGCTAAGCGGATAGTCTTGAGGGTTACAAAAAGCATCATGGGAAAGATAAGGATGACATGATATCCATTGAATTTGATGAACTATTTCCATTATTCAATCAAGACGCCTTGGACAAATCGATCATCGGTGCCTATTGCGTAAGTACTAATTCTGTAATTAATTTAGTCTCCAGCTATATTATTTTGTTTATTGCATGTATATAATCATACTGTAATATGCAGAATGAAGATTCTCGAATGCAGCAGAGGACAAATCTATGACATTGGCTTCATTGACCCATATTGGGTTCATGAAGCTAATCTCAAAATAAGCCCCCAGGATACGGAGGATAATATAGTACACGCGTTAAGGTTTCAAGAAACCAAAAGGGAAATACTAATTCCTTACAACTTCGAGTGAGTGTTACTGTCTTGTATACACTTTCTATTTCGCTTACTCGATGTTAAGTATATAATTGATTAGTTATGCATTTGCAGCTTCCACTATATTCTGTTAATAATTCAACTTGACAAAGAGCGTGTACTAGTCATGGACTCGAAACATAAACCCCTTGATACGTGGAAGGACATGCAGATACTTCTCCAGCGGTAATTCTAATCATTACGATACTATATCGGCAACGTTCGTGAATTTTATGATATCAAGTACTTAATAACTTATTTTATTCGTTTTCTACGCCGGGAGCGCTTGGAAACGGTTCACCAACAAGGCTAGGGGTGTTTGGAAAGAGGAGCTTACATTTCAACCACTAGATGTAAGCACCACTAGCTATATCTGCGCATCTCTTTGATTCTAGTTTTGATACAGTTATTATCATGCTTGATTATTATTTTGATTGAACTCGTTCTCGTAAAGTGCCCGACGCAGGACAGGTAACAATCTATGTGGATACTATGTTTGCGAGTTCATCCGGCAGACGTGCGATGAGAAGGGCAGAAATTTAGAGCAACTCCACGTACGTAAACAATTTCTATAGTTTTTAATTACAATCAAATTGTGTTTAGTTTCATTCATATAGGCTGACTCCATTTTTAAATCAGATCGAACGTCTACGGGACGGTCTTCTGCCAAAGGATCGCGTATGAGCAATTCAGGAGGAATTGGCGGGATTCTTGGATGCAGAAGTCCTAGACCCAAAAGGGGAATACTACTCGGCTGTGTATAGACAATAGGAATTGTAAAAATAGCAACTTTGAAGAAATTGGCCGGTAGCATCGAATAGCAACTTTTGTATGTAGTGCATGAACTCGATCCGTGTATTGAATATAATATCGTCATCATGATGTAATATAAGGTTCCTTCATTGATAAGTGCAAATTACTAAATAAACAAGAAAACAACCTAAATGAATTCTCTGCCGCGGCACAAAAAGTGGCGAAAATGCTGCCGCGGCAACAAAATGTGCCAAAATGAATTCTCTGCCGCGGCATATAAATGGGCCAAATCTCTGCCGCGGCAGAAGGTTATTAGTCCCGGTTCGTGTTACGAACCGGGACTAATGCTCCACCCCCCTCGCCCTCTGCCGCTGCCACGTGTGCACCCTTTAGTCCCGGTTGGTGGGCAACCGGGACTAAAGCCCCGTACCAACCGGGACCTATAGGGCTGTTTCCACCAGTGTGTGTAGATTCACTCTAAACCTAAGTGAACCTACATACTAAAAGTAGTCTAGATACATTTGCTTCACAAAGCTAAAACATCTTATATTTTGAAACGGAGGGAGTACTGTCGTTCACGTTGCGATGTGGAGTTTATATAAGATCGTCGACATATATATACCTACCACGCGCATATAAGTTGACATAGAATATGTCCATTATAAAGTTTGATTGATCTCTAGTGCTACACTAGTGCAGAACACCCCCTCTAACATCGGTTCAGAAGACCCTCTAATAGCGGTTTCAGAACCGTTGTTGAGGGTTCGGTAGAGTTTCCCCCTTATGGGTTTTTTATACAACCGTTAAAATGGCGACGCGATGGAGCTGCCAGCAGTTAGTTCCTCCTTTAACACCGGTTCGCAACACGAACCAGTGTTAAAGGTTCTCTGCCGCGGCAGGAAAACGACCTAAATCTCTATCACGGTAGAGTTCAGCCGCCGCCCCGTTTTGGGCGGATTTCTACGGCACGGCGGGGACGGGGGGGGGATCGATCGGGAGAGGTATACACATACATCGTCGGTACATATGAATACATGAATAATTTAGCAACTATTATTATACACAAACATCGTCATTGTGGTATTCTCCATACACGTTGAAGCATCAAGTACAAGACAAACACGTTCAACCATATATACAATATAACATCTCCGTACACATTCATTTTGGATATCTAAAGAGTTCTCCGCCAAGCGTGACGACCTCATCAAGTATGAACCCCGCCAATTCCTCTTGAATGGCTCGTATGCGGTTAAATGGTAGGCGTTTGCCCCGCATCCATTCGACTAAATATATATGAAGAATAGGGTCAATATATATATATAAGAATGAAACTCAACACAACTGACGGTAATAAAATAATGTTATGTACTTTGTTTACTTACTCTAAGTTGTTCTAGTGCGGCTTGGCCCGTCGCACATATCTTGTTGTGAATAAACTCGCAAACATAGTATCCACATAAGTTATTGCCGGCTCCCTGCTCCGTGCACTTTATAAGAATAGAGAGTTCAATCAAAATAATAATAAATAAAGCATGATATAATGGAATTGGAAGCAGAATCAAAGAGATACGCAGACCTAGCTGGCTAGTATTACTTACATTTTGATCTACAAATTTTAGTTCTTCTGACCATTCACCCACGGCCCTGCCCGTGAACTTTTTCCAAAACCTGTCCGGGAAAGAAAATGGATAAAGGAGTAATTATTTATTTATTGTCACGAAAGTTGCCAATCTAGTGCGATAATATGATCGAAATTACCTCTGGAGCATCTCTTTAAAGTCTGCCCATAGCTCTTTGTCTTTTCGTGCCGAGTCCATGACAAGGACTTTTCCTGCGTCAAGTTGAATGACTAGCAGAATAAAGTGGAACCTGCACACGCATAACTCATCATCAGTTACACTTAACATCGAGTAAGCCGAAACAGAATGTGTACAAGAGAGGGTAACACTCACGAGAAGTTGTAAGACAATAGTATTTCCCTTGTGGTTTGTTGTCTCGGTAAAGACCTTAGCAAAAATATTCTGTTTGCCCAGGTCGTTGTTTTACCACTTGTTCATGAACTCTATTTGGGTCAACGAACCCAATGTCAAAAGGGCCTCATTTCATGCATTCCATAACCTTTTTCCTGCATAATAGTATATACATCATAGTTTTAAAAGCCAGACCGATGATCGAACCGGTCTGTCTATTGGTTCAGGTTTTTACTGGTCGGACCAGTGGTTTATTCGGTTCAATGGCGACAAAAAACCGTTCCTTTTAATTAAAATTTAAGAAAAAATCAGAACAAAATGACAATCAAATGTATATTAAGCATATATTTCAATATGTAATCACAAAACATGGTGTGTTCAAGTGGTATTGGGACTTATGTGGTGCTATTTGTATCTAGGATAAGGTCTTGAGTTTGATTCCTCTTGCAACTTCTTTTTTTCCTGGTTTTTGCTATTTGGACCGGTGTATCTTAAAAAACCGGTGAGGTCATCGGTTCAGGTTTTTTACGGTTAAACCACCAAACCGATCCGGTTTTTAAAACTATGATATACATATATAGTGAGCATATATTGACATGGTTATACCCTACGGGTACGTGACTTCAGCATACCTGGTCCAGCCCAAGGAAGGCCCATAGCAGATATACGCTGGCCCATGAAGATTTTCGGGTGGCCAAGGCCCATGACGCTTTCGGATCCTTGGAGAGCAAGACTAGTACAGATAGAAAATTCAAAGGGGTAAAACCCTAGAACTTGTAACCGACTAGGACTATGCCCGGGACCTGCCTAAGTCTATATAAAGGCCAGGAGGGCACGTCCTAGATCTCTCGACTCATACTTTCGTACACACCTCCACGCCAGATCAAATCTGCGCACCCTGTAACCTTCGGTTCCGCCGTAATCAAGAGCAGACAAGCAGGAGTAGGGTTTTCCCTCCGGGGGCCTGAACCTGGGTAAATCTCGTGTCCCCTGGTTGCTTGTCTGTTAACCGTGCCACGATCTCCAGCATCCCCATCTTCTCCAAAACCCAAGTCCATAACAATGGGCATTGACGAGATTAATTGGCGCCGTCTGTGGGAATCGGGGCTGCTGATTGTGTGATCGTGACGGTTCCGACCCGACCGATTTACAACTCCGCGGCGACGGAGAATCACCTACTCTTAGGGACTTTCGACTTCACCGCCCACTCGCCGGCCACCATGAAGGATTTCGAGCCCGTAGGCGACGGACTCGAAATTTTGTTCGGAAGCTTCTGCTTCCAGGTGGGACAAACTGGCACCCTCCGCCTTCCTGAGCGGGTGCCCGTGCCATCAATCAGGGCCATCTCGTGGGCTCCGCACCCTGTGCTACGCACGTCTCCATCGACAGATGAGTTCTACAACAGCAGTAGCTGCAACTCCGATCTGTGCGATCCACCTTCGGACGAAGGGACCTACGGTTCCGGATCTAAAAGCTGCGGCGTGGCAAACCGATCTGGCGCTACCTATGCGCGCGGTCATCTAGGATCAACAAACGCCTAACCGCGCCCAACACGAACCCTAACCCGCAGGGCGAAGCGGCGAGAAGCGCCATCCACCCCACCCGAAGGGAAACAACGCCACGTCATCCAACTTAGCAAAGAAGGATGGGTCCGAAGCGCCCGTCGTCGCAGCGACATAGTCCTACCCATGGACTCCCCGTGACCTCTTGATGGCGTACCTACCTCCTCATCGAGGAGCACAAGAAGCAAGTCAAGATGCAGAGGCGCTCGACAAGCGCAAGCAAGCAGCCTCCGAGTCCGGTAGCGACGCTCGCTCTCCGCCATGGCACCCGGCTCTAGCACGAAACCAGAAACAAGCACCGCCGCGGGTGGAGAACATGGATCCCAAAGAACGCCGTGATGTAACCCGAACTCTCCACACGTTCATGGATATGGATGCCGACGGCAACATCATCCGAAGACACCGCAAGCCGCGATCTGGCAGCCACTGCGTATCTGCGCCCACCAACCTCCGGAAGGGACCAAAATAGCCATGCATAAGTCCGCACTCACGGACTCGGACTCGTCGGGCTGCACTCCACGAAGACGCTCTGCGCAGCCAAGAAGAAAGCTCGGTCGAGCGCGAGGCCCACCCTTCATCCGAAGAGGAGGAGGAGCGACCTTCCTCGAAGGAAGAAGAGCTGCATCACCATAAGCGACTACGGCGCGAGACGCGCTTACAGGCCAAAATCGACAAAGCGCGAGCCAAACGTGCATGCTCATCCGAGTCCGATATGGATGAAGATGACGGAGAACTCTGCGAAGCTCGATGCTTCAGCAGATCTGTTCGACGAACACAGATGCCATGAAATTTCAAGCTTCCTTCGGATACTCCGAAGTTCAACGGCACGTAAGATCCAAAATCTTGGCTCAGCGATCATCTGTCATCCGTCAAGCTGCACGGCGGTAACAAAGAAACCGCCATGCAATGCCTCATTGCGGTGACGGTGACGCAGGTCGCTCAGCCTATCATCGAGATCCATCCGAAGTTGGGAGGAGCTAGCTTACAGCTTCATCCGAAATTTCAAGGGCACCAGCAAGAGGCCCGCCTCAATCGAAGAGTTGCGAGCCTGCACTCAGAGAACGGGGGAATCTATTCGCTCGTACATGTTATGCTGGTCTACCACCAAGAACTCCGCAGCGCTTATCTCCGAGGAGAAGGCCATCGAAGCCTTCAGAGAAGGCGTCAAACGCCAAGATTTCAAGGAAGAACTTGGGCGTGTCATGGCCAAGACACTCGACCACCTCATGGAAATTGCCAACAGTTGGGCAGACGGCGAAGATTGCATCCAGCGAGCGCAATCAAATGCAGAGGACGACTACGGCCGAAGGCGAGAACGCCGCAGCAAGAGAAGATCGCGTGTCTACGAAGACCACGACGGACCCGACGTGGTCGCGGCCGGCTATGCCGACCGCCGCAACGACAATAGCCGCAACAGCGGAGGTTACTGCGAAGGAACTCTCCGTGACAACGGACGATCAGCACAGTCGTGGCAACGCCGCGATCGCGACAACGGATCCTCAGCATTCGAAAAACTTTCGGGTCCATGCATCATCCACTTCTACATCGACAAACAAGATGGCAAAAAGAAAGCCAGTCACATGCTCAAGGACTGCCGCGAGTTCCAGAAACTCAGCGAAAGCATGGCGCAGATGAGGCAACAAGCCCCAATCCTGCGTTTGAAACGCACCGCTCCGGAGAAATAGCACACGGAGCTCCTCCGCCGCCACCTATTGAGGCCCAAGCCAACCGCACCGGTATCAACAAGAAACAACGCGGGTATACCCCCACCAAAGGAGCACTAAATATGATCCGAAGGGCGCCCCACAAACAGGTGCGTAAGAAAATCACCCAACAAATCAACTTGGCGTGGCAACTCCGCTGCAATCCACAGTACCTCGGCGGATAGGAGTCTGCATCACGTTCCGCGCGGATCACCCTTGCGGATCCCCGCCCGGTCATGCTGCCCTAGTCTTTGGCGCAGATCGGAGGCTTCGAGATGAGTCGCGTCTTCATGGGACGGTGGCGGCGCATCAACCTAATGTTCGCAGCACCCTAGCAGCTATGCGGATCCCGCAATGCACTGGAACAATCGGACACAACGTTCCACGGCATTGTCCCGGAAAGGGCATATTCCCCTAGGCAAAATAGGACTCGGCGTCATCTTGAGCCGGACAACTTCGGCAGAGCGACTTCGAAGTGGTGGACTGGCCGTCACAATACCACGCCATCACTGGGCGTGTAGCATTCAAGGTTCCCGGCCGTCCCACACTACATACCTACTACTCAAGATGCAGGACCAAGGGCGTCATCATAGTCCATGGAGCTTCACCCGATCGGACCAATGCGGAGGGATTTCAAAAAATCTCCTAGTCTTTCGGCATGCAAGACGAGCTTGTAAGGCTCCATGAGGTGACGGACAATGGCTACCCCCACACAAAGCGAAGCTTTTTGGCCATGTCGCCGACTCCACCATCAACACCAAGAAAGTACAGGTCCATCGACGGATGCCTCAGACGGCCTTGATCACCAATGACCTCGGCCAAGCATAGGAAGGCAGCTCGTCGAATTCCTCCGTGGCTGGAAATCTTCGCTGGTGTCCCGCGGACATGCGGGAGTTCGAGAATTCGCCGAGCACGCACTCAATGTCTTTCCAGACACCAAGCCAGTCAAGCAGTCCATCCGAAGACTGTCGGAGCCACGAGCCGAAGCTATCGGCAAGGAAATCAATAGACTGCTCGCTGCAGACTTCATCAGGGAAATCAAAGAAAGCGAGTGGCTTGCAAACACGGTGATGGTCCCGAAGAAGGACACGGACATCCTGCGGATGTGTGTGGACTTCACGTCACTAAATAAGCATTGCCCAAAGGACCACTTCCCTCTTCAACGGATCGATCAGATTATCGATTCAACTGCAGGTTGCGAGAAGCTCTCCTTCCTCGACGCCTACTCAGGCTATAACCAGATTCGACTCAAGGTCGAAGATCAGGAGAAAATGGCGTTCATTACACCGTTCGGAGTATTCTGTTACAACACAATGCCCTTCGGGCTAAAGAACGCGGGTGCCACGTACCAACGATGCATGCAGGCCTGCCTCAAGGACTAGATCGGTCACAACGTCCAAGTCTATGTCGATGACATAGTAATAAAAACCAGGGAGGCAAGGACACTTACCGACGATCTCCGCGAGACGTTCGACAACCTTGATCGCTACAAGATCAAGCTCAACCCCGAAAAGTGCGCCTTCGACGTCCCATCAGGTCAGCTGCTCGGGTACTTCATCTCTCAACGAGGATCGGCGAACCGAAGAAAATCAAAGCCATCATGACGATGGAGAAGCGAAAAACCTCAAGGCGTCCGAGCTTTCGCGGGGCGAATAAGCGCTAAGCAGGTTCATCAGCCGTATGGGCGAGAAGGCCCTACCATTCTACCAGCTGCTGCGTAAAGCAGACAAGTTCGAGTGGACGCCAGAAGCGAACGACGCATTTTGAAAGCCTCAAGCGGCTCCTCTCCACCTCGCCCGTTTTGGTCACGCCAAAGGAGCGCGAGCCCCTGCTACTGTACATAGCAGCCACACATCAGGTGGTCAACACCATACTCGTGGTTGAACGACCCGAAGAAGGCAAGACCCATGGGGTACAGCGCCCAATTTACTACCTCAGCGAGGTACTGACACCAACAAAGCAGAGGTACCCTCACTACCAGAAGCTAGCCTACGGCGTATTCATGACGGCTCGACGGTTGAGCCATTACTTCCAGGAGCACCAAGTGATGGTCGTCAACGAAGCACCCCTGAACAGCATCCTGAATAATCCAGAGGCCACATGACGGGTGGCCCTGTGGGGCATCGAACTATCACCCTTGGACATCGTCTATGAGAAGCGACACGCAATCAAATCTCAAGTCCTTCCGGACTTCCTGGTACACTGGATGGAGCTGCAGCTGCCAGACACCCCAAACATGTCGCAGTCCTAGACAATGCATTTCGACGGCTCCAAGCGCGAAGCCAGAGCAGGGGCAGGGGTCATACTGACCTCCCCGCAAGGTGACAAGATGAAGTACGTTCTTCGGATGAAATTGAGCCTCCAACAACGAAGTCTGAAGCCCTCATCCATGGCATGAGGATGGCAAGATATGCGGCGCCTGGTCATCTGTGACTCCAACCTCGTCATCCGGGACGATGAATGAGTGTGGCCTACGCCCGAAAACATGATCGCGTCATGGCGCTCTGCACTCGAAGGAGAATTCGACGGCTGCGAACTTCGGCACGTTGGAAGAGAGAGCAACGAGGAAGCCGATAGACTTGCCAACATCGGCTCCACTTGCGCAAAGGTGCCACCAGGTGTGTTCCTCGAACAAATCTGCGTGCCATCCATCAAGCGGAAATTCCCCAAGGGATCACCCGAAGAAGCAGCGCACTCGGGAGCTACGCTACCCGAAGGACACGAAGGACCCGAAAAGCTGGACACAGAGGTAGCCGTGGTCAACCTAATGCAGGTCATGGCAGTCGAAGGAACTTGGACACGACCATACCTCCAGTTCTTGATAACCGGAGAATTACCTGACAGCCCAACAGACGCCCGGGGCATATCTCGCCGGTCAAAGGCCTTCACCATCATCAATGGCGAGCTGTACAAGCGCAGCATCACGGGTGTACTTCAACGGTGCGTCACCACCACCGACGGCAAGGCCATACTCCAAGACATCCACGAAGGCATCTGCGACCACCACGCAGGCAACCGCTCCCTTGTCGCTAAAGCTCTCGAGCAGATTCTCTTGCCAACGCCATGAGAGATAAAGGACATCGTCCAAGATGCAACGGATGCCAACGGTTCGCCGACAAACCGCACGCACTGGGTCGAGCTCAGGCCCATACCTACAACAGCCTTTCGCTCAATGGGGCCTCGACATGATCGGCAAACTGCCAAAATCCTCGAAAGGAGGACACGTCTTCCTCCTGGTTGCAGTCGACAAATTCACCAAGTGGATCGAGGCCATGCCGGTCACCAACCAGAAAGGCAAAACTGCCGTCAAGTTCTTCGAGTCCATTGTCTACGGGTTCGGCGTACCACACAGCATCATCACCGACAACGGATTGAACTTCATCTCCGAAGAATTCTAGGACTTCTGCGAAGGCCTTGGGATCAACATCACATATGCCTCAGTGGCACACCCGCAAACGAACGGACAAGTGGAAAAGGCCAACGGCCTAATCGGCGCCGGCATCAAGAAGCGCCTCATGAGCTCACTCGAACATAAAGCTGGAAATTGGACGAAGGAGCTACCCTCCGTCCTGTGGAGCTTACGAACTACGCCAAACAGCTCCACCGGCTACACACCGTTCTTCATGGTACACGGAGCGGAAGCCGCCGAAGTATGCCACCAGGCCCCACGGATCGTCGCCTACAGTGAAGCCGAATCCACGGCTGCACTCGAAGACGCTGTTGATACACTCGACGACGCACGGGATATAGCAGCAGCTCGATCAGCGGTGTACCAGCAGAGTCTCCGCAACTACCATAGCCGCCGGCTGCGCCCAAGGTCCTTCGTCGAAGGAGACCTCGTCTTGCGACTCAAGCAAAAGCGACCGAATAAATTCGAGTCGCCATGGGAAGGACCCTACATCATCACCGAAGTCATCCTAGGTGGCGCCTATAGCCTCAAGCACGTGGAGTCTGGAGTCGCATACTCCAACCCATGGAATATCTCGCACCTGCGATGATTGTACCCGTAGCAACCTACCCCCTTCTTTTACTTTCAATAAGGCTTCCATCCAAGGCTACTCAGCCGAAGATGTACCTCCTCCATTACGATATCAATAAAGCTAAGTGTCTCGCCCCAAAAACTTCGATTCATTATTTTCTGCAACTATACTACATGCTACAAACGCACTTGGGGGCTCCCCCACCTCACGATTTCATCGACTGAGGACCAAACGTGTACACACAGTGGTGACAACGTCGGGCAAACGAAAAGGACACGTGCCAATTAAAACACTGCGTGCTCACAAGCAAACAAACCTTTACAACAAAGCGCTTACACGCCCAATGAAATATACAAATTTTACATCTCTCTCTTTACGGTACTATCTATGTTGAAGAATAACCGGCACGCTGCTCAAACAAATCTACAATCATTAGGCATCTTGCCTTTACCCAGTAATGCGGACGCATGTCCCACTCGCCACCATCGTGGCGAAGAGGTGGCCCACAGCCGGCAGCCAAATCCACGTCAGGCCGGTGCAGCCTCACAAGAGACAACGCAGATTTCACTCCTGCGACAAGCTGCTGCCGCACCAACTCCTTGACATTGCTGACGTTCCGAAATTTCGACAGAAGACCCGCAAGCCTTGTTGGCACGGCATCCAAAGGGAACATGACGTGCATCACCGAGGAAAGCGATGTCTGCACTTGACGGAGCACCCGCGAGACTTGATGAACACGATCCTGCACCGTCGCCAGGGCTATGGCGCGATCACGATCCATCCAGAAGAAGCCGCCGGCCTCCATGTCCTGTTGAGTCAAGCAATTGACCCGAACAGCGACACGATCTTTTTCTTCCCTCGGAGCAAGATGTGCACATGCAACAACCGGACAAAATAAGAGTAAGGCCAGCAGGCTCATCCGAAGAACAGAGCTACAGCTCGACCAAAGAACAACTTACATTGCAGCTGCTCGGACAGCTGGACCAACTCCGCCATCAAGTACTCCTCTCTGGCTGCACCACGATCTGCCTTGGACTTCCAAACGTCGGCATGACCGCGTAACCCGAGCAACTCCCTCTCCAGACTGCGCACACGATCCCGAAGGAAAGTGAGCTGCGAGGAATCATCCAATGATGGACGCAGCGGCAATGCGGATGGGGCGTCAACAGGGTCAGCACCCGAAGGAACCTAGAGCGGCAACAAAAGAAAGGACCACAAACATTCAGTCAAGGATGGAGCACAACTCAGAGGAATTCATTAAATATATAAGGCCACTACGTGGCACAAGGATGGTGTTCTTCAAGATATTTACAACAAAAACAGACTACAAATTACCCTACGTCTACTACGCCTAAGATGCAGGACCCTGAGTCACTTCGGGCACGCCTAGCTTTGGCCTTGCCGCGATTGCATACTCGACAAGAAATCAATGAGCTTGGGCCCATATCGCTGCAGCGGCGAATAAGCAGCAAAGGCTACCTCGGATCCATCCACACCGTCGGCATCCGAGAAGTGATGCAGGCAGATCAAGCTCGCTCGGCCGCCATGGCCATCGCCCGGACGGACGCCGCCGATGCCCTTACGCGCGTTTATGCGCGCGGCGCCGGTGACGAGCCTCGCGAGCATCCACATCGTCAAGGGCTACGCCCTTCGGGACAAGCTCCTTGTAAAAGCGACCAAGGACTTCTTTCGCCTTGGCGAGGGAGTTGACGACGGTGCTGCAGCGGTCTTCGACCGCCACAGTGGCATCATCTAGAGCACTCCCGTGCTCCAGAGCACCGCAGTCGAACTCGATGCTTGCGGCATCTGAGATAAAAGAAGAAAATCATGAAGAAAAGCCGCATAAAAGAAGACCTGAAGAAAAAGAAACAAGTACAAACCTAGCACTCACCCGAAATAGCCTTGGCAGCAGTCATGAGCTTCGCCGCCACCTCTTTTTCACGAGCAGCTGCAACCGTGGCCAGCTTCTCCTCACGATCTATGGCTTCCTGCTGCAGACGCTCCTTCGCTTCGGCTGCCTTAGTCAGCTCTAGCTCGAGGCGTTCTTTCGCGCCAACGGCGGCTCCGGCCTTCTGCTCCGATTGACCAAGGCTCTTCTTCAGAGCGTCAACCTCACGGAGAGACTTGTTATGATCCTCTGCATTGTAAAACACACAAATGTCAAAGAACAGAGCTAGGATAAATAAGAAAAAGCTAAAAAGGATAGATACCTTGAAGGCTGAGTTTGCCTCAGCCTTGAGCGCCTCTGCACCAGCCGCTTGGCCTCCTGCACAAAAGGCTGCAGAAAAAGAAATGGCAGTAAGAAAAGGGCTTGGGGGCTACGCCCAACACAAAGGAGTAAAAACAAGATTCGCACACGAAGACACTCGGGGGCTCCCCCCATGAGTCAGGAAAAACTTACATGCTCTGATGACGACCCCGAAGGACCGCCTGCGAAATTCTGAGGCGCAACCACCTGCACCTCCTGCAATGGAGGATCCGGAGCCGCGCCACCCGAAGTCGCCACCGTCTGAGGCGGAGGAGACGCAATTTTCGACTCCCCCATCATCTCCCGTTCACCATCACTGGAGGAATCGTGGGAGGATTGCCTGCATACAAACCAATCAGCACAAGTGCAAAAATCACGAAGGAACAAGGAAAACATTACAACAAGAAAACTTACGAGCCCAATGCGCTCAGGTCGAAGATAGGAGAAGCCCTTCGGGCCCTCTTCTCCTCTTTCTTCTCTTCCTTCTTTTCTTCCTTCTTCTTTCTTTGGCGGGTGCGCGACCCGCCAGAATGGCAGGAAGGGGAGAGGAAGAACCTCCATGACCATCACTATGACGCTCAAGGCCCAGAGGGTTTCTAGGAGTCGGAGGAGTCGAGGCATCCGAAGACTCGCTGGGGCTCCGTGATCGCTTGCGCGTATGGTCCTCACTCGACTCGTCGGCATCCTCCTTGGAGATCGCTACACGGCGGCAATCGACATGGACTCAACCACTCCATTATCCGGGGCATTCGGATACTTTTCGGGCAATGGTGGTACCATGCCCGACACTTTGAAGCTCTGCAAAATCAGAAGGAACTTTGTTAGCAAACAAGGGAAATAAATACACAGCCGGCAAAAAGCACTATGTGCACAAATCTACACCTGCGGTACGGCCAACGTCGAAGAAAATGGAGGAGTTAGCGACTTCCCCGGGATTTTTTTCTCTGGCCTTGAACTTCAGCAACGCGCGAAGAGCCCTGTCAAGATCCCCCTCGGAGATTTTCTCAGTCGAAACCCTCGTCGGATCACGCCGCCCAGAATAAAGAAACATCGGATGCGCCCTCGCTTGGAGAGGCTGCACGGCGCTCAAACGTTCGGATGATGTCCACACGTTCACCTCCTTCTCGAATCAGTTGGAGATCCTCCACCCGACGGTAAAGGGCCTCTATCTCGCCACCTCACCGTCCAAGATTTGGTTTTCCAAGACCTTTCTTCTCAATCATTTGGGAGGGTCAAAGGAACAAGACCAAAATCTTGCCGCACCTGGTCGCGGATATAAAACCATCGCCTCACTTGATCTTGGACAGATTAGGACATGGAAAAGAAAGAAGAGAAGATTGGGACTAAGGAGATGATGCAACCCCAATAGGATACACACCATCCGAACAGATTGCCTCTTCACGGAATAGAGCTTAGGAAGAGGCCAAAGTGCAACTCAATGCCAAGCCAGACTGCAAAAGTGATAAAACACGCAATGTGGAGAAGAGGTGGGAGGCAGATGATGAAGCTGAATCCCATAGAAGAAGAGCGATCCACGGAGGAAGTGGACGGAAAGCAAACCCAAGCAAAGCAGCGAAACATAACCCGATACCGGATGGGGGCGGGAATAACCTCATTGCCGGGAGTTTAACGGCCTCCTATCCTCCGGATCAAGCCCGCCATGAAAGCTTGTGGAGATCGCTCTCCCGCGTCTCTGATCGCCGCCAGCCACCGTCGGTGACGCGAGTAGTGGTGGTGCTTTTCTTTCCTCCGGCGGCGCTGGTCCCAACCGCAGATGAAGATTTATTTGGTTTCCCCATTGCGTTACGGCGGCGCTGGCGGTGAAAACGCAGAAAGAATGATGGGAATGTGGAAGGAAATCCCAGGGCGCAGCAAGAATCGCTAGAGCACAAGGAGGCAGTGAACACAAGAACTGGTGCAGTGAAAACAAACCGCAGCTTTCCCCAATGATTATAATAGCGAAGACGCTTGCGGCCGTCCATCCGGAAGACCTAAAGCGGCGATCTGGCCGTACGTGTCAACATCAACGAACCGTCGTTACCACGCCCGTCCACTACGCTGAAATCGAGGAGACGTAATTATCTCACGCCCGGCGTGACCGGTCAATTCAAAGTCAGCAAGTGGGACCCATGTTCGTCCAGTCAAGTCATCTCTGGCGCAGCAGACGCATGAGGTCATCGATCGTCAGCACTGATGTCATCAAAAGCCATACTAGCACCAAGTACAATTCTTCGGCTCCACAGCTAAGAGTACTCACTCGAATCTTCGATTCGACTAAATACTTGGGGGCTACTCCTATCAGGAGCGCTGGCCGCGCACCCGGAAGATGAATAACGACAAAGTATTTCTTCGAGTCCTACGTCGAGTCTGCGACTCCACTACGGACTCGGGGGCTACTCCCATAGGGAGGATGGATTTAATCATCCGAAATTTTTTGAGTCCTACGGACTTAACAACCGAACAAATGCTTGAACTAAAGTCTCTGCTCGAGTCTACGACTCGAACAGACACTCGGGGGCTACTCCCATAGGGAGCGCTGGTCGCGCACCCTATGAATTCTTCGACTGTGGTCTTTCGGATCAGCATGCAAATTTTTTTTGGCATCCCTGCCCCAACAAAATGTTGAGTGAGCAACGATCTCCTTGGCCACCCGAAACACCTTCGCGGTGACAAATGTTCGGATGCTGCGTCTGCGACGCAAAGATAAGACCTACATATCTCATCTCGTGGCCTGGCAACGCACCCGACTGCGCTCTGCTAGTATGAATCCGTGCCAGCAGGTGCGATGGAAAATCCTGACGGACGCGTTGGGTACATTAATGAAAATCACTGGAATTCTACTCCTGTAAGTCCTCCGCGGCCTGAGTCGAATTACGCCAGCATATGTTCCAGGTCCGAGTAAAGGGACTCGAACTTGAAGAAGATCGTGTTGTTTCGTCCTAAGACAGTTAACTGACCCTGATCCGTCGGGTGAGTCGGCTGCGCGTCAACAATCCTACACACATATACTATTAATACATAGTTGCACCGAAGATGGAAGAGTCCTCACCGAATCTACGATTCATTGATCACTCGAGGCTCTTGACATGGTTATACCCTACAGATGCGTGACTTGACCTACGTCCAGTCCAAGGAAGGCCCACAGCAGATATACGCTGGCCCATGAAGATTTTTGGGTGGCCAAGGCCCATGACGCTTTCGGATCCTTGGAGAGCAAGACTAGTACAGATAGAAAATTCAAAGGGGTAAAACCCTAGAACTTGTAACCGACTAGGACTATGCCCGGGACCTGCCTAAGTCTATATAAAGGCCAGGAGGGCACGTCCTAGATCTCTCTCGACTCATTTTCGACACCTCCACGCCAGATCGAATCTGCGCACCTGTAACAACCGGTTCCCGTAATCAAGAGCGAGACAAGCGAGTAGGGTTTTCCCTCAGGGCTTTGAACTCAGGTAAATCTCGTGTCCCCTGGTTGCTTGTCTGTTAACCGTGCCACGATCTCCAGCATCCCCATCTTCTCCAAAACCCAAGTCCATATCAATGGGCATTGACGAGATTAAACCTCGTCATATATATATATACATGCAATTAATGAATTTAATGAGCTGAGATAGAAATTACAGGAATAGCACTTACACACAATAAAGGCTGATGGCAGCTTTGTCGAGTTCCTTATGATTGAATAAAAAATGCAAGTCTTGAATGTTTAAGGTGATCTCGTCGTCTCCGCACAAGAAAATCTGATCTCTTATATGCGTCATGATCCATTCTTCCTTTCTCGTCTTGCAGAAATCAAGGCACCACTTATGGAATCTTCGCATCTTTGTTGGTAGATTCTTGAGCTCCTCTTTCTTGACGAGATTCTTCCCGTACTTCCATGGCTGTATGGGGTTGACATCGCCTTTGGGCAAGTGGTCTCCCATGATGTTCAAGTATGCAATGTAAGTCATCCCCATATCATTGGCCTTTCTTTGTAGCTCTTCCTCGTACTCATTTACAGGAGGAGCTATCCGTGTGTCGAACACTTGGAGCGCGGCGCACGATAGGTTTTCCTGCTCTCTGAGCATGGGAACTGTTTTCTAGGGTGCATGACTACTACTTTCAGAATCCCTCCGCCTTGCATCCCCTTTTATAATCCGGCGCTCGTAGTCCAGCACAAATGGGGTTTTAGGTTTCAAAAGAGTATTGTAAAACTTCTCCACCACCGTCGGATCTATTTTCTCCTTTGGCTCGGCCCGTCTAGGTGCAAAGAATTTCTTGACCTCTTCTTCTGAGATCCTCTTGTTCTCCTCGTCCCTGCGATTTCACGATAATACCGACAATGGCTTGGCGGAAGGCTACGAGACGTAGTTTCTTGAAATCTTCGGTGTACGGTTTCCTGCGGATTTCTTCGTGGTAGTGCTAGTGCTCTTCCGCTTCTACCGACCTGTGAAGATGGTGGCGCGCCGAGATGGCTCTTACAGAGATGGGACGCGACGGAGATGGCTGACGTGTAGGAGATGGCTAAAGCGGAGACTACCGGGTGGCGGAGACAGGGATTATTCGATGACCGAGGAGGCGGCCGAGGCGGCTCAGACTGCTGACGCTGCGGAGACGGCGAGATGCCAATGGCCTCCAATTTGGAAGCACGATGTGTTTCTTCTTCCAAAGAATGGTTGTTTTCATTGCAAATTTGAGTTGAGTTTCCCCTTCACCTGTAGCATGGTCAAGATGTGCTTCCTCATATTCCTTCATAACCTCATCCACCCCGATAATAGCATAGCCATCTGGAATCGGTCGGCAGTGGTAAGTTCCACCAACTACAGGAGGTAAGGCATAGCTGACCGCCACCTTAATGGATAAGCCCATTAATCTCACATGTAGCTCAGCGTGTTCTCTCTCCGTGATCTCATCCACGGGGTATCGAGGACCCGCCATTTCAAG
Source organism: Avena longiglumis (assembly GCA_030063025.1). Lineage (NCBI taxonomy): Eukaryota > Viridiplantae > Streptophyta > Magnoliopsida > Poales > Poaceae > Avena > Avena longiglumis. The sequence goes on from CP125979.1 coordinate 35,844,701, forward strand.
CGTGGGCTGCAAGTTCTCCGTGAAAGCCATGTTGCTTTTCCGCACAGAGTATGGGCCACCGACAACTTTCAATGCAGGCTCTTTGTGCCGCTGAAATGGGCCGGTAGCTTGCTGGCTATTTTGTGCATTCACTTGCGCCTGCAGTGCCACAAGTGCATGTTCTATCTGTGTCATCCGGTCTATACGCTCTTTTTATTTTCTGTCGCGCCATCTGTAAGAGTCGCCCCACTCGGCAAACCCATCCTTCCACGTCATACCCCCTGTGCCTCGTGCTAGTCCAGGGTGTTCTTTTTTACCGATGGCGTGTGTCAGCTGGTCATTCTCTCTGTCGGGATGGAAGGTCCTGGCGGCTGTTTCCTCGTATGTCGTGATGAGTTCATTGACGGGTTTGGCAAGAATTGTTGGAAAGATACACAATCCCGTTTCTGGGTCCAACCTTGCCCCGATTCCATAGAACCAAGTCTTTGCACATAGGTCCCACCCCTCTGTCTGGGGTGTGATCCCTCTAGCACGCAGGGCCTTCTCAGCTTCCTCCCACTTAGGCCTCTGAGATATGTAGCCACCTGACCCCGTCCTCTGGTGATATTCCTTCTTCTAGGCATTTAGCGTATTGGTTTCTGACCTCTTTGTAGCTATAGCACCTTCCTTGTACGCCACAAATTCGGAACAGTGAGGTCTTATCTTCGCATAATATGCATCTTCGAAATCTGGAGTCTCGCCAGCTTTGACAAATTTGTTCAATTTTTTCTTCCAGTTGCGGAAAGATTCAACCATCTTCTTTGACCTTTTCCTTTATAACCTGTTTATTTTTATCCTCCTCTGGCGGTAGGGTGAAATTTACCAACATCGAAGTCCAAAGCGTTTCTTTGGATCTTTCATCGACAAAGGTACCATCGCCCTTCTTTGGCTTATTCCAATATTCAATTGTGATTGGGATTTGGTCCCTAACAAGAACTCCAGCCTGACGTATAAATTGTCGGTGGCCTTCTTGGGCTCCATCGGCCTGCCATCAACACAGACTACTTCGATCGTGAACTTTGCACGATCTTTCAACCGATGGCTCGCACCTCGCTTGCTCTTTTTCGTAGAAGAAGATTGTTGCTGGCTGGTCGATCGGGAGGGCTAAAAGAAGAAAGAAGCGCTAATTAATACATGTACATATATACAAATCAATCGGTGCAAGTCAGTAGAGGCTTAATCCATGCATATACCTCGACGGACTTTGTAATCACTAAAGTGCGTTCACCGGAGTCGTCATCTTCTCCATGACTACTTGAGCTGTCATCATGTCCCTCCAAGTTCAGATATTGTGAGGTGTCCTCATGGATCATGTTCTCCATTATTTCTTCCTCTTCAAGGTTTCTACTGAGTGGATCCATAGTTTCTAAAACAATAATATTATCACACAAATATCAGTTATAATCTATTGAAATGCTCAAGCAAGGATGATGATATGACAGGTTAAAAGTATTGATGTAATCCTAATACATGCTTGGTCATTCCAAACCCTAATTCGGAGAAACCCCGGATTCATATGCGAGGGTACATTTACTTATTCTAATTAACTTGTCATGAAAGTTGATTAAAAATGCATGATTATTATAATGCTATATTGACAACGAGAGGTGTGCTAGGTGATGGGGATATGCCTACTGGGGTATCTCGGAGACGTTCCGACCGCCCAAAGGTTGGCGAGTGGGCTGTGAGCAGAAATGGATCAAGGCCCATCAGTGCAGGCGTGGAGGTCAAGGCCCAGCAGTAGATAGGCCTCGGTCAGGTTAAGCGATTGACTAAGTTGTATCCGAATCGGTTGAGATATGTAAACTCTAGGGTAGGGAGGCCTATATAAACCTCCCTAAGGGGTGAGTAGAGGGACGTTCCCTCATACACCCAAGCAACTCGCCGCCTAGCGAGTTAGCCATTGTAAACCTCCATAATACAATCTAGCGAGTAGGTCTTTACCCTCGGGGCCGAACCTGGGTAAAACCACAGTCTCGCCTCATCTCGCCTTGAGATGGCTGGCCTTGCCGCTTCGTTCTACTACTGCCGATTGCGGCATCTGCCGTGGTCATTCCCGGCAGTGGCGCCACCGGCCTGGCGGTCTGGCCGGTGTTCTGCGGCGAGATCCAATCTGCCCATCAACGAGGCGGTCGCCACCGCGCATGATAGCGATCGCGAGATGCTCCAGATCTTGCCGAGCAGCTACGTCCGGCGGCGTGACCCGTCACGCCAGCGTGATCTGCCGATCGGCACGATCAGCCTTCGTCGGCTTCACCGACGTCATCACCTCGGAGGACTCGGCTCGCATCCGCGAAGTCGCCACCACGTGATCGGCTTTCCGAGAGCCAGATCCGCACGATCCACCGCCGCCTCGAAATACGACTCGCCCACAGAACGTGGCGAGAATTCAGCCGCGAAGACGCGACCCTCACCGACGACGCCGACTCGGCGACCCGGCGTCTGGCCAGATCCATCACCGCTGCCTCGTCGCGCTCCATCGCCAGTCTCCAACGCGGAGATTTCGAGACCCTCCATCCTCGGGATCTTGACTCGACTCGGGAGAACTCCGCCGACCTCCGACGGTGCCCGCCACGCCACGGCTACATGGCTACCGCACCGATCCGCCGAGGACCCTTTCTCCACGATCCTCCTAACGCCACGGCGGCGGTCGAGGAACTCCGCTGGCGGGCGGGCGATGCAAGGAAGCGAGCGGCGAAATTTCGCCTCGGCGGGTAAGCCGCGAACTGCCGCGCTACCACCAGGCGGATCGTCACGCTGAACCCACCGTTCAGGTAGCGCTGAACTTCGACGACGAACGACGGCTCGCATAGCCGGCGCGCGACTGCGAGAACGCGCCACGGGAGGAAGCAACCGCCCTCGCCAGATCACGGCGATGGGTGCCCCACCACCACCCAACCGCACTCCTGTGGACCAGCCGCGGATAGTCGTCTCCTCACGGAGGCGCGGCGAACGACCTTCCACTGTTCTCCCCGATGGACAACCTCGTGGCGAGCCGCCGACAAAGATCACGGCGACCGGCGGTGCCTTCAGATCCATGCGTGGGGCCCTACTGCGAAAGGTGGAACAGCGGCGCCGACTCAGGGCGAGTGTACTCGCCTCCGGAAGCGAGGCGGCCTCGGCGGCCGGCGGTGGCAAACACCCTCAATTGCCCGCCCGAGCCGCAGCTCAACGACGACCCGAATGCGCCTCTCCTAGCGATCGGGCGACCAACCTCGCCGCCAATGGAGAGCCAATCGGCCTTCGCACTCATATCGCCGCCAGCAGGCGGCGCGCCGCCCGGCGGACTGCGGCACACCTAACCACTCGCGCGATGGCGAGCCTATGGGTCGCCGACCGACTAGGGCCCTGTGCTTCGGACCAATGATCCGAGGAAAGTACCCACCTAACTTCAAGGCGCCAAGGAGATCGAAAATACGACTCTCGTGCGACCCCATGCGGCTTGACACATACCTCATGGCAATGGGGATCGCGGGTCACACCGACCTACTACGCCGCCCGTTACCTCCCGATGATGGAGGGGACGTGCAGGCAATGGATCAACACGCCCCCGGGACGATGACGACTCACGGGAGGAAATGCGACGCCGTCGAGCACTTCGAGTGCTCCTACACCGCGCCACCACCATCGAGGACCTGGATCGTCCAGGGGACCCAGCGAGTCGACCAATTGGGTCCAACGGTGGCAAGAGCTCGGTACAGCGGTCGGCATCCACCGGACACCGCCATCCATTGCTTCAAGACCTCGTGCCGCTCTGAGCCTAGTCGCCAAGCTCAAGCGACGCCCGCACACTCGACAACATCTCGACCTCCTCGAGATCGCCAAACGATACGCCGAGGAAGATCCCAATCAAGACGTCGACGACGGCGAGTCCGACGGACGACAAGCGGCAACGACGGCGGCCGCCCGGCAGACGATACATAGCGCACTCGCCTCACGAGCAAGCCGCAACGATGAAGTCGACTTCGTCGCCAATGCCGGGCACGCATAACGCGACCCAAGAGCTACCGCCGACGGAGGGCAACGGCGACGGCGGAACTACAAGAACAAGCCAAGGTTCGATCCGCCCCTCCTTAACCAACCATGTGCGTTTACGCGGGAAGGAAAGCCCGCCACGCACACCACCACCGCCACACCCTCGTGGAGATCGAGAAGGCACGGCACGCTGGAGGACACCGACAACGACCCAAAATGGCGGCAAATTCGGCAAAGTGGGCTCGCTCCACACCTTCACCGGCTTCAACACGAAGCGAAGAAGAAGGTCATTGCCGCGCCGTCGCCGCCAACGCGGTGGCCCGAACGACGCCCCCGGTTCTGAACTGGTCGGAGCAGCCTATCACCGAGCCGCACGACCACTCGCCACGCATCGAGTACCTGTGAGTCGCCACGGTGGTCAAGCCCAAGGTCGGCGACTCTGCTCCCCAAGACTCGATGGGCGGCGGCTCCATCAACATCCTCTACCTCGACACCTTCAGCGGCCGCGCTCCGCAATCGATGATCGAGACAACCCACACCACGTTCCACGGCATCGTCTCCGGTCGGAAGGCATACCCGATCGGCCAGGTCACACTGCCAGTCACCTTCGGCACACTCGCGAACTTCCGCATCGAGCGGATCGTCTTGGTGGTGCCCTCGACAGCCTTACCATTGCGTCTGGGCGCCAGTTCGCCAAATTCATGGCGGCACTATGCGTAACGCGATGAAGCTCCGGGCGTCGGCGTCATCACCATCAACGGTGACCGACATGGCCGCGAATGCGAGGCCAGGGAGCTAAACCCGACGCCGTGATCGCGGCGGAAGCTAGTCACGCCGATGAGCTCGCCAAATACGCGGCGGGTCAACAACGACGACCCCACAATACTCAAGAAGCCCAACTCGGAGGGCACAAACACCTCAACTTTTGAGGCCCACGGCGACACTTGCCGTCGAGCTGGTCCCGGCGACCCAGCGACGGTGATCGGGACAGGCATGAGCCCAGCATAGGAAGGCGCTCGCCGAAGTTCCTCCGTGAGAACAGGACATCTTCGCATGGAAACCCTCCGATATGCCCGGTGTCCCTAGGGAGCTCGCGAGCACAAATTAAACGCCGACCCAAAGTGCGACCGTCAAGCGATCGCTTCGCCATTCAACGAAGAACGCCGTCGGGCAATCGCCGAGAAGTGCAGCGTCTACTCGCTGGCTTCATTCGCCAATCAAATACTCAAGTGGATGGCAAACCCAGTCCCGTCGAAAAAAACGGGACTGGAGAATGTATCGACTACACAAACTGAATAGCCTTTGCCCAAAGGAGCATTCGTCCTCCGCGGATCGATCGGATCATCGACTCCTGTCGAGGAATGACCACGCAGATGCTGCAATCGGCGAGTAGTAGAACGAGGGCAAGGCCAGCCATCTCAAGGTGCGAGATGAGGCGGAGACTCAGGTTTTACCTGTGTTCGGCCCCGAGGGTAAAGACCTACTCTGCTAGATTGTATTATGGAGGTGAGTACAATGGGCGAACTCGGCGACTAAGCGAAGTTGCTTGGGTGAATGAGGAACGATTCTACTGGTCCCTTAGGGAGGTTTATATAGGCTCACCTCCCTAGGGTTTACATATCTCAACCGATTGATTCAGCTTTGCCAACACGCTAAGTCAAACCGACTGGGCCTATCTACTCGCCTGCCTTGACCTCCGATCTGGTGCCTTGATGGGCTTCGATCCACTGTGGTCTGCGGGCCCACTCGCCAGCCTTTGGGCGATCGGAAGCGTCCCAATGAGGATACCCGATAGGCATATCCCCATCGGTAGTCCCCGAGGCCGTCGTTGATTAGGCGGTGGGCTGGCGGTCGGAGTATACGGCTTCAAGTTGGCATCCAATCGAATCGTCGGCGGGCTCTGCGAGGAAAAATCCAGCGAACCGAGTCGTCTTGGGTGAGTCGAACCAACGGTGTGACCTCGTGATAACTCAGCGAGCCGGTGGCAGAGGCGGACCGTCGGCGTGGTCAAACTAGCCGTTAAGGTAACTTAACGGTAACTTTCGGCGTAATCATCGCGCGGTAACGGCCCCCTAGTTTGGCGGGCAGCTCGCGCTATATAAGAGGGATGGTAGGCTATCAGAAAGCCAACCGCCCATCATTTCCTCCGAGTGCACACATCTCCGTCCGCGATCCTGCGACTGATCGACCAATCTTCCGCCCCAAAGCGAATCTCACCATGGCCTCTCCACTGAACCTTGGGAAGATCCAAGTGCACCGGTATGGCAGCCTCGCCGAGGCGGAATCTCGCGGGCTGTGGCGAATCCCATGGGAAACGACCCCGACCCCGCGCGAGAGAGAGTTTATCTGTTTCACTAGTCACCTCGAGCGGGGTTTAGGGTTTCCCACTTCTCTGTTCTTCCGGCGCTTCTGCGCCTACTCCGGGATCCAGCCCTCGGATCTGGGTCCCCATAGTATCGGCAGCTCGCCATCTTCGTGGCATTCTGCGAGTGCTATTTGGGCTGCCGCCCTACTTTCCCTGTGGCAAGATCATTCCATGGACGGATCAGCGCGAGGCGAAATGACCCAATGCTAGCCAGGGGCTTAACTTTCCAGCTCAAATCCAAAGCCTCCTTCTTGACTTGATGCTGCCGCCAGCGGCGACGATCGAAAAGGTCTTGGTTTACGTGACCGAGGCGACCGGCGACGGCGGCGATCATGGTACTCGCCAAGCGTCCCGAGCGCGCAACCTCCAGTCGCCAAGCTCCCGATGACCAGCGAATGGTCGTCGACGAGATGCTCGACCATTCGCGGTCCGAAGAAGAAAGGGCTCAGACGGTGAACCTATACAATCTGGCTTGGCGGCTCGTTCTCGCCGCCGCGATATATGTACCAAGACACGGCCGAGAAGACTCGACGAAGGCCAGCTCGCTGAGTGGAAGCCGGACTACCTCCAGCGCCGAGAGGATCACCCAGCGGCATACACGGACGCGCAGCCGGGATTTCTCCATACACCGCTGCGTCCGGCTCGACGGTAATTATCTTTCAGATGATCGCAGCATATGCGATCGCGGTAACCTTAACCGTTTCATGTTTTCAACGCAGCTATTCCAAGTGGTCGGAAGGGTGGCTACCACCGCCGACGACAGAGAGCTCAGGCCATCCGCCAGATACAAGCGAGTCGCCACCGCCAGGGTAACGCTGACGACGAGGACGAGTCCAAGAAGAGATTGCCCCACTGCTCGAAGACCAGCGAACGCTGCAACGCGAACTCGAGAGGCAGAGCCTCGAACGCCATGACGACGACGAAGAACTCCGGAGACCACCTCGCCCGTCAGCCACCCCCAAGAAGAAGAAAGAGGCGAGGCCCTTGAAGAGGAAGACGAAGCCGAAGATGGCTTCACCTCTCCGGCTCAGCCGCAGCCCGACGCCTACAGCTCGGCCCGGTGGCAGGCGGCCCACCAACAACCGCGCTAGATGCGCCATCCACGGAGGCACCGCTGGCCTCAATGCCTCCGCCATTCGCGCCGGTCTCCGGGCTAGGGAAAGCTCCAACCGAGGCGACTTCACCTCGCAAGGAAGTCCCGAGCGCAGCGGTCTCGCCTCGCAAGGAAGCTCCGGCCGCGGCAGCCCCTCCTCGCAGAGAGGTTTCCGCCGAAGGCGCCCCGGAGGTACCAACCGCTACCTCGACATCAAAGAAGCCATCCGTATCCTGGGCCCCTGGCGTCCTGGAACTGGGGCTCAGTCGCCGGTTGGGCCCCGAGCTGGAGAAACCAGCCGGTCTTCGTACGGGGCTGCGTTTCATTCCAGTCGCCAAGTAAGCGCGCTCGGCCTTCACCTTTCTCTCTTACCATTTTTACTCTTTTTACTGAGTTGTCTTCGACGCGTAGGACCGGAGTGAAGAAGATGGGCCACCCGACGGTGGCCAAGGTGCCCTCCGCGGCTAGCGGGGAGGACCTTCCCCGCAAGAGGAAGGTGGACGAGGTCGCCGCCTCCACGGAAGGCAGCAAGAAGGCCAAGGGCGACGACATCGATGTCTCCGACGACACGGCGAATGCAATCGCCGGCTAACGAAGCGTATCGCGTCCACGAAGGAGGGCATTTCGTTTAGCCTGGAGGAGGCGAGCTCCCTCGGCGGGCGCGTCGCTACCTTCCCCGCTTCATGACCAAAGGCGGCCACGGCGAAAAGTGCGGCTGCGACTGAGCCTACTCGAGATCCCGGCGGCCAGGTTGACCAACGTCGCGGACACACACGGCGTTGCTGCGTCGTGGACGCGCCAACTGCTCAACATGCTTGGCGCGCCATCCGTGTACCTCCGGTCCCGAGGATCGGTCGTTGTTTTGCAACGCCTCGATTCTTTTTAATTTTCTGACGGCGTTGAAGTCCAGTCCCGAAAGTGCTTTTCGCTAAATTTTAGCGGTGGGCACTTAGGAGTTTTTTCAGCCAGTCCCGAGTGCGCTTTTCGCTAAATTTTAGCGGGTGGGCACTTTAGGAATTTTTCAACCGCCAACCCCGAGTCTTGACTTTGACGATGTCTGTGGTCTGCAGGAGTCGGCAGAGCGATTGGCTGCGGCAGCGTCTTGAGGGGTTGGCGCTCTTCAAGAGGTTAACAAGGACCTTCAGGGCTGTTGCAGCCTTGGCGGTTCGCCAAGAACTTGTGCCGGTGGCGGTGACGGCGGCGAGTGCATTAGCAGCCGAGCAAAGGATCGCCGACCTCGGCCTTGAACTGCGGGAGGCGAAGAGGAAGCAAGCTCAGCGAATGGGCGAGCTAAGGCCCGTGGCGGCGAAGAAGACCGGAAGGTGTCGGAGGCCCTCATTGTGGGGCTTCAGGCGACCATTCGCTTCAAAATTTCATCACGGATCTCGCTGCCGCTGCTTGGTAAGTCGCCTTCCCATTCTTGCAATCATATTGTCTGTGGTTTCCGTAGTGCTCTTGTTTCCATCTCGCAGCCGTGTGATTGGTAGCCAGAAGAAGCGACCTCTCTTGATGCGAGTGCGTGAGCATGCTTGTCGACTCGGCGGCCATTTGGCGGCGATGCATCGCGCCTATCTTCAAGAAATGTCGCCGACGGAGGTTATTCAGCGACCTCGTTGAGGTGTGGGAATACTTGGAGAAAGCGCCCGCGATCGTGGAGTTCATGGCGGTCGGCGTTTCGGCGTGGGCGTCGGACTCAGCCTTGGGCTCGCCCACTTCCCAAGATTTCGACCTCGACGATGTGACGAGTGGGTATCCCTCGTCGGCGCGATGGACTGTCGGAGGTCCTCGTTGCGAGGAAAGCTGCCGCTTACTCGGAACGTGTCCGGGCAATGGGCGACCTTCTTCCTTATCAGAAGCGGTCGTCACGAAACGACCCCGAGCGCCGCATCGCGATTTCAAGGTCGAGCAGCCCTTCCGCGGCGATGGCGCGGTGACGACGATCCATCGAACCCGTATACTCCGTTCATTCGGAGCGGCGGATACGGGTGCATCATCATCGGCTGCGGAGTAGTGGTGTGCCTAGATAAGTTAGTAGCAATTACTTAACGGGCATAGTTTGTAATGTAAGACAACGCGATGTGCGATTGAATCGATGTTGTGTTTATTTTGCTAAATTGTGTTTTGGATTGATTTTGGATGAGTCCCGAGCGTCCGCCCTTTTGGGGTTCACCTTATATATGATGTGTTGTTATCATGTGTTTTGTTAACTTAGTCGACTTCGCCCGGCTCGGAGAGCCGATGCATGGCGACTCCTTGAGTGCTCTGTACTTTACCGTTTTCCGTCTGTGACGGGTGTGGCTAAGTCCCGGCGTGGTACTTGGTAGTTCAAGGCGACTCGAGGGTGGTTGAGGACCGGCGTTTGTGTGGCGCGTCGCTCTGCTGGCCGGTGGGTCGATCGGCGTGGCGAGTCCTGAGCACGCTCTCTTACTTGGCGTTTTCCACGACGATCGGGCGAACTGGTATGCAGTCCCCGGCGTGGTACTTAGTCGCTCGAGTCGCCATGCCGAGGATGCGGAGGACCAGGGTCGCTGTGAAGCGAGGACAGATGTCTTGGTTACGTAAAACCAGTCGAGCTAGGCGACTCGATGGGGCTCCGGGTTGGCGTTTTCGTGGGCGATGCAAGACTGAAATGAGTCGGTGCTCTTACATCCCTTTTCTTAGCCGTGCGGTCGCTGTACCAAGGGTTGACTTCGTATTTTAGCATGGCTGTTAATTACGGTGCGAGTGGCACAAGGTATGGAGAGTAGGCAATTTTTGCGGGAACCGTTTCTTTTATTCATAGCGGTCGGGAGTACATATGTGGGGTTCTCGTATAGAACTTCCGAGGAGGTTTACATTCCAAGGCAGCTTGACGTCGAGTTCACCGTCCTTGGACGTCGACGAGGTAGTAAGCGTCGTTGCAGTACGCTACCGATGGCGAGCGGGCCTTCCACGGAGGAGAGCTTGTGCATGCCCTTCTTGTCTGGATGAGGCGTAACACCAAGTCGCCTTCTGGAAGGTGCGGGTTTTCACCCGTGCGCTATGGTAGCGACGGAGCCCTTGCCGATAGATAGCGGTGCGATCGGGCGGTCGCGTGCTTCGTCGAGTTGGTCGAGCCCAACTTGGCGGGCCAGTTCGTTCGGCCTCCGTGTAGTGGGCGACCCGTGGCGAGTCGTGTTCGAGGTCGGTGGGCATGACCGCTTCAGCGCGTAGACCATGAAGAAGGGTGAATCCGTCGACCTGTTGAGGTGCGGATTCCCGGATGACGGAGGAAGCTCTTCGACCCAGCAAACGGTGCGCTCGAGTGGTACTTGGAGTCGCGGCCAGCCGTGGAGGATGCTGGTTGGCTGGTTCACTGGCCGTTGGATTCGGGTGTCACGACGCGAGGTCGAGCGGATGTGGTGCTCCTCGCAGAACTCGCCATTGCTCCCTTGGCGAAGTTTGTGCCGTTGTCCGTGATGATCTTTGTTGGGGAAACCGTGGCGGTATATGAGCTCGCGTAGGAACTTGGTGGCGGTCTTCCGTCGCGCCGGACCGCTTGGCCTCTACCCACTTGGTGAATTTGTCCACGGCGACCAGCAGGTGGGTGTAGCGGAGGGCCTTCTTGAAGGGGCCCACCATGTCCATGCCCACGGCGAATGGCGGTGATGGGGATGGTTTTGGCGCCGAACTTGGAGCGTGCGTGCGGTTGGCGTATTCCGGCACCCGCGTCGCTGGGCGATGTCGACGGCGTCGGCGTGTGCGGTGGGCGAGAAGCCGTGTCGCATAGCCTTGGCGACTAGGGAGCGCGGCAGCGTGGTGGCCTTGATGCTGAGTGGATGTCGTGTAGATTTTGCGTCCTTCGGTGGTTGGACGGCGTTGAACACGCGGTGGCCTGCGCTTGTGTAGTTCGCCGTCGATGATGGTGTAGGACTTGCATCGAACAATCATTCGGCGCTTGTCTCGTCTGGGCAGGTTACTGTCTCCGGTAGGCGATGTAGGGCTTGGTCGATCGTTCGGCTCGGTGGCGAAGTGCGACCAAGGTTGCCTCTGGTTGGGCGGGACTCAATGTCGATCTCCTTCGGAGGAGAGACCGACGCGTGAAGATGGTGTCTAGGAACACGCCGGGTGGTGTGGATCGAGCTGACCGATGCGAGAGAGGCGTCGGCCTCCTCGTTTTCCGCTGTCGATCCACTCGACGGAATAGCGGTGAAGTGGCCGCCCCTTGTCCACCTCTTGGCGATGCGCCGCCATGGTAGAGGCAGCGTCGCAGTGCGGCGACTTGTCCCGCGACGAGGTCGGAATCGCCAGAGCATCAAGGCGATTGACACTCATTTCCTTTGCAGCTCGCATGCCGTGGAGTAGGGCCTCGATTCGCCATGTTGTTGGTGCGGGCGTGAAATCGGCGGAGGATGTGGAGCTTGTCGCCTTTGGCGTCGGCACTATCCCGCTCTGCGCCGCTATTCGCGTTCTTGGACCCGTCGAAGTGTAGGCTCCGATGGTGAAGGTACGGCGGCTTCTCGCTGCCGGGCCTCCTCCCGGCCGGCGAGAAATCGGCGGCACTGCGACTTGATCGCCCTCGTGGCTCGTAACGTTGTGGACGCCGATCTCGGCGGCCCACTTGGCGACCCGCCGGTCGCCTCGCGATTGCGGATGATGTCTTGTAGTGGAGCGGAGGAGACGATCGTGATGGGATGCTCCGGAAATGTCTGGCGTCGCCGAGCTCAAGACCGCGTATACCAGCTTTTGATGCGTGGGTATCTGGCGCGACTCGGTGAGGACCTCGATGTAGTAGACCGGCATTTTGGACTGGCGCTCCTTTCCTTCCTCAGTCGCTCGACGACCATCACGGCGCGACGGCAGCGCTCGGACGCCTTGACGTAAACCAGCATGGGCTCTTTGTCGATGGGTGCGGCGGTAGTGGTGCGGCGGTAGCACCTTTTGAGGTCACGCGGTCGTCGCTTCCTTGTCCCAGAAGGTGGGATTCTTGCGCATCAAGCGGTATAGGGCATCGCCTTTTCCCAAAGGGGATGAAGCGGAGAGCCGCTACGCCCGCCAGCTTCGGGCGTCGCAGCACTCGGGTTTGCGCCGGGCGATCGTGTCGATCTTTGTTGGGTTTGCCTCGATTCCTCGTTTGGAGACAGCGTACCCTAGCAATTGCGGCGGGTACACGAAGGTGCACTTGCTGGGTTGAGCTTTATCTTGTACCTCCGCGGGTTGGCGAAGGTCTCCGCTAGATCGGCGAGTAGATCGCCTTGGCGGCGGATTTTACAACCACGCCGTCGATGTAGACGTGGATGTTGCGGCCAATTTGGCTCGCGAGGCATTCTTGCATGCACGCTGGTAGGTCGCCCGGCGTTCTTGAGGCCGAGGTCATGGCGGTGTAGCGTAAGGCTCGAATGGCGTGATGAACGCCGTCTTCTTCGCCTCGACAGCCATTTTGATCTGGTTATACCCGAGTAGGCGTCGAGGAAACATACGACTCGAGCCAGCGGTGGAGTCGATGATTGATCGATCCGCGGGAGGACGAATGCTCCTTTGGGCAGGCGCTGTTCAGGTTTGTGTAGTCGATACACATTCTCCGGTCCGTTTTTCTTCGACCAGGACTGGGTTTGCCAGCCACTTGAGTATTTGATTGGCCGAATGAAGCCGGCGTGCAGCGCCGCACCTCGGCAATTGCTCGACGGCGCTCTTCATTGAAGGGCCGAGCGATCGCTGATTGAGTCGCACTTTGGGGTCGGCGTTTAGTTTGTGCTCGTGAGCTCCCTAGGGACACCAGGCATGTCGGATGGTTTCCATGCGAAGATGTCCCTATTCTCACGAAGGAACTCGATGAGCGCGCCTTCCTATCTTTGGGCTCATGCTCGTTCCGATCGTCACCGTCTGCTGGGTCGCTGGGACCAGCTCGACGGCATGGTGTGCGCCGTGGCCTCAAAGGTTGAGGTGTTTGCGCCCTCAATTGGGCTTCTTGAGTATTGTGGGGTCGTCGTTGTTGACCCGCCGCGTATTTGGCGAGCTCATCGGCGTGACTAGCTTCCGCCGCGATCACGGCGTCGGTGCGGCTCCTTTGGCCTCGCACGGCGGCCATGTCGAGTCGCCGCTGATGGTGATGACGCCGCCGCGGCTGGAGCTTCATCGCGTTATGCAGCGTAATGGGCGCCATGAATTTGGCGACGCTGGCGCCCAGGACGCAATGGTAGGGGCTGTCGAAGGGCACCAGCTCGAAGACGATCCGCCGGTCGGAAGTTCGCGAGTGCTGAAGGTGACGGTAGCGTGACCTTGCCGATCGGGTCGCCTTCCGACCGGGATGATGCTGGGCGTGGTGTGGGTTGTTCGATCATCGATCGCGGAGCCGCAATGCTTCGAAGGTGTCGAGGTAGAGGATGTTGATGGAGCTACCGCCGTCCATCGTGGTCTTGGGGAGCGATGATCGCCGACCTTGGAAGCGACCACCGGGCGACTCGTCACGGGTACTCGCGTGGCGAGTGGTCTTGCCGGCTCGGTGATGGGTTGTTCCGACCAGTTCAGAAGCGGGGACGTCGCTGTGGCCACAGCGTTGGCGGCGGCGGCGATGACCTTCTTCTCGCCGTGTTGAAGCCGGTGAAGGTGTGGGCGAGCCACTTTGCGAATTTTCCGCCCGTTTGCGGGTCGTTGTCGGTGTCCTCCCGCGTGCCGTGCCTTCTCGATCTCCACGAGAGTGTGGCGTCGGCGGTGGTGTGCGTGGCGGGCTTTCCTTCCCTGTAAACACACGGTTGGTTAAGGAGGCGCGGGATCGAACCTTGGCTTGTTCTTGTAGTTGCCCGTCAGCGTCGTTGTCCTCCGTCGCGGCGCTCTTCAGGCTCGCGTTATGCGTGCCCGGCGCTGGGCATTTAAGTCGACTTCGCCCGTCGTTCGGCAGCTTGCGTGAGGCGGGTGCCTGTAGCGTGGTCGACGACTCGGCGACCGCCGTCGTTACGCCCGTCTTGGCGTTGCCCTCTGACTCATCGTCGATGTCTTGGTTGGGTCTTCCTCGGCGTGGGCGATCTCGAGGAGGTGGGGATGTTGTCGAGTGTTTTGGCGTGTCGCTTGAGCTTGGCGACTAAAGGCTCGTGGCGGCACGATGTCTTGAAGCAATGGATCGCGGTGTCGGGTGGATGCCGACTGCGTTACCAGAGCTCCTGCCACCGTTGAACCCGATTCTTGTCGATCGCGGGGTCCCTGAACGCAGCGTTCGGGTCCTCGATGGTGGTGGCGAGTGTAGGAGCACTCGAAGTGCTGACGAAGCGTCTCGCATTTCCTCCGAGTCGATCTTGTCACGGGGGCGTGTTGATCCATTGCTGCACGTCCTCCATCATCGATTGGGAGGTAACAGGCGGCGAGTAGGTCGATGTGGCCCGCGATCCCCATTGCCATGAGGTATGTGTCGAGCAGATTGCGGGGTCACGAGGAGTCGTATTTTTCGATCTCCTTTACGCCTTGAAGTTTGGCGGGTACTTCGCGTATCATTGGTCCGGGCACTTGGGCCCCAATCGTGGCGACCCCATAGGCTCGCCGTCGCGGTATTTAGGTGTGCCGCGAATCGCCGGGCTGGCGTCGCGCCAGTTTTGTTGATGATGTGAGTGCGGCGTCGACGGGTTCTCCGTTGGCGGCGGCGGGTTGGCCCGGCCTGGGATCGTTGGTAGAGAGTGCCACATTCGCGGTCGTCGTTGAGCTGCGGTGGCTCGGCGGCGGGCAATTGAGGGTGTTTACGCCGCGGCCTGGCCGCTTCGAGCCACTTCCGGGAGCGAGTACACTCGCCTGCGAGTCGGCGCCTGCTTTCGCTGTTCCGGCCTTCGCGAGTAGGGCCGACGTATTGGATTTGTAAAGGCGCTACCGGTCGCCCGTGATGCTGTCGGCAGCGCGGCTCGCCGCGAGGTTGTCCATCGGGTGGAAGCGATGGAAGGCCGTTCGCGTCGCTCCGTGAGGAGACGACTATCATGGCTGGTCCCAGGAGGGTGCGGTTAGGTGGTGGCGGGGCACCCATCGCCGTAGATCTGGCGGGGTCGGCGCTTCCGCTGGTGGCGCGTTCTCGCGAATCGCGTTCGGCTATCGCGCCGGATCGTTCTCATCGTCGAAATTCAGGCGCGACCACGAGCGGTGTTGGTAGCGTCTGATCCGGCTCTGGTGGTAGCGTGACAGTTCTTCGCACACCTGCTCGGCGAAATTTTTCGCGGCGGCGTGCTCATGCGTCTTGCCTCCGCTTGATTCAGCCAGCGGAGTTCTCGACCTCCGTTGCCGTGGCGTTGGGAGGATCGGGTGGAGAAAGGGTCCTCCGGCGGATCGGCGCCGGTAGCCATGTAGGTCGCAGCGTGGCGACCGTCCCGTCGTGGAGGTCGGCGGAGTTTTCCGACCGGAGTCGAAGTCGAAGATCCAGGATGGAAGGGTCTCAAGTCTCCAGCGTTGGAGACCTGGTGATGGAGCCAGCGACGAGGCAGCGGTGATAGATCCGGAGTGGCCGGGTCGCCGAATCGGCGTCGTCGGTGAGGGCCGCGTCTCCTGCGACGCTGGGTTCTCGCCACGTCGGCGTGGGCGAGTCGTACTCGAGGCGGTGGATCGTGCGGATCTGGCTCTGGAGAGCCGATCACAGTGGTGGCGACTCGCGGATGCGAGCCGAGTCCTCCGAGGTGATGGCGTCGGTGAAGCCGACGAAGAGGCTGATCGTCTCGATGGCGTGATCACGCCAGCGTGACGGGTCGCGCTACCGGGACGTAGCTGCTCGGCAAGATCTGGAGCATCTCGCCGATCGCTATCATGCGGCGGTGGCGACCGTCTGATGGGCAGATTGGATCTCGCCGCAACACCGCCGGACCGGCCAGCCCCACGGTGGGCGCCACTGCCGAGGGAATGACCACGGCAGATGCTGCAATCGGCAGCGTAGTAGAACGAGGCAAAGGCGGCCAGCCATCTGCGGTGCGAGATGAGGGCGGAGACTCAGGGTTTTACCCAGGTTCGGCCCCCCGGAGGGTAAAGACCTACTCCCGCTAGATTGTATTATGGAGGTGAGTACAATGGGCGAACTCGGCGACTAGGCGGCGAGTTGCTTGGGTGAATGAGGGAACGATTCTACTTCCCCTTAGGGAGGTTTATATAGGCTCACCTCCCTAGGGTTTACATATCTCAACCGATTCGGTTACAGCTTTGCCAACACGCTTAAGTCAAACCGACTAGGCCTATCTACCGCCTCGCCTCGACCTCCCGCTGGTGCCTTGATGGGCTTCGATCCACTGCCGTTCTCAGAGCCCACTCGCCAGCCTTTGGGCCATCGGAACGTCCCACGAGGATACCCCAAGAGGGCATATCCCCATCAACTCCACCGCGGGCTCAGAGTCGCATGTTTCCTCGACGCCTACCGGGTATAACCAGATCAAAATGGCACGAGGGCGAGGAGAAGACGGCGTTCATCACGCCATTCGAGCCTTCGCTACACCGCCATGACCTTCGGCCTCAAGAACGCTTTGAACAACGTACCAACGGTGCATGCAAGAATGCCTCGCGAGCCAAATTGGCGCAACATCCACGTCTACATCGACGGCGTGGTCGTAAAATCCGCCGCCAAGGCGACTTACTGCACGACCTCGCGAGACCTTCGCCAACCCGCGGAGGTACAAGATAAAGCTCAACCCGGTAAGTGCACCTTCGTGTACCCGGCAATTACTAGGGTACGTGCTCCAAACGTGGGATCGAGGCAAACCCAACGAAGATCGACACGATCGCCTCGCAAAACCCGAGTGCTCGCGCGACGCCCGAAGCGGCGGGTAGCGGCTCTCGCCGCTTCATCCCCGCTGGCGAAAAGGCGATGCCCCTATACCGCTGATCGCAAGAATCCCACCTTCAGGGGACAAGGAGGCGGACGACGCGCTCCGCGACCTCAAAAAGGTGCTACTCGCCGCACCACTACTCGCCGCACCCGTCGACAAGAGCCCATGCTGGTTTACGTCGCGGCGTCCGAAAGGCCGTCGTCATTGGCAGAATGGTCGTCGAATCGACCGAGGAAGGAAAAGAGCGCCCAGTCAGCGGCCGGTATACTACATCAGCGAGGTCCTAACCGAGTCGCCATGATACCCACTGATCAAAAGCTGGTATACGCGGTCTTGAGCTCAGCGGCGCCGCCGACTACTTCGAGCACCCCATCACGGTCGTCTCCTCCGCCCACTACAAGACATTATCCGCAATCGCGAGGCGATCGGGTTGCCAAGTGGGCCGTCGAGATCGGCGTCCACAACAATAAGAACGAGCCACGGAGGGCAATCAAGACGCAGACTCGGATTTTCCTGCCGGGAGGAGGCCCGGCAGAGAAGCCGCCGTACCTCCATTCCGAGCCTGTACTTGACGGGTCCAAGAACGCAGACGGCGCAGAGCGGGATAGTGCTGACTCACCAAAGGTGACAAGCTCCGCATACTCCAATTCACGCCCGCACCAACAACATGGCTGAATACGAGGCCCTACTACTGACATCACGAGCCGCAAAGGAGATGGCGAGATGAGCGCCGATGCACGGAGACTCCGACCTCGTTCGGGTCAAGTCGCTGCACTGCGACGCCGTCTCTACCATGGCGGCATACCGCCAAGAGGTGGACAAGGTGGCGGCCACTTCACGGCTACTCGTCGAGTGGATCGGCGGAGGAAAACGAGGAGGCCGACGCCTCTCGCATCGGGTCGGCACGATCCGCACCACCCGCCGGGCGTGTTCCTCGACACCATCTTCACGCCGGTCTCTCCTCCGAAGAGATCGACATTGAGTCCCGCCCAACCAGGCAACCTTGGTCGCACTTTTCGTCACGAACCGACGGCCGACCAAGCCCTACATCGCCTACCGAGACGGGCAACCGACCGCAGATGAGACAAGCGCTCGAATGATTGTTCGCCGATGCAAGTCCTACCATCGTCGACGGCGAGCTACACAAGCGCAGCGTCACCGGGCGTGTTCCAACGCTGCGTCCAACCAGTGAAGGACGCAAAATCCTACGACATCCACTCAGCGATCATGCCACCACGCCGCCGCCGCGCCACTCGGTCGCCAAAACCATGCGACACGGCTTCTCGCCCACCGCACACGCCGACGCTGTCGATATCGTCCAGCGATGCGCGCCGTGCGAATCGCCAACCGCACGCCGTTCAAGTTCGGCGCCAAAACAATACCCATCACCGCCATTCGCCGGTGGGCATGGACATGGTCGGTCCCTTCAAGAAGGCCCTCTGGCTACACCCACCGCTGGTCGCCGACAAATTCACAAAGTGGATAGAGGCCAAGCCAGTCCGAAATGCGACGGGAAGATCGCCACTAAGTTCCTACGCGAGCTCATATACCGCCACGGTTTCCCCAACAGCATCATCACGGACAACGGCACAAACTTCGCCAAGGGAGCAATGGCGAGTTCTGCGAGGAGCACCACATCGGCTCGACCTCGCGTCGATCGCACACCGAATCCAACGGCCAGGCGGAACGAGCCAGCAAACCATCCTCCACGGCCTGAAGCCGCGACTCAAGTACCACTCGGCGCACCGCCGGTGCTGGGTCAAGAGCTTCCCTCCGTCATCCGGGAATTCGCACTCGGTCAACAGGTCGACGGGATTCACCCCCTTCTTCATGGTCTACGGCGCGGAAGCCGTCATGCCAACCGACCTCGAACACGACTCGCCGCGGATCGTCCACTATACGGAGGCCGCCAACGAACTGGCCCGCCAAGATGGGCTCGACCAACTCGACGGCAGCGGCGACCTCGCCGATCGCGCACCGCTATCTATCAGCAAGGCTCGCGTCGCTACCACGGCCGACGGTGAAAACCCGCACCTTCCAGAAGGCGACTTGGTGCTACGCCTCATCCAGACAAGAAGGGCATGCACAAGCTCTCCCTCCATGGAAGGCCCGTTACGCTATCGGGCGCAGACTGCAACGACGCTTACTACCTCGGCGTCCATGGGCGGTGAACTCGACGTCAGCGGCCGTGGAATGTAAATCTCCTCCGGAAGTTCTATACCTAGAACCCCACATGTGTACTCCACGCTATGAATAAAAGAAACGGTTACCGCAAAATTCATCTACTCTCCATTCCTTGTGCCACTGCTTTCGTAATTAACAGCCATGCTAAAATACTGAAGTCAACCTTGGTACAGCGACCGCACGGCTAAGTAGTCACGATGTAAGAGCACTGAGTCATTTCAGGTCTTGCATCGTCCACAACGCCAATCCGAGCCCCATCGAGTCGCCTAGCTCGACTGGTTTTACGAACCAAGACATCTGTCTCGCTTCACAGCGACCAGTCCTCCGCATCCTGGCAGAGCGACTCGAGCGGCTAAGTACCACGCTCGGGACTGGATTCGATTAAATCTCGATCGGACAGGGAAAACGCCAAGTAAGAGAGCGTGCCCAGGACTCGCCACGCGACTGACCCACCGGGCCAGGCAGGAGCGACGCGCTAACACAAACGCGCTCAGTCCTCAACCACCCTCGAGTCGCGCCTTGAACTACCAAGTACCACGCTCGGGGACTCGGTCACCCGCACCGTTCACAGTCGGAAAACGGTAAAATCTGAGCACTCGAGGAGTCGCTTTGCGATGGCTCTCCGAGCTTCGTAGTCGACTCAACCAACAACACACATGATAAACAACAAAACATCATATTTAAGGTGAAACCGCAAAGGGCGGACGCTCGGGACTCACCCAAACTCAATCCAAAACACGCAAACAAATAGCAAAATGAACACAACGTTCCATTCAATCGCATATCGCATTGTCTTACATTACAAAATATGCCTACCGGCAGAATTGTTACTAACACTACTCCGCAGGCTTGACGATGATGCACCGTCCGGCGCTCGGATGAATACGATACGGGTTCGATGGATAAGTCGTCAGCTGGCCCGACATCGCCGGAAGGGCTGCTCGACCTTGAAGTCGCGATCGCGGCTCGGCGTCGTTCGGGCGACGACCGCTTCTGTACGGAAGAAGGTCGCCCATCGCCCAAACACGCTCGAGTCGCGGCAGCACGCTCGCAGCTTAAGAACTCGACAGATCCACGGCGACGATGAAGGATAACCACTGTCACGTCGTCGAGGTCGAAATCTTCGGGAAGTGGGCGAGTCCCAGACTCGAGCCGTCGGCGCTCCGTCGAAAAGCCGACCAGCGTCATGAACTCCACGACGCGGCGCCTCCAAGTACTCCCACACCTCAATGAGGTCATTGGGAATAACCTCCGGGCGACATCTCTTGAAGGTAGGCGCGGATGCAAGTCGCCGACAGCCGCCGAGTCGACGAGCATGCTCACGCACTCCTCGCATCAAGAGAACTCGCTTCTTCATGGCTACCAATCATACGGCCTGTAGAAGGAGACAACTATGAGTACAATGGAAACCACAAACAGTACAATCGTAAAAGGCAAGGAAGACGCACTCCAAGCAAAGGCGGGCGAGCCCCGTGATGAAACCTTGAAGCGAGGTATGGTCGCAAGCCCAACAATGATGGCTTCGACGCCTTCGATCGTCCTCCGCCAACTGGCAGCCTTCGCCGCCTGTCACGAACTCGCTTCTTCGCCTCATAAGCTCGGGCCGAGGTCGGCGATCTTTTGTTCGGCGGTGCCCAATGCAAGAACCGCTTCCAGCTCTCCAGAGGACAAGCCCTTGGCGAGCCACCTCAGCTGGCGCAGCGGCCAACCTGAAGTTCCTTGTTCGCTTCGAGAGCGCCAGTTCCTTCTCAAGACGCTGCCGCAGCCAATCGCTCTGCCGACTCCAGACCACTGTACATCTTCAAAGTCAGCACACATGAAAATTCCTAAGTGCCCACCCGCTAAAATTTAGCGAGTGCGCACTCGGGGACTGGCGGTTGAAAAAAAAATTCCTAAGTGCCCACCCCCAAAAATTTAGCGAAAAGCGCACTTTCGGGACCGCGGTTGAAAAAATTCCTAAGTGCCCACCTAAAATTTAGCGAGTGCACTTTCGGGACTGGCGGTTGAAAAAAAATTCCTAAGTGCCCACCCGCTAAAATTTAGCGAGTGCGCACTCGGGGACTGGACTCGAACGCGCAAAACAAGAAACTAAAAAGAATCAGGCCGTTGCAAAACATCGACCTGATCCTCGGGGACTGGAGGTACCTGGATGGCGCCAAGCATGCTTTGTCTTGATTGCGCGCGTCCACGACGCAAGCGGCGCCGGTGTGTCCGCGACGTTGGTCAATCTCGGCGCGGCGATCTGGAGTGGGGCTCGCGATCGCAGCCGCCGTGGCCGCCTTGGTCATGAAGCGGAAGGTAGCGATTACGCGCCCGCTCCAAAGGAGCTCGCCTCCTCGGCCTCGGCGAAATGCCCCCTTCGTGGATGCGGTTGCTTCCACAGCGGGCCCCGCAGCGATCGCTGTGTCATCGAGACGACGACAATGTCGCCGCCTTGGCCTTCTTGCTGCCCTCCGTGGCGTGGCGACTTCCGCCTTCCTCTTACTGAAGGGTCCTCCTCGCTAGCGGAGGGCACCTTGGCCACCGTCGGGTGGCCCATCTTCTTCACTCCGGTCCTATGTATCGAGACAACTCAGTGAAACAATTTAAATACTAAGAGAGGAAGATGAAGGCCGAGTGCACTTACTTGGCAAGCTGGAATGAAGCGCAGCCAGACGGAGGCGGCGGTTTCTCCAGCTCGGGCCCAGCGACTAAGCCCTGTGTCCAGGCCAGGGCCCAAGATACGGAGGGCTTCTTTGGCGTTGAGGTAGCGGTTGGTGCCTCGAACACCTTCGGCGGAGGCCCCTCGTGAAGTGGAGCTGCCGGCCGGAGCCTCCTTGCAGGCGAGACCGCCACGCTTAGGAGCCTCATTGAGGCGAACCACCGCCGGGACCTCCTCGCGAGGCGCCTCGGCCGAGCCGCCTAGCCCGGAGGCCGCCAAGGGCGGAGGTAGTGAAGCCAGGCGCCTCCATGGATGGCGCATCCAGCCTTGGCTGTTGCCGAGCCGCCCGTCGGCCGAGCTATGGGCATCGAGCGCTGCCGAGCCAGCGGTGAGACCATCCGGCGGCTTCGTCCTCCTCCTCGGGGCCTCGCTTCTTTCTCCTTCTTCTTCTTTGGGAGTGGCTTGCGGGCGAGGTGGTCTCCGGAGTTCTTCGTCATCATCATAACGCTTCGAGGCTCTTGCTCGCCGAGCTCGCGTTAACGTTGCCCACGGGTCTTCGGATCGGTGGGGCGATCTCTTCGGATTCGTCCTCGTCGTCCTCATTGCCTGGCGGGAGGCGACTTCGCTTGTGTCTGGGCGGATGGCCCGAACTCTCGTCATCGGGCGGTGGGAGCCACCTTCCACCACTTGAAATAACTGCGTTAAACATGGAAGAAAGTTAGAATTACCGCGACTGCATATGCGCCGCGAATGGGATCGAGATTATTACCGTTGGAGCCGGACGCTTGTGGTGTATGGAGGGAGCCCGCCGCATCCGTGTATGCGCTGGGTGATCCTCTTCAGCCAGGAGGTAGTCCTCCGACTTCCACTCGGCGAGGCAGGCCTTCGTCGAGTCTTCTCGCCCGTATCGGGTACATATAATGCTCGTTGGGCGAGTGGAACAAGACGCCCAAGCCAAGCCAGCTGTACAGGTTCACCGTCTGAGCCCCTTCTTCTTCGGACCGCGAATGGCTGGAGCTCGTCAACGACCATCCGCTGGTCGTCGGGTAGCTTACGACTGGAGATTGCGCGCGGCTCGAGCGGCCGACCGAGTATCGTGGGATCGCCGCCTCGTCTTCAGGGTCACCTCGGTCACGTAAAACCAAGACTTTTTCCGATGCGCCGCTGCTTGGCCGGCAGCATAAGGTCAAGAAGGAGGCTTTGGATTTCAGTTGAAGGTTAAGCCGCCATGCTAGCATTGTCGCCCGCCTCCTCGCGCTGATCCGTCCATGGAACAGATCTTGCCACAAGGGAAAATAGGGCGGCAGCCGTAGCACTCATGAACGCCACAAAGATGGCGAGCTGCCGATACTATGGGGACCGGATCCGAGGGCTGGATCCGTAGTAGGCAGAAGCGCCCAAGAACAGAGGTGGGAAACCCTAAACCCCGCTCGAGGTGACTAGTGAAGCAGATGAACTCTCTGCGGGTTCGGGATCGTTTCTCCGCTGCGGGATTCGCCAACCGCCCGCAGGATTCCGGCCTCGAAGGAGGCCGATTCGCCTGGTGCACTTGGATCTGCCCAAGGTTCGTGGAAAGGGCCATGGTGAGATTTGCTTGGAGGTCGGAGGATTGCGGTCGCGAGATCAACGGGCGAAAGATGTGCATTCGGAAGAAATGGTGGGCGGTTGGCTTCCGATGGCCAACCATTCCCTTATATAGCGAGCTGCCCGCCAAATTAGGGGCCGCCATCGCGATGATTACGCCGAAAGTTACCGTTAAGTTACCTTAACGGCTAGTTTGACCACACCCGACGGTCCGCCTCGCACTCGGCTCGCTAAGTTACTCGCCGAGGTTGCGACCCGTTGGTTCGATCGCCGAGACGCGACTCGGTTCGCCGGATTTTTCCTTTGTTGTCAGAGCCCGCCGACGATTCGACTGATGCCAACTTGAAGCCAGATACTCGATCGCCAGCAGCCACCCGCGCCTAATCAACGGCGGCCTCGGGACTACTGATGGGGATATGCCTCTTGGGGTATCCTCGCGGACGTTTCCGACGCCCAAAGGTTGGCGAGTGGCCTGCAGAGCGCGAATGGATCAAGGCCCATCAGGTACCAGCGATCGGAGGTCGGCCCAAGTAGATAGGCCCAGGTCCGAGTTAAACGATTGACAAAGTTGTAACGAATCGGTTGAGATATGTAAACCCTAGGGAGGTAGGCCTATATAAACCTCCCTAGGGGTGAGTAGAGGACGTTCCTCATACACCCAAGCAACTCGCCGCCTAGCGCCGAGTTAGCCCATTGTAAACACCTCCTTAATACAATCTAGCAGTTGTAGGTCTTTACCCTCCTTGGGGCCGAACCTGGGTAAAACCCTGAGTCTCCGCCCTCATCTCGCACCGCAGATGGCTGGCCGCCCTTGCCCTTCGTTCTACTACTCGATGCCGATTGCAGCATCTGCCGTGGTCATTCCCACGACACTAGGGCAGCGGCTGGCAGCGCTAGGGCGAGAGCGGGGCCGGGATGCGTGGGGGTGTGCGTTCGAACCAGCACGACGTGGGCTACCTAAAATGGGCGACTCACCCTCGACGCGTGTGTAGGCTCAGCGAGGGCAGAGGAGGTAAGGGTCGACGGCATAATGGTGGCGGTGGTCGTCAGCGTGGCACCAAATATACACATATATAATACACATACAATACAATACAATACATATATACATACACATACAGATATACAAATAAATCGATCCAATACTAAAACATATACACCTATAGATACAATAGGTACACCTATATATACATACACATACAAATATACAAGTAAACATATAGATACACCTATAGATATAATATACATATATACATACACATACACATACAAATATTAAAACATATATAGATATATACATGTATAGATACAATATACATATATATATACACATATATACATATATATACATATATAGATACAATATACATGCATCATGCTCACTTGAGATGTGATTGTTTATGGGTAAGCGTCATGCTCACAAAGAATTACCTACGGTCCATATCCTCCACATCAAAGGTGTCCTCCTTAACACCAAGGAGGATGCCTCCCGAATGCCCGCCGGGAGCCAGGTACAGGCAAACTTTTGCCTAGAGAGGGCCTCCAGCTCGACCATCGATAAGTCCTGGCGAATCGTCTCTTGAAGGCCAACAATGTCCACATCTTCTTGACGTAAATATTCCTTGATCTAGCAGCGCCGACCATCCTGACCGAACCCCCGTATGTTCCAAATAAACTCCAGGACGGCACGAAGATAGTTCATAAGAACAATCACTCGAGCGCGGCCCCCTTACTTGGGGCTGAGCGGGCACGGCCTGACGGGGGGAGGGGAGCTGGGACCTTCGGAGGTCTCCCGCGAGGTCTCCCTGGAACGGGGAGTCCTCACTGTTGGATCGCCACTATCATGCTCGGGAGGCGTATCCGTGCTGGACCCCGGGGTAGTTGCCCCAGTTCCTGCGCGACTGAGGGCCTGGTCCCGCTCCCTAGCCTCTCAGGCACGGGCAGCGGCAATCTGGCACTCGTACACCTATCTAGCCTTAATTGCAGCGATATGCTCCATCCCGGGGCCCTTATCACCATGGAAGATGATGCTGCTATCGAGTGCGACCGCACTCGATTGTTCCAAGGAGACCTCCGCAAGAACAGAAAAACTGGAACCTGAACAGGAAGAGGGAGGAGGGGGGAGTACCTGAAAACTCATCTCGGGCAGCGACGCGCTAGGAGGACCTCTCGGCCACGGTAGGCTCAGGACCCAAACCCCCGACCCGAGCACTTGCCAGGCGCTCGCTGTGACGCGACAGAGGGGGGAGGCTGACGAGGACCCTGAGCCCGACGCCCCTGGAGCCAGGCACGGTAAGGGTGGTAACCGTGGCCGACCCGCTGGCGTCGAGGTCAAGAGTATCTAGGGTGAGTGAGTAACACACCACCCCAGGCGAGCGCGGTGAGGACTGGGGGAACACGTCCAAGCCCACACTCCCCAAGGAGACCTCAGACACAGGCGGGGTCGGAGAGCTGAACCCGCCCTCCCCCTCGTCGACGGAGCATCCACGAACACCAGAGACTTATCGAAGTTGGTACGGTACTACGCGATGTCGAACTCGATCGGGGACTACATGGTGTAGCGAGAGCAACGGGGGACATCCACCGAGATCAGCTTGGTGGGCGCACTCTGGAGAGTGGCCGCCGGTCCGGGAAGAAGGGTGCCCCCAGACGGCTAGGACGTGCCGCCTCCTGGTCCGGCTAGGACGTGCCGCCTCCTGGTCTACAAGGGGCCGGCTGAGAGGGGGCCGAGGGGGCCGGGCCGCCTGGGGGCTTTGGCGCCCCTAACCTGACGCTAAAATATTGCAGTCTGGAAGATATCAGCCAGGGGGCATCTGTCTCGCATGACCAGAGTGTGTTGATTACCGCCAATGTGTTGTGCAAGGCATACCTGCATATGCATCGGTCATCATAGCGTTGACTACAAAAGGCAAACCTTTACTTTGGTCTGCAATGAATTTAGTCTCGTATATGATAACTCTAGCATCCCCATTGATCTTCGTGCATCCCCTCCGGCAGGCAGGCCCATGCCTCATCCTTCCTCTTTTCTAGGTTCTTTCGAGCTCTTTGATGATTCGTAGCAAGAACACCAATGTAAGATACTAACACTTGGCTTAATAGGATTCATAGGATACGCATATCAACAAGCTATAACTTCTTTTTCGAAAGCTCATCTGAAAAGAACTCTGAGGTTAAACGTGTTTGTTCTAAAATACTTTGAAGATGGGTGACCAACCGGAAAGTTTGTACCGGATGCGCACGATTGCAAATAAAAATGTGCAAAAACGACTAGTGTTAATATGTAAGGTTAGTTTAGAGATTTTATTTAGCTGCCAGGACTGACAGCCGGTTGGTCCGGAGAGGCATGGGTGTTACAACTAATTCCAATGAACATGTTGGCTACGCTCCCACCACATGTCAATGCAAATTTCCGGAGACCCACCGCCACCTAATTAAAAGGCTCCAGAGCTTCCTTCGTGCATGCATATGATGTGTTTGAGAGCTACAACACCTGCTCAGTCAAGATTTACAACTTCAACAATGACTGTTTGTACTCCCGGCTTCTCCCGAATTTGAATTTCCTTGGCTCGCAAGCACGTGAGCAGTGCATGCGTAACGTCTTCACATTCAACGAGACATGCATGACAGCCACAGAGTCTTTATTGATGCGTACTGCGTACGACATATGCAGTAGTGGTGTACTTAGTGAGGGTCAGGAGGGGGGCATTGCAAGTTCTGTTCTAGTAATTTCTTTATCTTTACTATTAATTTCAAAAGCGTGGTGAATGTCCGGTGTCACACGTGCACAAATTATAAATAAAATGCCATTCCTCGTACCCGCGTCACACATCCTAACAACCAACGCATCGCATGCAAGTTAGTTTGGAGATAAGATAGCTCAAAAGAGATAATCTCTATCCAACCCCGATAAGTTGGACCAATAAAATCTAGAGTCTAAACGGCCGTCATCTTAAGTAGTACCCATGGTTAGATGCTCTCAGGAAAAAAGTATGATAGTTAGACTGGAGCCTAAAGAAGGGGAGAAAAAGGGGAGAAACGCAGAACACATATGCATGGCGGCCAGAGCACACGGAGGCGGCGGCGGAGCGGGTGCCGCACCAAGAAACTTGAAGAACTGGCGGACATCGTCCGGAGAACATCTACCCGGCGGCCATCATATGGGGTCAAGGAGAGAGGAGCCTGGAGAGCACATACGCTAGCAGCTACAGTATGTAGCAGCGGAGCATACATGCATCACGCCACCACCACACACTCAGACTGGCAATCGAGCAGCACATCATGGCGCACTAGCTAGCAGCTACATTCAGAAGAGACAAGCCAATGGCTAGAAGAGGAACTCCCTCACTGTTGTGCACTCGATCGGTAGGAGACGACCATGCTCAATGGGTCAAGCATTGGCAGGAGGCGTGTTCGTGCGGACGCGCGCGGAACCATCAGTTCATCACCAACGTACTGTATAAAGGTTGAAGGAGGAGCAAACGATCTCCCAACAAATCTTGTTGTCTATATTTTTGCCTCTGCATGTTCCTTCATGTGCTGAACCTGATAGGACATATACTTTTGTGCTCAGTATTTTATTATCTTTGCTAACTCTGTATATAGTTTTGTTAAAATATGCGGATGGAGACATCAGGCAAGACAAAAGCAGGATAACACAAATAGGGATAAGTGGTACTTTGCTAGGTCTTGTTTTGGAGGCAATTCAATATTGATTAAATATATATCACTAACTTGCAATGCATGGTAGTGTTATATTGAAATTCTATAAATTTCATTGACATCTTCTGAGTGGTATTGGGATATAGTGCTATTTCTATAATCTTGTATATATGTCTATTCTTGTCATCATGGATGCTCGTCACTCTCATAGGTTCCTAGCGCCAGTGGGTAACATCACCATGGCAAAAGAGTGTTACCTCAAGGTGCAGTGTGACTTCGATTCTTGTCTGGGATAGCTTAGCGCTACAGGAATGGGCAAATGCGCTGACGGCCGCTTGCTACGCCGACGGCCAAACGTCGGGGCCGTCGGCGTAGGCCCGGACCAGGCCAGCCCAAGTCGACAGCCCTCGGCGTAGTATACTCTACGCCGAAGGTCACCCTCGGCGTAGTTGAGGCCCTCGGCGTAGCCAGGGGACGCGTGGCACATACCAGCCAGCGCGGACGACGCGCTAACGGTGCCGTCCGTTACACCGACGGCGACCCTCGGCATAGCGCCATCCCCAGTACGCCGACGGTGACCCTCGGTGTATCCGCCACGTACGCCGACAGTGGCCCTCAGCGTAGCGCTCTGCATTTTTCCTTTCTACTTGCACACTTATTTTGTATTTGTATCAATTATTTATGTTCTTTTTTATTAATTGGATGATTTCGTACCCTCTGAATAGCAGTCTCCACGCCCACATGAAATATTGTTGCGAATCTTCTCACACCCCGAGAAATTTTTATATGTTTGTAAGTGTTATTATCGCATGTGGTTCTGGATAGTGCCCCAACTTGTGAACCAACATGGTTTTACATCACCCTATGACCTAAACAAACACAAAATAAGAGAGAGCTACGCCGGGCTACCCCTGTCAGAGGAACGTCTAGGTGGGTAGACGATCCGAGTGTGCACAGATCAGGGTTTCGCCGGAGGAAGACCACGAGAACATCGGAATCAGATGAAAACTTGCATGTGCCTCTAGCATATGTGTGTGAGTGTGGTGAGAGGTTGATATAGGTGCTTGCATGTGTGCCCCCTCGCATGCATACGCTCTAACTAGAAGCGAAGGTTCCGTACCTGTATAAGGGGGAATCTCCGCGTTGAGGTGAAACCGGATAGGATATTGCCCCAACTTGTGAACTAACATGGTTTTACATCACCCTATGACCTAAACAGACACAAAACAAGAGATAGCTACGCCAGGCTACCCCTGTCAGAGGAACGTCTAGGGGGGTAGACGATCCGAGTGTGCACAGATCAGGGTTTCGCCGGAGGAAGACCACGAGAACATCGGAATCAGATGAAAACTTGCATGTGTCCCTAACATATGTGTGTGAGTGTGGTGAGAGGTTGGTATAGGTGCTTGCATGTGTCGCCCCTCGCATGCATGCGCTCTAACCTAGAAGTGAAGGTTCCGGACCCGTATAAGGGGGAATCTCCCCGTTTCGGTGAAACCGGGTAGGATAGTGCCCCAACTTGTGAACCAACATGGTTTTACATCACCCTATGACCTAAACAAACACAAAACAAGAGAGAGCTACGCCGGGCTACCCCTGACAGAGGAACGTCTACGGGGGTAGACGATCCGAGTTTGCACAGATCAGGGTTTCGCCGGAGGAAGACCACGAGAACATCAGAATCAGATGAAAACTTGCATGTGTCCCTAGCTACTACTTGGGAGGACTACCAGACTACCCGTGTCCCGGGCTTTCCGACAACTGCTGATGCTGTCATCACCAAGTTTTGGGTAAGGCATATTTCTCGAGTTATGTTCATACTTGATGACCCCACCGTGCTAACTCATGACTCTTATGCATGATTGAAGTGTTTTTACCGTGTGGCCGAGGAGGACCAGGAGAAGGCGCAGAGGACTTTGCTTGGGGCTTGTGTGAAGTTGACCTCCCAGGTGTGGTACAACCAGAAGGTCACGACCGCTAGCCACTTCTGGGCTGACAGGGGCGTGAGGGTCAGGAAGGAAGACATTGTCGGTAGGAACCCTAATCCTGAGTACTCGATGACGCCGGAAGAGTACATGTCGGTGAGTAAAATGTCAATGAGATTCTACATTGCTGCTAAGTTGCCATTGCATTGTCTGGAGTTGAGTATTGCATTTTCAGGTTATCCCCGATTGGGCCGAGCCGCATCGACTCGCATGGGAGGAGCTGGTTAGGACGAAGTGGTTTAGAGAAGAAGAGGAGTTTGCAGCCTTGTCGAGGCGGAACACGGATAACCGAGGCGATGGTGGAACACACTGCGCGGGAAACCGCAACTTTGACCGCTTCAAGGGGAATGTGGTACGTATATACATGGAACGACCTGCGTGTATTTCTCTTCATGTTTGTACTTCATATGCATAATATTTCTTTTCGCGATACAGGTGGCCGAGGCACAACCCGGGGAGGTGATTCATGACGTCGCCGTCTATGAGATGATGCGGCGAAAGAAGCCCAATTACTCGAAGCCTCAACCCTCGTTGCCCGTGTACTTCGGCACTGCCCAGAACGACTTGGGGAACTACAGCACGATGGTGAAGGCTGGTCATCCCCATGTGGATGACCCCATTCACGCGGAGATCGACGAGGATTCGTTGGTCCTGTCGGGGCACAGATTGCAGCATGGACGCCTCAAGATTCTGAATAAGAAGGTCAAGCCTACCCTCAGCACGAGCTTTAGCCGTCTCAAGGCTACCTACCCTGCCGACGGCCCCCCATCCCGCCTCGTGGCCAGCCTCATCGATCCAGAGATGATGTAAGTTTTTCTCGTTTTCATCATCTTTATGACTTCTGTTCCTGTATGGCTAACCGCTGACGAGATTTCTTGTATTTGAAATTGTAGCCTGAGTTAGACGCAGCCTACGATGCCGCTCATGAGGAATATCAGGTGGCCTTTCGGCAGCATCAGGAGGCGAATGCGATCTACATGCAATACATAAATGTAAGTCCGAACCTTTATTTTTGCAAAAGATACAAGTCCCACTTCCCCCCGTTTGTTGTACTACGTCCTGACATCTAAACTATCTTGCAGGCCATGTTGGTGAATATTCAAACTGGCCAGAATAGAGATTTAGGGCCCGTGCCTCCCATGTCAGGGCCGGCGCCATTTTTGCCATTGAAGGACAGCTTCGCTAGGACCTACTACGCATCGACACCGGTAAGTTCTTTGCTAACCCACTGGTTATCGCTTTACTTTGCCTCGCAAGTTGCTAACATGTAGGCAACATGTAGTGAGCAGAGCTTAAGGAACCGCACTTTGGCCACGCCGGATGGGCGTCAGATCACACCGCTTCATGACAATGGTCCATCTCCTGGCCATTCTGCAGGTGGTTCTCCTGAGCTTCACACTTCTACTCCCTCGCCAGGTGGCTCTTCTGCTGCTTCTACTGGACGCAACCCTCGCCAGAGGTTGCCACTTTTCACCAGGGGATATCTCGGGTACACCCCCTCTCCTCGAGAGTTGTAGGCATGTGTGATGATGTCGATGATCTTGTATGACTAATGTATGGATGATCTTGTATGAATGATGTATGGATGATGTTGATACATGTATGGCATATGTGATCTTGTTTCAATTGGTGTGGAATATATATTGCATTGAAATTTGTTGTTAGTGTTGCTGTGAGTGTACTGCTATGAGTGTGCTGCTGTGAGTGCTGCTGTTGTGAAAAATTCAAAAAAAAACTGTGCATGTGATACACCGACGGCAATGCCCTCGGCGTAGCCCTCTGCCATGTGCCATATGGTCAGGGCTACGCCGTCGGCGTAGCACCTGCCCCTACGCCGAGGGCAGGCCGTCGGCGTAGCGTCAGCCTGGGAGGCCCAGGCGGTGGACACGCGTCCACTTACGCCGAGGGCGAGGCCGTCAGCGTAGCCCCCTCCTGGGGAGGCCCAGCGGGTGCCACGTGGCGACCCTACGCCGAGGGTATGGCCGTCGGTGTATCCGGTGCGCCGTTAGCGGCCGTGTAACGACAGCGCCGCCGTTCGCCGAGGGGCACGCTACGGCTGTCGGCGTAGGCCTACGCCGACGGCCAGAACGTACGCCGACGGCTGTTTTCGCTCCGCCGAGGGAGAGCTCCGCCGAGGAGGCTACGCCGACGGCTGCCCTCGGCGTACCATACACCGACGGCGAAACTGGCTACGCCGAGGGCTTTTTGCCGTCGGCCTAGCCGTCGCCTCCTGTAGTGTAGTACGATGATTTTAGGATAATTATTACTAGTGAGGTCTGACACAATCCAATCAAATAAATTACGTGTTATATTGCTTGGAAAAGAATCGGCGGCTTGTTTGCATGTCAGGCTTCCCACTTTCTCTGACATAAAATCTGAAAAAATCATATAATTAAAATATTTATTGCGATAACATATACTGCTCACGGTGGATGTTTATGATCCAAAGAAGAAATAATTGGTATACTTGCTCAAGTACCACGAAATGAAATCGAAAACAACATGTATGATGTTATATGAGAATTTCATAAACGTGTCGGCAAGAGATAATTAGTTGGGTCATTGATTTCTATGCATATGATGTTCTATTAAGCAAAATAATATTTAAATGTTTTTAGATAGCATTTGGCATATTTTCTTTAAACATGAATATTTAGATGCATTTAACTTGAAAAAAATCTTAACCGTCGCAACGCACGGGTATTCAGTTAGTCATACATAACAACAATACTTAGTTGCGTGCATGACAGGATGGCGACGAGTCCGGGAGAGGGAGATGGAGGCGATGACATGATACAAAGTAAGAGATACGTACTGCACATAAGTGTACTTATGTTCACGGACCTTTTATGATCAAATCATAACACTCTTGATTTTCTTTGTTATGGTCTGTGAACAGAGTTTCGGTTATCTATGGGAAAGTGTATGACAATGAATCTTTTATCATCCAATCATAAAACTCTTGATTTTCTTGTTACCATGATTTCTACTTCATGCTAAAAACTTTGAACATGTTTTAAATGTCTTATACTTTTTCACATTAAACAGCTATACTCATATATCTATTCAAATCCTTGGTCAAAGTATATGAAGTAAATAATCCACCATATACGTCAGACTCTAAAATTCCATCAACATGGAGTTTCTTCATGTGTTTTTCTTTCCAATATAACTTAAATGGTGTTGTCACACTTAAGTGTAATTCCAATAATCTTGTCTTGCGGCGCTTTAGCATATAGTTTTATGAATATTATTTCACCAACAAGACTTATAATGGTCCATCCATCATCTATGGAATACAGTAATTATTTGAACAATAACTTTCTCTCACAATATTAGAACTAGATAATAATTATCGTAATATATCTTGAAGACTTGGTCTTTGATGTAAATGGAAAACATAATATCATCTGATTTGTTTACTGATAAACATCATCACCATCAGGGGCGGAGCCACCTTTTTCTTTGGGGGTGCATAGGACACAGGGAAAATTACTTTTTCTTTGTAAAATGGCTATTTTCATCCTATGTGACACTCCCAAAATAAGTATTTTGAGATCTGGCGCACCGTGTTCTAGAGCCATGCACCCCGGCCACCATTTCTCTAGCTCCACCACTGATCACCATATCCCCTTTCTAGTTACCGGGCCATTGTATTTCTTATATTAAGTTGCTTTGTATAAAACTTCATACCAACTAATCTAGTATCTAATACCGAAGAATTATATTGGTTTAACAAGCAAAGAATATAGATTCATAACATGTATATCTTCTATATATGGGCTTTGTGCTTGACAAGGTAAATACAAGTGTTATTACGCATTTGTTAAGCACATCTCGTAAAAGTTATAATCCGCCTATTCACCCCCCCTAAGCGGTATTTGTGTTCTTTTCACATACTTTTAAGACCGAAAGCGTTTAACATTTCACGAGAAACATGAATGATGGAGTCGTATGACGTAGCTGACCTCAAGGTCGTGTAGACATCCAAGCTCCAAGCACCACAACTGACAGTGCCTCCGAGGATTTACACGCATCATCTGCCATAGAGACATCTAGCTAAACAGTGGAACAAGATTGATCCCGACTAGACATCCAGCAGCACGATAGTGTGCGTATGTGTCACGACCAGGGATCAGGGCTAGACAAATACAGATCCTTATCTGATATAAGCCTAACCTAAATTCCGAAACGCGCAGGGAAAGATCGGTAACATTACAGAACATACAAACCATACATTAATAAGATAAACTCTTAAGAGAGTTACAAACCAGTCATACAAGACAGGGGTCATAGACCCATCATTACATCAAACAACGGAAGCAAACAAGTTGTTCTAAACAACAAACTTAGCAAAGGGCTTAAGATGCCTTAAACAAAAGTAGCGACCCTTCCATAGATCCTAGGCTACTGCCCGGGAACCCCGACTACTCGTCGACTTCGACATAGAAACCACCTTCAGTTGGAGTAGCATCATCTGTAGAACACATCAACAAAGCAAGTTGAGTACAGGGTGTACTCCGCAAGACTTATGGCTAGTGGAGTTATTTTGCATAAAGCCAACTTTTGTTTTTTCAAAACAAGAGGGAGAAGAAACTTGTCTAGTCAGATCATTTTCAAAAGGGGATAAGAAGACTACATATCTAGCTCTTAAATACATCTTTGATATCCACCAAGAACCATCATCAACAGAATCTCTCTTCCCGGACTACCCCCCCAACAACCCTGAGGAAGTATTCCGGACCTCACTCTAGTTGGCAAGTTTTATCATTCGGTTATAGTTCTCTATGATCACAGAATCCGTTCCCAAGTCATCCATAACCGTGGACACGACTTTTCGAAAAGATTAATAACCCTGCAGGGGTGCACAACTTTACCCACACGTACCAACCGATTCTTAATGCCAATATATTAGCCCTCTTTCTTAGAAGGCCGGCAGAGAGTGGTTGACCACGACCTTTACCTTGCTTTTGACGAGACCATGAGTCACGCACTAAGGAGATGTCGCCGTAACGGTTCGAGTCCCGAAGTCGGTCCCTAGCGATGTGAACAGGGTTTGAGATTACGGATGCCGGGCATCTCCCATTCCCTGCCACGCTTACCTACCTGTATGAATGCACCTCCTTCACCTCCATTCAAGAACAACCAATATGCGTATGTCGAATTGAAAGCCCAAACTATGTGACTCATGGAATCTACTAGGCAAGTTACTTGGTCGAGGGGGTTTCCAGGCCCCCGTGTGGTTGTACGCTCGTCTTGGTTCAAGAGGCGAGAACATCAGGTCCTAAGGGTAGCAAGTATGGGACTACAAAAACCACAACCCACGTGGCCTCCCATACAAGCCTTAGCATGTTTATTATCCATCTTGGATCACATCACCACAACCTACCATACTAGATTCATTCGCATCTCTGGTGCATCACTTGAATGATCAGCATCGAAACACTAAGCATGGCTAAGCTTGACCGGACTTGTGGCACTAGCGACGCTCGTAAGCCAAACCCTAGTTATGCTAGGAGCGGTGGACCGGGTAATATAGTTCACAAAGGGAAACATGCATCAGATAGGATTACTCTATCTACTAATAAAAGACTGTTTGAACCGAATGCATATGACGAGAATGAAATACTTTGTAATCATAGGATTCATATGAATGAGTGGGGCTTCGCTTGCCTTGTCTGTTGTTGGACTGGTACTGCTCTTCGGTGGCGTTGACTTCAGCTTCGGGTTCGGTTCCTATTCGCGAGAACCAATCACCAGAAAAGAGAAAGCAACACTCAACACATGGCATGTGCAATTCTCATACAGTATGGATGATATGACAAGTTTAATAGTGTTGAATTGAACCCTAAAGCATGCTTGGTCACTTTAAAGGGGGTCCCGAAAGTCCAAACCCTAAAACAGGGGGATCATCGGAATCACCTATAGGGTTCAATTAGTTCTTCTAATTAAACTTGCTATCAAAGTTGATTAACAATGTATGACTATAGCTTAGTTAGAGAGGTTTCATTTTTCTGAACATTTTGGTATATTATTTGTATTTTTCTAATTTAAAATGAATTAGTTATGAATTTCCTAAATTTTAATTCATTTTAAATAATTTTTGGAATATTTAAAATAATTTCCAAACTTGGCCCCACATGTCAGACTTTTATTCAGTTCAAAAAATATTTACAGAAATTATTAAAATCCTGACAAGTATGGCCCACCTCTCATATTATTTTCTATTTACAGAAATGATTTACTAAAAATGAAAACAAAATAAAATAAAAAGGATTATTGGATCAACATGATGCAATGTTGATGTCAGCAATGGAGAGGAGCTCCAGATCGAGCTCGGTCTCGACCACGAGGCGCAGTGAGGCTGCGAGAGGCGTCTGTTGGAGGCGTGTGTCTTGAGCCAGATAAGCGCGCCCCGCCACAGAATGGTCGTCGAGCACGGCACCACTGACGAGGCGGAACTTGCAGATGCTCGTGGCGCCGGCGACAGAGAGCGAGGGGAGGCGAGAGAGGAGGTCTGTGGGGACCGCAGGCTCACCACGGATGCAACAGAGGGGTCGGCGAGGCGAGGCGCGGTCGGGAAGCGTCGGAATCATCGTCGGGGAGAAGTGGACGGCGTCGGGAGAGAAGAGGTCAATGGCGAGGATTCGAAGCACGCGCGGTCGATTCCTTCGGTGGAGATGATCTTCGAGATGAGGCGGTTCCAACGGCGGCCTCGGTTGGCCGTGAGGTGGCCGGAGACGGCGGGGCGACGCAGACCTACGCGGCTAGGGTTCGGTCATGGTGCTAGGGAGCTAGGTAGAGGGGGAAATGGCGAGATAGGGTTCGTCGGCGGCTACAGTGGCGGTTTATAGACGACCAGAGCGGCGACACGAATCCTGGCGCACGCCGGCGATGACGGACGGCGGGCGGCGCCACAGCGAGCTATCTCGTCGTCGATGAAGATGACGCAAAACAAAGAGGTTGAAGCGGTACGGGGCTGGGGACGGGCTGCTGCTGGGCCAGGCTTGGGCTCTGTGTGGGCTTCCTGCTGGCGCCAGGGATAGAGGAGGAGAGGTGGGCTCGGCCTAGGGAGGGTTAGAGATAGATTTTTTTCCAGGAAAACATTTTCTAATTATGTTTTCTATTTCCTCTTCTGTATTTTGAATTCAAATTTGTTTTTGAATGATTCCAAATCATAGAGATTTTTGTGATATAACTGAAAACACTAAGGGCCCCTTAGTACTAATTAGGCTCCATTTGTTTTGAGAATTTTCAAAATATGGGAACCATTTGAATTGATTCAAAGAGAGAGGAAAAACTATTAGGGCTTTTAGGGTTTAATTTGTTCTTTATTGATTAAACCAAAGTGCAAGTGTAATACATTTATGAAATGCTCAAACATGTCCTTATTTATATTAAACAAAAGGGTGGTATGTTATAGTATGGTGGAGAAACCCCTATCCTCGTACGCAATTTCAATCTTGGGAACCACACATGAGGAAGAGAGAGAGAAAAATAAAAGCCAATTGGATGGATTAAGGGAGAGGGGTGCACCTCTATTTATATGTGGAAGGGAGGCACCACAAGGCACAAGAGGGCGGGGTGGGACTATTCCTACCGCCGGTCTAGCCCCCTCCTCATGGGCCCCATGTGGGTGGCATGGTCCATGGCCGCCGGCAACCCCATGGCCTTCCCTAGGGCGCGTGGCCCCTTGGGCCTTGGAAAGGCCCATTTGGGTGGGCTTCCCCATTAAATCTAATTAAAATTATATTTTAATATTAATTATTTTAATTAATATTAAATACTCACTCCGTCCCAAAATATAAGGCGTCCTTAAAATTCACTGGTCAACGGGGTACAAGTTTGACTATGATTTGTACTTATAATACGCCCACAATAATTTATACGTATATATGAAATGAAAGAGATTTGCGAGAGTTATACGTATATATGAAATGAAAGAGATTTGCGATAGGAATGCATAGATGCCATTTATACACTATAAACATATATAATTTGAGTTACACTAGTGGTCAAAGTTGTGCATAGAATACCGTGCAAAAAAGTGTGCCTTCTATTTTGGGACGGAGGGAGTAGATATTATTTAATCTCTATCACTCTAAAACACCTTTCGGAACCCTTCGATCATCATCGGATATCCCAGAAACATTTGCGGTATCATCTCAGAACAATTCCGGATTTCTCTCTCTTTTCTCCAACTATCACAAATCAATCCCTAAGCGTCATCCACCCTTAAGCGTGACACCATACGGTTCGGGAATACATAGACATGATCGAGACACCTCTTGGATCAATGACCAACAACGGTGTTTGGAAACTCATGATGGCCCCCATGCATTCCATAAATAACTTGATCGCTTGAACCTTTAATGTCGAGTCTCATTGCTTTGCGACACGATAGCTAGTTTGTCAAAGACCTGATCTTCGATATCTCTATACCTAGTTTGATCTTGTTACCGACAAACACACTTACTCGTTCCCGTGATATTACATCTCCGTGACCTAGTCACATGTTTGCAAACTTGTAGATGTAATTTCACCGAGTGGGCCTCGGGTATCTATCCATTACTCGGATATGCAAATCGCGATCTTGATGCATACGCCTCTACATACCCCCTGTGGAATACCCAACATACACTTTTATGATCACCCTGTTATAGTGTGACGGCTGATGGATTCTAAGCAGTCTCGGGTCATACTGATTAAACATGATCTCACGGTCAAATGAATGAGATACTACGCTTTGTCTACTAAAGGATACTAGGGATTTATTTTGTTTATAAACCACATGTGTTTTTTTTCGCTTAATACAGTTATAACATGGTATAAAAATATTATGAACTGATGAGATATGTCAATAAACCTCTTTATTATTTGCCTCTAGGGCATATCTCCTTCAATCTTTACTCAGCAGCAAGTGAGGTGGTGATCATCCATCAACTAATAGAAAAAACCAAAATAAGTTGCAGCAGAGTTCACCTAAGTAGTGTATAGATTATAGCATGGTGGAACAGTGTGAATAGAACAAATGTGCTTAGTCTAGAGCCTCATAGTGGCATTAGCATAATCAAATACTATTCTTTTTGTAAATACATGTTGGGAAAACCTTTTTGTCAAAATGTTGAGTAACGTTTTATCTTGGACGAATGAATGTTGATAAACGTTGACTCGTCCTTATCCTACCAAGTGCAGGAAAGGTAAGAAATGTTTGGATAATATATACTCTGAACATATCTTTATCCTATAAGAAATTTCATTAATGACGATAGGAAAGGAAATAAACACAAATCAACTACAGGCTAAACAGCACAAATATAGCTCATAAGTTTCCAAAAGAATATAACCTATCAAGATTGCATTTCCTACCTATTTTGTATCAGGACATACTAAGGCATTTATAACATTCCAACTAATAGAGGATCTAGATAGACCGATAATATCCGCCAATTGGTCATTGCCTTTTTTACAGCCCTTAATCTGAAACCATTCATAAAATTTTTTGATACATTAGACCTGCAAGCATATATATATATATATATATATATATATATATATATATATATATATATATATATATATATATATGTGTGTGTGTGTGTGCCTCATATGTGACTATCTCATCCAAACATTCATCCAGTCAACACCTAGCGAACCAAAACACCTCTTCTTATTCTAGCCTACCATCGCACCCTCAATTCCACAACTTCGCCAAACCTCGCCTTTGCAATGGAGAATGTCACCGTTCTAATTGTTGGTGCTGGTCCGGCAGGCCTCGCGATGGCAGCATGTCTTACCCATCTCTCCATTA
Organism: Avena longiglumis; assembly: GCA_030063025.1. Lineage (NCBI taxonomy): Eukaryota > Viridiplantae > Streptophyta > Magnoliopsida > Poales > Poaceae > Avena > Avena longiglumis. Next base: position 35,884,750 of record CP125979.1, read on the forward strand.
CCTATGTCATCGTCGAGCGCGAGGATTGCAGCGCGTCACTCTGGCGCAATCGTGCATATGATCGCTTGAAGCTGCATCTTGCAAAGGAGTTCTGTGAGTTACCACACATGTCATACCCAGCAGATGCACCAACATACATACCAAAAGCCATGTTTGTCAAGTACTTGGATGACTATAGTACGTGTTTCAATATTCAACCCAAGTATCTCACTTGTGTGGAGTCGTCCACATATGACAATGATAAGAAGTGTTGGTCCATCGTGGCTCGCGACATGGCAGACGACACAACAATAAATTTCATTGCAAAGTTCCTCGTTGTGGCAAGTGGTGAGAATAGCGCAGAGAATATTCCAGTGATCCCTGGACTTGACAGTTTTCCGGGTGAGGCCATCCACTCATCAAGATACAAGTCAGGCAAGAGATTTTTTGGAAAGAGCGTGTTGGTCATTGGATCTGGCAACTCTGGGATGGAGATCGCTTACGACCTTGCGATCCATGGTGCCAATACTTCGATTGTTATAAGAAGCCCGGTATGTGCACTATTTAATTTATCTTGTAATAGGGATACACTGTCTTACTATTAGTACTACTAGAATGATATTTTGTTTTATCTTACCTATTGCAAAGATTTTTGACCCTTTTTTTGGCTGCAGATTCATGTAATGACAAAGGAAGTAATTCGGTTGGAAATGACACTAGCCCACCATCTTCCACTCAATCTAGTGGATAACCTCCTTGTTATGGCAGCAAAATTGATATTTGGAGACCTATCAAGGCATGGCATCACAATGCCAAAAATGGGTCCAATGATACTCAAGACAAAAACCGGCCGATCCGCTGTGATCGATGTTGGCACTGTTGGGTTAATAAAAAAAGGCATCATCCAAGTAAGTACATCCTCAGACATGATATAAACCTTATATATACCATATATTAATTTACTTATGCCAATTTATTAATATTTATTTATCTCTTATAGGTTAAAGGAAGCATTAGTAAGATCATGGGAAATATAGTTAAATTTCAAAGTGGGGACGAAATCTCATTTGACGCAATCGTGTTTGCAACCGGATACAAGAGCACGGCAAACATGTGGCTCAAGGTACTAGCAATGATTTTTTTTGCCTAAGTCGTATTCTTTTTAATAAAAAAGTTAGATCTTCCAATCAAGTAACATGTTATTTGTGAGTGTAGAATGGTGAGAGCATGTTAAATGACAATGGTCTTCCAAGCAAAGAATATCCTAATCATTGGAAAGGTGAAAATGGTCTCTACTGTGCTGGGTTAGCGAGGAGAGGATTGGCTGGTATTGCCACGGATGCCAAGAATATTGCCAATGACATTAAATCTGTGATAGGCTCTATGTTCGGCTAAATTAGCCTTTATATGTAGTTTAAGGTGTGAAATATGTTAGATTGACGATATGTTTGAGACATCTTGATGCCAAGGTTCATATGTGCTACAGAGTAAGCTCTGCTTTTGTATATTATCAACAAGGGACATCTAGTTTTACTCTCATTGTGTAGAGAAGAGCTTGGTATTTTGATCTGAACTTACGACTCTCTGAATATTCTGTTTACTTGAATTTTATATTCAAAAGTCCTGATTCACTAGTGTAGTTTCAGTATAACAAGCTCCTGTGACATGTTTATCCCCAACAATGAACCGGGAGGTAATTCAACCTCAAATCAAAAGCTTTTCTCGCTTGAATCCACTTCAGGTATACGTCAGTTCTAGGGTGACACTACGTGATGAGAGTTATATACTTCATGAAAGCAGAACAAAAATTGATTGTGGAAGTTGTCGAGGTCTTCTTTTTCGATGTAAGAAGTTTCTAAAGAAAATAATGTTATTCAAGAATAACTAAATGTTCTAGGATCTCGAAGATATACACCTATTTAGTTTTTTTTGCATACAAGGTTTTCGCGCAGAAGAACATTTTTTGTGGCTTATGTAGAAAAGACATTTTTTAATGCTCCAGTATGACTGTTCACAAGATATTTTTTTTATCTTTTTTACACGAGCCACAAAATATGTTCTTTTGCGCCTGAACTTTGTGTGCCAACGTCGAATGTCCAGGTGTACACACGGATTCTCGTTTAGAATTCCTTTTTACCATTTTGAAATGCTTTTAAGTTTATGCATTTTTTTAGTAGGCGCATGTAATAATTATAGTTAGTCGTATGTGCCAAAACACCACCAAACTCCTTGAGCCATCTCTAGCGCATCCATCAGTTGATGCATGCACGCGGCGACAGCAAAACTTTCGCGCGCGTGGGCGGCAGAGGAACGACTGCCGTGGCAGGGATTTTTCTGCAGAGAAGAAGTGATGTTGCGGCAGAGGGTTTTGAGCAATCTCTGTTTTCTCGCGAGGAACAGCGACGCGCGCTCAAGACACGATGGGACTTGACATCCCACCGTACTACGTACCGCGCGGCGGGAGGAGCTAGGGACCCCGGTGGTGGAATCTGTAGGGCCCGGTCTGGGCCAGTTTGGGCCTAGATCTGGGCCATGCGGGCTTCGGCCAGGACCTTTGGTCTTCGGACGAGTGGCTGGCACCTCTCCTGGCTGCGTTGTGGCCGGCGCTGGATCTAGGCCAAGCGGGCCTAGATCTGGTTGTTGCCCGAATCTTGCTCAGGGACCCGTGGGCGGTGTGGAGATGTTGTGCTCGCCATGCTTGGCCCTCCGTGTCCTTGTGGGCCCAGTGGTGATTCTCAGATAGGCGACAGTCTGGTTCTCCTAGGTGAGCGCAATGGTGGTGGTGCTGCCATTTGGCGGCAGGGATCGACGGTGGCAGTTGATTCACTGGGGACATCATAGGAGGGGCTTGCGTGGGGTTGGTTTGGACGACGGTTCCCTTGCTACAATGCGGCGGCGGGGCTTCATGAGCCTGATGGGCTCGGCCAGGCCAGGTGGGCCTGGCTTTCCCTGTGGCTGTATCCGGTCGGCTACCACCCTCTGGTGGTGGAGGCAGTTCCCTCCCGTGCACCATGGTTCAGGCAACCCCTACTGATGCTTCCTCTTTGCTTCTCTCTCGGCCCTACTTCGTGTGTCACGGTGTGACGGCGGTGGAGGATGCAAGACCGTGGTGGCGTGCATTGGCGCACGACGAGCATGGTGGATCACTTTGAAGCGTCCAGGGATGTGGTTTTTTTAAGGGGTTGATGACCCACAAGTATAGGGGATCGCAACAGTCTTCGCGGATAGTATTACCCAATTTATTGATTCGACACAAGGGGAGCCAAAGAATACTTGCAAGCCTTAACAACTGAGTTATCAATTCAGCTGCACTTGGAAATAGTTCTTGCTCACAGAAGTTTATCAGTAGCAACAGTTTGTAGTAGCAACAACAACATTAGAACAGGAGCAATAGTAATAGTAAACAGTAAACAGTGGGATTCGAGTGCGGTAGGCATAGGGATGGATGGACGAGCGTTGCATGGACTAGTCTAAACATGTAACTTCAAGATTTAGGGCATTGCAGATAAATAAGAATAAGCATTCAAGTACTAAACAATCCTATGCATCTGTTCATATATAGTCATACGTGCTCGCAATGAGAACTTGCACAACATCTTCTGTCCAGCCAGCCTGAAATGGATCGTATGGGCACCTAGAGGAGGGTGAATAGGTGCTAACCAATTTTTTAATACTTTTTCAATTTTAGGCTTGACACAAAGTAAATTCTCTAGATATGCAACTACGAGAATTTCCCTATATGCAACCCCAACTACTAAGCACGTAAAGAGAGGAACGAAGAAACCGTAGTGGAGCACGCAGAGACACAGGGATTTGTTTTACCGCAGTTCCTTCCTTGTTAAGGGAAGTACATCTGCGTTGGAGGGGTGGGCGGTTCTAAGACCACCACGCCACAATAGGCCTCACCCAATTCTCCGATGGATCTTGCCACGAGAGGCCTGATCCACCTTCTCCATTATTGGATCCCTTCAAGGCGGGAACCGGTGCCTTTTACAACACTATCAGGGCACACACCCACAACCGAATTGGGGGCTCCCGAGATGACAACAAGCTGCCACAAGAACAAGGTTTATCAATATAAACACAAACAAGGATCTAGGTATTTGCAAGAAATACTAGATCGGTGGTTCTCGAAATGAATGGATAGGAGATGAAGCGCTTGATTGCTGATGATGAAGATCGAGTTCTCCTCCTTCGATTCCGCAAGGGACGGGGCCTTTGGGTGGATCTAGGTGGAGTTCTCTTGGATGAAGGTTGCAGATCAGATCTCGTCTTTTTCGAATGAATCAAGAGATCTGGCAGGAGGGGGAAGGCTGGCTTAAATACCCCCTCCCCAGATCTGGCCGTTGAGCAACTTTGGGGGAGGATTATCCGCCCCCCACTATGGGCGGATTATTCGCCCCCTTGGAAAACTCCGCCCAATGGCAGATTTTTCGGGGGAAACTCCGCCCCCTCTCTAGGGCTGGCGCCTGCGTGGCTTGGTGAATATCTTGGGGGGCGGATAATCCGGCCCCCTCCTGGGGCAGATTATCCGGCTAGGCTGGAAAGTCCAGCCAACACTCCGCCCCCTCTCTGGGGCTTGTGCCTTGGCGGTGAGAAAGGGGGGTGGACAATCCGTCCCCCCTGAGGGGCGGATTATCCGGCGGGGCCGGAAAATCCGGCCAAAACTCCTCTCCCCTTCTAGGGCTTGCGCCTGCTAGGGAAGAGGGAGGCGCGGATTATCCGCCCCTGGTGGGGGTGGATTATCCGCCCCCCCAAAGGCAGAATCCTTTTCCCTTTTTCTCAGAGAGAGATGCAACACTTCAACACACATCAAATAATCCTTGATATTGTTATCTAACACACAAAACACTAGGGATTATAAAATGTTCTTTCAATCTCCCCCTTTTTGGTGTTAGATGACAATACTAGGATTTGCAATGAAACCGGCTAATGCCACCTTAAAAATGAAAGACGCTCCCCCTAGATGTGTGCATATTTACAATTTGCGTTTGAATACAAATACACACACTAGAGAGAACATATCTTTCAAAGCAACGATAATTGAAACAAGGTGGGTTGGGAAACAAGGTCATACCATCGGGATGTGATTATAGCCAAAGGAAATAATGATATTGATAGCCTCCAAGCACGTCCCAGCAAAATTGATGCATACAATAGATAATCCCATGATTCCTTATGCCATCAAATAGCCTCCATAGATAATTCCAGAATTCCATGAGATCCACAATAGATAAATCCAGAACTCCATGAATACCGCACATAGTACCAAACATAGTGGAGCACGACCTAGTCTTACATAATCAAACACAAATAGCAAATAAGGTCACTCTAAAAAGGCACAAGCAAGCAAATAAAACGACTGAAAGAAAGATGCTTGCGCCCGACCCTTGCAAATCCACGAGACCTAATAGAACTACTTCTCCCCCTTTGGCATCGAGACGCCAAAAAGGAAGAAGAGCGATGCTAACGCCCCTGAAGATCAATCCTCCTCATCCTCGTCGTAGTCATTCCTGTCCCCTTCCTCTTCATCATACTCATCATCATCGTCATCATCTAGAGGAGTGGGTGCCCTCGGTGGTGGAGGAAAGAGGCAACTCTCGAGCTCGACGTAGTTGATCCCTGAAGTGTTCCACTGAGCATACGGTTCCGGAGCAGTGAGAGGAGGTGGATGGCCAGTGGCACCTGAGACATGGTGGAGAATAAGCTGCTGTGTGTGATCCCTCTCATGATCCCTACAGTACGCCTCATATTGTCCCTTGTGAGTGTCAATGCCCATGCAAAGAATGTGCCGCTGGAACCAAGTAAGCTGCTTAACCTCGTGTGCCATTGGGGACACCGTGGAACGATGACCACTAGCCCGTGCATCATGCATGAAGGACTCCGGGGCAGTGTAAGAGTGATGGGTTTTCTGAGTCTTGTTATAGATTTTCTTGGGCTTGTGAACCCCATCCAGAGCAGTGCCAAAATCCTCATGGGGAAACATATGCTTGATGAGCATAATAATGAAAGGAGCATAAGGAATAGAGAGCCTGTTGATCATAGCATCCATCATCTCATGATAAATATAGTCCATGACATCCAGTTTGTAACCTGTGGCTGATCCAGAGTTAGTGGCACACTCATGAGCAAAAGCAAGGAGAGGAACCAGGTGGCCACGGATCTTTTCATTGTTGCCACCACTAGGAGCGATGCAATCCCTAATATGCCAACAAGGGAGGCATATAAGGGAGAAAGTACAATGAAAGTACCAGCAATACCATCAGAAGAAAGGCATGGAGCGAGCACAGTGTCCTTGGATGGCTTTAGTGGAGAAATGATGCGGTGGCCAGAGGGAGTGTCACAACCATGGAATGCATAACCAAGAACCTTCCCAAAGGTGCGAAAGTCCGACTGAATCATTGTAGTCCCGATCATCCACTTCATAGTGCGGCGCTCATCACCGCAAATCACAAGTGTGGAGAAAAACTGCCGCACCACGGAAGAGTCATAGTTGCATTGAATGGTCATAAGGTGGTGGAGCCCCATCTTGTTGGTCACATCCAATGCCTCCAGGAGCCTTGCCTTGGATTGAGCCTCAGTCAAGTTGATTGGGTGCATGGGGCGAATCCGGAGGGTGGCATACACATCATCATGAATAGCCCGAAAGTGGGCATTCCAAAACATAGAGTCCTCGGGGGGACATCATTGTGAGCCTCATCATAGTAATCAGTCTGGCGAATGGTGGCATACTGAAGATTGTCCATAGCCTTGTAATTGGGCCGAGACTGTTTGCCCTTGCGAGATGCGGTCGTCTTAGTTTTCTTACCTGCCTCTGACATCCGTTCAGCCTCTCTTGCTGCTCTGCTGACCTCTGTTTTGTCAATGAACTTCCCGTCTGCAGTAGGCTTGAGATAGCGGGCACGGGAACGACGGGCGAAGGTCTTGGTCGGCTTGGAACCACCTGTGAAAAGCATTAGAGGGATAACATGGAGATAATCATACACACAAGTCCAGGAGAAAACAAATAGAAATAGTAGCAAAGCAATCCATAAACCAATGATGTGCATTGTAGGAGTCAGGACCAAACCAGACCAGAGTTCAATCTCCAGGCCGGATTATACGGCCCTGGCAGGGGTGGATAATCCGCCCCCTGCAGAAATTTTCTGGATTGGCCCAGATCTACCATGGCAAAACAAATCGGGCACTAGGGTTGCAATTCTACTGATTCTAGCATGTAAGGAACAACACCAAGAATCTTCTACAACGAGATTTCCACCAAACAAAATTCATCCCATATAAAAGGAGAGAGATGAGGGAGTAACCCTCACTCATTGGAGGAAAATCGCGGAGGAGAAGATACCCGGAGGCAAGGTGAAGAAGATTCGGAGAGGGCCCGGAGAATCCGGTGGTCAAATCGACTCCGGGAGGGGTGGATGCTTCGGCAGTGGCTGGGGGCTGAGGTAGGGTTGGGGGAGGGCTGGCTGCTCTGTTTGATCCTGGCCTCCCCGACCCAGCCTTTAAAGGGCAGATTTCGCCCGGGGAGGATAATTCGCCCCCCACTTAGGGCGGAAAGTCCGCCCCCCCCTCTAAAATTTATGTAATTACAGATTCAGGCCAGAGCATCCTAGCAAAACCCCTCGATGGTGTATAGAGGACTTGTTTGCAAGAGTAGATGGTTCATGGAGGGAAAGAAAGGCTTGGGTTGAGAGCAACAAACTGAGATGGTACTACACACCCAAATTTGCAAGAATCAAATCAAAGAAAAGCCAAAATTGAGTGTGTTTTCCATAAGAACAGGAGATACGCAAGAAAATCCAAAGAGACCCATTAGAAACCAACTCTTCTCACGGAAGAGGGCGGTGGCCGAAGCCACCATGTTGGAGCGCATGGCATGACACCGCGAAGATGTATCTTGAGTTCAAAACCAATGCTCATCGATGACCCACATATCACAAAATGATATTAAGGGAAATGATTTTACTTGCTTTCGACATTATGGGGGGAGGGTTGGCCCAATCAATTAGGACCACACTCCCCCTATGTATATGCCCGCATGTAAACACTACTGCAGAACGGCCCATGCGTCCCGGTTGGTAAGAGCCATTAGTCCCGGTTGCCCAACCGGGACGGGGCAATCGGGACTAAAGCTCTAACCATTAGTCCCGGTTGCCCCACCAACCGGGACAAATGGGTGCACGCGGCAGCAAAGCGAGGGGGTGGATAGTCGGTAATACCTAACCGGGACTAATAACTTCTGCCGCCGCAGAGATTTAGCTCATTTCTGCCGGCGAAGAATTCATTTTGCACATTTTGTTGCGGCAGCATTTTCGCCACTTTTGTGCCGCGAAGAATTCATTTAGGTTGTTTTATTGTTTATTTAGTGTTTTGCACTTATCAATGAAGGAACCTTGTATTACACAAGATCATCATGACAATATTACATTCAATACACGGATCGAGTTCATGCACTACATACAAAAGTATTCCCTTGTCTATACGGATCGAGTTGCTATTTTTACAATCCCTATTGTCTATACACGCAGAATAGTATTCCCCTTCGGGTTTAGGACTTACGCATCCAAGAATCCGCCAATTCCTCCGAATTGCTCGACGCGATCCTTTGGCGTAAGACCGTCCCGTAGACGCTCGATCTGATTTAAAAAGGAGTCTATATGAATGAAACTAAACACAATTTGTTTGAAAATAAAACTATAGAAATTGTTTACGTACGCGGAGTTGCTCTAAATTTCTGCCTTTCTCATGGCACGTCTGCCGGATGAACTCGCAAACATAGTATCCTCATAGATTGTTACCTGTTCCCTGCGTTAGGCACTTTACGAGAACATAGTTCAATCAAAATAATAATCAAGCATGATAATAACTGTATCAAAACTAGAATCAAAGAGATGCGCGGATATAGCTAGTGGTGCTTACATCTAGTGGTTGAAATGTAAGCTCCTCTTTCCAAACACCCCTAGCCTTGTTGGTGAACCGTTTCCAAGCGCTGCCCGGCGAAGAAAACGAATAAAAGAAGTTATTAAGTACTTGATAACATAAAATTCACGAACATTGCCGATATAGTGTCGTAATGATTAGAATTACATTGGAGAAGTATCTGCATGTCCTTCCACGTCTCAAGGGGTTTATGTTTCGAGTCCATGACTAGTACACGCCTTTGTCAAGTTGAATGATTAATGAATATAGTGGAAGCTGAATGCATAACTAATCAATTATATACTTAACATCGAGTAAGCGAAATAGAAAGTGTATACAAGACAATAACACTCACTCGAAGTTGTAAGGAAAAAGTATTTCCTTTTGGTTTCTTGAAACCTTAACGCTGTACTATATTATCCTCCGTATCACGGGGGCTTATTTTGAGATTAGCTTCATGAACCCAATATGGGTCAATGAAGCCAATATCATAGATTTGTCCTCTACGCATTCGAGAATCTTCATTACGCATATTACAAGATGATTATATACATGCAATAAACAAAGTGAGATAGCTGGAGACTAAGTTAATTAGAATTAGTACTTACGGACAATAGGCACGATGAGCGATTTGTCCAAGGCGTCTTGATTGAATAATTGAAATAGCTCAACAAATTCAATGGATATCATGTCATCACTTTCTTTCCCATGATGCTTTTTGTAACCCTCAAGACTATCCGATTAGCCCGGCCCTTGTAGGCGTGCATGTACCGATTATGCAATCTTCGCATTTTTGTTGAAAGATTATTTACCTCCTCAGTTTGACGAGAGGTTTGCCGTGCTGGTATTTGTATGCTACTTCACTCACGGGAAGAACTCTAAGCGATAAGCATCGGGCAATACTCATACCTTGAGCAATGGCGGCTTCAGACAGTAAGCACCTGGATCATACACTTCGCCCATATTTGCTCGACCCACATTGGTTTGGGAAATCACCTTGAGAGGGCGCAAGTCTGTTTTGCTTGTTCTCCGAGCTGGGCAATAGATTTCGCTTGCATCAAGATCTTGCTCTTGAGGCTTTTTGTGCCGCATGTGACTTGAGAATAGAACGCTCATAGTCGATGAGCTTTGGCTCGGGTTGATGAAGAGTCTTTAGCATTTTGAACACTTTGGCTTTTTCTTCTTTGGTGCTGGGGAACTCTACGCTCTTTGGCCGCCTTAGCTTAAAACGCTGCTTCGTTATCAACCCGAGCCGCGGTCTCCTCTTGATCTGATCATAAGCTCTCTTGGGAGGAACCGTTGGTACTTTTGGAAGAGGCTCTTGTTTACGTTTCGACGATCGCCACGACGATGGCAGATGCGCTTCGCTTTTATCCCGAGGCGCCGGCGATGGCTCATGGCGATGGCTGCACCGAGACGGGTGAGGCGACGAGCCGGTGAGGCGACGAAGACGGCTGCCGCGGCGGCGACGACCTCGCTGGAGACGGGTGAGACGGCGGCGAAGATGGCCTTGGCGTGTGATTTCGAAGCACGATACAATCCTTCGGCCATAGAATGGTGATGTTTTTTGCGTCACCCAGATCACATCCTTAACCAGCAGGTAGTGAAGATCCAAAACCTCAAAGGTGGGCATGATTTCATCACGCCGACAACAGTAGCCCTCCGGAACCGGACGACCGTGGTAAGTTGGTGTGGGTCCAATTGGTAAGGCATAGCCGACCGCCACCTTCATTGATATGTTCACAAGTTTGACATGTAGCTCGCATGTGTCATCTCCGTGATATCATCCACCGGTAGCCAACAGGAGCCATTGTCGGTGCATCATCGCATCGCCATTGTCATCACCGGACCTCGGTGGAAGCCACACTGCTTTTCGATTATTCGATAGGCGGTAGCATCGAATGCAAGTGTCTTTGAGATGGGGTGCCGATAGTACTTGCTCTTTAAGTGAGTTAATTTCATCTTGTTGTTGCTTTAATCGTTTTCAATTAAACGCATTCGCTCTTTTGACTTTCTGCTTCAACCGCCCATGCCCTTACTCCTCGACGGCTTCTATCGGGATATTTCTTCCTCTCTTGGAAACCCAGTCCTCCATGATTGGGATCCTATTGTGCCTCGTGTTCGTCCATCATGTTCCTTATTTCCAAGGGCGGTGTGAGCTCATCATTCTCTATCGGAATGAAGTCCCCATCTTTAACAGCCTTTACCGCTTTTCTCATCCTCTCGATTGGCAAGGGGTCTTCTTTATGTCGTATGGTATATATACACCTCCTTCCGAGTCCAACGTGCCCCATGCCCGTAAAACCAATTCCTTGCACGTTCTACCCAATCGCCTGTCTCGGGGTGATATTTTTATCACGCAGTTCTGCTCAAGTTTCTCCCACTTAGGAATGCCACCGTAGCCACCTTGCCCCATAGTATGGTGATACTTCTTGTTAGCAGATTCACTTATTCTTTGCGACATTTCCTTAGCTTTTTCGATGTCTTGTATTCCACAAACTCAGCCCGTAATGGTTTTATCTTCCAAACCGAGTCTTCTTGAAATCGAGTCTTCTCTTTCACGACATAGTCAAGGTGCAATCTTTTCTTCCAGTTGGTGAAACATCGGGCCATCTTCTTCAAAGCCCACTCGACCTTAGCCTCCATGGCTCTCCCATGTTGTAAAGGCGTCCTCAAGCTGGATCCTCCGCATTTGGATCCAGCTCTATCTTCGTAGTTTGAAATTAACCATGAGCCTCTTCCACAAGAAATCTTTGGCGTGGTTAGGGACAAATAAACATGTTCCTCTTCATCCGCATTAGCAGGCCTATTCCAATTTCTAATGGTGATCGATTAAGTCCCTAACGATTACGCATTGTGCCACAAATTTGGTTGCGACAACTTCGAGCCGCTGGTCTGCCGTCATGACATCTTCGATCTGAACCTCTCATGGTCTTCCAACTTTTGGTTGGGCCTCGCTCATTTCAGAGATTCCTTCGATCCGGAGGGCTAAAAGAAGAAAGATCGTTACTATTTCTATATAGATAGCAGATGATTAATTAATGAATTGATTTATATTACATGCACCTCGCCGGAGCGTCTTCTCGGTTACACAAGGCATCGCCTTCTCCATGGAAGGCAACACCTTCAACCTCAAACAAGTTGTCTACTCCGTAAAAGAGGATCACCTCACCGGAGTTGTTCGTAAACGTTGATACGTCTAAATTATCTTCCCCACGGATCACACCTGGATCAACTCTTTCTTCGCTCTCTCGACGTGTGGGTCCATATTTTCTGCATAGGTGGAAAAACGAATAAGTCAAAGCGGCTAAAGGATAAAGTTACGAATAAGTCAAAGCGGCTAACGAATATTTTCCGAATCGAAGGTGAAACCCTAATATATACATACACAATAATAAAAATGAAGAGAAACCCTAAACCCTAAGGCTATGAGAGGGGAACATGAGTATAAGGCTACAAAAGGTCTTCGATCTATCTATGGTCTTGATCTCGGTCTTCGATCTCAATCTCGATATCGTATTCTACCGAGAAGAACCAAATCACCGGAAAGAAAGGGAAACAATCAACACATGGCATCGATGCAATGCTCAAGCAATGATGATGATACGACAAGTTAATGTGCATTGGAATGTAACCCTAAAGCATTCTCGACAAGTTAATTGGGGTTCCGAGGGGCGCAAACCCTAACTCAAGGAACTCCGGAATCACCTGTTAGGGTTACTAGGGTGTTCTAATTAAACTTGTCATTTAAGTTGTTGAACAATGCATGATTATAGCATAAATAGATAGATAGTTCTCATTTTTCTGAACATTTTGGTATATTATTTGTATTTTTCTGTATTACAGATTAAAAGTTATTGAATTTACAAGTTTTATTCAAATTCTGAAATTATTAAATCAAATGTTTAAACCTTTTGCACCATAGTAACAACTAGCCATAGTGGCGACGGTGGGGCAGGAGCCACCTCAAAGGCCACGCAAGCAAAGGGGAAACAGAGGATGTGCAGTGGCCGAGCCATGGCCCAGGCGGCAGGGTCGCAGCCTGGTAGGCTCTTACCTTCATAGCACAGGGATCAGGGCCTTAGGGAGAGTCGGGAAGATGGGGTCTGGGGAGCGCCAAACAGCCTGCCGGCATGGCCTTGGACCCTGGCGGCTTGACCGTGGCGCACGTTCCTATAGCGACTAGCGACGAAGAGGCGAGCCGGGCCTTGAAGGAGTTGAGCGATGAGGCTTCTCACGGACTCGGTCGTCGAGCAGTAAGATGGGCGATCCGGGTACACTACGGGCCAAATTTCTTTTTATCGTTATATGGTATGGTATGGGGATTTTCGCTGCGCCCGGGCCATGGCCCAGTTGCCAGGCTGGATCCGCCCTGCTCTACCTCGCGTCTGGCCAGGCGGCGGGCTCAGCGCCCGCCTCCTTCCTCTCCCGCCGGCGCCGCCTTGGCGCTCGCCGTCACCGTCTCCTCGTGCCCACGGCAAGCGTCAAGGTCGCCTCCTCCTCGTCGCCGCCTTCGCTCATCGTCGCCGCCCACCACCAGCCAGCGGAGGAGGAGGACAGAGAGCGAGGCGGCGCCAGATCCGACGCAGCGGTGGGGAAGCCTTGATCGTCGGCGGGAAGTAGAGACGGCGGACAGCGGTCGTCGGGAAGAGACGCGCTGGCAGCGATCGTCATGCTGGAAAACGCGGTGGCGGCTGGAAGCGGGCGTTGGCAGCGAAGCGCTCTGGGAGCCTTAGCAGTGGCGGGAAGCTTTGGCGGCGTCGTCGTCGGGGCACGGGCAAGCGGCGGCGAAGTGAGTGGGAAGGAAGAAGAGGAGGCAGTTATAACTAAAGACCTTTAGTCGGTTCGTGGCTCCAACGGGACTAAAGGTGCATACGTCCGGTTGGAGCCACCAACCGGGACCTATAGTCCAATTTTCAGCAGGTGAAGGGGCGCGCGCGCAGGGGACTCTTCCGTCCCGGTTGGTGGCTCCAACCGGGACGTATTCCCCTGTTTTCAAATTTTTTCAGTTATTTTCTCTTTGTTCCCGCCTTTTTTTTTATTTTGGGGTTTAAATTTGTAATGTTTTTTAAATGATAATTAATTTGGAATTTAGAAAAACTTTAAACATAAAAAGTGTTTGGATTTGAATAAATAATTCGAAACCATTTTCTGTTTTGAAAAATAATTAATGTAACCATTTAAAATATGAACCATTTACAATTAAAAATGAATTAACTTATATTTTTTTAATATCAATTTGGAATTTAGAAAAACTTTAAATATAAGAAGTGTATGGATTTGAATAAATAATTCAAAAACATATTCTATTTTTAAAAAATAATTAATGTAACCTTTTAAAATGAATTAACTTATATTTTGAATATTAATTTGGAATTTAGAAAAACTTTAAATATAAGAAGTGTATGGATTTGAATAAATAATTCAAAAACATATTCTATTTTTAAAAATAATTAATGTAACCTTTTAAAATGAATTAACTTATATTTTTGAATATTAATTTGGAATTTAGAAAAACTTTAAATATAAGAAGTGTATGGATTTGAATAAATAATTCAAAAACATATTCTATTTTAAAAATAATTAATGTAACCTTTTAAAATGAATTAACTTATATTTTGAATATTAATTTGGAATTTAGAAAAATTTAAACATAAAAAGTGTTTGGATTTAAATAAATAATTCAAAAACATTTTACATTTTAAAAATAATTTATGTAACCATTTAAAATATGAACCATTTACAATTAAAAATGAATTAACTTATATTTTTTAATATCAATTTGGAATTTAGAAAAACTTTAAACATAAGAAGTGTTTGGATTTTGAACTTATATGCGGTTTTTTGAATTTATTATGCCCGTTTTGAATTATCTGAATTTCTAACTATGGTCGACGGTGTGCATGAAGATAGGGACGGGCATCGTTAGAACTTGCATTGGATCTCAAGAAACCCGAAGTGGCGGTGACGATGGCGATGATGATGACGGCGATGAAGACCACGAAGTGCGTCTTATAGGACTAGGCATGATTATGACTAAAGGGGGCTTTAGGCACAGTGTTAGCTAGTCCCGATTTGTCCGGTTTTAATATTAATAAATGTCTTAAGTGTTACCTAATAAATAGAAATGCCTATATAAAGAGAGGGTTCATATTTAGTCGATTTGTACGGTTGGGATATAGTCCATGTAAGGTGGTCTAGTATTTTAGGAAAATAGGACGGTAGCATTACGAAGCGGCATTTTGGTGGTTACTTCACAAAGCGACCCGTTTTTGCGCTCGGAAAATGGAAAAGGGATTTTCCGTGCGACAAAAGGAAAACTTCCTCCTGCAACATTGTTCTACATACCAATGTCCACACACATGATCATTGTTCGGCACACATTTAGTCCGGATGTAGTCCTGGCCGGGACTAAAGGGATTTGGCAGTGGGCGACAACACTAATAATAGGGGTGAGTGTCGACATTATGTCGTCGCTTGTACCTTGTCCCGGATGGTGTCACCAACCGGGACTAAATATGAACCTTTAGTCCGGTTGGAGACACCAACCGACTAAAGATGAGTCAACACTAATAATAGGGGTGAGTGTCGACATTATGTCGTGTCGACATTATCTTGAAATGCTTGTACTATAAATATGCATCCTTGTGAGTCCGATCCTCCGGCGTTTGAGGCATCTCCAAGATGGTTTTAGAGCGAGGGACACCACTACGGCCGGTTGGGGAGATGCCGACGGCCCGTCCTCCGGCATCTCCGAAACTGGTCATAGAGGCACTCTAATATGTGAAATTAGTTAGCTCAGGCGTATTGATCTAGTTAGTGAAGTTTCAAGCTGCAAGATGGTTTTCGAGCGAGGACACCTGCGGCAGTTTCGAGGAGATGCCGACGGAGCCCGTCCTCCCATCTCCGAGAAAGCAGTCATAGAGGCACTCCTAATATGTGAAATTAGTTAGCTCGAGGCGTATTGATCTAGTTAGTGAAGTTACAAGCTGCAAGATGGTTTTCGAGCGGGGACACCACTGCCAGTTTGGAGATGCCGACGGAGCCGGTCCTCGGCATCTCGAAACTGGTCATAGAGGCACTCCTAATATGTGAAATTAGTTAGCTCGAGGCGTATTGATCTAGTTAGTGAAGTTACAAGCTGCAAGATGGTTTTCGAGCGGGGACACCACTGCGGCTTTGAGGAGATGCGTGAGCCCCAGTCCTCGGCATCTCGAAACTGGTCATAGAGGCACTCGGTCCAGCCACAAAATGGGACTAACACTCAAGACATTTATTAATATTAAAAACCGAGACTACAAAACCGGGACTAAAGGCCACAAACCGCGAAAGATATCCTTCGGTCAAGACACAAAACGCGAAAGACATGAACTAGAGTTACATAATATGAGCATGAACTTCTTGGCATATGTCATTCCTTATGACCGCTTCAGACGTAACCATGGAGCATCTTCTTTACTTAACGGAATGCTTGGGTCAGTTTTCCTTTGTGAAGGCGGAATTTCATCAAACTTATTATAATCTTGACATATACATCTTGTCCTCGATTCCCACGATGTTTCTTTTCCGAAAGAACTATGTGGCGCTTTGGATCATCATATGATGTATTCGTTTGCATATTTTTTCTTTTTTGATGCGGAGGACATGTCCTTCACATAGAAAACCTGAGACACATCATTGGCTAGGACGAATGGTTCATCTCTATAACCAAGATTGTTGAGATCCTTGTTGTCATTCCGCATAACTGGTCTATCTTTACCCTTCCCCATTCAGTTGACCCATTTGCGGTGAAACAAAGGGACCTTAAAAGAGACTCCATAGTCTAGTTCCCATATCTCCTCTATGTAACCATAATATGTGTCCTTGTCCATTCTCGTCTATTGCATCAAAGCGGACACCACTATTTTGGTTGGTGCTCTTTATCTTGGGCGATCGTGTAGAATGTATTCCCATTTATTTCGTGCCCTTGGAAATTCAATACTGAGAAGATGGTGACGCGGCCAACAAGTATAGCTGATCTCCAGTGGTGTCATTCAAGAGATGTGTCGCATCCAACCACCGGCAGACTTCATGTGTTCATCATAATCCATGATTCGGGCTTCCCGGGTTTTGGGCGTCTGAGATTCTTGTGTTCCTCCATATCTGGAGCTGCCAAGGTGGAATTATGTAGAAGCATGTAGTGTGCTTTAGTGAAAGAATCCCGTCCTACATATCGCTTTCTTTCCCAACGTGCCTTTTCCACTTAGTCTTCCCTCATGCATGAGTCGAAACACCAATCGGCTTAAGGTCGGGAATAAAGTCAACACAAAACTCAATGACCTCCTCATTCCATATCCTTGGAGATGCTTCCTTATGGTCTAGCACGGTTATGAACATATTTCTTTAAGACTCCATGAACCTCTCAAAGGGAACATATTGTGCGAAATCTGGACCGAGAATGGCAATCTCTTCCACTAGATGAACCAGGAGATGCGTCATAATATTGAAGAAGGATGGTGGGAACACCAATTCAAAACTAACAAGACATTGTACCACATCCTTCTAACCTTGGCGTAATATCTGGATTGATTACCTTCGAGATATTGCATTGAGGAATGCACACAGCTTCACAATGGGTACTCGAACATTTTCGGTAGAAGCCCCCTCAATGCAATCGGAAGCAATGCGTCATAATCACGTGATATCATGAGACTTCAGGTTTTGGAACTTTTCTGCCATATTTATTATCCCTTTATATTGATGAGAAGCCCGACGGCACCTTGATACCGTAAGGACTTCAAAAGATTTCCTTCTCTGCTTTGGTAAGAGCATAGCTGGCACGACTTAAGTGGCGCCCTTTATCCGTCTTGTTATCATATGCATGTTCTTTGGGTCTTTCATAATTTGTTGGTCCTCCGTGCTTGGTGTATCTTTTGTCTTCCCATACACACCTAGGAATCCTAGCGAGTTCACGCAGATTCTTCGTCACGTGCATCACGTCGATTGAAGCGGACTTTCCAATATGGCAGCTCCCAAAATATAGATTTCTTCTTCCACATGGGTGCGTGTCACATGTGACGTCGTTGAACTGATTGACCGCGGGACCCTTTCCAAAGATTACTTCTATGTCCTTGACCATACCAAATACATCATCACCCGGTGGGAGTTCAGCTTCTTCGGTGATCTGCATCACCTTTGAAATGCTTGCCTTTCTTTCTTATGGGATGATTGGTCGGAAGAAATTGTCGATTCGCCAGGTACACAACCTTCTTGCATTTATGCAAATATGTACCTTCGGTCTTATCTAAACAGTGGGTGCATGCCTGATATCCCTTGTTTATGCATCACGAAAGGTTACTAAGAGCGAGCCAATCATTGATGGTTCTGAATAACAACCCTCGTAGATTAAATGGCTCTGTTTGTTCTCATCCCACGCACGTACCTGGTTTGCCCCACCGTAAGAGTTCTTCAACTAATGGCCTAAGGTACACATCAATGTCGTTGCCGGTTGCGGCCTTGGATGAGCACTGCATCATAATGAACTTACGCTTCATGCACAACCAAGGCAGGTTGTAGATACATAGAGTCACGGGCAGTCTTGTGTGGCAGCTCTGCTCCCAAAAGGATTCATGCCATCCGTACTTAGACCAAACCATAAGTTCCTTGCGTCACGCAAAGTGGGAAGTCTCTCTCGATTTTTCTCCACTGTGACCCATCGGCCAGGTGTCTCAACTCCCGTCTTTCTTACGGTCTTCTTTGTGCCATCGCAACAACCTGGCATGCTCTTTGTTTTCGAACATGCGTTTCAACCTTGGTATTATAGGAGCATACCACATAACCTTAGCAGAACCCTCTTAGGAGGCTCTCCCTCAACATCACCGGGGTCATCTCGTCGATCTTATACCCATAGCGTTGCATACCGGCATTTATCTAAATTCTCATACTCCTTACCGCGGTAGAGGATGCGATCATTAATGCATGCATGTATCTTTTGCACATCTAATCCCGGAGGACGAGAGTCTTCTTTGCTTCGTAGGTACTCTCGGGAAGTTCGTTATGTTTTGGAAACTTGGCTTCATTATTTTCAAGATCTTTTCAAATGAGGAGTCGGTTAGACCACACTCGCCTTCCATCGCAACAATTCCGATGTGGTACCGAGCTTTGTCTGCCATCTTCACAATTTGGGTACAACAATTTCTTGTGATCTTCTAACATGCCCTCTAACTTCAACTTCTCATTTTCTGTTTCACGGTCTCGCTTTGCATCGAAATGACCCTACCAAGTTCATCAGTACTCATCGATGCCCGTTCTTCACCTTTTCCTCTCCATTGTCTTCCATAGCGGTATCACCGTATTCAGGAAACATATGATGATAGTTGTTATCATCATCTTCTTCTTCACCATCTTCCATCATAACCCCTCTTTCCCGTGCTTGGTCCAGCAATTATAGTTGGGCATGAAACCTTTCATAATCAGGTGGCGAATGATTTTCGAGGAAGAGTACTCCTTGTTGTTCGACATTGAACACATGGACAACGTATAAATCCATTCTCTTTGTTTGCGTAGCCACATCGATAAATTTATCCACGCCTTTGATATACCTTGCCACGGTCACCGTACATCCATTCCCGACCGCTCATCGCATCATATAAGTAAGTTTATCAAAAACAGGACATCAACCGTGAAATAACCAATTCACACCGACACATGAATTGTATCAATGACCTAGAAAAGATAGGATTGCTAACCTCGATCGAGGGAAATAAAGAGAGAAAGCTCAAGTGCGTCTGACACCTTCTATATTTTTGTTCTATGAGAAATTCAACTGGATTTTCACTCAAACATTTCAACAAACACCTTCAATGCATGCATGAGAAAAACTAGCACACACCCTCACACCTTACACCATTCGAAAAAGCAGTGGAGGCGGAGGGTGGGCGTTGCATTTATAGAGGGCAAGGGGTCTTTAGTCGGTTGGAGCCGAATCGGGACTAAAGGTCGTCTACGCCACGTGGTGGCAAACCTTTAGTCGGTTGGTGGCTCCAACCGGGCGCATGCCTCTACCAACCGGGACCCATGCCCCTGGCCCGTGCCGCTCAAGCAGGACGCTTGCGAGATTAGTCCGGTTGGTGGCGCAACCGGGACTAATGCTCCCAGGGGTGGCGAACGGATGGCCCTTTTTCCTCTAGTGAAACCAAATACATGAAAAAGAGCAAGTGAGTGTGCAAGGGTAGTCAAGCCAAGCTCCTTGAATCTATGATATTTAGCTCATTCCTCAAAAAACAAAATCTTGCTTCATCAAGGGGCTTCGTGAAAATATCAGCAAGTTGGTTCTTAGTGCTCACAAAGTATAGGGCAATATCACCACGAGCAACATGATCCCGAATGAAGTGGTTGCGAATCTCTATATGTTTTGTTCTTGTATGCTGCACGGGATTGTAAGCAATTTTGATAACACTTTCATTGTCACATAATAAAGGCACTTTGTCATAATTGAAACCATATTACTTTAAAGTTTGCCTCATCCATAATAATTGTGTACAAGCACTTGCAGCCGCAACATATTCAGTTTCAGCGGTTGAGAGTGAAATACAATTCCGTTTCTTTGAAGACCAACACACTAGAGACCTGCCCAAGAATTGACATGCACCAGAGGTTGATTTCCTATCATCTTTGTCACCAGCCCAATCTGAATCAGTGTAACCACATAGAGAGAAACTTGAACCCTTGGGATACCATAACCCAAAATTTGGGGAATGAACCAAATATCTGAAGATTCGTTTGACCGCCACTAAGTGGATTTCTTTAGGAGCGGCTTGGTACCCTGCACACACTCCTACACTTAACACGATATCGGGCCTAGATGCGCAAAGGTAAAGGAGAGAGCCGATCATAGATCGGTATACCTTTTGATCCACGTCTTTACCCTTGGGATTGAGCTCAAGATGACACTTTGTTTGCATTGGAGTAGCAACGCCATTGCGATCCGTCATCTTGAATCTTTTGAGCATGTCTTGTATGTACTTAGATTGATTAATAGAGGTTCCCTCTCTAAGTTGTTTGATCTCAAATCCAAGAAAGAACCTCAGTTCACCCATCATGGACATCTCAAACCTGTCAGTCATAAGCTTTGAAAATTCATCGTTAAAAGCTTGGTTAGTAGAGCCAAAAATAATGTCATCTACATAAAGTTGGCATACAAAAAGCTCCCCATTAACCTTTTTAGTAAAAAGAGTGTGGCATCCCGCAAAACCACTACTAGAAAATCGCGTTGAATTTGTGCATTGCATCGTCATCATCATGCATTGTTTGCATAAAACTATTTTCCGCAAGCCCGTTTTGTTTTCCAAACGCCCCATCTTTATTCAAACGCCAAACCCCGGGTGCTACCGGATATTTTGTTTGTCTAAAAACTATTCGCAAAGTTCTTTTCAAATTAAATAAAAGTTTGAATTATTTTTGGTGGGGCAGTCGAACGGGCCGAACCGACCGAACGACCGCCCCAGAAAACTAAATCGGTCCGCTCTAATCCTAAACCTACCAGATATTCTACCCACCCCCCCTTGGCCACATCACCCCCACCTATCCTAGGCCGCCACGTCACCTTGCCCCAACCCCCCAACCAACCAGAGGCAGCCACCTCATCACCCCCTCATCTCTCTCCCCAATACACCACACAGCCTCCCCCCACCAGATCCCACCTCCCCAAGTGACCACCAAGGCCCCACCAAGGACCCACCCTGGGCCCCACGTCCCAAGCCACGCCACGCCCCCTGTTCTTCGTCTTCCTCCACCCCGCGCCGCGTGCTCCCCTCCCCTCCTCTGGCTCTCTGCTCCCCGTCGCCCCGCCCTCTACCCTCCCCTCCGGTGCCGCCCCTCCGTTCGAGCCGCCCCGACGCCAACCCCAGCGACCCCGCACGCTCCTCCCCGCTCCTCTCACCTCCTCACTCTACCCAGCCTTTCGCCTCCTTAAATCCTCTGCCGGCCCGCCGTGCCAGACCTCCTCCGGGCCGCCTCCGCCCTCCGAGAACCGCCTCTCCTCCCAGGCACGTCCTCGTCCGCCGCCTCCCTTGCCGCCTCCTCTAGCCCAAGCCCGCCGCTGGCCGCCCCGACTGCGCGCCGCGTGGTCCACCTCGCCCGCCAACCTCCGCCGGCCTCCCGTCCGCAGCCTCTCGCTCGCGCCCGGCCCGCCGCCCTCCGGCTGGCGCCACCCGCCGCGACCGAGGCCGAGCACACCTCCACCCGCCGCTGCCTGGCGCGACCCGCCTCGGCGAGCCCCTTGTAGCGGCGACCCGTCTCGAGCCTCCGCCGCCAACTCGTCGCGTCGCCGGCCTCGCCCGCGCCTCGGCCGCCCTGTCGGCGTCACCGCGCCCGGTGGCTCCCGCCGTCGGCGTCGAGCTCGCTGAGCCTGCACCGTCCGTCCGCCTCAGCGCGTGGGCCGCCGCCCTGCGGTGTTCATCGCCGTCCGCCCAGTGGTGCTCCTGCGTGCGTTGGTGCTTGTGTGTTGTACCAGGAACCGTCCCCGAGGCCTCGGCGAGGACCCACAAGATCTGCATCACGGACGCGCCATGGTTTGGTGGAACCCTCAAACGCCAAGTCCGCCCCACGAACCCGGAGACCAAGCCTCGGCGCCCGAACCCGTGTCGCGCCAAGATCTACGGACGCCGAGACCCCGAACAAGGCCGATCCGTGCATCTGGCGTCACAAGATCGCCTTCTCGGACCCCGTTGACGCTAAGCTCTTCGCCGTAGAGCAACAAGGCCTTCAACAAGACAAGGAACGCCAAGTGTTTCACCCCGGACACCGAGTCCGCCGAGAACCCCGTTGCGACGAGTGCTTCGTCCCGAACGCCATGACCGACAACGTGACCCGAAGACCCCCGGATGCGCCAAGACCTACCCCTGAGTCCGAGAACGACCTCGCCGAACCCTGAACCCTGAGACCGACCCCGAACCCCGGAACCCAAGATCGTCGAGCCCCCTCTGATGTGTGACCCCTCTTCCCGAAACCCTATTTTATAACATAATACAACTTGTTGCATATTAAATTGTCATTCCCGCATGCATAGCATTGGGTTGGGGGCCTTATGCCGATTCACCTAATAATTAAATATGGGGCCCATATGCGGGCAAATCTAGCCTTATATTGGCCTCATTTAAACCTGTGTAGCGAACCGGAAACTCATCGTGCCATGTTAATACAACATTTAAATTGCGGGGTAGCTAAATAACTTGAACATCTAATTATTTGTCGGGACCCCGGTTCCACCTAATATGACCTAATTGCATCGCACCCTTGCCATAACATGCATCAAACATGCATCATGCCGATCTTCTGCCGTGTATTAAATATTGCATCCGGTGTTTCTTCTAGTGTTTTGGATCTTCGCGGATAAGGCCGTTGAGTTGGTGTGAGCTTCGCCCCGATCTTCGGATGAACCCTTCGACAATGTTTTCAGGCGAGCATCTCCCCCTTTCTACCTATCTTACTTTTCTAGTATTTATTCCCCCCACGATCTTTTGCTAACGTGTTGCGATGCTCTAGTTTTCGTACCGTGATATCCCTTGCAGCCCTATATAGCCTTGGACACATCCTATTACCTGTTGTTTGGTAGATAGTTGGACCCGCGTGTCGTAGTCGCTTGCTCAAGTGTTTTGCTTGTCGTCAAGTACCACAATTGTTGAAGATTTGCCGCATGTTGACGTTGGAGATGATCATGGCTTTAATTATTGTATCACTTTAATCCCTGTTTAACAACTAAAATTGAATTAAGCAGAGGCATCGGTGGGTGATAGGTAAGATTTGGTTTCGACCCACTTGTGTCCCGTGAGGACCAGTTCTTGACACTGTTCGAGATCGAGCGCTAACCACGGTGGGGAGATATGGGCCCCATTGATTATTACCTGATTTCAAAGTATTGTCTTGGGGCCACAACTAGTTTGAGGTTTTATTTACTATCCTGTACTTATGCCATGCTTATCGCTTTATTTAAATTGTCGACGAGATAGCGTGTCTTATTTAGGATCGGGACACGATTCCGCTGCCGAAGTCCCGTTTGGGGATTCATGTCGTGCAGCCGTCACCCAAACCCCGAGTCCTGTCTGAGACCGGCCGACTCGGGTGGTGTCGACTCGGGTGGCCCCCATGTACTTGCTTTGGGTGCAGGGAACGCCGTGACTTAGGCCCCGCCGACCGATGGGTGTATGTTAACCGATCGGCAAAAGGGTCAAGTGCTGGATACTTTGGTGCACCCTGCGGTTAAATCTTTTCGAGAAGCCGTGTCCGCGGTTATGGACGACTTGGAGCACAGTGCTTGATCATAGACAACTATAACTAAAGTTTACTGTTTGAATTGACTTGTATCCGATATGATGAGTAATCAGCTCCACTACAACGAAATGGCTAAATAAAAGTACCAACAACTGCTGGGTTTTGGGGTTTATCACATGCCAATTGTATCTGACTAGTAAGTGTTGCAACTGTCACAGAAAGGTTAACTAAAAGTGCCCACTGCTTATTTTTATCAGGATGATTATCTAAACCTGACTAGTAAAGTGCCGCAACTATAACTGAATAAATAAAACTGCCAACTGTGTGAGTTCCTCGGTTGACTTCCTCGTTTGGTCTCGAGGGGGAAACGCCAGGATGGGTTTGTTTGATGATAGTATCCGGCTGGATCCGTATAGGACTTTCTTACCCCTCTCTGATAACCGCTAGTTGTATCGAGTCTCTATAGGTTGTTTAGTGCATGCTGCCGCTGCCGCTTCAGTCCACCATACCTATGTAGGCGAGGACCGCCGAATTCTAGCCTCGCTGTCTGGCCTCGATCTTGGCTCCTCTTTCCTTTTCCTTTGTCGGCACCCCTTTGTTTAAGCAGGTTTTGAGATCGGCCGTTAGCGGGGTTACCCTTCCGGCTTGGCGGCAGGTTATGGACGCCATTGGTTATTCTTCGAGCTCTTAGCCCCATTTGCATCTTGTCCAGTGGCGCCTCTCGCTTTCAAGGTGATTTGGATCTTTGTATATTATATTTGTATTCTTGACTCTTTGAGTCTGTTGTATATCTTACTGTGGGTCCCATCGAGGACTGGTGTGTAATGTTATTACTTTGCTTTCCACCCGCACGAAAGTGCCTGGTGGGCACCTTTGAATCGTTTCTATGCGGGTTTGGCGAGTTTTGCTGAAACTTGCATAGGGCCGATTCTGAGGGTGTTACAAAGAGTGGGATTGATTTGCCCAACTTCGAATCCACGGTCTAGCAAAAGCTCTTTAAGGTGCTCATACCACGCACGCGGGGCTTGTTAAGGCCATAGAGCGCCTTATCGAGTTTGTAGTCATGGTTCGGAAATTTGGGGTCCTCAAAACCCGGGGCTGCTTGACGTATAATAACTCATGTAGAGGACCATTAAGGAATGCACTCTTAACATCCATTTGTTGTAATTTAAAATTATGATGAGCTGCATATGCAAGAAGGATACGGATGGACTCAAGACGAGCCACAGGAGCATAAGTCTCGCCAAAATCAATTCCTTCCACTTGAGAGAATCCTTGAGCCACGAGTCTTGCTTTATTCCTCACAATAATGTCATTTTCATCTTGTTTGTTCTTGAATATCCACTTGGTGCCGATAACATTGCGGCAATCCTTGGGTTTCTCTACGAGCTTCCAAACTTTGTTGTGTTTGAAGTTATTTAATTCTTCATGCATAGCAACCACCCAATCGGGATCTTCAAGAGCATCAAAGACTTTCTTCGGTTCAACCATGGAAATGTGAGCTTGATGATCACAGAAGCTTGCAAGTTCTCTTCTAGTAGACACCCTTCTTCGTAGATCACCAACAACCTTTACAAGAGTGTGACCCCTTAGTTCAAGGTTCTGATCAGCACGTGCCTTGCGACGAGCCTCAATGTCCTTATTATTTCTAGAAGGAGTTGATTCAGTATTTGTATCCTTGTCTTGACCACTGCCTTGCCCTTGATCTTGATCTGAGTTAACACCAGGAGGTTGCTGCAGAGCTTGTTCTTCAGGGCCGGATAATCCGCCCCTTGGAGGGGCTGGACTATCCGGCCTGGGAGATGAAACATCAGTGGCTTCTTCCTGAGCATGCCTGACAGGACTTGGAGAATCAGAGCCGGATAATCCGCCCTCGAGGGCCGGAGAATCCGGCCTTGGAGTTTCTTGGTTGTTGTCTTCTCCTCCGTATCCCCTGGAACGAGTTGGAGTGCCAGGGGTGGATTGTCCGCCCCTTGGAGGGGGCGGATAATCCGGCCTGGGACTACCAACTTGTCCAGGAGACAGATGATCTTCAGCAGGTTGCGGTGATGGTGCAGAGTTTTCTCCAACAGTAGGAGCTTGTTGATTTTGTGAAGATGAGGGCTCCACATGAGTGGAGGATTGTCCTTCCCGATCCGCCACAAGGGGTTCCTCAATAGGGCGAAAAAATACCACGCCCATTCTTCTTATGGCTTCTTGGGGTATTTCAACATCTGCATCACAAACATCAACTTGCCCTACAAAGGAGCCGTTATTTTCATTGAACTCCACACTACAAGATTCTACAACAATGCTAGTGAGCTTGTTGTAGATTCTATAAGTGTGGGATTCAGCACCGTAACCAACAAAAATACCTTCTAAATCCTTGGACTCAAATTTTGACAAACGGACACCTTTAATAAGAAAGAAACACTTACACCCGAATACCCTGAAGTATGAGATGTTGGGCTTGTTACCGGTAAGTATTTAATATGGAGTCTTGTCCAATTCGGAGGTAGAGCCGGTTCGATGAGTGACAAGCAGTGGATATGGCTTCAGCCCAAAAATTATAAGGAGACTTGAATTCAGCCAACATTGATCTTGCCATATCCATCAAAGTCCGGTTCTTCCTCTCGGGTACACCATTTTGTTGAGGGGTGTACGTAGCGGAATATTGATGTCTAATCCCCTCTTCGCTTAGAAACTCATTCAAAGTGTAGTTCTTGAATTCGGAGCCATTGTCACTTCTTATTGCCAAGATAGGAACATTGTGTTGACGTTGAACTTCATTGGCAAAGTCAATGGCAGTTTGTTGGGTCTCACTTTTCAGCTTGAAGAAGTAGACCCATGTATATCTTGAGTAATCATCGACAATGACCAAGCAATATTTCTTCCCACCAAGACTTGCATGAGAAGGAGGACCAAATAAATCCACATGAAGTAATTCCAAGATCCTCTTTGATGACACAATAGTCTTCCTCTTGTGGGGAGATTCATGCATTTTTACTTCTACACAAGCCCTGCAAACACGATCTTTGGCAAAAGAGACATTGTATTTTAGTCCAAGGATGTGGCCACCCTTCTGGAGACTTTGCAAAGTTCTCATGTTGACATGGGCTAAACGGCGATGCCATAGCCAGCCCACGTCGGCCTTTCCGAATAGACACATCGGACCCGAAGTGGTTTTCCTCGAGAAGTCCACCACATACAGGTCATTTTCAACGTATCCAACGAAAGCGACCTTTAGAGACTTGCTCCACAAGAGTACCACCAAATCATTTTCGATAAAAATAGCAAAACCCATCTTTCCAAGGGCACGAACAGAAAGAAGGTTGTAACCGAGGGTCTCAACAAGCATGACGTCCACGAGAGAGATATCGTGGGCAACCACAACCTTGCCAAGACCCAATACCTGAGGTTTAGACTTATCACCATAGGAGACTGTGATATTATCATGATTTGGACGCATCTCCGTGATGATATCCTTGCTTCCGGTCATATGATTAGTGCAGCCACTATCCAGCACCCATTTCGACCCACCGGAAGCATAGCCCTGCAAGAGAATTACTTCTTGGTTTTAGGTACCCATTTTTCAATGGGTCCTTTCATGTTAGTAACAAGGGTTTTTGGGACCCAAATAGACCAAGCAATATATTCATCAAAGGGACCGACATAATAAGCATAAACGTCGCCATAATCATCACAAAAGAGTTCATAATTTGGATTGTGAGACCCTGCAAAACCAATATTGTTAGTCTTGTCTTTTGTGACATTCTTCTTAGTGGTGCTTGTCTTTGATTGCACATTCTTGGACTTGTTCTTCTTGGTTTTATTTTTCTTGGACTTGGTGACATACCCAAGTCCCTCTTTAACATGGTTTGACCTTTGCTTGCCAAGGACTTCATCAAGCACACCTTTATCCTTGGGAGTGATGTCCTTGATCACTTATTTTTCCACACTAGCATTTTCCTTGTGACTATATGTTGAGTTGGATGAGCTAGGAGCATCATATTTGGCCAATCGACTTTGAAGCTGATCATGTAACTCATTAAGAATGGAGAAATCATTTTTCAACGCCTTGTGATCATTGTCAAGTTTCTCCAATTCCTCGGAGAGTCTATCATGAGCAGCCCCAAAGTCAATCTTTTCCTTCTTTAACTTCTTTGCTTTGGTGACTGCATTGTCACGTTCCTTAACAAGTTTAGTCACAATTTCTTCATGTGACTCTTCAATAGACTGAAGCCTCTCTTCAAGAGAAACCCGAGCCTCTTCTTCTTCAAGATCATTTTTTAAGGATGCAATTTCCATTGCATCCTCCCTTTCAATTATGCCCTTTTCTTCGAGGAGAGCTTCGTTTTGGGCCAGATGATCCATAAGAGCTTCAAAACGAACTTTGTGCTCACCTTGCAAGTTAGTATAGAAATAATCCAAAGCAATAATCTCTTCTTTAACCTTAAGACTAGTAGGATCATCCATGTCAATCATAGCCTTAGGAAAATAAGAGTTAGAAGAAGTTACCTCGGAGCTTCTTGCCATGAGACAAGTAGCATTCTTGTTGATGATGTTTTAGTTCGGAGAGTCGAAGAGAGATGTTGAAGGAGACGTGGTGGATATAGCAGCCACCTCTTGAGAGCTATCGTCTTCGTCCTCATCTTCACTTCCCGATGAATATTCTTCTTGAGCCACTAGAACAATCTTTGGTTGCTTCTTGAAGGGAGCATTCTTCTTTACAAACTGTTTCTTGCGTGGAGCCTTTGACTTGTCCTTGAAAATAAGTCTTCCTCCATTATCTTCCCTACTTTGATATGGACACTCAGCTACAAAGTGCAGTCGATCACCACAGTTGAAACATGTTCTCAGCTTGGGACCATTTTATTTTCTTCCATAGGCTCCACTCTTGCGTTCTAGTTCAGCTTTAGCCTTGGCAGGATCTTTCCAAAAGTTTCTAGCATAAAGAGCCAAGTATTGTCCGTGGATCCTTTTTATATCCTCGGGACAGTCCAGACCTTCTATGGCATATTCATCATGATCAATCACACTAGTCTTCAAGGCCACGTTGACCAACTTTTGCATCCCCATAGCTCGAGCACGAGCATCTTCGGCATTCTTGGCAGCCACTTTGAAAGCGGCCATTTATTGCATTACCTCATTGGATGTCATGAGGTGATAGTTATTCCTACCTTGGAGACTTTTCAAATCGGTGGGCTCAAATGTCATAAGAGCACTGACGTAGTTGCGCTTGATCCATGCATCATCAACATGAGTTGCACCATGGTTTCTGAAATTTGTGGCTATTGCCTTTAGCATCCTACACATGTCTTCATGGTCTTCTCACTCCAACATATAGAATCCTTCAGCTTCGTTGCTCAATGCATCATATCTATTCCTTTTCATACTTTCATTTCCGATGAAGAGCTCGGTGAGAGCATCCCAAGCTTCCTTAATTGTACTAAGATGTTGAATGTGTGTCATATCTTTGTCACCCACACCAAGCTGTATCATGTGTAGAGCTGTAGCATTGAGTTGGCTATCGACAACTTCTCTTCTTGTAAGATTGTTGGGGTTTCCAACATGAAGACCATTTTCGATGATCTTCCACAACTCTATGGAGGAACTGCACACATGAGATTTCATCAAAAATTTCCATTGAGTAAAAGTAGATGCTGAAAGTTTGGGTGGATCACCCCTATTATGTATATGTGGGTGAGGGATAGGTGGATCAGGGGAATACACATGAGAAACTTCATTGTATCCATCCTTACCGCTATCCTTTTTCGAGGAGGAGCTCTTGCTAGTGTCATCACCAACCACTTCGTTATCTTTGGAAAGCAGTTTACCGTTTCCTTGGATTGCGGAGTGGTATCCTCAGAGTTAGATGGAGGTGATGCTGCGGATGTGGAGAGACGCATTATCAATTGACGCATCTCTTCCATCTTAGCCTCCATTGAACTCACCAAGTTTGTTTCCAACGTCTTGAGATCGTTCATGGTGACTACCTCCGGAGCATCACTCCCATCTACCTTGGAACCCATACTTCTCTTAGGCGATTAAGCCCGAAATAAGAGCCGGGGCTCTGATACCAATTGAAATGGATCGTATGGGCACCTAGAGGGGGGTGAATAGGTGCTAACCAATTTTTTAATACTTTTTCAATTTTAGGCTTGACACAAAGTAAATTCTCTAGATATGCAACTACGAGAATTTCCCTATATGCAACCCTAACTACTAAGCACGTAAAGAGAGGAACGAAGAAACCGTAGTGGATCACGCAGAGACACAGGGATTTGTTTTACTGCAGTTCCTTCCTTGTTAAGGGAAGTACATCTGCGTTGGAGGGGTGGGCGGTTCTAAGACCACCACGCCACAATAGGCCTCACCCAATTCTCCGATGGATCTTGCCACGAGAGGCCTGATCCACCTTCTCCATTATTGGATCCCTTCAAGGCGGGAACCGGTGCCTTTTACAACACTATCAGGGCACACACCCACAATCGAATTGGGGGCTCCCGAGATGACAACAAGCTGCCACAAGAACAAGGTTTATCAATATAAAAACAAACAAGGATCTAGGTATTTGCAATAAATACTAGATCGGTGGTTCTCTAATTGAATGGAGAGGAGATGAAGCGCTTGATTGCTGATGATGAAGATCGATTTCTCCTCCTTCGATTCCCCAAGGGATGGGGCCTTAGGGTGGATCTAGGTGGAGTTCTCTTGGATGAAGGTTGCAGATCAGATCTCGTCTTTTTCGAATGAATCAAGATATCTGGCAGGAGGGGGAAGGCTGGCTTAAATACCCCCTCCCTAGATCTGGCAGTTGAGCAACTTTGGGGGCGGATTATCCGCCCCCTTGGAAAACTCCGCCCCAAGGGCACATCATTCCCAATCAACAATATGTAATCTACATATAGTATTAAGAATGCTACAGAGCTCCCACTCACTTTCTTGTAAATACAAGCTTCTCCATAAGTTTGTATAAAACCAAAACTTTTGATCACCTTATCAAAACGTTGATTCCAACTTCGGGATGCTTGCTTCAATCCATAAATGGACCGTTGAAGTTTGCATACCTTTTTAGCATCTTTAGGATCGACAAAACCTTTGGGTTGCATCATATACAACTCTTCATCAATGTCTCCATTGAGGAATGCTGTTTTGACATCCATCTGTCATATCTCATAATCATAATATGCAGCGATTGCTAACATAATCCTCACAGATTTTAGCTTCGCTACTGGTGAGAAAGTCTCATCGTAGTCAACTCCTTGAATTTTTCGAAACCCCTTTGCGACAAGTCGAGCTTTATAGACAGTAACATTACCATCAGCATATGTTTTCTTCTTGAAAATCCATTTGTTCTCGACAGCCTTCCGGCCATCCGGTAAGTCCACCAAAGTCCATACTTGGTTTTCGTACATTGATCCAATCTCGGATTTCATGGCTTTTTGCCATTTGTTGGAATCTGGGCTCATCATCGCTTCCTCATATGTCTCAGGGTCATCGCTGTTTTCCACCAACATGACACTCATAACGGGATCATACCAATCTGGAGTGGTACGAGTTCTCGTTGACCTGCGAGGCTCTGTAGCAACTACAACCGAAGTTTCATGATCATCATCATTAGCTTCCTCTCTTATTGGTGCAAGCACCACAGGTGTTGGGAATATGCCCTAGAGTCAATCATGTATGATGAGATTTCCCATTGTATTCATAAAGTTATTAAGTAGTCCTTGTATAAACATCTGATGTGTATCATTGAATATGTGATTCGGTTGTGGAACTATGCATTCATGTTGTTTGTACTAAATATCCTTGGTCATTGAGGTTGTGCTGGACACACAACTTAGACCAATGTGAAAGTTGGCTTGATGACTCGGTTCCACTTGTCATGGGCATGGAGATGCTATTCCAACTTACACAGACTAGGCTAAAGAGTTTAGCGAGTCGGATTGACCCATATTGAGGTACAACGAACTAAGATGTCATTTTTATATCTCAATCAATGTAATCCTTAGACCTGAGGTTGTTGCATAGTCCGAGTTGAGGATCACCGACTTAGGTTCTGTCAAACGCTGATCCGTGAATCGGGCGTTATAAAGGCGAGTTCGGGTCGACCGAGAATCAAGTCGTGATGTGAATAACCAAGATGGATTTTGCCCTCCACTCGGAGAGATATTCTCCGGCCCTCTCGTGAGATATGATTCGAAAGCATGGCCATGCACGACTCGGTTAAGTGTTAACGAGGCGATCGACTAAGAGTTAGTCGGGTGAGCACTTATCTCGGATCGAGAAGAGTCGGACTATTTAAGGGATGACATATATTCGCCTATAGTCGACAAGGTATATCGTGAGGCAAAAGGGACTCGTCGTAAGTCGCATTGGAAAGGCAAGTCGTCATGACTCTTTGGTACTTGGGAATCGGCATGTTCGCTGGAGCCGATACCGATTGATCGATTGTGAGTCGGACTCTAATCGTGTCCAAGTAACCATGAGCTCTGGGTCACACACTTAAGAGCGGAGCAAGTTCGGATTGATCCGAATGAATCTGGTTGGGTTGGACCTAAACCAGATTAGGACGAGTTAGTGAGTTGGACTCACGGTGACTAGTTTTATATGGGCTTTAGTGAATGGGTCGCGCGAGCAGAGCCCACGTTCACTCCCTATATATAGTGGAGCAGAACCCGTAAAGGTTAATCGTTGTTCGGTTAGGTCATTCCATGTTGAAACCCTAGCTCCACAGCAGTCCGCCGTAACGAACCTAGCGCCACGCGGCGCTCCTCCTATGTGTGGATACCAGAGGTGATGTGCGACGAGACCGTGACGATCGGATCGTGAGGATCGATCGCATCAATCGACGCTTCATCGAATCCGAATCGCTGCGTCTAGTGGTAAACCTCGTGGCCTTCTACCTCGCTAGATCTTGGGATCACCACGTTAGAGGAAAATTTTATTTTATCTCCGCGGCCCAACAAAGGGTATCGAGCGATAGCTTCTGGTTTTAGGCTCGAGATCTCGCATATGTGATATGCGGTAGGCTATAGATGAGATCTATGTCCTGTATTGGTGGTCGATCTATGAGATAGATCGGTTTTGTATGATGTTGATTGGATCAACTGTACTCGGGGAATGGTAGATCTGAATTCCGTGATCATACTGCTGAGGTCGTGGAACGACATACCCCTACCGGTCGGCTTCCGCCATCGGGGTTGTAGCATCCCAGTTGTCTAACCACTGTAATGCTACTAAGTTTAATAATAATATGGGCCACTTCCAACATATAATTGTTGCATCATCATCATATCATGCTCATGTCATCATGTCCCCTTGCATTTGAGCATCATATAAAACCTTTTCTTGTTTGCTTCTTATCTCATGTGCATGATTAATTGTAGTTGCTTCTTGATATTGTATTTGGTTCTTACTAAATTGTTATATGCCCAAGTTGAGTTGGGGGCATCTCTCTTTTGACTCCACCACCTTATCTTGCACCACCTTATAATTCCACCATCCAATAATATGGGCTTGGCTTTTATTGAGTTATCCCTAGCCATGTTGTTGGTTGGATCCACTCATAGCCTTTTTGCTTGGCCTTTGCCACCTTTTGTGCATGCAAGGAGTAAAGCCACATGGAATCATGTTGTTTTCACAATATATCCACTTGGCATTAATTGTCTTGCATGGGCCATGCAAGTACCCCTTTTTCCTGGATTTGGTTTTTGTTGGAATTCTATATGATTCACTCCTTCCTTGCTTGCTCTTGTTAGGTAGTGTTAAACCCTCCCTCTCTTTTGCCTTTAGCTAGCTACCCCATGGCCTATGTACCCACTTGTGCTAATGGGCATGCTAAGCTAAACCCACCCCTTTTTCTTGTCCCTTGCTTGGTTTTGTTGGAATCATGCTTGGGCCAAATAAAAACCTTTCCCCATCTTTTAATCACCTCTTCCTATCCTTTTTCTTTCCTTTTTCCTTTGATCATGTGTATTGTTTTTGAAGCATGCATGATCTAGAACAAGTACCTCCACCCCTTTTTCTTACCTCTTAGCAAGCTTGGAATCCACCATGCCATCTCTCTTTTCTTTTCCCCTAAACCCAAAAACCATATTTTTCCATCTATCTTAAACCAAACCCTATTTTCACCATTACCCTAAACCAAAACCCTAAACTACTTTTTCCTCTAACAAAAACCCAAACAACATCTCTCTCTCCTCTTCCCTAATCTAAACCCTAATTTTTCTTACAACCTAAAATAATCCCTATATCTAATCCTATCTCTAATCATAACTCAAACCACACCTACCCTCCCTCTCTCTAGCTTGGCCCATGCCTTCTCTCTCCCTACCAGCCATGCAGGCCCCACCCCCAGCTACCTAGCTACCCCCCCACACGTGACCATCACCATGCCATCTTCCCTAGCCTAGAGCCCCTCTTCCTCTTTACCCTCTCTATCTATCTACCCCCTTCTCCAACTCGACTGCCACCACCTTTTCCCCAGACCCACCCGAAGTCACCCCCGCCACCTTTGCACCCTGGCCCCATGCCCAAAGACGTGAACAGGACCCCAAAGACCAGCGTCACACCGGCCAGCGCCTCCTCACGCAACCCTCCGCCTCTCGATCTTATCTACCCACGCCAGCCTTCTCCCTGACCCCTGTGCACCTCCCTCCTTCCTTCTTTCCTCCTTCCCCTGCCCCAGATCGCCATGCCCCCCGTCTACCTAAAACCCTAGCGGCACCCCCTCCCAGCACCCCTACGCCCCGGAGTGCCCGGCCGCCGGCAACCAAGGCAGGTCTACCTCCCTGCCTCGGTGTGAGCGTGGAACTCACTGAGCTCGCCGGAGAAGCAGCGCCGCCGCCGTGCCCACGATCGCCAGAACGCCCCCCCGGCCAGCTGCCCGCGTCGATCCTCGCCGTCCCGAGCCTCGGCCACCACACCGTCGAGCTGCGGGTGAGAACCTCATGCCCCCAGACAACCTGTTCCTCTTCCTCGCCAGGCGCCCAGAGTAATCCGCGGCGCCTGCCTTGCTGTCAGCCGCTGGCCGCGGCAACCAGGCTAGATCTGCAGCTCGGCTCGCCTGCCCGCCCGCTGTGGTCCTTCTCCGTGCTAGCATCCCAAACCAAAAAGGTAGGCCGTGGTCCCCTCTTCGCTTTTCGTTTTGGGGCCATGTTGTTTAGATCAGCGACGGCGTCGCCATCGTCGATCAAAAACCCGGCCAGAACCACGCCACAGCCAAGGCGCCATTGTCGTCCGACGGTAGCGTGGTCACCTGCACTCGCCCCTTCCCTTTTTCGCCTCAACGCGAACCTCGCGTCCCCACCTGCCAGCGACCGTGCAATATTTGCAAAAAGGCTCCCCGAAGAAGCGTGAACCAACCCGCAGTCCACGCCCTAGCCCGCGTGAGCGCTTTGCAGAAAACCCCTTGCCTGTTTAGATCCTCAACCCGCGGTTCATCTGGCCCCGCAGTCAGCCTCTCTGGGAGATTTGCAAATAGGGTCTTGTTGTTCTGGCTAATAAACCCGCGGTCCTGAGTGCTCTCAGGCACTGCCCTGTGGGCCAGAGCTGACCCCTGGCCCACCTGTCTGCGGCCCAGACGAGCTGGGGCTGTGTAATAAACGTTTCTGAGCTGGTTTTTCAAATTCAAATTGTTTTAAATAATTTAAAATGCAAATTCAAATTCAGATTTTAATAACTTTTGTATGCTTTATCCAAATTAGGCAAATGATATATGCATTTGATTCAGAAAAATGAGAGGAATTCAAATATGCCATCTGTTTAGTGTTTTGCACAAGTTAAATTCCAAGTTTGTTTAAATTACTTCAATTGCCACTATAATTTCAAAATTAAATAACTTTTGTTTGGAAAATCCAAATTAAGCAAATGAGTAGTCTAAATTGATCAGCTCGACGAGACCTTTCTGTTTATGATGTCCTTGACTTCAATTGCAGCATGCATCATATAAATATATTGCAAACAACAAATGTTATGACAACAAAATGTGGTTCTAAAACCCAATTAAATGTTACTTTCTTGTTCTTCACACCTCACCATGCCATGCTACCTTTCTTGCCATGTAAATTGTGCATCATTCATCATGGCATGATTGTTTGCTTGACGCATCTTATTCATATGCTTGTGCTCTATTTTTATGTTGGCCTTGTTTGTTTGGTTTTTCTCGGATAGACACTGAGCAGGGGTTGTATCAAGAGAACCGGAGCACTACCAGAACGTCCTTTGCTTCCAGAGACACCAGCAAGCACTACCACATGCTTGCATACATACGATACCTATTGCCTCTATCTTATTCTTGCATCATTGAGTCGCGATTGCATTAAATTGAATCCCAAGTATGCATAGCCTTTACTTTTAAACCCACCAAGCTTGTTTCCTCCATCCCATGAGCCCCTACTATAGGAGTTGTTTGAGCCATGCAGTCGTGAACATGTGTAGGGTTTGTGAGTCGATGGATAACGAGGTACTTAAACAACTTAACTTTGAGTAGTTGGGATAACTAAAGAAAGTGGCACGTGGGCAATATGCTATTTGGTTTTCCTGCTCACTTGTGTCCGTAAGACCCCGAGTACTTGATTCCTGTTCCTTGATTTATCGCGCTATCCACATCCGGGAGGTATATGGGACCCACCTGGACAAGAGCTTGATTCTGTCTTATTTCTTGGGGCTATAAACTAGTTTGAGGTTTTATTTACGATCCTGTACTTATGCCATGCTTCTTTGCTTTATTTACGATTGTGCGACGATAGCACCTTTGTCTTTGTTAGGATCGACACGATTCGCGGTGTCGACAAGCCCGTTTGGGGTTCCCGATCGTTCACAGAGTATTACCCGGATCCTTGAGGCCGCCTCGAGCTTGCTTACTCCGTTGGATTCTACTTAAGTGGCCCCTGAAATATTCTGAATCTGTGATTGTTCATCGTGAAAGCCTCGTTGGGTTTTGATTTGGTTTTTCCGAGGTTGATCGGCGTGTGTTGCTATTGGTGCACCCGGCGGGTAAAACTTTCGAAAGCCGTGTCATGGTTATGGACGACTTGGAGCACAGTTTCTTGATCATAGACAAGCATAACTAAAGTACCGCTTCTAATTTGACTAAAACAACTTGACTAGTAAATAGTGCAATACTCATGGAATGGTTAATAAAATTGCCAACGGATGGGGGTTGTTAAATCGCTTCCTGTTGGTAAGTAGGAGGAGGATGGATCGGATGAGATTACCACTATAACTGTTGTACTTAATTCACGGACATCCGTCTATCATTGGTTAGGCGGATGGTTAGCGCTATCTGTAGAATTGCTAGGGTTTATCTTTTTGCTGCAATTACGTCACCCCGTTGTGTCCCCTTTAGAGGCATTAAGTCTTGAGTACCCTTAGGGTCTCACACGATAAATTCTTGATTCGGATGAGCAGTACCTTCTCGGGACGGATCTTTGGGTGGAAGAAGCCGATGAAGTGGGCAACGACCGTATGGTGTAGAGATTAGACGGGATCCGTGAGACCTGTAGTTGGGATGTGCTTATTTTCTCGGCATCTTATGCCTATTTGCTTCTTATCCGTACTCGGATCTTGTTTGCCGCTTCCGCATGATACTCGATGTGTCTTTGTATGAGGAGTTATCCTAAATTATAGATGTATCTAGGTCATTTGAATCTTGCCGTATGGCGTTGGTATATTCCTTTCTTTCTAGATGGTGTGGCTCGATGTACTCTTGTATGGTGGCTTGCGTACATACCCACTTGTGTCGTAGTTGATCCCTTCGCTGCCGACTCCGCCGTCTGAGGTCCCGTTGAGAGGTTAGCGGTTGGGACGTCTGAAAGGACTACCAGTGAGTGGCTTTTGGGGCCCCGCCGTACTATTTCAACCGCTATCTCTCATCCAGGCTTGTATCTAGGAGCGTAGTTCACCGAGGTAGTTACAGGGGTAGACTGTGACACGTAAATCCAGAAGCGGTGATCGAAGATCAAAAAGTTTGATCGAATCGGAACGATGGTCGGAATCCATGTTCGGATCGTAGATGAGATCTACGTTTTCGGAAAAATCGTGGCGCCCGCTTTGGCGCGCCTTCGATCCCGCTATCCGGCTAAGCGGGACCGCCGCCATACAGAGTAGCGCCTTAGATGTCGTTGCGAGTTTCTAACGCGGTAGATATTGTATCTATGCATAACTTGTTTTTGCAGGAAGTTGTGAATGGTATGGTTCATGTGCATGTGATGTATGTGTAATCCATAAGTGATCTGCGAATCACGGTTTTTGTCACCTACCGGAGCCTAGGTCTTTGTCATTTTATTGTATAACGACCTGCGTGTCGGATTCTCTATGTAATTTACTTTACTAAGCTAGTGTAGCTATTTGAGAACCCGGAAGGCATGCAAGGCATTGTACATGTCGGCGACATGGAGTAAGACGACAAGTGACAAGAGTTGGCACGAGTCGGATTACAGGCTTTGTGGAGATGGAGATCGCCATGAAGAGAGCCATACCATTTCACATTATAATTGCTTTATTTTGTGTTATTGTTATGACTCAGTTTTACCTCTATTAGATAGTCGGTAAAATTTAATCCCTCAAAGAAGGTCTAGTCGGTTTTCCCGATGTTTGCACCATCACAAGTCGGACATTTTTGGTAGTGGGCTCATAAAATTGAGGTGCTGCCAATTCTTTCCGACTAGGTGGGTTCAGTCGGACTCTTCTGCAGAAACACTTGGTAAGCTAGGCGGGTCTATCACAGCAGTTGTGGGACTCGGGAAAGGTCGGATGGGAGCCGGGCATGTGATGCCACCCGTCCACAGAGTCGCATGAGATGCGATTGACAAGGAGTTGTCTACCTAGATCACTTGGCGGCTAGCGGTGATGCTAAAGCTCACTAGCCGACTTGCTTATTTAGGATCTGAATCACTAAGTAACCATCGGAGGTGTTGGTTCTAGTGGGAGCATAAAATATTAAAATGTTTAATATGCTTGCTCTTTTATGAATACATGTCTTAAGTGTTTTGCATATTTTCATTTGTAGATCATGGCACCAAGTAGCGATCACTCTCGGATATCGGTTTTGCATTGAGAACCATTCTTGAGAAAGATAAACCGACGACACTAATTTTACCAACTGGTATCGAAATCTAAGAATTGTTCTCAAACAAGAAAAGAAGGACCATGTCCTAGAAAACCCACTTCGGATGAGAATGAGAATGCGATCATCGCAGCCACCAATGCCTACCGTCGGGCTAAAGATGAGTCCACGGATATTAGCATCTTATGCTTGCTCACATGGAACCGGACTTGCAAAAGCAGTTCGAGCATGTTGAGGCCTACGATATGATCGAAAGCCTCAAAAGTATGTTCGAGCTCGGCGAGAGGTATCAAGTCTCTCGGGCTTTGTTGAGTTGCAAGCTTAAGGATGGTGATCCACCGAGTCGCATATGATCAAAATGGTTGGTTACGTGCGGTCTACGGAGGCTTGGCTACCCCATAAGCGAAGAGTTCGCTATGGATATAATTCGAACTCTCTTCCTAGTGCATATGGGCAGTTCATTTGAACTACCACATGCATGGTATGGATAAAGCTCACTGAATTGCATGGGATGCTCAAGCGAGAGGCGGATCTCAAGAAGGGCACCGGTCAAGTGTTGATGGTGCGAATAAGGCTAAGTTCAAGAAGAGTTCTTGGACTAAGAAGAAGGCTAAGTCGGGAGGAAAGGTGCTCGACCCTGTCCCAAGCGCTTCCTCGGGGACTAAACCATCTCCTTGACGGATCCACTTGCTTCTCTTGCAAGGCGGATGGCCCTTTGGAAAAAGGCTGCGGCAAGTACTTGGCCGACAAAGCCAAGAGTGGAGGTATGACTTCCACTCGGTACACTTGTTTGCAATGTTATAGACATATATCTTTGATGCACCTAATAGTTCTTGGGTATATGATACCGGATCGATTATTCACATCGCAACTCGTTGCGAACCGGTAAGAACTAGGAGAGTAGCAAGGCGAGGTTGATATTCGAGTCGGCAACAAAGCAAGAGTTGCTGCGTTGGAAGTCGACGCGATGCAACTTCATTTACCTTCCGGATTCATTATGGAACTAAATAATTGTTATTATGTTCCGATTTTCATCGAAACATTATTTACGCTTCATGTTTGATGAGACAAGGCTATGAGTCGAATATCAAGAATAATGGTTGTTCTTTGTATTTGAATGATATGTTTCACGGCTTTGCACCCGTTGAGCAGGTTATTTATTTTGAATCTTGATGGTGAGTCGGTTTATAACATAAATGTTAAAGGTTGAAACCAAATGATCTGAATATGACTTACTTTTGGCATTGTCGGCTTGGTCATATAAGTTGGAAAGCATGAAGAAGCTCCATGATGATGGACTCCTAACCCGTTCGACTTAG
This sequence comes from Avena longiglumis, assembly GCA_030063025.1. Classification (NCBI taxonomy): domain Eukaryota; kingdom Viridiplantae; phylum Streptophyta; class Magnoliopsida; order Poales; family Poaceae; genus Avena; species Avena longiglumis. The sequence continues at coordinate 35,925,265 of CP125979.1, forward strand.
AGTCGTTTGAGACATCGAATCTTGCCTACTCGGCAAAATGACCAAGACACCTTTTCAAAGAGTTGCGAAAGGCGTCCAGACTTGTTGGGACTAGTACATAGTGATGTATGTGGACCAATGAGCACGACGACCGGGTGGTTATGAGTACTTCATTACCTTCGATGATTTGAGTAGGTATGGATATATCTACTTAATGAAACATAAGTCGGAAGCCTTTGAAAAGTTCAAAGAATTCGAGAATGAAACGTAATCAACTCGGCAAGAAAATAAAGTTTCTTGATTGGACCGAGGAGGCGAGTACATGAGCCATGAGTTTGATGACCATCCGAAAAGTTGTGGAATAGTTCCTCAACTTACTCCGCCAGAACGCATACAAAGGAATGGTGTTTGGAAGAAGGAATCGGACCTTGTTGGACATGGTACGATCAATGATGAGTCAGACGGATCTGCCTTTATCATTTTGGGGTTATTGTCTAGAAGCAGTGGCGTTCACACTAAACAAAGTACCATCAAAATCGGTAGAGAAGACCGCATGAGATGTGGACAGCAAAAGCGAGTTTGTCTTTTCTTAAGATTTGGGGTTGTGAAGCTTTTGTCAAGCGACTTGATCGGACAAGCTTACGGCCAAGTCGGATAAATGTATTCGTAGGGTATCAGAAACCTTGGGTTACTACGTCTACAACCGAGAAGAGGGCAAAGTGTTTGTCGCTCGGAACGGTGTCTTCCTTGAGAAAGAGTTTCTCAGTCGGGGAGTAAGTGGGAGCACGGTGCAACTCGAAGAAATTTGAGAGGAATCGGCTAATAGCGAATCGGCAAAAACCTTGGAGGTTGAGCCGATCGTGGCAGCTGAGCCGATAGCAGCGACACATGTACGAAGATCGGCAAGATTACGAAGTGTTCGTGATGTGTTCTTGTTAGGCGGTGATGGTAGCAAATTATTCCGAAGCGATGGTGGGATCGATTCGAGTCATGGCTTGGAGCCATGAGATCCGAGATAAAGTCCATGGATGAAAATCAAGTTTTGAACTTGGTTGATCGCGAGACGGTGCAAGACCCGTCGAGTGCAAATGGGTCTTTAAGAAGAAAAGCGATATGGATGGAAATGTTTCAATCTATAAAGCACGCCTTGTCGCGAAGGGGTTCGGCAAGTTCAAGGAGTTGATTACGACGAGACTTTCTCGCCGTAGCAATGCTTAAATCAGTTCGGATCATGTTAGCTATAGCGGCCTATTTCGACTATGAGATATGGCGGATGGATGTCAAAGCGGCTTTCCTCAACGGAAATTTAACCGAGGGCGTGTATATGATACTGCCGAGGGTTTTGTCGATCCGACTAATCTTGACAAGGTATGCAAACTTCAAATCCATTTATGGGTTGAAGCAAGCATCTCGGAGTTGGAATATTCGCTTTGATGAGGTAGTCAAATCGTTTGGCTTCATCAAGAGTGATCATGATTCTTGTTTATACAAGAAGTTTAGTGGGAACAAAGTAAATTTTCTAATCTTATATGTGGATGACATTTTCTTGATTGGAAATGATGTCGGATGTTGCAAGAAACCAAGGAATCATTGGAAAGGAGTTTCTCAATGAAAGACTTGGGTGAGGCAACATACATCCTCGGAATCCGGATCTATAGAGATAGATCAAGGAGGCTCATTGGATTGAGTCAGAGTACTTATTTGGACAAAGTGTTGAAAAAGTTCAACATGGAATCGTCTAAGAAGGGGTTCTTACCGATGTCCCATGGTGTAAAACTTAGCAAGACTCAGTGTCCTTCGACAACTGATGAGCGAAGTCGGATGAGTGTGATTCCATATGCTTCTGCAGTCGGATCCATCATGTACGCCATGATTTGTACTAGGCCGGATGTTTCCTATTGTAGAGGTCCCTACCCAATATGGTAGATCCCTCCTGTGTTTTACAATGCTAGTCCCTGGATCAATAGCTAGCACCCACAGTTAAGATGTAATATCAAGATACAAAGGTCATATTATAAATTTATAACCAGGAATAACATAAGTTTATTACATCAAACATAGCTCATTTGGCTATTACATTACATTTGCAGCGGAATAACTAAAAGTATGGGTCCATCATCTTCAAAGTGCCACAGCGGATGTTGTAGACTTTGTAGTCCTAGTCAATCAAACAATCTTCATTTAAAACAATAAACCTGCAACATTACAAGTTACGATACAAGGGTCAATACATTTTGAACTGTATTGGCAAGCTTCACTTTATGTATGATAAGTGTGGATCCTATCATTATATGCATATTTGGCTAAGTAGAGTTTAAGGCTTATTTGCATAAAGCAATATTTCATCCTATCTTTTCAAAAGGGTTATAAAGTTCTTTGTCAAATTTCTTTTCCAAGTTCCTTGAACTCCTTGGTAGAAACTCAAGTGTTCAAATCCTTGTCAAAATCCTTGAGCATCTTGGTAACCCCAAGTGCATCAAGTTTTATCAAAATTCATGAGTTCCTTGGTGAAGCCCAAGTACATCATGCTCTTGAGCACCTTGGTAACCCCAAGTGCAACAAGCTTTACAAAATCTCTTTGAATTCCTTGGTAGACACAAGGGCATCAAGTTTTATATTAGAAGTTGGAATGTCGAGATCTCACATAGTTCAAACTTTAGTTGCTCAAGATTGTCCATAACCGGGACACGGCTAAGTACTTAGATTTTTATTTACTTCTGGGAAGGTACACTTTACCCACATGACACAATCCCATCTTGTTGCCACGGTGGCCCTCTTGGATTAGTGCTCACCAAGATGGAATCTTGGCGGGGCGAGAATGTGACGAAGTCTTTCAAGAGGTCCTCCCATACATCATTGCTAGCTTTGTCTTCACCCCATGAAGCATTCCAGATCCCCATGTCCAAGAACTAAAGACAATGTATGGGTCTTCCTAATGTAATTGACTAAGCCAGAGCCATAATAGCATGTGGTTGTACATGGAAGCCACAATTGGAGAAACATGTTTGATCTCTAAGTTTCCTAGGTGGTTTTCTTTTGGAGCACAACACAAAGTGATTGCCATAGACATGGTTCCCTTTTGTTGCCACCTTCTCCAAAACTTAAAGTAGCCACCACCTAGGTGGTTCATTGAGTCCTTGTTTTATTATGTAAAACACAAGTCCTTTTCTCATCCTTTGTAAAATCACAACATGTATCTCTTTTCAAAACATAGCATGGCTAAGCATGTACAATTTCAATATTTTCTCTAAGGAGTGTATAGGGAATCCTATTAGGATTTAGCATAGCATAAGTATAAAATATCTTTTCATGCATGTTTTCAAAATCCACTAAGTATAATGAAAATACTAGGACTTTAGATGATAGTGTAACTTGCCTTTTTGTTAGGGAATGATAGTCACTCCTTGATCTTGCTAGTCTCACACTTTGTTAATTTCACTACAATCAAGCAAGCATAGTATCAAGTAGCATTCCAACATTCAAACAATAATTCACATACACAAAGCAATGGTTCCTAAGTCTTGTAAAAAGAGGGTTCTATTGCAAGGTTGGTCTCTACTAGGTTTATAAACTTTGTAAGGTCCACATTGGTCATTCACCAAAATGGCAAAGTCATTAGTTTAAGGGTTTTGCCCAAAGTCTATTTTAAAATCCATTCAACCTTTCATGTGGTGAAAATCATTCTTTTTAAAGTAAAACTTTAGGTTTTTCACCAAGTGAGTTGCTCTTGGCAAGGCTTTGGTGTTTTGGGTCAGTAGGTTTGGGTTCATAACATTTTCCCAAAGTTTTCTTTGCACAAACTTTTCCATAATAAAATTTAATGAGTTTATTTAGCTAGAAAATGACTAAGTTAACTAATTCAACTTAAATTTCACAAAAATCATTTTTAACACTATGGGTTGGTTCCTAGGGTCAGTAAGGTCACATAAACCCATTTTTCAAAGGTTTTAAATTAACAATCATTTTTAAACAATTTTTATACTCTAAACAAGTACACCAAAGTTTCTGTAATTTCCAACAATTTATCAATTACTATTTTCAAAACTAGGGCCAGGGTTAGCTAGGGCTTGTTCTCCTGAATTCATTGATATAAAATTTGCAAAATTTGGACGTGTGGATCAAAAGATATAAGGATTTGAAGTTTGCAATTTAAATTAGATTAAATCTGTTTCTAATTCTAACAGACGACACGCGGCGTGTTTCTACTCGCGGATACCGCTTCGGGTGGATCGCGATCGTGGGCCGTTGGATTAAGTTAGATCGAATGGTTCTGAGCACATACCCCTTCGAGAATAAGTGGATCTATCCTATTCGTCCGATCCGATCTAACGGTACTCTTGACCGTCACGGATGGGCGGCCTTGCGACGAGAGCAGTGGTGACAGACGAGGCGGCGCTGATGAAACGAGCGAAGAAGGAAAGTAAGCTCACCAAGTCGCGAGGTGAGGTGAAGCACGTCGTGGTTGGCGTGGTTGGGCGCCTGTTGTGAAGAATCTCACCGGAGTTATTCTGGCGGCGGTCGGCTCTGGTCGGCAGCGGGGGCGTTCTTTGTGGTCCACAAGAATCTTGACGAATGGCTGAGTTAGGCAGGAGGTCACGAGATGATGTGAGCATGCATCGGAAGAAGAGGCGACTAGGTTCTACTGGGGGCTCGTCGGAGAAGAAGGCGGACGGCGGTGATGCAAGTCGTCGTTGGCGTTCTTGTAGATCTCGTGAGGGTAAACCGAGGCATGATTAGTCGCGGAAGATCATGACAAAGCTGTGGCGTGATTGAGAGAGCTTAGGGTGGTCGGCTCTTACCGGTATGCTTAGGAGTAAAATCTGAACGGCGGCTTACGTATTTTGTCGAAGACGATTTCACAGGCACCAGCGGAGGAGCGGTTGGTGCGGGAGATGCGCTGGGGTGGGGAAGTTGCGTGCTTGGTCGGTGAGGCTTGGGGTGGTCTGGTTCCGCGGAATCATCACTGAACATCGTCGGAGTGGCGTGATGCAGGTGAATTGGCGGCGACCTAGAGGCGAGAGGAAAGTGGGATGGGGAATAAATGCGAGGAGAAGGCGATTTTAAGGGCGTGGTCGCGACGGGAATTATCGGTGTTAAGGAATTGAGCAGCGAATTCTTTACTGACAACGGCGAGGTTATGGGGAGGAGGAGGTCGCGGGAGGGCGATGAGCAGTGGGTGGTGGGGTCCTCTCAGTCGTGAGAAAGAAAGAAAGGAGGAGGTCCACTGTCATTTTACATGCGGTTCGGTTATTGGTTGAAACGTTTTCTGCGGGAAAAGATCTTTGGGCTGGTTGATGGGCTTAGTGGGCTGGGTTGCTTTATTTTTATTTCTGTCTGCTTTCTTTTCCTTTTCTAATTTCAATTTCTATTTTGAATTTCCAAACAAACAATTCACACTCAAATCAAATCGACATTCAGCAAACTTTGAACTTTGAAATTTTGGTTCTGTTTATCAACATAAACCAATATTCCAAAATAAATAATATTTTTATTCCTTTTTAGGATCTATAAAATAGACCATAGTTATTTAATCAAATATGGTATGTTTTATTTAATAAATCTCCTTTTAAAGTCCAAAATATTTCTCCAAATCAAATCAGTAGGTATTATTTGGAATTTATGAACACTTGAAATACTTGTTTAAAAATAAAATAGCATTTTATTATAGGGTCCATTAATAATTAAATAAAATGGCCTTAGTTATTAAATCAAATAGGGTTTGATTTTATTAATAAAATCTTTACTTGAAACCTAAATATTTTCAAGATCAACTTAGTAGGTTTAATTTGGGAAACAAATAATATTTGGAAATTTGTTTTAAAACAAAATAACCTTTTATTTTTAGTATCCATTATTTAATTATTATAATAGACTTTCATTATTCAATTCATTAGGATTTGTTTTATTGAGATATTTGTTTTGAAATCCAAAACAAAGCCAAAACACTCTAGTAGGTTTTTATTAGAGAATGTAAAATATTTGGAAAACCTGTTTAAAACAATTTTAATATGTTTTGATGTTTTAATTAATTTGATAAAACTTCTTATTTTAATAAAGTTTGGACATTAATTCTTTATTATTTTATTTTAAATAAACCTTTGTTGTTTTTATTCAAAACTAAATGTTTTAATTCCCAAGGTTTGGTCAAGGTTTAAATTGGCCTTTATTAGATAATCTTTATTTATAAAACTTCTATTTCATTTGAAAACAATCTTTTCATTAGTATTTCCAAATGTTTTTATTTTCCTTTTATTAAATGTTTATCTTTTTAATCCTCTTTTGGTTTATTTTAATTCAAATGGGTTTGGAGTTCCAATTGAATTCAAAAAGTTTCTTCTGGTTCTGAAAATCAAGCAAAGTTTTATTTTATTAATTTATTTTCATATTACAAGATTTGGAAAATCTTGGGATGTGACACCTATGCTCTAAGTGTTGTGAGCAGATACCAGGCTGATCCTGGAGAGATCCACTGGACAGCGGCTAAAAATATCCTAAAGTACTTGAGAAGGACTAAGGATATGTTCTTGGTTTATGGTGGTGAAGATGAACTCGGTGTAAGGGTTACGGATGCGAGTTATCTCACCGACTCGATGATTCTCGCCGCAATCCGGATCGTGTTTATTATAAGCGGAGGTCTTGTGAGTGGAAAAGTTCAAGCAAGAGGCGTGTCTGCGTCTGTGAGGTTGAGTATATTGCCGCCTCGGGCGCAAAGGAAGTTGTTTGGATGAGGAATTTCCTCATGGATCTTGGTGTGGTTCGGGCTCGTCCAATCCGTTGGGCGTGTATTGTGACAACAATGGTGCTATTGCACAAGCCAAGGAACCTAGACAACACGGAAGAACAAGCACATACTCATGCGGTACCACCTAATTCGCCAGTTCGTGGATCGGTGATATCAAGTTATGCAAGGTACACGGATGCAAATATTGGATCCGTTGACAAAGCCGTTACTGCCCGAGCATGAGGCGCACACGAAACCATGGGCATTAGATGCTTAGACATGTGATGTCGGAAGATTGACTCTAGTGCAAGTGGGAGACTGTTGGGAATATGCCCTAGAGGCAATCATGTATGATGAGATTTCCATTGTATTCATAAAGTTATTAAGTAGTCCTTGTATAAACATCGATGTGTATCATTGAATATGTGATTCGGTTGTGGAATTATGCATTCATGTTGTTTGTACTAAATATCCTTGGTCATTGAGGTTGTCTTTGGACACACAACTTAGACCAATGTGAAAGTTGGCTTGATGACTCGGTTCCACTTGTCATGGGCATGGAGATGCTATTCCAACTTACAGACTAGGCTAAAGAGTTTAGCGAGTCGGATTGACCCATATTGAGGTACAACGAACTAAGCTGTCATTTGTATATCTCAATCAATGTAATCCTTAGACACGAGGTTGTTGCATAGTCGAGTTGAGGATCACCGACTTAGGTTACATCAAGCTGATCCGTAACTAAGCGGTTATAAAGGCGAGTTCGAATTCGAGAATCAAGCTATGTGATGTGAATAACCAAGATGGGATTTTGCCTCCACTCGGAGAGATATTCTGGCCTCTCGTGAGATATGATTGGAAAGCATGGCCATGCGACTCGGTTAAGTGTTAACGAGGTGATCGACTAAGAGTTAGTCGGGTGAGTCACTTATCTCGGATCGAGAGTCGGACTATTTAAGGGATGACATATATTCGCCTATAGTCTGACAAGGTATATCGTGAGGCAAAAGGGACTCAGACGTAAGTTGCATTGGAAAGGCAAGTCGTCATGACTCTTTGGTACTTGGGAATCGGCATGTTCTGCTAGGAGCCGATGTCGATTGATCGATTGTGAGTCGGAATCTAATCGTGTCCAAGTAACCATGAGCCTGCGGGGTCACACACTTAAGGCGAGCAAGTTCGGATTGGATCGAATCTAATCTAGTTGGGTTGGACCTAAACCAGATTAGGATGAGTTAGTGAGTTGGACTCACGATGACTAGTTTATATGGGCTTTAGTGAATGGGTCATGAGCAGACCCACGTTCACTCCTATATATAGTGGAGCACGGTAACCCATAAAGGTTAATCGTTGTTCGGTTAGGTCATTCCATGTGTTGGAAACCCTAGCTCCACGACAGTCCGGCCCATGTAACGAACCTAGCGATTCGCCGCGCTCCTCCTCTTGCGTGTGGATACCAGCGGAGGTGCTATGCGATCGGCACGGGGCGATCCGATCGTGAGGACTGCCTTTGCATCAACTGGCGCTTCATCGGTAATCCATAGCTGCTGCGTCTAGTGGTAAACCTCGTGGCCTTCTACCTCAGCTAGATCTTGGGATCACCACGTTAGAGGAAAATTTTATTTTATCTCCGCGTGGCCCAACAACAGGAACTTCTTCCGGTGCTGCGCTACTCGTAATTTCGAGAGAAGGTTCGATAACCTCGTCGAGTTCTACTTTCCTTCCAGTCACTTCTTTCGAGAGAAATTCCTTCTCTAGAAAGGATCCATTCTTGCAACGAAGATTTTTCCTTCGGATCTATGATAGAAGGTACACCCAATAGTTTCCTTTAGGTATCCTATGAAGACGCATATTTCCGCTTTGGGTTCAAGCTTGTCCGGCTGTAACTTCTTTACATAGGCTTCACATCCCCAAACTTTAAGGAACGACAATCTAGGTTTCTTCCCAAACCATAATTCATACGGTGTCGTTTCAAGGGATTTAGATGGTGACCTATTTAAAGTGAATGCGGCTATTTCTAATGCATAACCCCAAAATGATAGCGGTAAATCTGTAAGTGACATCATAGAACGAACCATATCTAAGAGAGTTCGATTATGACGTTCGGATACACCATTACGCTGTGGTGTTCCCGGCAGTGTCAATTGTGAAAGTATTCTGCACTTCTTCAAATGCTCGCCAAACTCGTAACTTAGATATTCACCTCCACGATCAGAACATAGAAAATTAATCTTCTTGTTACGTTGATTATCAACCTCACTTTGAAATTCCTTAAACTTCTCGAAAGTCTCGGACTTATGTTTCATGAAATAGATATACCCATATCTACTCAAGTCATCCGTGAAGGTAAGAACATAACGATAACCACCGCGCGATGCTACACTCATTGGACCACACACATCGGTATGTATGATTTCCAATAAGTCCGTAGCTCGCTCCATCATACCAGAAAATGGAGTCTTAGTCATTTTACCCATCAGACATGCTTCGCATCTTTCAAGTGATTCAAAATCAAGTGATTCAAGAAGTCCATCGGAATGGAGTTTCTTCATACGCTTCACTCCAATGTGACCAAGGCAGCGATTGCCATATAGGTCGAGTTAGCGCTTGATTTCAAACGTTTAGCCTCAATGTTATTAATATGTGTATTTCCACTATCGAGATTCAATAAGAATAGACCATCTATCAAAGGTGCATGTGCATAAAACATATTACTCATATAAATCGAACAACCATTATTCTCGGACTTAAACAAGTAACCATCTACAATAAACAAGATCCCGATATAATGTTCATGCTCAACGCAGCACCAAATAACAATTATTTAAGTATAAAACTAATCACGATGGTAGATGAAGAGGTAGCGTGCCGAGCGATCACATCAACCTTTGATCCGTTCCCACAGCGCCGTCATCTCGTTCTTCGCTAGCTTCCGTTTACTGCAAGCTTTTGTTGAGTTACAAATATGAGCAAACCCGAAGATATCAAATACCGAGCACTACTACAAGTACTAGTGAGATACACATCAATAACATGTATATCGGATATACCTTTCTTCTTGATGTTGCCGTTCTTCAAATCCGCCAAGTACTTTGGGCAATTCCTTCGATGACCTTCTCCTTGCGGTAAAAGCACTCGATGTCGCTTAGATCCAGCCTTGGTCTTCTTCGTCGGCGTGGTAACTTTCTTACCACCCTTCTTGAAGTGTCCCTTCTGCTTAGACTTTCCTTTCTTGAATTTCGTGGTCTTATTGACCATCAACACTTGGTGCTCTTTCTTGATCTCCACTTCCACAGACTTTAACATGGAGAAGAGTTTGGATAACGACTTGTCCATGTTTTGCATATTGTAGTTCATCACAAAGTTCTTGTAACTTGGTGGTAGTGATTGGAGGACATGGTGAATCCCCAAAGCATTAGGAATCACTATACCCAAGCTTTGAAGTTAACTTGCGTGCCCAAAAATCTTAAGCACGTGCTCATTGACGGAGCTGCCCTCTTCCATCTTGCAGTTAAAGAACTTTTCAGAAGCCTCATAGCTTTCAATTGCCGCATGAGTCTCAAAAATCAATTTGAGATCCTCGACAATATCATATGGGTCTGAATTCTCAAACCTTTTCTGAAGCTCCAATTCTAAACCATACAAGATAGCACACTGAACTGTGGGGTATTGAGTCTTCCGAGTGAGGTAAACATTCTTTACTTCATCGGCAAAGATCAGTGGGTCACCAATGATGCATCCAAAGACATAGGTCAAATTACCAAATGTGAGGACAATCCTCAAATTGGAACCAATCCATGAAGTTTCTTCCATTGTTTTTCAACTTTTCTTTCTCTAGGAACGCATTAAAATTGATGGTAGGGGCTGCCATTGATCTACAACATATTTGCAATAGTTTAGACTAAGTTTATGACAAATTGAGTTCAAATTAATAATAAAATTAATCTATATGAACTCCACTCAAAACAATATCCCTCACATTGTTTTAGTGATCACACGAACCAAATCCACCACACCAACACCGATCATCACGAGAGTTGATATAGTTTCAATGGCGAACAATCGACATGTTCATCATATCTACTCTATGATTCATGCTTTACCTTTTGGTGATCCGTGTTCCGATACCATGTCTATACATGCTAGGCTCGTCAAGATCAAACCTTAGTTTCCGCATGAGAAAATATGGCTTGCTCACGTTGTATACACTTGCGGAATCTAACACACCCGATCATCACGTGGTGCTTCGAAACAACAAGCTTTAGCAACGGTGCTAACTAAGGGTGAACACTTTATGACTTGAAATTCATGTGCATGAGGGATCATCTTATAATGCTACCGTCGTCTACTAAGCAATACAAGATGCATAAAGGATTAACATCACATGCAATTCATAATATGTGATATGATATGACCTTTCTTCTTTGTGCTTCTGATCTCCATCTTCTAGCACGAACATGATCTCCATCATCACCGGCATTGCATCAAGGTCAATGACGCTTCTCCATGGTTGTCGTCCACCTGCTTCAACTATTACAACTACTTTGAATAGACACGCGGGTCTTAACATAAATTAAAGACAACCATATGGCTCCTGCCGGTTGCCAACTTACAATAAGGAACATTGCATATATCAAATATAATCACAATCATGGCCATATCACATCATCAGCACACCAAAAAACAAAGTTAGACGCATCTACTTTCTTTGCATATTTTACGTGGTTTGGGGCTTTTAATAAGTGTCGTTCTAACTTACGAACATGAACCACAACATTGATACTAGTATTGTTAATCACCCGTTGTAAATTGGATATTAACTATGCTAGGAGAAAGCAGCACCCATAAAGCCACTTATGCAATACAAGTTGCATGTCAAGCGTGGAGCAAGTCTCATGAACGATGTCATGTAAGGTTAGCCCGGGCCGCTTCATCCCAACATCCCGCAAGATGCAAAGTACACAAGAAGCAATCGACAATAAAGCATCAACGCCCACAATGACCATTGTGTTCTACTCGTGCAGATCTACATATAGACACGGCTCGATACCCTTTGTAGGGTTTGTACCATGGAAAACAAAAATTTTCTATCGCATACAAACAAACAAGCCAAGATCTATCTACTAGATTGAAGCAACGAGTCGATGGAATAACTCACCCTCGAAGATTCCAAAGTGTTTAACGAGGCGGATTCGTGGGTGATGTAGTCGTACTCTTCCCGATCTCAAGATCGCGTGAGCGATCCTTCCGTGCTGCGTTCGGCGCTCATGATCGGTCACACGTTCGATTTTCGGAAGACCTTCCTCTCCCTTGTTCCAATGAGGCGGAGGTTGTAGCACTCCTCGTGATTCCGGCGACTGACGGCGTGGTCGGAAGTAGAGGGAGATCTCATGGCGAGCTTCGCCGGAGCGAGTATGGTGGAGTATGAGAGTCCCTCGACGATCTAGGGTTTAGACACCGAGGAGGCTTGGCGGCTAGGGTTAGCTAGGCGGCGGCGGTTTGCCCTAGGCGTGGCCGGCTATGGGCGGCTTGGGGCTAGGGTTTAGAGGTAGGAACTTGTGTGTCTAGGAGGGGAGCCCTGCCCCTCCTTTTATAGGTGGAGGGGCCGGACAAGGGGAGGGGAGTCCCTCCCCAACTCGGCTTGGTGGTGCGCCGGCGGTGGGAGGAGGAACTCCTCCCCCAAGTCGGTTTCTACCTCTCTCTCCACTTCCCAAAAATAGCCGTTTGACTTTCAAACTTGGCGTTTGACTTTTCAAACTAGGATTTGAATAAACCCTCTATTTTGTTCAGCGATGACACCGAGTACATGATGCAATCATACCAACTTGATATAACACATTCATGTACCCTTCCCTTCCGAAGTGCCGGACATTCCAGAACCTTCTAGAACATTCCCGATGAAAACACCGGAACCATTCTCCAACTCCGAAACAAGACTTTACTTATATGAATCTTATTCTCCGGACCATTCCGGATCTCCTCGTGATATCCCAAATCCCATTCGAGACTCCGAACAACATTCAGACTCTTTCTCATCATTCCATAACTACTCAAACAACGTCGAATCCTTAAGTGTGTGTCCCTACGGTTCGTGAATTATGCGGACATGATCGAGACACTTCTCCGAACAATAACCAATAGAGGAATCTGGAAATTCATATGGCTCCCACATATTTCAACGATTACTTTGCGATCGAATGAACCACTTACATATGATACCAATTTCCCTTTGTCTCACGATAGTTTACTTATCCGAGGTTATGATCGTCGGTATCTCTGCATACCTAGTTCAACCTCGTTACCGATAAGTACTCTTTTCTCGTTCCCGTGATATGTGATCCCTTGTGATCCAGTCACATGCTTGCAAGCTAATTGGATGACATTCCACCGAGAGGGCCCAGAGTATATCTATCCGTCATATGGATGGACAAATCCCACTCTTGATCCATGTGTCTCAACCAATACTTTCCGAACACTCAATGCCACCTTTATAGCCACCCAGTTACGGTGTGGTGTTTGATGTCATCAAAGCATCCATCCGGTAAAGGTGATATGCATGATCTCATGGTCGAAGGAATTAGGTTACTATGTATCAGAAAGCATATAGCAATTGAACTATTAAAATGACTTGATCTTTATGCTACGCTTATCTATAGGAGTATGTCCACCATATCATTCTCCTAACGATATGATCTTGTTGTTAATAACATCTCAATGTTCATGATAGGGAAACCACAATCATCTATTAACCAACAAGCTAGTATTATAAAGAGGCTATACTAGGGACTCTATTTTAGTTTACAAATCACACAAGTATTAATGTTTCCTTGTTAATACTATTATAGCATGAATGTAAACATTTATCATAAACACAAAGATATAATAACTACATTTATTATTGCCTCTAGGGCATATCTCCAACAATTCCTACAGTCGGTCTAGCCCCCTCCTCATGGTCCCCATGTGGGTGGCATGGTCCATGGCCTTCCCTAGGACGCGCGAGCCCTTGGGCCTTGGAAAGTCCCATTTAGGTGGGCTTCCCCATTAAATCTAATTAAAATTATATTTTAATAATAATTATTTTAATTAATATTAAATACTCACTCCGTCCCAAAATATAAGGCGTCCTTAAAATTCACTGGTCAACGGGGTACAAGTTTGACTATGATTTGTACTTATAATACGCCCACAAATAATTTATACGTATATATGAAATGAAAGAGATTTGCAAGAGGAATGCATCGATGCCATTTATACACTATAAACACATATAATTTGAGTTACACTAGTGGTCAAAGTTGTGCATCGAATACCGTGCAAAAAAAGTGTGCCTTATATTTTGGGACGGAGGGAGTACATATTATTTAATCTCTATCACTCCGAAACACCTTTCGGAACCCTTCGATCATCATAGGATATCCTCGAAACATTTTCGGTATCATATCGGAACAATTCCGGAGTTCTCTCTCTTTTCTCCAACTATCACAAATCAATCCCTAAGCGTCATCCACCCTTAAGCGTGGCACCCTACGGTTCGGGAATATGTAGACATGATCGAGACACCTCTTGGATCAATGACCAACAACGGTGTTTGGAAACTCATGATGGCCCCCATGCATTCCATAAATAACTTGATCCCTTGAACCTTGAATGTCGAGTCTCATTGCTTTGCGACACGATACCTAGTTTGTCAAAGACCTGATATTCGATATTTCCATATCTAGTTTGATCTTGTTACCGGCAAACACACTTACTCGTTCCCATGATATTACATCTCCGTGACCTAGTCACATGTTTGCAAACTTGTAGATGTGATTTCACCGAGTGTGCCTAGGGTATCTATACGTCACTCGGATATGCAAATCACGATCTTGATGCATACGCCTCTACATACCCCCTCTGGAATACCAAACATACACTTTTATGATCACCCTGTTACAGTGTGACGGCTGATGCATTCTAAGCAGTCTCGGGTTATACTGATTAAACATGATCTCACGGTCAAATGAATGAGCTACTATGCTTTGTCTACTAAAGGATACTAGGGAATTGGTTTGTTTATAAACCACATATGTTTTATGGTTTCCGCTTAATACAGTTATAACATGGTATAAAAATATTATGAACTAATGAGATATGTCAATAAACCTCTTTATTATTTGTCTCTAGGGTATATCTCCTTCAATCTTTACTCAGCGACAAGTGAGGTCGTGATCATCCATCAACTAATAGAAAAAACTAAAATAAGTTGCAGGAGAGTTCACCTAAGTAGTGTACAGATTATAACATGGTGGAATAGTGTGAATAGAACAAATGTGCTTAGTCTAGAGCCTTATAGTGGCATTAGCATAATCAAATACTATTATTTTTGTAAATACATGTTGGGAAACCCTTTTTGTCAAAATGTTGAGTAACGATTTTTTTTCTTGGACGAATGAATGTTGATAAACCAAAGAACTCACAAAACCAAAGAACTCACAAAACCAAAGAAGAACAACAAATATTTTTGGTGTTTTCTATTTTTTTAAACAAGCAAACAAAACAAAACAAACCAAACAAAAGCAAACAAAGCAAAATCTTTTTGGATTTTTCTTTTAAGGCAAACCAAAACCAAAAAGCAAAGAAACAAACCAAGAGAAACAACGAAAATATTTTTGGTATTTTTGTGTTTTGAGAAAGCAGCAACAAAAACCAAAAAGAAAGCGAAACAATGGATAAACAAAGAACCTACGAAACATGATATATAGCTGAGTGTGATGTCGGTATACCTTCCCCCAAGATTAGGCTTTTGGCCTAAGTGGGGCTCAATAGCGCGGGTAGTAACCCCAAGATGGTGGGTCATGATGGCGCCTAAGTTGATATAGGAGTGCTACGTTGGAAACCCCAAGAGCAAGGTGTGAAGCAGCACAACAGCAAGTCTTCCCTCAGTAGAGACCGAGGTTATCGAACCAGAAGGAGGAAGGAAACATCACACAGGTGTTGGAAGCAACATGGAGACCTGCACAACACAAACTCAAGACTTTGTCCCAACAAATCAGTGAGGTTGTCAAGCTCACCTGTTTGTTGTAACAAAGGATTAAACGTATGGTGTGGAAGGTAATGGTTTGCAACAAGTAAACAAGTAATAGTGGAAGATGTATTAATGGTAAAGATTGGACAGGGGTCCATAGTTCACTAGGGCTGCTCTCCTTAGATAAACAACATGGCATGAAGGGAAAACAAATTACAGCAGGGCAATTGACAGTAACTGAGCAAGGCATAACAATGCAATTACTAGTCATAAAGATCCTATGAGATTCGATTGGGAAATAAAACAAGATACATAGACCGCCATCCAACTGCATCTATGACTAGAAGTCCACCTTCAGGTTATCATCCGAACCCCCTCCAGTATTAAGGTGCAAGCAACAGACAACTGCTTTAAGCAAAGTGTGTAAGGTAAACAGTCCACATGTTCCATGAACAAGAGACCGTTGTTTTCTCCCTAGTAGCAACAATACATCTACAACCGAAGATATTTCTGTCACTTCCCTTGGAAACTAGAGGCATGAACCCACCATCGAGCATAAATACTCCCTCTTGGAGTCACTAGCAACTACTTGGAAAAGATAACCACTAGCAACGGAGAGCATGCAAGATCATAAACAATACAGACATGATAGAATCATAAAGACAAAACCATTAATCAAACCAACATAATAATCTCAATATCCATCGGATCCCCGCAAACATAACATACATGATTTTAAATAGATTAGATCTTGATCATGAACGGAGCTCACAAGATCTATACATGAAAGCACAAAGGAGGAGATACAACCATCTAGCTACTACATGGACCCATAGTCCAAGGTGGAACTACTCACGAATCATACCGGAGAGAAGGCCTCCGGGATGATCTCCCCTCCGGCAGGGTGCCGGGAAGAGCTTCAAATCCCCCCCCCCCCGATCTAGGGACAATGGTGGCAGCGGCTACAGATGGTTTCATGGATTTTTGATCGGGTACCCAGAGTTTCTGCATCGGGGGCTTCTTATAGGTGAAGGGGGAGGCCGAGGAGGCGGCCAGGGGCTACAAACCCTAGCCAGGCGGGGGCTAGGGCCCACCCGCGCCTAGGGTGGGTCTGGCCCCCCTGGCTGGCCTCCCGGGCTCCCCTCTGGACTTCTTGTTCCCCATGGAAAGTAATTGACTTTGTCGTTCGTCCCGTCCAATTCCGAGAATATTTCTTTACTAACTTTTCTAAAACCCAAAATAGCAGAAAACATGCATCTGGCACTGTTGCAACTTGTTAATATGTTAGTACAAGAAAACATGTAAAAAGCACCTCAAAGTGTAGACAAGTAAAGAAAAGTAGATACTAAACAAGCATGGAGAATCAAAAATTATAGATACGTTTTCGACGTATCAACATCCCCAAGATTAACTCCTGCTCGTCCTCGAGTAGGTAAGTGATAAACAAAATAATTTTTGAGGTGAACATGCACCCTCACAATAAATATCCAACCATTTGCAAGCATTGAAAGATGGGATCAAAGAACTCTAAACATGTGCATAAAAGAATGGAGTTCTAACCGTAGGACATAGTAACTATGCATGGAACATGGCAAGATACAAACAAAGATCATAAATAACATGCATTGAAAAACATTTGTTTGTTTCACATACAGAAAACAGAGCATAATGGCAATCAGCTTGTCCCTCGTATAGTAGCAATATAGATGCATAGGACACCTTCAAAGTTCACAAGGGTGACTAGAAACAAGTAGCACAAGAACAAGTAATATCACAATATGCATCAATTAATAAGCTTTGGAACACTGCACACAGAATGACAACTATGCTATCTTAATGGTGCCGAAAGGTAGAAGGTGGAGACTCAAATAATGGTGGAAGAAAGGCCTTTTTATAAAGGAAGTAGGGATTACAAGTTTCAAAAAGATCTTACCAAAATTATGGTACTTGTTAGCTTTCAGCCCTCATTGCCCCTATCATAAGCATCTTGAAGTGGTTAAGGTTAAAGTGGCAAAGCTGGAGTATATGCTTGACGAAGTATAAGTTGGCAATCTCAAGTCCCTTGAATATGAGGGCCACACCTCATGGATACTCAACTTAGGGCCCAGGCAAGTTCTTGTCACTATAAGTATTTGCATATCATTGAGAACCGCCAACGGGGTAACCCTTGCACATGGTACAGGAGTTTTCCCATAACCAAAATGACAAGGCAAGAGGACAATGAGCATCTCAGCAACCTTTTTATTTACCATATGCATAGCTTTTTATTGAGGATGCTTCATAGATAGCTCACTATGGTGATGCTGCAAGTTTCCACCATGATTAGGCATGGCTTAGGCTAGCGGCCCAGGCGTTTATATAAACAATAATACAAACTCCATGGACTTACAAGTTCCCACTTAATTTCACACCGGTAACATCCATAGACAAAAGAGCATGATATCAACGGAGTACAAAAGTACGAGTGCAGTGTTGAAAACGTTCCCCGTGACAGCACGGTTCTGCTAATCCCAACTTATGAGTGCAAGCATATACAACAAAGTTGTCTCAATGGTTCAAGTTTATTAGGAGCAAAGAATAAAATGTGCCATCAAGTTCGTGAGGGCTTTAATCACTAAGTTTTCACATAACAAGATAGTTTTTAATTGGAAGATAGTTGAAAACAAGAATATACTTGGAATGGTGTAACACACCATGCATAGGAGTTTATAGTGGACACTTTGGAATAACTTGTTTTCTTGGGAGTTAGAAGCATGAGTATAACTTAGTCATACAAGTGGAGGCTAGCAAAATACTGGGAGCAACCAACTAAGAGAGCATAATGGCCATAATCATGCAATGCAACAAAGCATACTAATCAAAGCAAAGAGTGGTACTACAAGTCAAGGAATAAATGATCATAGAGGCTAATGGTGACTTGTCATAGTCATAACATGGTGTAAGCATGTCCCAAGTCAACCCAAGCAAAGCATCAAAGGATAATACCACAATACTATGCTTTTGCATGCTAAAACAATGCATAATTTCTTCAAGGCACACTAAGCAATCCCAATTGTTTGGAACAATACATGCTACAGCAATAATCACTAAGCATAATACTAAAATAACACCTAGCATGTCATGCTAAAGTCTAAGTCACAGTCAATGCAAGCTCCTCTTGCACTTCAAGCAAGAACTTACTACTCCTTTCCGACATCAAGGAAACTTATTTGCAAAATAACACAGCGAGAATGGGGGTAAAAACTTACTTTATTCAAGCAAACTAAACAACCTAATCAAAGCAAACGAAAACTAAGACGCTCCAACAACAACACAACTATGCATGAAACAATAAAAGTGAAGTGTCTAGACATACCTGGGCTTTATTGATGAAGAAGGGGATGCCTTGGGCATCCCCAAGTTTTGATGCATGTAACTCTTGGATATTTCTTGGGGAGACACCATGGTGGCATCCCCAAGCTTGAGATTTTGTCTATACTTCATCTTATTACATCATTCTCTCTCTACACCTAAAATTTTTCCTTCATACAAAACTTTACACAATCTTCATTAGCAACATTAGTGTATTCAAAAGATATTAGACCATTGGCAAAGATTTGGAACAACAAGAATTTTCACTAAAAACACAAGCTACTGTAGCAACTCCTTCAAAAATTTCAATTTACCTGATGAGAACTCAAAAAGGAATCAATAAGAAGCAAATGCAAATAATGACAGAAATATGTCAAAATAGACCAGTAGGTAGAAACCGATTTTTTCGAACATCTTCTGTTGCTCAAATCAAAAAGTGTTGAAGTAATGAAAGTTAGATAACATACTAGGGGATTTATTCATAAATTTTGAGCTCAATCCGAGTTACATAGACTCCTCACGATTTTTTTGGTGGAGGACATAAATCTGTTTTGGGACAGCAACTCCCCAAATCTTACTTCCCTCTCATTAGAGGTCATTCTTGGCACAAAAAGCAAACAAAAAATATAAGGAGAGTTCATTACTGAAGTAATGACTTCCAAGACTCAAGGAAACTGTTGGGTTATTTCCCAACAAGTACTTTTCTTTAACGCCTTTAAGTTAGGCACAAGAAGCAAGAAGAATCAAGTATTTTCAAATGAAGAAGTATTAACATCAAATCTTGCTTTCAAAGTAGGAGCAAAAAGAAACTTCTCTCTCCTCATAGGGAAGTTTTCAATACCTTTGTTGAATGGAAATTGATATTTGATGGTGCCTTCTTTCATATCAATGATGGCACCAATTGTTCTAAGAAAAGGTCTTCCCAAAGTAATAGGACAAGAAGCATTATATTCAACATCCAAAACATAGAAATTAATAGGGACATAAGCATTATTAACCATAATGAGAACATTATTAATACTCCCCATGAGTTTCTTTTTAGCATTGTCATTGAGTGGGACATCCAAATAACAATCTTCTAATGGTGGCAAATCAAGCATTTCATATATCTTCCTAGGCATAATAGAGATACTAGAACCAAGATCACATGAAGCTTTGAGATCAAAGTAATTCACTTGCATATTAATAATGGGTTCCCAACTATCTTCTACTTTCCTAGAAATAGAAGCTTTGTGTTTTAGCTTCTCTTCCTTAATCTTAACAAGAGCATTCGTAATGTGTTTGGTAAAGGCAACATGCATATCACTAGCATCAGGACTTCTAGCAAGCTTTTGTAGGAACATAATCACTTCAGAAATATTGCAACCATCAAAATCAAAATCAAACTTAGCATCACTAGTAGTAGGATCAATAGGCTTAGGCATAGTAGGAGGATAAATAGGGACTACTGGTGTTTTAGTGGTGATGGTGCACACACTATTGTTTCTATCAATTTTAGCTTCCCTTTCCCACTTAGCATGAAGTTGAGCTAACATCCTAACATTTTCATCCATAGTAACTTGTATGGCATGAGCAGTAGCAAAGGTGTGTTCCATAGTTTCGGGTTTAGCAACCATTTTATTAATCAAGGAGGACTGAGCTTCAGACAAAGAAGATATATTTTTCTAAACAGTTAAAAGTTGTTCCTCTATAGTATTATTGAAAGTGGTTTGTTTACTAATAAAGTCCTTGAGCATGACTTCAAGTTCAGAGGGAGCACTTCTAGCATTATTGTAGGAGCTTCCATAGGAATTGCCATTATTAGGAGGATAAGGCCTATAATTGTTGTTGCTACCAAAATTATTCCTATAGGCATTGTTGTTGAAATTATTGTTTCTAATGAAGTTCACATCAACTTGCTCTTCTTGAGAAACCAAAGAGGCTAAGGGAACACTATTATGATCTATAAGAGCTTTCCCATTAACAAGCATAGCCATAATAACATCAATATTTTCACTCAAAGAGGAAGTTTCCTCAACAAAATTTACCTTCTTACCATGTGGAGCTCTCTCAACATGCCATTCAGAGTAGTTAAGCATCATATTGTCAAGGAGTCTTGTTGCAGCACCCAAGGTGAGGCCATGAAACTACCTCCAGCAGCTGAATCCAGCAGGTTCCTTGAAGAGTAGTTCAAACCTGCATAAAAAGTCTGGATGATCATCCAAGCAGTGAGTCCATGAGTGGGGCAGTTCTTAACCAAAGTTTTCATTCTTTCCCAAGCTTGAGCAACATGCTCATTATCAAGTTTTTTAAATTTCATAATGTTACTTCTCATAGCAATAATTTTAGCAGGAGGAAGTATACCATCTCAAATATGGCACACAATTCGGGAGGGGGAGGAAACACTCCAACTGGGCCTGATAAAGAGAATTGGAGACGGACAATCCACTAGAATATGGCGAGATAACTGGCTACCTAGGGACATGAGGCTTCGGCCTGTTGCAGCAAAAATGGAGCAACCTCCTGCCTTGTTGTCGGAACTCATTTATCACATGAAAACATCGTGGAATGTTCAGACTCTTGAGACACACTTTTTATCTATGGATGTTGAGATCATTCAATCAATCCCACTAGGTACAGTCATCATGCATATTTCTAGGGCTGGCATTTTGAGAAAAAGGGTATGTTCTCTGTCCGATCTTCTTATCGGATGCTTGTGAAAACAAAGAATGTGAGAGGCATGGCTTGATGGACGGGCAAGATCAAGCTCTAATGATAATTAGAAGAGTTGGATCTCGTTATGGAAGACAAAATTCCCTTCTAAGTTGAGGGTCTTTCTATGGCGCCTCTCGCACCAATCCTTGCCTAATGGTATGACTTTGTAGAGGAGATACATGGCATATTCTTGTGCATGTGAAATATGTCATGCCCCGGAGGATTCATGGCGACACTCCGTCCTTGAATGTAACATGGATAGAAGCACTTGGGCGTTGGTGGATGAGCATCTTACTGAACACCTAATGGCAAACAACTGTGGTGATGCCAAGGAGTGGCTTTTCTTCTTAATTGAATCTCTATCTCATGAAGACTTTGTGAAAGCCACTGTTACACTCTGGGCTATTTGGACGACACGACAGAAGGCGATACATGAACACATATTTTAGGCATACTCACCATTATGGGATTTATTCATAGTTTCCTAGGTGATTTGAAGCGAGCATTTGCTCTTTCGGGCAACTGCAATATGCGACAGCCCCCAGGAACACCTCGCTAGGCTGCTCCTCCTTATTATTTTCCTCTAGGTGTATCTCCTTCAATCTTTACTCAGCGGCAAGTGAGGTGGTGATCATCCATCAACTAATAGAAAAAACCAAAATAAGTTGCAAGCAAAGTTCACCTAAGTAGTGTACATATTGTAGCATCGTGGAATAGTGTGAATAGAACAAATGTGCTTAGTCTAGAGCCTCATAGTGGCATTAGCATAATAAACTACTATTCTTTTTATAAATACATGTTGGGAAACCCTTTCTGTAAAAATGTTGAGTAAAGTTTCTTCTTAGATAAATGAATGTTGATAAACGTTCACTCATCCTTATCCTACCAAGTGCAGGAAAGGTAAGAAACGTTTGGATAATATATACTCTGAACATATCTTTACCCTATAAGAAATATCATTAATGACGATAGGAAAGGAAATAAACACTAATCAACTACAAGCTAAACAACACAAATACGGCTCGTAAGTTTCCAAAAGAATATAACCGATCTAGATTGCATTTCCAACCTATTTTGTATCAGGACATACTCAGGCATTTATAACATTCCAACTAATAGAGGAGCTAGATAGACCGGTAATATCCAACAATTGATCATTGCCTTTTTTATAGCCCTTAATCTGAAACCATTCATAAAACAGAATTGATACGTTAGACCTGCAAGCATATATATATATGCCTCATATGTGACTATCTCATCCAAACATTCATCCACTCAACACCCAGCGAACCAAAACACCTCTTCTTATTCCAGCCTACCACCACACCCTCAATTCCATAACTTCGCCGAACCTCGTCTTTGCAATGGAAAATGTCTCGGTTCT
Source organism: Avena longiglumis (assembly GCA_030063025.1). Classification (NCBI taxonomy): domain Eukaryota; kingdom Viridiplantae; phylum Streptophyta; class Magnoliopsida; order Poales; family Poaceae; genus Avena; species Avena longiglumis. The sequence goes on from CP125979.1 coordinate 35,948,404, forward strand.
GATTGTTGGTGCTGGTCCAGCAGGCCTCGCGGTGGCAGCATGCCTTACCCATCTCTCCATTCCCTATGTCATCGTCGAGCGTGAGGACTGTAGCGCGTCACTCTGGCGCAACCGTGCATACGATCGCTTGAAGCTGCATCTTGCAAAGGAGTTCTGTGAGTTGCCACACATGTCATACCCAGCAGATGCACCAACATACATACCAAAAGCCATGTTTGTCAAGTACTTGGATGCCTATACTATGTGTTTCAATATTCAACCCAAGTATCTCACTTGCGTAGAGTCATCCACATATGGCAATGATAAGAAGTGTTGGTCCATCGTGGCTCGTGACATGACAGAGGGCACAAAAATAAATTTCATTGCAAAGTTTCTCGTTGTGGCAAGTGGTGAGAATAGTGCAGAGAATATTCCAGTGATCCCTGGACTTGACAGTTTTCCGGGTGAGGCCATCCACTCGTCAAGATACAAGTCAGGCAAGAGCTTCTCCGGTAAGAGCGTGTTGGTCATTGGATCTGGCAACTCTGGGATGGAGATCGCTTACGACCTTGCGACCCATGGTGCCAATACTTCGATTGTTATACGAAGCCCGGTATGTGCACTATTTAATTTTATCTTGTAATAGGGATACAATGTCTTCTATTATTACCACTAGAATGATATTTTGTTTTATCTTACCTGTTGCAAAGATGTGTGACCCTTTTTTTGGCTGCAGATTCATGTAATGACAAAGGAAGTAATTCGGTTGGGAATGACACTAGCCCACCATCTTCCACTCAATCTAGTGGATAACCTCCTTGTTATGGCAGCAAAATTCATATTTGGAGACCTATCAAGGCATGGCATCACAATGCCAAAAATGGGTCCAATGGTACTCAAGACAAAAACTGGCCGATCCGCTGTGATCGACGTTGGCACTGTTGGGTTAATAAAACAAGGCATCATTCAAGTAAGTATATCTCCGGACATGATATAAACCTTATATGTACCATATGTTAATTTATTTCATTGTTCAAAAAATAGGCCGAATCAGCGATTAATAGGCCGATTAATCGCTACTAGGGACCTGACCGTGTCGATTACCATTAATCGTTTGTGAGAATCGTTTAGCCCGATTAATAGCTCTGACACTCCAATTACTAGGTATGTTTCTGATTAACTACTACACTTGTCAAAAAAGTTGCAAAATTATCAACATATATTGCCCATCCATCCGCTAGCCCGCTCCAATGAAGTAGGTTTTCGAAGCTTCCGCTCGATCCCTGCCTCCAAGAGCTCGATTCTACCATCACCAGCCAGTTCCTTGTCGTTGTTGACCAGTTTCTCGTAGCTGCCGATAAGACCTCAGATACAAGAGCTCGAACGTCTTGAGGATCTCATTCAGGAGCTCGAGGCTGCCTTGAATAGGGTAGGTGGTTGAGGTGCAAGAGGATTCATATGTCTTTTAGGTGCTAATATTTGTAGGTTGCACCGATTAATAGCCGACCGATTAAATCAGTTAATCGTCCGAGTTCTGATTAGTCGCTACTCCTAAAACAACCGAGCAATTAACGATTAACGATTTCCTTACCATTGATTTATTTATGCCAATTTGTTAATATTTATTTACCTCTTATAGGTTAAGGGAAGCATTAGTAAGATCGTGGGAAATATAGTTAACTTTCAAAGTGGGGATGAAATCTTATTTGACGCAATCGTGTTTGCAACTGGATACAAGAGCACGGCAAACATGTGGCTCAAGGTACTAGCAATGTTTTTTTTGCCTACATCGTATTCTTTTTAATAAAATAATGTTAGATCTTCTAACCAAGTTACATGATATTTGTGAGTGCAGAATGGTGAGAGCATGTTAAGTGACAATGGTCTGCCAAGCAAAGAATATCCAAATCACTAGAAAGGTGAAAATAGGCTCTACTGTGCTGGGTTAGCGAGGAGAGGATTAGCTGGTATTGCCACGGATGCCAAGAATATTGCCAATAACATTAAATCTTTGATAGGCTCTATGTCCGAATAAATTAGCCTTTATATGTAGTTTAAGGTTCCAAATATGTTAGACCGGCGAAATGTTTGAGACATCTTCATGCCAAAGGTTCATATGTGCTACAGAGTAAGCTCTGCTCTTGTATATTATCAACAAGGGACATTTAGTTCTACTCTCATTGTGTAGAAGAGCCTCGTATTTTGATCTGAACTTACGGTTCTCTCTGAATATTCCGTTTACTTGAATTTTATATTCAAAAGTCCTGGGTCAGCAGTGTAGTGTCTGTATAACAAGCTTCGGCGACATGTTTATCCCCAACAGGTATACGTCAAATCAAAAGCTTTTCTCGCTTTTCTCCAACATGTTTATCCCCAACATGTTTATCCCCAACAGGTATAAGAACCAGGAGGTAATCCAGCCTCAAATCAAAAGCTTTTCTCGCTTAAATCCACTTCAGGTATACGTCAGTTCTAGGGTGACACTACGTGACGAGAGTTATACACTTTATGAAAGCAGAACAAAAATTGATTGTGGAAGTTGTCGAGGCCTGCATTCGATGTAAGAAGCTTTCTAAGGAAAATAATGTTATTAAAGAATAACTAAATGTTCTAGGATCTCGAAGATATACACCTATTTAGTTTTTTTTTGCATACAAGGTTTTCACGGAGAAGAACATTTTTTATCTTTTTTTACACCGAGCCACAAAATATGTTCTTTTGCGCCCAATCTTTGGCGTACACATGGATTCTCGTTTAGAATTCCTTTTTACCATTTTGAAATGCTTTTAATTTTATGCATTTTTTTACTAGGTGCATGTAATAACGGAATTGCTTGTTCTCAGTTACATGCACGGCTTACGTCCTTGGATGTGTTTGCTTTAGGATTCGTGCAGCCGTCTCTCTTATGTGTTGTCACGTGCGCTGGTCTGTGTTTCATGCGTATTCTTGTGTGTTGTTCTGGGTCTGTTTTTGTTCTAGGCCAACAGGAGCGTCTGGCCTTGGGACATGCGTGCAATACTTAGCCGAAACCAGCGCATGATTTGTTGGACGCACTATACAGGGGCATCCTGAGGGTCTTTTTTTCTTTTCTTTCATTTTCTTTTCTGTTTTTCTCCTTTTTCCTTTTTCTTGTTTTGGTTTTATGTTTTTTATTCTTTTTGCTTTTTTATTTTGAGTAATATTTTTTTTTTAAATGGTTTGTTGGATAATGTTTTTTTAATTTGGTTTATGATTCCAAATTTTTTAAATTGGTTCATTTATTTTTGTGATTTTTTGTTTTATGGTTTTATATTTTTTATTTCTATTTGTTATGATTTTTAATGAATTGGTGCATGATTTTTTTGGCCAATCGCAACTAGGTTGCAACCTAGGTTTTTACGAGACCAATCACAATTTTTTAATATTTTTGCATGTTAGGTGTCCAACAAGACTAATAGCAACTCGCTCGAAACCGAATTTTGTGTGTGTGTTTTGAATTTTTGCATGTTTATGTCCATTTTTTGCAACTTGTTTATAAGCCCCTCTCGAAAGCAGGACCCCATCAAAGAGTCCCGTCAAATGGCCAGTTGCAACTTGATCGCAACTGAGCCTTCATTGAGGGGTGGGCAGTTGCAACTTGATCGCAACTGAGTCTCCGTCGAGGGGGGCCAGTTGCAACTTGCTTATAACTGAGCCCCCCGTCGAGGGCCAGTTGCAACTTGATCGCAACTGGAGCCTCCGTCTAGGGGGGCAATTGCAACTTGATTGTAACTAAGCCCCCCATCGAGGGCCAGTTGTAATCGAGCCTCCGTCGAGGGCCAACTGCAACTTGATTGCAATTGAGCCCCCCGTCAAGGGCCAATTGCAATTTGACCAGTTGCAACTTGATTGTAACCGAGCCTTCGTCGAGGGGGTCCAGCAACTTGATTTTAACTGAGCCTTTGTCGAGGGGGAACCAGTTGCAACTTGGTTGTAACTATCCCCTGTCGAGGTCTAGTTGCAACTTGGTTGTAACTGAGCCCCCCGTCGAGGGCCAGTTGCAATTCGATCGCAACTGAGCCTTCGTCGAGGGGGGGGGGGCAGTTGCAACTTTATTGTAACTGACCCCCCCCCCCCCAGTCGGGGGCCAGTTGCAACTTGAACGCAATTGAGCCTTTGTAGAGGGGGGGCTAGTTACAAATTGATTGTTACTGAGCCCCCGTCGAGGGCCCAGTTGCAATTTAATCACGACCGAGCCTTCGTCGAGGGAGGCCAGTTGCAACTTGATCGCAACTGAGCCTTCATCGATGGGGGGGGGGGGGGCAGTTGCAACTTGATTGTAACTGAGCCTCCGTCGAGGGGGCCAGTTGCAACTTGCTTGTAACTGAGCCCCCCCGTCGAGGGCCAGTTGCCACTTGATCGCAACTGGGGCCCTCGTCTAGGGGCTCAATTGCAACTTGGGTTATAACTGAGCCTCTGTCGAGGGTCAGTTGCAACTTGATTGCAACTGATACCCCCGTCGAGGGACAATTGCAATTTGACCAGTTACAACTTGATTGTAACTGCGCCTTCGTCGAGGGGGGCCAGTTGCAACTTGATTTTTACTAAGCCTTCGTCGAGGAGGAACTAGTTTCAACTTGGTTATAACTATCCCCTGTCGAGGGCCATTTGCAACTTGGTTGTAACTAAGCCCCCCGTCGAGGGCCAGTTGCAATTTGATCGCAACTGAGCCTCCGTCGAGGGGGAGGGAGTTGCAACTTGATTGTAATTGATCCCCCCGTCAGGGGCCAGTTGCAACTTGATTGTAACTGAGCCCCCTGTCGAGGGGGAGGGGGCATTTGCAAATTGATTGTAACTGAGCCCCCATCGAAGGCCAATTGCAATATGATCATAATTGGGGCATTGAAGGCACCAGTTGTAACTTGAAATCCAATTGTAATTGGGGAGCTGCAACTTGATTGCAATTGGGGCCTCTCTCGAGGGACCAGTTTGCAAGTTGATTGAGCCCCATCGAGGGCCAATTGCAACTTGATCGCAACTGAGCGTTCATGGAGGGGGACAATTGGAACCTTATTGTAACTAACTTGCAATCGGGCTTGACCTAGCCAATTTGCATTTTGCTTTTTTGCAATTATCCGTCTGTTGAACCATTGTCTTCACAACTACCTTCAATACCCATTTTCATAAAGACAAACGCGATTTTTTGCATTTTATAGTTAATTCTTACTTTGCTAGACCCAGAGGCAGACCCAATGTTCCTATTGCCCGGGGCAGTTTCCTAGGGTTCAAGCTGCCCGACAGCCTAATCTCATGGCTCCTAATTATCTTGTTTTCGCTACCGCTGAACCCTCCATCCCATAATATTACAAATAATTTTTTACTTGGTATGACCCTTTGTCACATAATATTTTGTATTGTTGTTCAAGGTTTAATACCCATAATAGTATATTTTCTAGTTAATTTTACATCAAGCATTTAATACCCATTTTCAAATAGGGAAAAATACCCTTAATAATACGGTTTCAATGGTGGTGCGCCGTTACTCTCTTGGGGGGATGTCCGTCATGGAGCCCGGATTCCTCTCGGCCTGGTTACATGTCCAGTGGCAAGTTTTGGTTTCCTTGTATTTTTTTGTTTATTTTAAATGTGCTTTGTAAGAGGATCTGCTCAGTCATATTGTATTTGTTTGGACGTGTGTGGTTTTATTTATAAGTCGGGACGAAACCATACTTTGCCGGTTGGTGTCGAATAGGTTTTATATATACATATATATGTTGAATGTGGTAACGAATACTCTCTCCGTCTTAAAATAGATGTCTCAAATTTATTAAAATTTGGATAAATCTAGACACTATTTAAAGTATATAGATTTATTTAAATTCTAGAAAAACTAAGACATCTATTTTGACACGGTGGGAGTAGATGAATCGGTTTTATGTGCATGCAGGCGCACACTACTTGATAATGGAGTAGAAGACTCGATGGATCTAGTGATCGCAGCAACGGAGAAAAAGAGAAGAAAACAATACGCGCAAAAAAATGAAACGAGTCAAAATGTGTGTGTAGACATATATGGTCTTGAACGCAATCTTTGTTTTCTCGGACGAAACATGCATGCGACGTATGCGCGGCCTGCCCGCGAGAGTGCACAACGCAAGCATGGCGTCAACACCCAAACGAAACGAGTCAGCAACAAGCTTATACCTACTTAGAAACGATGAAACAAAACAAAATCGCTGATGACATCCGCCGACTGAGCCCTAGGCACGCTGACCGTCGACATGACATGACCGACGCGTATCCACACGACACGCGTTGCACTTTTTCTTTCAAGTTTCAAGGATCGGTCGGTACGTACGCGCTATATATCGAGACGTACTGTACGTATTATCCACCGCTAGCTGATCGATGCAGCAATTAATACACGACTGCATATATTATTGTCACGATCTCAAAATCTTTTGATCTCCTTGGATCTGGTCGGTTTTCGTATTTATTGGTGTGGTTTTAGGTCAGAATCTTTTGATCTACGATTGTGATCATTGGCGGTGGTTGATGCTCTAGCATGCTGGTACTTTGAAGTCTTAGCACAAAGATTTCCCATTTTTCTACAGCTTTGCTCCCACTGCACTGATAGAGGGATAGAGACTGTGCGTGTCTTCGGCTCGTGCTAGTGTTTGTAGTCGTTGCTAGGTGGTCTAAAGATTTAGTTTTTAATATTTTTGGCGTCCTACTAATATTAATTATTAATATATTGGTAGATTTTCCAAAAAAAATTAAATGACACACGTTGCACTTTTCTTTTGTCAAGGATCGGTCGGGTACGCGCTATGGATACGTACGTATTATCCGCTGATTCGATGCATCTAGCAATACGACTACGAGACTCGAATCGAATGCGATTGTACACATTCTTGTCGCACTCACACGTACTGTCGTGTTCACGTTGTGATGTGGAGTTTATATAAGATCGTCCACATATATATACCTACCACGCGCATATATATAAGTTGACAAAAAACCTACTACTACTATATATGTCCATTATAAAGTTTGATTGATCTCTACTGCTAGTAGCTACGCCCATATACAACCACCTTGCTAATCGCCCAATCTAAACATTTTCTTGGTTTTTTTTTTTTGAAACCGATGTTAGATGTATATGTAGCTCGTTGGCATGACCCACTATTCCATTTTTCTAAAATAGACGAGACACATTTTGATTTGTTAAGGCAAGGTTTTTACCAAGAATTGGAATGTCCGTAGCTCTTGTACGTGTCGCGGAGCGATCACGAACATATGATTCAGAACCGAACAGGTTACACAAGGAGAAAGGCGATCGCTGGTGGCTCACTGGAACCATCTAGGGTTCCGTCACTCTCACTAGTGACACTGGTCCGTTCTGTCCCGGTGACCTTAGGGTTTTGGAGTTATGCATAGCAGACCATAGCTCCTCGCCGGCGGGAGGCTTCGTTCTTTGTTTAACTTTTGTTCCCGGTCTCTGTTTTAGAACGGTGAGACGGCGACTACCTCCTGAAATCAGAATAAGATCCTCCCTATCATCGCTCCGGTGGTGCGTCTAGCGTCAGGGGAGGGTGCGTGGAGTCGTGTATCCGGTGGATCTTCCGGGATCCGGTCAGTTTCCGTATTCACTAGTGTGGTTTTAAGTCAGTCTCTTTCAATCTACATTGTCATCATTGGCGATGGTTAATGCTCTAGTACGCTTGTCATTTGGAATCTTAGCACAAGGATTCCCCATTTTTCTAACTACGACATGTTTTGCTCCGCTGCATTGATAGAGGGACAAGGACGGTGACGTATCTTCGTCTCGTGCTAGTGTTTGTAGTCGTTGTTAGGTGGTTCAAAGATTTATTTTAATATTTTATTATTCTTTTATCCTTTGTACTAATGTTAATTAATATATAGGTAGATTTTTCGATTTTTTTAAATGACTGCAAATTCGTGCTATATGTACATAGTAAATATTGGTCAAAGTGTGTGCTAATAAGTCAAAGCACGCCTATATGTAGTTTGAACACTGTATATATGTCGTACCTGGATTGTGGCATCCCGCAAAACCACTACTAGAAAATCACGTTGTTTTTATGCATTGCATCATCATGACCGAATGCTCATGTCATCATGCCACATTGCATTTGAGCATCGTCATCATCTTGCATTTGCTTGTGTAAAACTATTTGCAGATAAACCTAGTTTTGTTTTCTAAAACGCCCCATCTTCATTCAAACACGCAAACCGGTTCCTCCGCGCCGCCTGCCTTCCTCCGTCGACCCACCCTTGCCGCCAGCCCGCCCCCGCCGCCGAGCCGCCACTCTCCCTCTGCTCTCTCCGCCGCGCCGCCGCCGCTCCTCCGCCTGCGAGCTTCTGCGCCCTGCCACCGCGAAGCGTCGCCGCTCGCTCGCCGCCGCCGTCCACCTCGAGCGCTGCCGCTTCACCCCACCTCGCCGCCCTGCCGAGCTCTGCTGCCTTGCGCCTCGACCCGCCCAGCTGCCGTCTGCGTCACTAGGTCGCGCGCCTTTGCACGTTCTCCAGCCTCGACGCCGCTGCCCCACGCGTAGGGCCTCACTTTGCACGGGCCCTTTCCGTCTGTAAGAAGTGGTAACAGTGGTGTGTTTGAGATGAGGTTGCAACCTTGAGGGTTGGTGATGTTGTGGTCACGAGAGGATGCGGTACAGTTGAGCCAGTGGTTCGAGGCCCTCGCGAAGGTAGAGATCAACGAGATCCCCGACAAGATTTTGGTACCCCATGAGCGCCCGAGACTGGAGTTTGGACCAAGAGAATCACGCTGAGCGATCGCGGAACGTCGAGCTCTTCCTCACGGAACTCGAGAACGCCAAGTGCTCCTTCCCGGAGTCTGAAGAACGTTCTCGCCGAGAACCCGGACGCCAAGATCGCCGATGCGAAAACGCCAAGCCCGTCTACCCCGGACCTCGCGCGACAAGATCTACTTCACGGATCTGAAGACCCCGGTACCCGATCCACTCAAGTTCGCCATCGACGACAAGAACGGCACCGACCCGGAAGAATCCGATGCGCCCCCGACACCGACCCAAGTCCGGCATTCCGGAACGCCAAGATCCACCCCAGTAGTCCGAGAACGATCCCGTCGCACCCTGGACCCCGAGACCGACCCCGGACCCCGAACCCCGGAACCTCAAGATCTGCCGAACCCTAATGTGTGAACCTTTTCCCGAGTCCCTATTTTATAAATGCTAAACATAAAACTTGTTGCATATAAACTTGCCATGCATGCATACTAATCATGTGGTTTGGGGGCCTTATGCCGATTGACCTAATAATTAAATATGGGGCCCATATGCGGGCAAATCTAGTCTCATATTGGCCTCATTTAAACTTGTGTAGCGAACCGGTGATATATTCTGGCTTGTTAAACAACATTTAAATTGCGGGGTAGCTAAACAACATGCACCATCTAAATAATTGTCGGGACCCCGGTTCCACCTAATATGACCTAATTGCATCGCACCTTTGCCATGCCATGCCATGCATCAGACATGCATCATGCCGATCTTCTGCCGTTGTATTAAATATTGCATCCGGTGTTTATTCTAGTGTTTTGCTTCTTCGCGGATAAGGCCGTTGAGTTGATGTGAGCTTCGCCCCGATCTTCGGTTGAACCCTTCGACAATGTTTTCAGGCGAGCATCTCCCCCCTTTCTACCTATCTTACTTTTATAGTATTTACTCCCTCCTGTTGATCTATTGCTAACTGTGTTGCGATGCTCTAGTTTTCGAACCCGTGATATCCCTTGCAGCCTTATATTGCCTTGGACACATCCTATTACCTGTTGTTTGGTAGATAGTTGGACTTGCGCGTCGTAGTCGCTTGCTCAAGTGCTGTTGCGTGTCGTCAAGTGCCACAGTTGTTGATGTATTGCCGCATGTTGATGTTGGAGATGATCATAGTTTTACTTATCGTTCACTCAAATTCCTGTTTAACAACTAAAATTGAAATAAGCAGAGGCATCGGTGGGTGATAGATAATATTTGGTTTCGAGCCCACTTGTGTCCGTAGGACCCAGTACTTGATACCTGTTCCTTGATTTATCGCTATCCACATCCGGAGGTATATGGGACCCCCGAGCGAGCTTAATTCAGTCTTACTCCTTGGAGCCACAAACTAGTTTGAGGTTTTATTACGATCCTGTACTTATGCCATGCTACTTATGTATTTACGATTGTGCGAGGAGCACACTGTACTGTTTAGGATCGGGACACGATTCCGCGGTGTCGACAAGCCCAGCCACACTTTCGGGTTCCCAGTCGTTCACAACCGTCTACCCAAACCTTGAGTCCGTCTCGGAGTCAGCTGGCTTCGTTGCGGGTCTACTCAATGGGGTGGCCCCCTGAAATATTTCTGAATCCTGTGATTGTTCAGTCGTGAAAGCCTCGTTGGGTTTTGATTTGGTTTTTCCGAGGTTGATCGAGCGTGTGTTGCTATTGGTGCACCCCGGCCGGGTAAAACTTTCTGAAAGCCGTGTCCGCGGATATGGACGACTTGGAGCACAGTATCTCGACCATACACAAGCATAACTAAAGTTTATTGCTATAAATTTGACTTTATAATGACTAGTAATCAGCTTCACTATAATGGAATGGCTAATAATACTGCCCACAATTGCTTGTTTGGAGTGTAAACGCTATGACCATTGTACCTGATTAGTAATTATCGCAACTACAACGGAATGGCTGAATAAAAGTACCAACAACTGCTGGGTTTTGGGTTATCTCATGCTATTTGTATCTGACTAGTAAGTGCCGCAACTCCAACGGAATGGTTAACTAAAATGGCCCACTGCTTATTTTATCAGGATGATTATCTACACCTGACTAGTAATTGCTGCAACGATAACTAAATAAGTAAAACTGCCAACTGTGTGAGTTCCTCGGTTGACTTCCTCGTTTGGTCTCGAGGGGGAAACACCAGGATGGGTTTGTTTGGTGTTAGCTTCAGGTTGGATCCGGATAGGTCTATCTTACCCCTCTCTGATAATCGCCAGATGCATCGAGTCTCTATAGGTTGTTTAGTGCATGCTGCCGCTGCCGCTTCAGTCCACCATACCTATGTAGGCGAGGACCGCCGAATTCTAGCCTCGCCGTGTACTGGCCTCAGTACTGACGCTCCTTCTTTTTCCTTTGCCCTTTGTCGGCACCCCTTTTGTTTAAGCAGGTTTTGAGATCGACGTCGTTAGCAGGGTTACCCTTCCGGCTTGGCCTGGGCAGGGTTATGGACGCCATTGGTTATTCTTCAGGGCTCTTAGCCCCATTTGCTTCTTGTCCGTAGTCGGACGCTCTACTGTTTTCTAGGTGATTTGGATCTTGTATGTTATATCTGTATTCTTGACTCATGGAGTCGCTGTTATCTATATCTGTTCTGTGGGTCCCATCGAGGACTGTTGTGTAATGTTATTACTTCGTTTTCCACCCGCACGAAAGTGCCTGGTGGGCACCTTTGAATCGTTTCTATGCGGGTTTGGCGGATTTCGCTAAAACTTGCATAGGTCCGATTCTGAGGATGTTACTGAGTGGTATCGAGCTCAGCGGTTTGCGATACCCAAGTCCGACTGTAGGATAACCTAGCTAACGGCCGAAGTAGAGTGTCAAAACTATATTTGAAAATCGGTTGGATAGTTCTGGTTAGGTCAGATTTTTACTCCTTACCCCTCTGCTATTCTCCTCTTACCTCTACGTGTTTTGAATCCGCTCTCTTCTCTTTCTTCGAGTCCAGGACTTCTCGTGGTTGGGTTTCCGTCGTACCTTCAGGGTTTCGCTTCTTTCTTTGATAACGGTGATCTATCATCCGGTGTTCAAGCTGCCTGAGGAATCCGTCTACTGCGGTACCATTCTTTGTTCCTTGTTGTGCCTTCTGGTGTTTTCCGACGCGACGACATCATCTACGCCAGATCCGATGCAGAGTCTGCATCACTCCTTTGTTTCCGAACCTCGCTTGTCGAGATCGTCAGTCTGATTCCGAGAGTTGGTTGCATAATCCGCCTATTCGTGTGCAGAGTAATGGTTTGAGTGCGGGATGGAGTAGCTACCATACCACTACTCTTATCATTCGCTCTTGTACATCGAATCAGGGGATCCAGCGATTTTACTCCGTCCACGGAAGTTAGGGGTGACTTTATTTGTTGAAACCTCTACCTTCGACCTTTTGTTCCCGGAGTGTTCTCTCGATGATCACGGACAACGACCCTTTGTTAGTGGTGTCGCGAAGATCTACACAATGCGAAAAGATTCCGATCGCCGACCTTCTTCCCGGTACCATGAGGCGGATCTCGAGGGCGAGATCCATTGTTAGTGGTGTCGAATTGTGGCATCCCGCAAAACCACTACTAGAAAATCACGTTGTTTTTATGCATTGCATCATCATGACCGAATGCTCATGTCATCATGCCACATTGCATTTGAGCATCGTCATCATCTTGCATTTGCTTGTGTAAAACTATTTGCAGATAAACCTAGTTTTGTTTTCTAAAACGCCCCATCTTCATTCAAACACGCAAACCCGGGTTCCTCCGGCGCCGCCGCCCGTCTTCCTCCGTCGACCCACCCCGCCGCCAGCGTCCGCCCGGCCCGAGCCACTCTCCCTCTCCTATCCGCCGTCGCCAGCCGCGCCGCTTCCTCCCGCTGCGCGAGCTCTGCCCGGCCACCGTCGCCGTCGCCCTCGTCTGCCGGCCGTCCACCTCGAGCGTCGTCGCCTTCACCCCACCTCGCCCTGCCCGAAGCTCTGCTTGCGCCCCTTCGACCGCCCGGCTCTGCCGTCATGTCACCAGTCGTCGCGCCTTGCACGTTCTCCGGCTCGCCTCGATGCTCACCGCCCCACGCGTGTAGGGCCTCACTTTGCCGTGCCCTTCCGTGCAGCAGAAGTGGTAGTGGTGTGTTTGAGATGAGGTTGCAACCTTGAGGGTTGGTGATGTTGTGGTCACGAGAGGATGCGATGCAGTTGAGCCGATGGTTCGAGGCCCTCGCAAGGTAGAGATCAGAGATCCCGACAAGATTTTGGTACCCATGAGCGCCCGAGACCGGAGTTTGGACCAAGAGAATCACGCGAGCGATCGCGAACGTCGAGCTCTTCCTCACGGAACTCGAGCGCCAAGTGCTCCTTCCCGGAGTCCGAAGAACGTTCTCGCCGAGAACCCGGACGCCAAGATCGCCGATGCGAAAACGCCAAGCCCGTCTACCCCGGACCTCGCGCGACAAGATCTACTTCACGGATCTGAAGACCCCGGTACCCGATCCACTCAAGTTCGCCATCGACGACAAGAACGGCACCGACCCGGAAGAATCCGTCGCCCCACCGACCCAAGTCCGGCATTCCGAACGCCAAGATCCACCAAGTCCGAGAACGATCCCGTCGCACCCTGGACCCCGAGACCGACCCCGGACCCCGAACCCCGGAACCTCAAGATCTGCCGAACCCTAATGTGTGAACCTTTTCCCGAGTCCCTATTTTATAAATGCTAAACATAAAACTTGTTGCATATAAACTTGCCATGCATGCATACTAATCATGTGGTTTGGGGGCCTTATGCCGATTGACCTAATAATTAAATATGGGGCCCATATGCGGTCAAATCTAGTCTCATATTGGCCTCATTTAAACTTGTGTAGCGAACCGGTGATATATTCTGGCTTGTTAAACAACATTTAAATTGCGGGGTAGCTAAACAACATGCACCATCTAAATAATTGTCGGGACCCCGGTTCCACCTAATATGACCTAATTGCATCGCACCTTTGCCATGCCATGCCTCAGACATGCATCATGCCGATCTTCTGCCGTTGTATTAAATATTGCATCCGGTGTTTATTCTAGTGTTTTGCTTCTTCGCGGATAAGGCCGTTGAGTTGATGTGAGCTTACCCCGATCTTGGTTGAACCCTTCGACAATGTTTTCAAAGCATCTCCCCTTTCTACCTATCTTACTTTTATAGTATTTACTCCCTCCTGTTGATCTATTGCTAACGTGTTTGCGATGCTCTAGTTTTCGAACCCGTGATATCCCTTGCAGCCTTATATTGCCTTGGACACATCCTATTACATTGTTTGGTAGATAGTTGGACTTGGCGTCGTCGCTTGCTCAAGTCTTTGTGCGTGTCGTCAGTGCCACGATTGTTGATGTATTGCCGCATGTTGATGTTGGAGATGATCATAGTTTTACTTATCGTTCACTCAAATTCCTGTTTAACAACTAAAATTGAAATAAGCAGAGGCATCGGTGGGTGATAGATAATATTTGGTTTCCGAACGCCCACTTGTGTCCCGTAGGACCCGAGTACTTGATACTGTTCCTTGATTTATCGCGCTATCCACATCCGGAGGTATATGGGACCCCGAGCGAGCTTGATTCATCTTATTTCTTGGGGCCACAAACTAGTTTGAGGTTTTATTACGATCCTGTACTTATGCCATGCTACTTATGTATTTACGATTGTCAGGAGCACACTGCACATTGTTAGGATCGGGACACGATTCGCGGTGTCGACAAGCCCAGCCACACTTTCGGGTTCCCGATCGTTCACGGCTCTACCCAAACCTTGAGTCCGTCTCGAGTCGGTTGGCTTCGTTATGGTCTACTCAATGGGGTGGCCCCTGAAATATTTCAATCTGTGATTGTTCGATCGTGAAAGCCTCGTTGGGTTTTGATTTGGTTTTTCCGAGGTTGATCGGCGTGTGTTGCTATTGGTGCACCCGGCCGGGTAAAACTTTCTGGCCGTGTCCATGGATATGGACGACTTGGAGCACAGTATCTCGACCATACACAAGCATAACTAAAGTTTATTGCTATAAATTTGACTTTATAATGACTAGTAATCAGCTTCACTATAATGGAATGGCTAATAATACTGCCCACAATTGCTTGTTTGGAGTGTCGCTTGCGACCATTGTACCTGATTAGTAATTATCGCAACTACAACGGAATGGCTGAATAAAAGTACCAACAACTGCTGGGTTTTGGGTTATCTCATGCTATTTGTATCTGACTAGTAAGTGCCGCAACTCCAACGGAATGGTTAACTAAAATGGCCCACTGCTTATTTTATCAGGATGATTATCTACACCTGACTAGTAATTGCTGCAACGATAACTAAATAAGTAAAACTGCCAACTGTGTGAGTTCCTCGGTTGACTTCCTCGTTTGGTCTCGAGGGGGAAACACCAGGATGGGTTTGTTTGGTGTTAGCTTCAGGTTGGATCCGGATAGGTCTATCTTACCCCTCTCTGATAATCGCCAGATGCATCGAGTCTCTATAGGTTGTTTAGTGCATCTTTGTGCCGCTTGATCCACCATACCTATGTGGCGAGGACCGCCGACTAGCCTCGCCGTCTTGGCCTCGATCGGCGCTCCTTCTTTTTCCTTTGCCCTTTGTCGGCACCCCTTTTGTTTAAGCAGGTTTTGAGATCGACGTCGTTAGCAGGGTTACCCTTCCGGCTTGGCCTGGGCAGGGTTATGGACGCCATTGGTTATTCTTCAGGGCTCTTAGCCCCATTTGCTTCTTGTCCGTAGTCGGACGCTCTACTGTTTTCTAGGTGATTTGGATCTTGTATGTTATATATGTATTCTTGACTCATGGAGTCGCTGTTATCTATATCTGTTCTGTGGGTCCCATCGAGGACTGTTGTGTAATGTTATTACTTCGTTTTCCACCCGCACGAAAGTGCCTGGTGGGCACCTTTGAATCGTTTCTAAGCGGGTTTGGCGGATTTCGCTAAAACTTGCATAGGTCCGATTCTGAGGGTGTTACAGAGTGGTATCAGAGCTCAGCAGTTGCGATACCCCACAAGTCCAGCCTGTAGGATAACCTAGCTAACGGCCGAAGTAGAGTGTCAAAACTATATTTGAAAATCGGTTGGATAGTTCTGGTTAGGTCTGATTTTTACTCCTTACCCCTCTGCTATTCTCCTCTTACCTCTACGTGTTTTGAATCCGCTCTCTTCTCTTTCTTCGAGTCCAGGACTTCTCGTGGTTGGGTTTCCGTCGTACCTTCAGGGTTTCGCTTCTTTCTTTGATAACGGTGATCTATCATCCGGTGTTCAAGCTGCCTGAGGAATCCGTCTACTGCGGTACCATTCTTTGTTCCTTGTTGTGCCTTCTGGTGTTTTCCGACGACATCATCTCGCCGGATCCGATCTGATCGCATCACTCCTTTGTTTCCGAACCTCGCTTGTCGAGATCGTCAGTCTGATTCCGAGAGTTGGTTGCATAATCCGCCTATTCGTGTGCAGAGTAATGGTTTGAGTGCGGGATGGAGTAGCTACCATACCACTACTCTTATCATTCGCTCTTGTACATCGAATCAGGGGATCCAGCGATTTTACTCCGTCCACGGAAGTTAGGGGTGACTTTATTTGTTGAAACCTCTACCTTCGACCTTTTGTTCCCGGAGTGTTCTCTCGATGATCACGGACAACGACCCTTTGTTAGTGGTGTCGCGAAGATCTACACAATGCGAAAAGATTCCGATCGCCGACCTTCTTCCCGGTACCATGAGGCGGATCTCGAGGGCGAGATCCATTGTTAGTGGTGTCGAATTGTGGCATCCCAAAACCACTACTAGAAAATCACGTTGTTTTTATGCATTGCATCATCATGACCGAATGCTCATGTCATCATGCCACATTGCATTTGAGCATCGTCATCATCTTGCATTTGCTTGTGTAAAACTATTTGCAGATAAACCTAGTTTTGTTTTCTAAAACGCCCCATCTTCATTCAAACACGCAAACCCGGGTTCCTCCGGCGCCGCCGCCCGTCTTCCTCGTCGCCGCACTTGCCGTCCGCCCGTCGCCGCCACTCTCCTCTGCTCCTCTCGCCGTCGCCGCCAGCCCGCCGCTCCTCCGGCCGCTGCGAGCTTCTGCGCTGCCACCATGGCGTCGCCGTCGCCCTCGTCTGCCGCCGGCCGTCCACCTCGAGCGCGTCGTCGCCTTCACCCCACCTCGCCGGCCCTGCCCCGAGCTCTGCTGCCTTGCGCCCCCTCTTCGACCCGCCCAGCTCTGCCGTCTGTGTCACCAGGTCGTCGCGCCTTGCACGTTCTCCAGCTCGCCTCCGATGCTCACCGGCCCCACGCGTGTAGGGCCTCACTTTGCACGGGCCCTTTCCGTCTGTAAGAAGTGGTAACAGTGGTGTGTTTGAGATGAGGTTGCAACCTTGAGGGTTGGTGATGTTGTGGTCACGAGAGGATGCGGTACAGTTGAGCCAGTGGTTCGAGGCCCTCGCGAAGGTAGAGATCAACGAGATCCCCGACAAGATTTTGGTACCCATGGCGCCCGAGGCGGAGTTTGGACCAAGAGAATCACTGAGCGATCGCGAACGTCGAGCTCTTCCTCACGCGGAACTCGAGAACGCCAAGTGCTCCTTCCGAGTCAAGAACGTTCGCCGAGAACCCGGACGCCAAGATCGCCCGATCGAAAACGCCAAGCCCGTCTACCCGGACCTCGCGACAAGATCTACTTCACGGATCTCAAGACCCGGTACCCGATCCACTCAAGTTCGCCATCGGCGACAACGGCACCGACCGGAAGAATCCGATCGCCCGACACCGACCCAAGTCCGGCATTCCGAACGCCAAGATCCACCCGATGGTCCGAGAACGATCCGTCGCACTGGACCCGGAGACCGGACCCGAACCCCGGAACCTCAAGATCTGCCGAACCCTAATGTGTGAACCTTTTCCCGAGTCCCTATTTTATAAATGCTAAACATAAAACTTGTTGCATATAAACTTGCCATGCATGCATACTAATCATGTGGTTTGGGGGCCTTATGCCGATTGACCTAATAATTAAATATGGGGCCCATATGCGGTCAAATCTAGTCTCATATTGGCCTCATTTAAACTTGTGTAGCGAACCGGTGATATATTCTGGCTTGTTAAACAACATTTAAATTGCGGGGTAGCTAAACAACATGCACCATCTAAATAATTGTCGGGACCCCGGTTCCACCTAATATGACCTAATTGCATCGCTTTTTGCCATGCCATGCATCGACATGCATCATGCCGATCTTCTGCCGTTGTATTAAATATTGCATCCGGTGTTTATTCTAGTGTTTTGCTTCTTCGGATAAGGCCGTTGAGTTGATGTGAGCTTACCCGATCTTGGTTGAACCTTCGACAATGTTTTCGTGAGCATCTCCCCTTTCTACCTATCTTACTTTTATAGTATTTACTCCCTCCTGTTGATCTATTGCTAACTGTGTTGCGATGCTCTAGTTTTCGAACCCGTGATATCCCTTGCAGCCTTATATTGCCTTGGACACATCCTATTACCTGTTGTTTGGTAGATAGTTGGACTTGCGCGTCGTAGTCGCTTGCTCAAGTGCTGTTGCGTGTCGTCAAGTGCCACAGTTGTTGATGTATTGCCGCATGTTGATGTTGGAGATGATCATAGTTTTACTTATCGTTCACTCAAATTCCTGTTTAACAACTAAAATTGAAATAAGCAGAGGCATCGGTGGGTGATAGATAATATTTGGTTTCCGAACGCCCACTTGTGTCCCGTAGGACCCCGAGTACTTGATACCTGTTCCTTGATTTATCGCGCTATCCACATCCGGGAGGTATATGGGACCCCGAGCGAGCTTGATTCATCTTATTTCTTGGGGCCACAAACTAGTTTGAGGTTTTATTTACGATCCTGTACTTATGCCATGCTACTTATGTATTTACGATTGTGCGAGGAGCACCTTTGTCTTGTTAGGATCGGGACACGATTCGCGGTGTCGACAAGCCCAGCCACACTTTCGGGTTCCCGATCGTTCACGACCGTCTACCCAAACCTTGAGTCCGTCTCGAGTCAATCCGTTCGCTATGGTCTACTCAATGGGGTGGCCCCTGAAATATTCTGAATCCTGTGATTGTTCGGTCGTGAAAGCCTCGTTGGGTTTTGATTTGGTTTTCGAGGTTGATCGGCGTGTGTTGCTATTGGTGCACCCGGCGGGTAAAACTTTCTGGCCGTGTCCGGATATGGACGACTTGGAGCACGATATCTCGACCATACACAAGCATAACTAAAGTTTATTGCTATAAATTTGACTTTATAATGACTAGTAATCAGCTTCACTATAATGGAATGGCTAATAATCGCCCACAATTGCTTGTTTGGAGTGTAACTTGCGACCATTGTACTGATTAGTAATTATCGCAACTTCTAGCGGAATGGCTGAATAAAAGTACCAACAACTGCTGGGTTTTGGGTTATCTCATGCTATTTGTATGTCGACTAGTAAGTGCGCAACTCAACGGAATGGTTAACTAAAATGGCCCACTGCTTATTTTATCAGGATGATTATCTAAACCTGACTAGTAATTGCTGCAACGATAACTAAATAAGTAAAACTGCCAACTGTGTGAGTTCCTCGGTTGACTTCCTCGTTTGGTCTCGAGGGGGAAACACCAGGATGGGTTTGTTTGGTGTTAGCTTCAGGTTGGATCCGGATAGGTCATTCTTACCCCTCTCTGATAATCGCCAGATGCATCGAGTCTCTATAGGTTGTTTAGTGCATGCTGCCGCTTCAGTCCACCATACCTATGTAGGCGAGGACCGCCGAATTCTAGCCTCGCCGTGTCTTGGCCTCGATCGGCGCTCCTTCTTTTTCCTTTGCCCTTTGTCGGCACCTTTTGTTTAAGCGGGTTTTGAGATCGGCGTCGTTAGCGGTTACCCTTCCGGCTTTGGCAGGGTTATGGACGCCATTGGTTATTCTTGAGGCTCTTAGCCCCATTTGCTTCTTGTCCGTAGTCGGACGCTCTCTGTTTTCTAGGTGATTTGGATCTTGTATGTTATATCTGTATTCTTGACTCATGGAGTCGCTGTTATCTATATCTGTTCTGTGGGTCCCATCGAGGACTGTTGTGTAATGTTATTACTTCGTTTTCCACCCGCACGAAAGTGCCTGGTGGGCACCTTTGAATCGTTTCTATGCGGGTTTGGCGGATTTCGCTAAAACTTGCATAGGTCCGATTCTGAGGATGTTACATGGATGTTATTATATTTTTACGTAAAAATATTTGTACTGGTAATAAAATTTAGCACCGCCGTGCGGTGTTGAATTGGAGACGCTACGTGCGAGTTCTTAAATCGGGCGATGTGACTTGCATTGCATCGCATGCATGTGACCTGGTCGGCTGGTCAGACGCCTGATGCCGCATGCGATCTTTGACCAGATTAAACAAAGAAGTAAATATATAAAGAAAAATAAGGAGTACTTTTCTTCATATTCCATTTATTACTGTAACAGATTATTACGTGGTAAATAAAAGGAAAATGATATAGTTCTTCCGGGGATAACGCCCCGCGATCCCCGAGTCGCTTCTCGCCATGCGGTCGTCTTCGTGGGTGGGACCCAGCATGTTCTCATCTATCTCTTTGACTCTTTCTTCTCAGTTCCCAAACCAACGGTGTGTTCTCTATGTCCTAAACGTCCGCAGCCCAGACCGCCGCCGCTCGTCGCCGGCAGCCCAGCCTCTCGCCGCTCGCTGCCAGTAGCTCCTCGCGCCTGCTCCTCGTCGTACGCCGTCCGCTGCTTCTCACCGCACCGCCATGGCTACCGCCGGCATGTTCCTATGGGGATTCTGCCACCGCATCCCATGGCTACTGCCGCCGCGCCTCGATCCCGTCGCTGTACGCCTCCCGCAGCTCCTCGCCGGAGCACCGTGCCGCCGTCCTGCTCACCGTCCCTCTCCTTTGCAGCGTCACGCGGTCGCTGGCACCCCGCCGTAGCCTCCATACACAACTGACGTTGCTACCTAGGATATGGAGGTTTGCTACATGGGGTTAATGACACTGCTACCTACTGGTGCTGACGGTGCTACCAACGGCATCGAGGTTTGCTACATGGGGTTAGGGGCGCTGCTACCTACTATCACGCTGATGCTACCTACGGCGTCGAGTTTTGCTACGTGCGGCTGGCGGCGGTGCTACAAGTGTGTCTTGGGTTTTGCTACAATGTCTCCGGCGAGATCTCCGGCGAGGTGTTTGACGAGGTCGAATTTGCTACAATATGATATTTTTTTGCTACATACCTTTTGTGAGTTTGGTGCAATGGCGTAAAGTTTTTGCTATACGGTCTCCGGCGAGGCCCAGAATAGACTAATTTTCTATTTTTTAGGCCGAACCATTTTATGCTACATTATAGCAAAAGCGGGACTAGCTGTACAAAAACGAGACTTTCTGTAGCAAAAACGAGACTTTCTATAGCAAAAGAACAATTTTTGATAAAAAAAGACACGTGGTTGGCTAGAGACCCGGGGATAAAAAGCACAAATCCTCCGGAGGCTGCCCTAAATAAAAGCACACGGGAGAATACCAGGTCATTTCTGAACATTATACGCTTCAATATTTTCGTCGTCGGTCGGCCGGCCGGCAAATAGTGCAGAGACTTGTCCAAACAATCGATCGAGTCCTACCATGCAGATCAAATATTATATGTATAGCGACTGTTCATGGGTGATCAAATACCACGTGTTGTTGCCGTTGACAAGATGCTAATTTCAGTTTCGGTGGTAGCTGAAGCATCATTTTCTGAAAAAGTCGCATCTGAAGCTCACACATTTCCAAAATCCAAGTCCTATTTCTTCTTTTCCTGATTCAAGCTTTGTTATGTCTGACCAAATTTATAGAAAAAAAAATGGATGTCTATGATACCAAAGATGTACACTTTGAAAGCATGTTTCATGATATAATGATATTGTTTTGGTGTTGGTACCTAACACGTGTACTACATTATTTAGATGTACTATATACTTATTGTCCAAACTTGGTCAAACTTAAGAAGCTTAGACTTAACACAAAACAAATAAGAACTGCATTTTAAAAATGAGAGAGTATCAAGGATTAAGGAAAACATCACTAGCTAGCATATCTAATTCCACAATCTATCACCAAAACAAACGGTGATTACAAGAGTTTACACTCGTTACTTAGAGACGGTGCCTAAAGACGGTTTATCTCTAAAATACAAACAACCGGATGTGTTCATCAACCTTAGACGGTCGTAATTTGGTGACCGTCTCTAACTGTAGACTCAGATGGTTGAAAATTAGCACTGTCTCTAGTACTACTTCCCCCTCAGTTGATCTTTAAAATGAAACATCTCTAAAGGGTAACTGAGACGAAGGAAAATAGTGACGGTCTCCCTAGAAATTTGAACCACAAGCCGGTCACAAATATTAACCGTCTCCAGGGGCCTACTGAGGCGGACCGCCCGTCTCAAAAACTAGCTTCGTACACGTTTCAAAGATAACATGTGCGTTGATATGTTGTTAATGCAATTAGAAAATAAAGATCATGCACGAGTCAACAAACCCACGCGTCCACTCCCAGGTGTCCACTAGAGGGAAACCAACCTTCCCCGCGTATATAAACCCGCTCGGCCTTCGGTCTTCTAGGAGCTAGCGTCCTTTCCCCCTAATTTGTCTATTTAGAAAACCCTAATCTGCACCTTCCGACGCGCAAAAGCTCTTTCCATAGCCCCCTGGCTGCGCCATGAATCGTACGCATGAAGACAAGCCGGAGATGAAGCTATCGTATGCACGTCAATTTTGATAGAAAAGCGCAAAATAAAACATAGAGGTCACATGAAAACAATCTCACACATAATTTAACTAAATGTGTACATCGCCACCTACAGTTTACAATATTGAAATTACATAGTTCCAAGCACCGACAGGAGCTTAGCCGAAGCAAAACCGGTTTATGGCCCACCCAACCAAGCAGGAAAACATTTTTTTTTTACTTACTACTTCCTCTGTTTTAAAATATAAGAGGTTTAGCTTTGTAAAGCAAATGTATCTAGACTAGTTTTAATACCTACGTTCACTTAACTTAGTCTAGTTTTAATATCTAGACTAAGCAAATGTAACTTTTTTTGACAATGATAAAGCTACACCACAAAACTAGCTAGTAGCCAAAGGTGAGAAAAGGGAGCTAGAGAAGGAAGCTAGTCCGAGGAGGATAGCGTGGGAGCGAGGGAACAAGTCAAAGCTTGCGAACGCAGCTCGACGGCGACCAACGACGACCGGAACAGTAACACCCCCCGCCCGAAAAGAGAAAAACAAAGCCTTTTCCTTCCCAGTATAGTACCACCACCATCTGCAGCCTTCCCCCCGTCCCATTCCGTTCCCTCCACCCCCACCCCCCTCCTCCGCCAATCCCGCGCCACTTCCCTCCCACTCCAGACTTGATCACCGCCGGGCGAGCTAGGCGTCCGCCGGATAGATTGGTTGGTTGGTTGGTCCAGCGGCATGGGGTGCGCGTTCTCGAAGCGGGAGAAGGAGCCGGAGGAGGAGCAGTGGGTGGCGCGGTCGGTCCAGCAGCAGCAGCAGCAGGCGCTCGGGGCGGTCTACGACGCGCGCCGGAGCAGGTACGGCCCCGGCGACTACGACTCCGGGGAGCTCGCCATCAGGCCGCCGCACAAGCCGCACCAGTCCAGCAAGGTACCTTACTCTCCCCACCACCTCTTACTCTGTTCATTGCTTCACCTCGCGCTGCGCGAGCTTGCTCGCCGTCCGGGGACCTCTGGTTCGCGAGGAACAACTGAATTCAGCATGCGCGGCTTGCTTCCGGACCGCGCTGGTTCTCTCGCCTCGTCAGGCAGCCGCCGGCCGTGAGAAAATTTCAGTAATTTACACGGTAGCAGGCAGGCAGGATGAAAGCCTCTGAATTTTCAGTAATTCGAGCGAGGAGGCAATCCCCTCCAGAATGATGCTGGTCACGTTGAAGCCCGCCATGGCTAATGATTCCAGGCGAATTGAAGCCGGCAGAGTGCCGCGCAATTTCCAAGTTCTTCGACAGTACATAGCTACCTCCGTCCGTCCAGCCAGAAATCGGTTCGATTTCGATTCCGCGCAGATATTTCTGACGAACTCGGGGAATCAATCAATCAATCAATCAGCGTCAGCCGAAAACCACAGATACAAGAGACAGAGACAGAGCCAAGACACGGGCTTCGCTCGCTGGCTCGCTCCAGCCTGCGGAGTCAGAACGCAATGTGAAGTCAATCTAGGCGGCCCTTGTCTTTTCACACCGGATGGAATGGAAGCCCGGTCACACCCACACGCAGTTGGATTTATATTCCGTTTTCACTCGGATGCGAGTATTTTACGCCCAGGTTGCTGTCAGTGTCAGCCATCCATGGTCTACCCATCAGAGTTGGACCGGTCAGGGCAGTGACCCGGACAGAACCTTCTGTTCTGCCTCTGTTGCTTATGTTGACCACGCTTTCGGTGCCATCCATCCATCCATCGATGGAGATATTTCAGATGCCGTGCAGATCATGGACTTGCCCACACTTTGATTTGGTCTACACAGGAAGCCAGCCAGCACTGGACGGTCAAGTACAGACTGTGCATCCATCAATGGAGGAGCTTGTGATGATGCCTCTGTTGCTTCTGTTGACCATGCCATCGGTGGAGCTTTGAGATACTGTGCACATCATGGACTTGGCCACAGATGAAGTTACTGTTGGCATGAGTGGTGAAGTAGAGACTGTATGATGACAACGAAGTAGTAATCCTGGTGTGTGTTACTGTTGAAATGATTCGGATAAGCCATGAGCGGTGATTGGGCAGTTGACCACTTTTTCCATGCCATCCATCAAATGGAGCTTGAGATGCTACTGTGCAAATCATGGACAGGAACTTGTGCCTCTGTTGACCAAGCGATCAGTGGAGCTTTGAGATGCTGTGCAGATCATGGACTTGGCCGCAGATCAAGTTACTGTTGAAATGAATGGTGAAGTACTGATGACAACGAAGTAGTAATCCTGGTGTATGATACTGTTGAAATGGTTCTACCTGGAGACATGGTACTGAAACTTAAGCATCTGGTTGAGGGAGTTTGACGCCGTCAGTTGTAGATGCGTGCATATGTATCTCCACGGTTCCGGTAGCAAGTGTTCTAGCCTGGTCTAATTTGATCCGGCAGTGTGCATCCACGGGGTCGTGTTCGACGGTACAAAGTACTCTGGAAGGGTTATGGAGCAGCCTTGGAGGAGTAGCATGCACTTCAAGTTGGAAAAGATAGTGCTGTTATGTTTTTTAAAGGGACATACATCTCTCATTTTATCCGATAAAAAAGATCTCTCTATATTTTTTCCTTTCCCTCGTGCTATAGCATGTTATCTTTCTACTCAATGTCCAAGTCATACAAATCATACGTTATTACCCTGAGAATTTACCCGTAACGTTTTCCGATTAACTCTGACATACTAAGTTGATGCCAGGTATCAGACACAGGTACTTTATTTCTGGAGAAGGCTGTCGACGTGTTAGACACCCTCGGCAGTGGCATCGCGAGTTTGAATCATGGCAGCGGGTTTCTATACGGCGGAACAAACCGAGGAAATAAAGTCGACATTTTGGCGTTCGAAGTCGCGAATACGATAGCTAAAGCTTCCTGTTTGTGGAGATCATGTTCTGACGAGAGCATAAAGGAACTGAAGGAGGAAATTTTGCATTCAGATGGTGTGCGGATATTGATTTCCTCAGATCCCAGTGAGCTCTTGCATATTGCTGCTATCGACAAAAGGTATGAGGTTAAACAAACAGATTTTTATATTTTATTAATTCATCTTGCCATAATCATCATTGACGTGGACTTTAAATGGAACCCAACAGGGAAGAGCTTGCCATCTTTTCGAGAGAAGTGATTCGATTTGGTGACCTGTGTAAAGACCCCATATGGCATAATTTAGGACGCTATTTTGACAAGTATGCTTCTCATAATTATGCATTTCTTTTTGGCATGACACTATTTTACAACCTTATCAGCACTTCTTGTTCTGAAACTCTGTGGATTACTCTGATGTGCAGGTTAACGAAAGAATTCACGCCCCAGGATCATTCAAAAGAGCACATTGAAACAACTGTCAAGCAGTTGATTAGCTTGGCTCAAAACACTTCGGTATGTTTCTACTTAATTCCACAGCTGTATACTCTGCGAGCTGCTTGTGCTTGCTTTCTTACGTTTATGGAATCAAGAAGTGGCGCCTGGCATAGCTACTACTGTACTTCTCCAAATTACTGAACTGATAAATATCGGAACAAGAATCTATTCACAGGTTTTTAACGAATAGTTGAGCGTCTTGCATATCAGCCAGCTAGAACTATAGTTTGAGGGTGGATCAAGCGTTTTTTTGCATTCATACACTGGCTTGAAGCTTATGCTGATGAGCTAGTTCTATAACTGCAGGAGCTTTACCATGAACTGCACGCGCTGGATAGATTTGAGCAGGATTTTCAAAGGAAATTTCATGAAGAGGACTCTGCACCAGCAGCTAGACGAGGTAAAACCAGACCAATGAAATTTGTTAAACAACTTCGTAGATGCTAAAACTGCATGCATAGTGCCTTTCCTGTATCTCACCGGAAATAATGACTGTGCTATTAATAAAAAAAATACTACAACGAGCACTGTAGATTTCCATTATAAGGTGAAAAATAATGCTTTTGTTGGTTGTGCTACATATTTTTTTACTCTGAACTTCATTTAGTCTAGTAAGAAAGTTGATAGAGCAAAAGCTCATATGTTCTCTGCTGATCTTCCATCTTACCTCTTACAATGCAAGGCTCCAATTGAGCCAAATTATTACAGATTCTGTGATAAATAGAGGTAAACCAAGCATCACAGATAGGGCTCTTACATAGGGAACCAATGCCCAAAGGAAAATTCCACTTCTTCAGAAAATGTGCTAAAACCTACAAGAAATGAGAACTTATCTTCCTGGCAGTGCCGCTGGGGTTTGTAATACTACTTCAATATATTTCGCATTATACTTTTATATGGCCTTTTTTATGGGTGATGTTTATTTAGACACACCATGTATCGCTAAATTTGAGAACCAAGTGCTAGCTTGGTGGCAAGGCTAGCAGCCAGCCCACCCGGGTTTGAGTCCCCATGGGGACTAAATTAAACGGGGTGTTATCCAAGCATGTATAATCCGCTGCTGGAGAGATCTCATCTACCTAATAACGTATAGCCCACGAGGGATCATTCCATGGGGGTCAACATTTTTGTATCGCTAAATTTTCTATTGGAGATATTTACTGTATTCACTTTTTCCTCTTTGCAGAGAGTGTTATGATTTTGCATAGTGAACTAAAGCGCCAAAGGAATCTTGTGAAAAAATTGAAGAAGAAATCCTTGTGGTCCAGACCTTTGGAGGATGTAATTATCTTCATCCACATCTCTTTACTTTATGTCCTGGCTTTATGTAATACTTTCTGTTGGGTTAAGCCTGGTAGTGTTATATTGAGATATTGTGTGACGAGTGTGCTACTCATATTTTTCTTTCTTTTGAAGGATGCTAACATCGATTTGCATTATCCACTATCCAGATTGTGGAAAAGCTTGTCGACATCGCCATTTTTTTGGATAGACAAATCCGGGATGCATTCGGTGAAGTTGGTAAGTAATTGTTAATTTTCTGCTTTATTGTTTACACAAAATGTTTCTGACAATATCCTGACATCTCTCTGAATAAACAGTTCCTGTAGGTACTGAATTCGTCAGTTCCGAGCAAGTTCAGAACAAAAGGCTAGGCCCCTGTGGTCTGGCCCTACATTACGCTAACATTATCAATCAGATTGAAAATATAGTAAGTTAATTCGATGACCCATGTGATGTTTTTTATGCTTGCTTAATGTCTCACTTTCCTTATGTAGTCTGTTCTCATGTGACCTCTTATTATCTAGGAAACTAGTTCTGTTAACATGATGAACCATGCGTCTACTTATTTCCCTTTCCTTCTGGTGAACTGAAGTATTAGTGCTGATCTGTAATGAATATTTTCTGGTCACGCGGCATAAATATATGCCTGCCTCCTAGCTTAAAAAATACCAACTAGAAAGCCATTTTTGAAACTAAGATGTTATACAACTTTATATTGCATAAACTATGTCACCAGAGTCTGCATGCTGAAGTCTATACTCTTTAGCCCTCTATGTGTGATGCGCCATGGAGTAAAAATAACAAAGTGCACAAAGTTCTCAATCAATTATGTACTTATGCAGGTTTCTCGACCTCTCTCTCTTCCTCCTAGCGCTAGGGACAACCTGTACCATGGACTACCAATAGAAGTGAAGTCAGCACTGCGTTCACGGTTGCAATCAGTTAATACCGAGGAGGAGGTTTGTATTACACAACAACTTTTCAGTATATCTTTTATTTACGCATGTGGAATCTGCAGTAGAAATGTAAAATTCGTCGGTCGAGCTTAGCAGCAGTAGATTTTTAATTTATGCCTGTCCATAGACAAGGTTCAGTTCTGAAGCAGTGTAAGTTCAGTTGTCCCGTGTAGGCTGAGTACTGGAAGATATCTGAAGGAGCAAGCAAATGCATGGGATACTTAGCAGGCATTCTGCTTATTATAGGATGTGATAGGCAATTTACATACATTTTGCTGACAAGGGCCAGGGCTTTTGGTTTTGCTGTCGTTGTCGGTACGTCAAAGCGTTTTGCTAACCGTGACCCTTCGTTGTTCTGTGCAGCGTAGCGTAGCTCAAATCAAAGCTGAAATGCAGAAAACCCTTCGCTGGATGCTGCCGATAGCAGAAAACACAACAAGGTAGGCTGAGATTTTTAGCAAGACCATTCTGAGCATGTTTATTTTTCTCCCTTTCTCCAAAACTCACAGTTTCCGTGCTTGTTCCAGAGCGCACCAAGGGTTCGGATGGGTCGGTGAATGGGCCAACTTCGGGTCAGTCTCAAATACCATGATCTCCTCATCTTGATTCCTTCAGAATGTCCTGTAGATGATACATCATCTACGCTTGTTTGCACCATAAGCCTAACGTAGCGATTTTTTCCAGGAGCGACATGGACGAGAAGTCAGGCTCCCGGCACGGCGTGACCCGGGTTCAGACGCTCCACCATGCCGACAAGGCTGCCACCGAGCAGCACATGCTGGAGCTGGTGGTGCTGCTCCACCACCTGGTGATGCAGGTGAAGAGCCGAGGCTACGGGCACAACAAGTCGGGCCGGTCCCGGTCCTCCCGCCGAAGACCGTCGTCGGAAGCTCTGCAATCCGACGACACCAGGCACACCACGTCTCCGATGAACAACAACAGTGGCGGCGCGTGCCCGAGCCCGCTGTCGGACTCGGAGCGCGAGACGCTGGACCACCTGAGCTTCCGGAGGACGACGAGCTACGGCAGGAGTAAGAGCTGCGAGCCCCGGCCCGGGAGGGCGAGCAGGGCGCACCGGAGCTGGGACGCGTGCCGGAGCCACGGGAGCTCGCCGGCGAGGGAGATGGGGAGGCGCTCGGCGTCGGGGTGTGACCAGATGGCCAGGGACCTGGATGTAATTGATGGGCTGGGCAGACTGACTCTATCATCGTTTAGTTAGAAGAGGAAAGACATATATGGTGCGTGCACAGAGTAGGTATTCTTTTGCGGTGTTCTTCCGGCGTGTCGATTGATCGTATATAGTATATCGTGTATATGTGTGCTGTGCCCCTTTACATATATATTCCCTTAGATTATGTACATATACGGAGTAGTTTATATATATGTAATTTAGCAGTATCACAGTTTGGGGTGATTAATTTGAATGGGAATACAGCAAAGTTCAGAAGTGATGTTCCATCGCCTCACCCCATTTTTCTTCTTGTAGCCTCTCCACCACGGTTGCACCACTGATGCACATAGGCGCACCATTCATTTGTCTGTTCAGAAATGAGGATATTTAATAATCTAAAGAAATGGGAGATTTATGTTCGATGGACGATGGTGATAGCAATAGGCTTTGTAGTAATATCTCAATTTTCAGTTTGTTGGCAGCTTGTTGCTTTCATTTTTATTTTTCTTAGCACTTAATCAGGACTCAGCTGGAGAACCTTCCAATGGAATAATTTGATCTGGTTCTTCTTATATCTCATGACAGAAACATGCACGTTCATGCAAGAATATCTTCACCCAGTGTAAATCGCCTTTGGTATCTTGGTATATCCACTACCAGAAAACAAAATATTTCTGTGCGCTGAACTATTTCCCTGTAGGGCCCGGAACGAGCCGACACTAAAATTGTTTGTACTGTGGGCCGGCTCCGGCACGTCAGGAGTATGTCAAATTTTCATGTGAGTTTTACCGTCGTGTCCTACAGCTAACCCACAGAAGAATAAGGAGTTCAGCTAGCGCGCCAAAGAATTCAGCTAGCGCGCCAAAGGATTCAGCTAAGCCTCTTTTCGCGCGCTTTGCCGTGCCACGCTCTGGTAGAAAGAAACCCTTGGACCGAAAATTCCCAATTATTTCACACACCCTACCTGAAGCTTCTAGCTGCGCCCAAAATCGCTCTCCGCCCCCAAATCCCTCGCGGCCTCCGACCTCATCCCAACTGGTTGGGTCGTCGACCACCATTCCGGCTGCCCGCGCTCCCAATAGTCCGCCGCCGCGGTCGTCCACCTCGCTGAGGTGACGTTCCTCGCCGCCTCCGTCACTCGCCAGCGACCCCTCCCTTCTCCGAGCGCTAGTCATTCCCCTTCCAGGTGCCGCCTTGACCGCCGCCTCCTCGTCCCAAACACCCCTGCACCCCTCTCAGTCCAGCACCCTCTCCATCTCCGGTGACTTCCCCAGCTGCCGTGTCTCAGGTATTTTCCCCCAACTCCAGTTGATTTGACCTTTATCTTTTCGGTTGTTGCTCCTGGTGTCTATATTAACCTGAAATTTCTTGTCTTTTGGAGGCCTAAGTAACATCTTTGAAGAGCACATTAGTACAAAGGGGTTCAGTTATTTTCATTGAGCATTAGCAGAACGAAGCTAGATTTTTCCCAATGGGGTCAGCTGTATGTTATCAGTATTTCAGTTCCGTTCCTGTAGGAGCAGGATACCAGATCATTCTCTATAATTAAATCCCCATGAGCCAGCTCCCCTGCAGGAGCAGGATACTTGAACATTTTTTTTGTCTTCTGTTGGAACAATTGGTGTGTAGGGAATTAGCAGGATACGTACTTAATCAATCTTTTTCTTTTAGCAAAAAGGGGAATACTGAATACTACATTCCTGAAATCTATTTTTTCACCACAAGGGTTGTTTATCCGATGTATTTGAAAAGATTAGCATATTTGATGTGTCGAGTGATTCTAACTATTTTATGTCATTTGGTTCTGTAGGTCTTGGTTGTGTCAGCAACGTAGACGGTCTTCTATTGGACTTTGCAAGCTTATTTGCTACCTTGGTGATTTCACATTAACACTATTTCAGCAACTTTGGTAAGCATTAACTCTCAACTTGATTTTTTTGTCTTTTGTATATTGATGTGTTGTTTGGGGTGATATATATGTATTGCTGCTGCTAAATACCTCATCTTTTCTATTTTTTGTGTTGTTTGAAGTGATATATGTGTATTGATGCTGCTAAATAGCACATCTTTTGTATACCTCTGTGTTATTTGAGGTGGTACATTTGTATTGCTGCTGCTAAATAGCTCGTCTTTTGCATATTTTTGTGTTGCTTGAGGTGATATATGTGTATAGGTGCTGCTAAATATCTCATCTTGAGTATTATGTTTGGTGCTGTCGATAAATAGGCAAATAACTGATATATATATTTACCGTTTTGAACACATAATTTGGTAAATGGCAGATCGTGTATGGATGTATAGTGGTTGACAGTTTGGTCAAATTCCTTCTAATCAATGGCTTGAAGAAACCAAACGATTTTTAGACCATGGATGATATGTTAGTTGACCTAGGTGGTAACCGTCCTCCACCAATTGAGGAAGAACCGACCTCCTCTGCCAAGGCTTTCGATAGGATGGTCAGCAGTGCCGATGAATTTGTCCATGAGAACACAAGACACTCGTGTCTTTCTGCAGTAGCTTGTTTGCTAGCTATGAAATCCCAGTATAATATGTCAATTGCACATTATGATGCCTTCCTGGAAATCATCCATGAACTTTTGCCTCCCAATGCTAACTTGGCCAAAGACTTCTACCAATCTAAGAAACTTTTAGAAGGCCTTGGTATGCCTTATGTCAAGATTGATGTGTGTAAGAACAATTGCATGTTGTACTACAAAGATAATGAGCATAAAGAGAACTGAAGAGGCAGAATGCTAACCTACAACAAACAGTGGGGATGCACCAGCAGGTCATATTGGTACTTCTAAATTTTTGCATGTATTTAGATCTAATGACAAACAGTTCACTATAGCAATAATGATATGTTCCTTTTCACAGACACTTTATAAGGAGCTAGGAAAAGAGCTACCATCAGATGTGCTTCGCCAACTAACAAGTTCCCAACCTTATGTAAGTACCTTTACTACTGGAAATTATTCTGGTAGAAGCATGCACTCACTTTCAACTTTTAGTTTCAGATTCCCACTATGGCAACTAGTCATCAATAATGTGAACGAATCTTTGTATTGGCCAATTGGAAAGTAGTAGTGGAAGACAACATTATGCCATAAATAAATAGTACGATTGATGCTTTCTAGTATATTCTGCTGTGTATATTAGACAGAGATCTTGGTTTGCATGAATATCTGTATTGTTCAATTGATAATCTAGAACTGTTGTTACCCAACTGACTGTGCTATGGTTAACTCACAAAAAGCAAAAGCTTCTATGTTCTTTACCTGATGTTTTATTGCAACGATTTGTTCAAGTTTTACTGTAATGTTTGATTGTGGAAAATATTCTTCCAAAGTTCTTGGTTTGGCTAAATAAACCTTCACATGCAGGGGACTACAAACTCATCTCAGGCAGGCGATGACAACACTAGCAATTGTGGCTCAGGTGTGAACAGTGGCAGCGACGAGTCCGGGGGGAACATTGGTGCTAGTAACCCTGGCACTAACTAATATAGTGAGTTGTGGCAACACTAGTTCCAACAACTGAAATGAGACTTGAGAGGTGAAGGTGGTTGTTTGTGTTTACCATGGAGTGTCTTTTGATTGGCTATGGTATTGACTTGGAGCCGATGTTAGTAGTAGCACCCCCTGTAGCATTTGATAGGTTAATATACATACGTTTGTGGAATATTTTGTACAATGTTGCTACTGGCTAGTGATTTGGATGCAAAAACTGTATGTCCATGCAAGTTGAACATTTTGTAATATGCTCGGATCTCAAATTTATGCATATTTCATTTGCTTTTGGAAAATATCTTATGTATGCTTGGTTGTGGCTATGCACATGCGTGGAACTTACCATATGTTGGGAATTAAAATTCCGATCCAACCAAGCTTTCCTGGAACCTGTAATTTGCATGCAATGCTGTCTGGATACTACTGACAGTTGAGCCGACAGAGATAGAACTTTGTGTTTTGGTCTAAATCCATATTCCTGTCGTCTCAGAACCGACAGAGATATTATCTACGACGACAGTAGTAAGACATGAGTGATCCTGACGTGATTCATTTTTGCTGACGGTCACCGACAGCACTTACCGTCAGGAATATAACTTCTGTCGGCTGGTCGACAGGCAAACACGTATTTCCCTGTCGAGCTATCACTGTCGGATTTTGCTGACGGTGCACCGTCAGAAAATAGTATCCCTGTCGGTTCTGCCCCTATCCCTGTCGGTGTTCAACCCACAGAAATATTCTGTTTTCTGGTAGTGATCCGACGGCAAAAAAACATGCACATTCATTCAACAAGAATATCTCCAGCCAGTTCCAACAAATATAAACCCTACAGTATTTTATTCGCAAAAAAAAACTACAGTCTATACTTCTTTGTCAATACATTCGCTGAGATGGATGATCTCTACTCCCATCTCATGGGAAAGCAAGCTCTTCTCCCAGCCACAACATCACTCTCTCTTTTCTCCCCTTCAAACCAAAAACACATTTTCTCCTTTAATTCTGGGTGGTCCAGGTTCTGTCCAATACAATTCAGAGAGTGCATATCTTCTCCAGGTCAGAGGTCTCCCATCTTATCAGGATCATATCACCCAATAATGCGAACGCCTCCATCTCCGCCGCTCTCTCCGCTCCACCACCCACATGTACGCGGCGAGAGAGACCCTGGCTTCCATCTTCCCGGCCATCGTCGTCGACGTCGTGGTGAGGGTGTTGTCGGTGTCTCCGACAACCCACGCCCCACCCACCAAATTGATGATAACACCATCCATCACAACTCTACTTGCTCTTAGCTTGATTGCCCTCTTTTCGGCGCCACCTAGACGCACACCGGCACCGCATCCTAACACAAGACAAAGCACGTGCAAGCCTAGTGGCGATTTTCGCCCCTCCAAATGTGTATCATGAAAAGACTGCAATCTGGGTGGGGTTTTCTTATCCTGAACACACTAGCATTGCGGTGGTGTGTGGGGTTTAGCATAGCTATCATGTCTTGATGCAGGAAAAAATGCAGAAAAATCTGGGTGTCATCTAGAACTCCAGATCGATGCAGAGCAAAAATGGGTTCTTGGTCGTGACTAGTTCAGTGTAGAACAAAATGTGAGGTCACGGTGGCTCATCCTGCACACGGACAGCACGGCTTTCGCTTTCAGAGACAGTTAGCGGCCCATAGACGCCGGATTCAGATGACCACAAACAACAGGTCTTCCAGAAGTCTGAAAACTTCCAAAATATCATCAGATCATCCAACAATTGACCTATCATCGTCGTGGAAGTAGCAGTATCTAGGCTGGGACATTCGAGAACACCAAGAAATTCTGCTATCATCCAACAGTGTGGGGCATTTCACAAGGTCATGACTTCTTGTTTAAACATATTGGTCACATTCATTTTAAACGACACATATATACGGACATCTATCATGTCTACAATTCCAGAAAATCTCTCGGTTTTCAACCCTATCATGATTGAACTAGCCATAACGAATTATCACCGAATTTGAATTAAATTTTAAATAATTTGGATGTAGAACAAAATTAGGTTCTTGGCCATGACAAGCAAGTGGAGAAAAAAAAATAGCGGTCAGGAACTCACGGCAGCTCATTACACGTACCTTTCACTTCTATAGCAATTTGCGGCCGCGAGGTGTCGGATTCAGATGACCACGAACAAGTGTTCCACAAGTCCAAGTGAATCCAAATATAACCTTATTGTCCACCGCCGAGGTAGTATCTCAGCGGGCAAACACCGGAAATTGTACAATCCAAGTGGAGCGTTTCAACAAGCTATGACTCTTGATTAAAGGCACTAGCATCATTGCACATCTATATATGGTCTCCTGGAAATATAAACAAGAAAACTCTTTGCTCTGCCTCCTTGGGTCGAGTTGTATGGTGCGGGTTTGGTCTTTTCTGGACTTAAAAACTCTTTTATCTATCGATCGAAACGCAAAGC
Organism: Avena longiglumis; assembly: GCA_030063025.1. NCBI lineage: Eukaryota > Viridiplantae > Streptophyta > Magnoliopsida > Poales > Poaceae > Avena > Avena longiglumis. Next base: position 35,983,643 of record CP125979.1, read on the forward strand.
TTTTGCGGTTTTGTGAAAAAATAAACAAGAAAACTCAAAAATAGATCTAAAAAGCTTAGGTATCCTAAATTTTACACCAATGAAAATATGAAATATATGTTACTACATCACATAAATATGCCATTATATTCTTATTCGAAAATAAGTGTTATACTGATGTTTTATAGTTCAGAAATGAGGAGATTTAACAATCAAAAAAGGGGGGATTTATGTTCCATGGCGATAGCAATAGGCTTTCTAGTAGTATCTGAATTTTCAGTTTGTTGCTTCTATTTTTATTTCTTTAGCACTTAATCAGGACTCAGGGGAACAACTTTCCAATTGAGAAGATCTGTTCTGGTGCTTCTTATACCCCATGACAAAAAAAACATTGCATATTCGTGAAAGAATATCTTCAGTCAGTTCCAACAAATAACTGAGAAAGCACTGATAAATACTACGGAACTATCATATCTGTAGTCTTGGCCCAGCTCTTCTCTTAGCCCCAGAATCATAGTGTTCATTTCGCTTGAGACAGACAAGGCACTTTCGCCTTTAATTGTGGTTGTTCCATGTGTTAATCGCCTTGAGTATCTTGTTATATATATCTCATGGAAAAAACATGCATATTCATTCAAGAATAATATCTTGAGCCAGCTCCAACAAAGATAAATCATGCAGTCTATACTTCTTATCAATATGTTTGTTGAGATGGATGATATCTGCTCCCATCATCGGCAGATCTTTTCCCAGCCACGACATCACAGCCTTCCTTTTCCCTTCAAATCGAGAAGGCATTATTTTCGCCTTTAATTCTCGGGTGGTCCTGGTTATGTCCAATACAATTCAGAGAGTGCATATCTTCTCCAGCTCAGGTCTCCCATCTTATCAGCAGTGGGATCATATCACCCAATAATGCGAACGCCTATTCACATATCCGTTTAATTTCCCGGCCATCTCCGCCGCTCGAGCTCCACCACCCACATGTATTCGGCGAGAGAGACCCTGGATTCCATCTTCCCGGCCGTTCGTCGACGACGTCGCAATGGCGCGCGTGGTGATGGTGTGGTCGGCGTCTCCGACGACCCACGCCCACGCCCCACCCACCAAATTGATAACACCATCCATCACAGCTCTGCTTGCTGTTAGCTTGATTGCCCTCTTGTCGGCGCCACTCCAAATGTGCATTATGAAAAGCCTGCAAGTCAAACGAGTCGGCCAGCACCAGGTTCGTGGACGCGGCATGCAGAAAAATCAGGGGTCCAGATGCAGGAAAAAATGCAGAAAATCTGGGAATCATCTAGAACTACAGATCGATGCAGAGCAAAAATGGTCGTGAGTCGTGACTAGTTCACTGTGGAAAAAAAAAAGTGAGGTCACGGTGGCTCATCCTGCAAGCAGACTCAGCTTTCGCTTTCAGAGGCAGTTAGCGGCCCACAGGCGCCGGATTCAGATGGCCACGGACAAATATTTCACAAGTCCGAACGAATCGAAAATATCACCTTACGTCCTTATCATCCACCGTCGAGGTAGTCTCTCAGTCAGTGAACACTGGAAATTGGACAATCCAAGTGGAGCATTTCAAAAATCATGACTCTTATTTAAACGCACCCGCAACACTGAAACGACACATATCATGATATATGGTATCCTGTAAATATAAACAAAACTCAAAAATAGATCTAAAAATCTTAGGTGTCCTTAATTTAGACCAATGAAAACATGAAATACATGTTACATGTGACAAAAAGTATATCATTATATTCTTGTTCCAAAATAAGTTCATAGTGATATTTTTTGTGCTACATAAATAACATATGTTGGTGAAAACGACCGATTAACTAGACGTAATAAATATTCAAAAAACTGGTGAAAAGCGTAAAGTCCCTTTCCTCCTTGTTGAGGAAGACGGAGGAGGTGGATTGGCAACCGGACCAGAGAGTGGTGCCGCGAAAGCAACAACCTCCACACGCTAGGAGAAAGAAGGCAACACAAAATGTTGTGCCGAGCCAAAAAATGCGTCGCTGTTGTTAGATGTATATATCTGTATATTGTATTTCTCCCATATGTTGGGAGAACTTTGCGTATTTGTTACATGCATCTTATATATTGGCGCTGGCGAGAGAATCTGAGTTGCTTATTCCTAACGTGGTATCGAGCCACGTTAGCGTCCTCTTTTTCGCAACCGTCTTGCCCGCGTCTACTGTCGCCTTGCCTTGCCGTCATCGCCCTCTCGCCGCACTCTGTTTTCAGATCTGGATCCAGATCAGTTTTCACCTCGTGCACCTTGTGATTCCACCTCGCAGGATCGAGTCTTCGTCGGTTCCGATTTGGATCTGCCTGCTCCACGCGCGGTTCCTGTTCCCGATTGGATCGAGTCCTCGATTTGGATCGAGTCTTCCTCGGTTCCTGTTCCCGATCGAGTCTTCGTGGGACTGCTCGGGACTCCCTGCTCAAACCGACGCGTGGGACTGCTCGGGACTGCCTACTTACTCGCAGCGATGCTGCTCAAACCGATGAAGCGAAGCCGTGCGGCGCGTGGAGACCTCGCGCCTACAGCGGACGCCGCGCCCTCGGGCCCAGCACGCCCGCTGCGGGACTGGACCGCCCGTGGCGTGCGCTGCCGCGTTCGCCCGTCCGTGTCGGGATTAACCTCGGTAGGTCGAGGCGGGGAAAGACGATGTCTTGTCCCGTCGATTGCCGAAACTCGGCCTGTCGGCGAATCATGGTTATGTCGGCCGATGGCGGAGACAAGAAGCCCGTATAGGTATCAAGTGGTTACCGGCGAGTTAATGAGAAACTCGGGGTTACCAAATGATCTTCATGCGGTGAGGCAGGCGAGTAACATAAGGTAAGGCGAATGATCTGAAGCTTGCGGAGAAGGAGAACCCCAAGGTCAAACTATAGCTGCGGGCTAGAAGGAATCGAGCAGGGCCAAGCACAAGAGACAAGGATGCCTGGCAGTAGGCGAGAAGGAGGTCACGGAGGTGGCAGTCCTGAGCCGAGGCACGCAGAGGGCTGGAGCTTCTTGTCGTTAGAAGGCGGCGAGGGAAAGGAGGCCGAACTACTATTTTGGGACAAGCATATTCCACGAATATGCTTGCCTCGTCGACCTAAGGGCACCCAAAGCACCCTTTATAAGGGAGGTTTGGACCACGAGGGATCGATTTTTGAGCACCGTTAGGCTGGGGAGATTCATCTTGTCACTGGATCTGACTCAAGGAGCACTTGTAATCCACCAGAGAGAAATAAAGTTCATCACTTTGGCGGCTTGAGTGTAAAAAGGCAGTTGCATCTTCCTCCCGATCCACTAGCATCCATTGGCCCGTGCTTTAGCCTACCCATGGCATCTGCCGTGCCACCACCACGATTGGCGCCCGCGTGGGGCCGGCGGTGCTAATGGAGTTGTGATCCGGACGGAAACTTCATCAACCGTGGCCAGCGTTGTTTACGGCTTGGTCGAGATTTGGTCTCTGCGACTATGTCGAGACAATGCGAGAACTCGAGGAACCACACACATAGCGGGATCTTCATCGGCTGGCAAGCACGGGTCTACGTCGGCGTCGACATCACCGACATTTATCCTCACCGAGTTGTTGTTGCGGGGAACCACCTCGAAGCCTTGGGTGTCCGTCGAGAAGCATCTGGCAGCGTCGGTGATGGTCGCAAGACGAGGGGCGCAAGCGATTAGCCGGGTCAGCGGAGAACCGCAGCTTGCACAGGTCCATAAGCGAGAACACTGCAAACCACCGAGGTAATTCCGCGGTGACAAACCCGAGCTACGACACCACCCCAAAGGCACCAAGAGTGAGAGGACCACCTCTGGAGACCAGAGAACATTCTTGAGCAACTATAGAACTTAACCACACCTTGCACCGATACTTGATCCGGCAAATGCTCGAGTGAGTTAGAGGAAACCGAAAAGGTCTTTGGTAGAGGCCAAAAAGTATCGACCTGCGAGAATCCTTGAACAGGACCACGAGAGAATATGCAAAAGCTAATAAGCGATATCGCTTTGCAGCGGTGGGCGAACTAAGATTAAGAGGAAAGAACCTCATGAATGATATTAACAAGAGCATGAAGCTCACGAGCGAATCAGGCGATTTGGGTTTCTTAGGTACAATACCCGGAAAAAACCTAAAGCGGCAAATGCCTTGACATTAAACTAGAGGGTTAACGAGAAGCTCGGCGAAGCAACAAGAAAGAGTGAATGAGCTGTGCGCATCGCGAACCAGCAAAATGAGGAAATGCTCGAGCTAACCCAGCAAGACCGGGGCTTCACGGATGGTTCATTCGGGCAGCGGCCCGCTTTATCTGCGGCGGCATCTTCACCGAAACAACGCTAGAAAAGAAAGCGGTAACCTCGGGAAGGAACAAACAAATTGTTCCGTATGACCCGGCAATAGCTGGAAAGGTGAATGAGAACGGAGGCAATGCTGGCCGAGGTAATAGTGGGAGAGAAACCACGGCCGTATGGAAAAGGGCGGCGGCCGAGGTAATGGGGAGCACGGCGAGAAAGAACCGCAAGAGACAATCATGAAAACCAAACCCGGCGAGTAAGGAGAAGCGCCTCAACCAAGACACGAGCCTCGGCGGGAAGAGAAGTGAGGCCAGCTCGTTATAATCGGATGAATGAGAGGTATAATGATGGATATTCCGGTAGAATATGCAAACCAAGGTGGAGACAATCACTATGGGATGCGAGGATAGAATCTGTCTGAGACTTGCCCGACAAGTGATGCAAGAGTAAATTGGATCGGTTATACCGGTCCGAGCTATTGGAAGAGCAAGGTCCACCGTCGGCATGTTTTGGACCACGGATCATGGGCGAACCACCGGTGCCAAATTTTCGGTTGGCAAGGGCACAAAAGCATAATGGAAGTACCAAGCCACAAGGCGGTTGATTGATTATGCCACGCGGTGAAAATAGCGGGTGGCAACCTAAGATGGGCATGCGGTATGTCCCACAGATGTTGGAAGGACCAGCCGGTATGGTTGAATAATCAACCGGCGGCGATATCAACTCTGGTTAGATTTCGAAGAGATGTTAAATCGACAACTTTACCGGCACATACAAGAGACCGAATAGACCCTGACTAGCCATGTGCAAGCGAGGCGAATGAAACAGATAGAGAGTTTTAACTCGATGGTGTAACTGAAACTCATGTGAAGGAGTTATCGAATCATAGCGATCGCTTGGTTCGCTGAGGGCTGCCGTTACGGCGGTGTCTTTGTAACGCTGCGCAGAGAATATGCCGACCACCTTTGGCGAGACTATCGAATAGCGGACTCCTATGCATTGGGTGACCCAACGGAGTTAATGTCGGCGGATCATCGTGAGCAACAAGACCATTACGAGAGAGTTGGCGGGTCATCTAGGCGTGATTTCGGAGGAAGAAGAAGAGAAGAGAGGCGGATTATAGGTATAATTCGGCCCGGTGGCGGCGTAGCAAGATCGGCCGAGTCACGGAGCAACTCAGCAGCGAAAAATGGACCTCAACGGTGGACCGCAAGAAATGATGGAAAGAGGCAATGGACCCCGAGCAAAAGAAGCAATGGCAAGAGAGGCGAAGTATACGTTTGAATCCATGTTGGATCGGCCGTGTAAATTTCACGTCAAACCCATCAAGAGACCAAATCATACAACCCGGCAATGCGCTTGGATGAAAAATGCGATGGGGAACCCGGCGAATTCGGCTCCCCATCGGTGCAACTGACATCGGCCCGCGATTAAGCGGAGCAAATACGACATCGATGCTACCGCCTCCCCGAGTGCGATAACTTCGGATCGGAGGGATGCGATGCATCAAGTAATGAACGAGGCGGGGCGGAAGGATAAATCCGGCAAATCTTGGGCGTAATGATTACAGGAACATCACCGGTCTTATTGTGTGTTCACGAACGACAGCAAGACAAGCGAGCGTCTGGCGCCGACATATGGAAGTGAATGCGGTTGTACCAGCGGTGCCAAGATACCGCCATGGTCGATCGGAGATGACTTGGAGCATGAAAGATCACCCCAGTAATGCGAGTCCGGATCATACGCACTTGTGTTGGATCCGACATTTGTGGGACCAAGCATCAATGTGAAATTCTCAAAAGTACTCATCGACAATGGAAGCGATATTAACATCATGTACAAAGATACCATGCACAAGCTCGGTATATCACGAACATGCTACGATCCACGAGAACAACTTTCCATGGGATAGTGCGGGGCTTTCATGTGAGCCCATCGGTAAAGTCCAGTGGGCGTGTTATTCGGACAAGAGATAAGCTGCAGGCGTAAAATTTGGAATTTGAGGTGGTCGATGGAAAGTTGTTATCATGCTCTACTCGGACGGCCCCTTGGCCAAATTCATGAGCAGTCATATAGGTTATCTAAAGATGAAGTTACCGGACCACAAGGGGTGATAACGATCAGGGATTACAAGAAGTCAATGGAGTGTGCCTCGGCGGGTCAAATTTGGCGAGTCATTGGTTATAGCAAGAGAAAGAAAAGGATTCAGAGGTAGCAGCCCTACGCATCGGCACAATTAAGCATGCCTGCAGCCAACCCTCATGGCGGTGTTTCTTTTCAACCGACCAAAGAGACGAAGAAATTTCAGATTGATGAGCAATTCCAGGCGCCGTTACTATTGGTGCGGTCTTGGCGCCAAATAGGAAGGCGAGCTCACCAACTTCCTCCGTGAGAATCGGGACATATTTGCATGGTCAACTCAAGATCTGCAAGGTGTCTTAGGGAGTTAGTGAGCACTCTTTAAACGTCGAGGCGGGGAGCACGGCGGTGAAGCAACCTCTCCGCCGCTTCGCGAAGACAGGAGAAAAGTAATAGGGGATGAAATAGCTCGGCTTCTCGCCGCCGGGTTCATCATGGAGGTGCTTTATCCAGATTGGTTATCAAATCCGGTGCTAGTAGAAAAGAAAAAAGATGACCCCAATGTAGCCATTGTATGGCGAATGTGTATCGACTACACTAACCTGAACAAGGCGTGTCCGAAAGATCCTTTTCCGTTGCCTAGAATAGACCAAGTCATTGACTCGACCGCTGGCTGTGAGCTGTTATCATTTGTAGACGCGTATTCGGTTTCCACGGATCTTTATTAAATCAGGCCGATCAAATACAGACTGCATTTATTACCCCGTACGGGGCTTATTGTTATCGCACAATGCCATTCGGCCTGAGAAATGCAGGAGCAACATATCAAAGATGCATGCAAAAATGTTTACATGATCAGATAGGAAAAAATGTACAAGTATATGAGGATGAAATAGTCATCAAAACTAGGGAGAGCAAAGCCTTGCTAGAAGATATACGGCAGACTTTTGCGAACCTGAGAAGGTTCCGAATGAAACTTAACCGGAGAAGTGCACATTTTGGCGTCTTACGGGGAAAATTACTCGGTTTCCTTGTGTCCGGCCGGTATCGAGGCTAATCCAACAAGATAAGGCGATAGAAAGAATGGAATTGCCAAGATGCTTGAGCGATGTACAAAATTCACGGCTCTAGCCTCGCTTAGTCGATTTGTATGTCGGCTAGGAGAAAAGGCGCTACCACTTTATCGGTGATGAAAGTCGGACAAATTCATTTGGACTCCCAGCGGACATTGCATTTCACGAATTAAAAAGATGCTAGTTCTGCACCCATTTAGCTTCTCCATTATCGAAAGAACCTATGCTACTCTATAGCGGCTACCAATCGAGTAGTTAACCTTTGTGGTGGTAGTGGAGCGACTTGAAGAGGGTAAATCAGTCCGAGGCCGTTATACTATCTGAGTGAAGTATTATCCACTTCAAAGCGAATTATCCGCACTATCGAAGATGGCTTATGGAGTATATATGTCGGCAAAAGCTTAAGCATTACTTTGAAGAGCACCCTATCAAAGTAATGTGAGGCACCCATAGCCGACATATTGAACAACAAAGATGCAAGTGGCGAATAGCAAAATGGGCGTCGAGTTATCACCATATGCTCCACAATTTGATAGAAGAGATGCGATCAAATCTCGGTATCGCCGACTTTCTAAATGGCGGGAGGTGCAATATGAGCCACCTTGCCAGATCAAATTCTTGGACAATGCATTTTGATGGTTCCAAACTAAGGAGCGGTTTGGGCGAGGAATAGTCTTGACCTCGCCTAAAAAAGATCGGTTGAAATATGTCACCGAAATACATTTTGCCGCATCCAACAATGTAGCTGAATCTGAAGCACTAGTCCATGGATTAAAGGTGGCAAAAGAAATTGGAATCGCCGAATCCTATGTTACGGTGACTCGGATCTAATGTCTGACAAGTATCGGGCACTTGGGCATTAGATGCTAATATGGCTTTATCTGATTCCATGTGCGAGAAGTCGGTGGATATTTTGAAGGATGTGAATTCCACCACATACCACGAAGCGAAAATGGCCAGCGACACATTGTCAAAATTAGGATCAACCGGCGATCAATTCGCCGGTATTGCCTGGAGCACCTCGAAACCATCAATAAACCCATCGCGAGTCGAATCAATCTTTATCGGCAAGTTCTGCGAGAAAATCATCGCCAATGGAGGTAGATCCGCGAAGATTCGGAACCCATAAAGAGGGGGACGAGGTAATAGCAATCATGAATGGGCGAGGTATATATCGTCGGCCGAAAACATGGAGATGAGCGGTGAAATCACTGCGAAAGAAGCGATCTTGATATGGGCGCAACCCATATTTTCGTATCTAAAAGCGGCATTGCCGAATAATGAAGTATTAGCCGACAAACCGTCGGAAGAGCAAAAGCCTATACGATCATAAACAATGAGTTATATAAGAAGCGTATGAGCGTATTGCGAAATGCGTGAGTTCCGGAGGGTCGAGAAATCATACGGACATACACCAAGGAGAATGTGGGCACCATGCTTCGTCTCGCTTTAGTAGCCAAGGCATTCGGGCATGGATTTCTTGACGGCGTTAAAAGAGGCAGAAGAATTAGTTAAGAAGTGCAATGGTTGTCAGAGATATGCAACCAGAATACATATGTCGTCGGCCGAATTAAAAACAATACCCATCACTTGGCCATTTTCTGTATGGGGTTTAGACATGGTGGGACCGTTCAAGCCGGCGAGAGGAGGGATGACCCACATCTTAGTTATGGTAGACAAGTTCACAAAATGGATTGAAGTAAAACCAATCAAAAAATGTGATGGACACACAGCAGTGAAATTTCTCAAGGATATCATCTTGAGATACGGATACCCACACAGCATTATTACAGATAATGGCACGGATTTTGCAGAAGGAGCCTTCGCCAGATTTTGCCAAGAGAAGCACATAAGACTAGATGTTGCCTCGGTGGCCCCCCGACATCAATGGGCAGGTTGAAAGATCTAATGGACTGGTGTTATCGGGAATAAAACCACATTTGGTTGAACCATTGCGGTGATCGGCGGGATGTTGGATAGAAGAAATCCCAGCCGTGTTATGGAGTCTCGGACTAATCCGAATAGATCAGCAGGTTACACCCCATTCTTTACGGTATCTGAAAGGCAAGGTACTCGGTACATAATCTATGACTCGCCAAGAGTTGCTCGACACAACTTCGAAACAAATGAATTAGCTCGGCAAGATGCCGTAGACACATTGGAAGAAGCCGAGTTGACATTATCACGATCGGCTATTTATCAACGAACTTACGGCGATATCACAGCAAGAAAGTGAACCCAAGAGTATTCAAGGAAGGAGATCTAGTCCTCCATTTGATGCGGCCTAAGCATGCACAAATTATCACCCCCATGGGAAGGACCATTTATCGTGAGCAAAGCATTGCACAACGATGCATATTATCGATTGATGCTCAATCCCTGGAGAGAACAAGGCGCAAAGCTGGTGAAGAAGCGCGCCCACGGAATGTGGCTTTACTTGACCATTTTACTCATAGTGTTGTATCTCAAGGTCGAAAAACCAAGGATGTATTTGTACCTCGGCACCCAGGCGGTGACTCGGGGGACCGCCGTAGGTTATATTTATTTCATATTATATGTTCAAACCTCGGCTTTTAAGCGATTACTCGGGGCGCCATATGTGATGTTATTTCATGTTTGATATTTGAACCTCGGCACCCGAGGCGATTACTCGGGGCGCCATATGTGATGTTATTTCATGTTTGATATTTGAACCTCGGCACCCGAGCGATTACTCGGGACTGCCATATGTAATGATTATTTGGTATTATATGTTTAAATCGGAATCGGGCGATAACTCGGGCGCCATATGGTATATTTATTTCTTGGCGACCAAAGCGGTGACTCGGGGAATGCCATATGTTGTGTTCTTTTCATGTTACGAATAGGCACCTTGGTGCCCAAAGCATTGACTTAGGGACTATCATATAATATGTCAAATTCGTATTAACACTTAAGCCTCGGCATCTGAAAACAACGACTCGGAGACTACCATATGATACCTCAAACCTATGCTAAGCAATCATATACGAAACTTGATTTATATAAGGAAATTCGGATAGTAAGCGGCGAATAGCGGCCGTTGCTTACTTCCTAGCGGAGTAACTATTCAGCGCCAATGCACGGATAAGATCATCAAAATAACGGCAAAAATTGAGCCTGAAGATGAAGAAATTACGAGCCAACAAGGCAAGAATTGGACGAAACATCCACTTAACCAAGAATCTCAAACAAGCGCATAGCGAAAAGAACCTCGAATCATACGAGTTGACAAATTTTAGTCTACATTTATGCGGCATACTTGGGATCGCAAATAACCTAGGCGTTGTTCGTTGGAGGGCAACCACTTGCTCAAGTGCGGGGCACTCAAGTAGGAAGGAACCGGTTGAGGTCGCCTCGCCATCCGCCGACCAGGATAACCGGCGGTATCACGGGGTTGTTCGAGGCGTCGATGCGTCGTAGAATGCCGGTGCCTTTGGTGGAAGACCGCGCATCGCCGTTGCTATCGAGCTTGAGCTGGAGTTATCGGATGTGGCGAATCATCTTCACCTTCCCGTTCGGTGAATCATCACCGGCACCTTCACCGCGACCTCGATCCGGGTGCGGGAGAAAACTCGGCCCTTCATTCCAAGTATGCGTCGGCATACTCGGCGGCTTAGCCCGAGCTTGCCGTAGAGCAACAAAGGTGGGATCTTCAACCCGGCGAGCCGGTGTGCAAGTTCCTCGAATATCAAGAGATGTCTTCATACCATGACATGATTCTGATAAGGGCCATGTCGGCACCAAACCTTGCAGATTCTCTCAAAGACTCAAGCGTCTCTCGGATGCCTTGACTGGTCTGTCACCAATAAGCGGACCTCGTTGATATCAGAGCCCCAGGTATTTGGCGGAGTGCATGATAGGCTCGGATAGCGGCTACGCCAAATCGGCCCATAATTTTCATCAAGCTGCGGCCAACAAAGCCAAGAAATCCTCCATAGAATATTCAAAGTCAACAACGAGGTTCACCTCGGCGCGAGCTGCAAGAACAGCTTTAGAACTCACGGTTTTGGCTTGAAGTGATCTGCATAAAACATGGGCGTGTCAAAAGATAGCAATGACAAAGAAAAAAAACATAGTTCGGCCAGGCCAACTAACTTACGATGAATGTAATGCATCATTATCTGAAGGTCTTTGGCCCAAGCAGTTTTACTCTTCTCGAAACGAGCAAGTTCCTCGCTCAAACCACGAGTTTTAAGTTCGGCAGCTTCAAGGAGCTCTTTGCTCTTCTGTAAATCCAGTCGTGATTCTTCTCCTCGGCAAATTCTTGGTCGACCTTTACTAGCTCGGATTTCTGAGAGAGCTTGAGTGTATTCACCTCGGATTTCAGACGAGCTATCTCATCATCTTTCTCTTGTAGTTGCGCCGAGTGAATTGCGCTTTGTTCTAAAAAATGAAGCATCACGTCAGGCATGGGCATGCAATCTTGTTGCGACATTGCAAAGTCTTGCAACTCGGCTTTGCCACAGCCCAACGCAATAAGGAAACTTAGTATAGATACTAAAAGGAGAAGGAAGGAAGTGGAAAGGAAACTAACCTTCCAAGGTCTTGATCTTCTTTTCAAGGCGGATATTGAGGTTATTGATATTACCTATTCAACAAGAAGTGAGCCGGCATTCCGCGGACGAGTATATGAGTAAGGTGGAAATAAAGAAAACGAACTATCGACTTACCGGCCTTCTTTGCCACGGGCAGAACTTTCTCGTACTTCTCTTCCAGCTTACGGTGCGAAAAAAGCAACCTCTGGAACTCGGCGGTCCGTCGGTCATGTGCAACCTGAGCAATAAAGCAAAGTCATAAAAAAAAAGTAGAAGCTAAACTAGATCCGAATCAAGCAAAGCTTAATTCGGCTCTAGGTGGCTGGATATTCAAAACAAATACCAGATCTGAAACAAGCAAAGCTTAATTCAGATCTAGGTGGCTGGATATTCAAAGCTAAGCTAGATCCGAGTCAAGCAAAGCTCAATTCGGCTCTAGGTGGCTGGATATTCCAAGCTATACTAGATCCGAATCAAGCAAAGCTTAACTCAGATCTAGGTGGCCGGATATTCAAAGCTATACCATATCCGAATCGAGCAAAGCTCAATTCGGATCTAGGTGGCTGGATATTCCAAGCTATACTAGATCCGAATCAAGCAAAGCTTAACTCAGATCTAGGTGGCCGGATATTCAAAGCTATACCATATCCGAATCGAGCAAAGCTCAATTCGGCTCTAGGTGGCTGGATATTCGAAGCTATACTAGATCCGAATCAAGCAAAGCTTAACTCAGATCTAGGTGGCTGGATATTCAAAGCTAAACTACATACAAATCAAGCAAAGCTTAATTCGGCTACAGGTGGCTGGATATTCCAAGCTATGCCAGATCCGAGTCAAGAAGGACTTAACTCGACTCTAGGGGAGTGGATATTCAAAGCTACATCAAGTCCGAATAAACTACGAACTAGATGGCCGGACTAACAAACCCTAGAAATAAAATTAAGTCAAACTTCCAAGCAGACAACAAGTTATCTCCTTGCAAGTTTCGGGGACTAGGGGATATGGTAACATCTGGAGAATAATTTAAGACTCGGAGATAAAATAATTACCACATTCATCTTGTTGGCATCAATGATATACTGGGCAACATGATCAAAACGGCCACTGATGTCAGAAAGCTGGAAAGGTTGGTTGGCTGGATTGCCCTCAAAATGATCAGTGACATTCCGGTTGTTGGCATACTCAACTAAGCGCTCAAGGCTGTTCCGCTAGCGATCAGAGTTAAAACTTTACCCGGCAGGCGGTCAGACCATGGCGATCGCGAGCTCTTATGAAGAGCAAAAATGTTGCCGGTGGCGAGGTAACGATAACTTTGGCGGATCTGACTCCCTTGCGTAAGCGGCCGTCATAATACTCGGTGAGAAGAGCCGGCAAGACCTTTCGAGAGGAAGTCTTGGCGGCAATATACGTTCTCTTTAGAAGCGTCGGCGGGAAGTTGCACCTCGAAGTGGGGACGGAGTCCTTAGGATCAGCGGAAGATAAGCTCGCAGAGGCGGCGGCAACGACCTTCTCGGCCAAGGTCGGGATGACCGTAGAAACTGCTGCGATAGATGGAGGTTCAATGGAAACGCTGGGACCCATAGAGGACGGTGGCTCAACAAAACATCGGAGGGCGGGCGGATCCGGATCAATGGGAGAAGTCTCGGGGGCATCACGGCGAGCGGCGTATTTAGGCGGGGAGAAGCGGGGCCGACAGGACTAGGAATTCGACTATCATCGGCGGGGAGGAGGAGATGGCGGCGAATCGGACGGCTAGTCATACTAGGACCTTGGGTTTAGCAGACGGAGAACGCCAAAATAAGAAAGAAGATTAAATCGTTATGGGAAAGCGAAAGAGAGGAACAAGAAATATAGGCAAAAGAACTTACCCAGCAACCCGGGCATAGTCTTGCGCTGGGAGGATTGAGCGGATTTCTTTATTCGCTTCTTAGGAGCCGCCTCAAGAGGCACTAGCGAGCCCAGCGCTTCCCGAGGTAGCAGGAGGCCGGAAGCAATAGGTTCGGCGTTGTGAACTGACCGGATTATTTGGGAAAGTAGAAGCGGAAATGCATAAGAAATAGGCATGGGCAACTACCTCAAGAACTTGGACCTCGTCCGAATCACCTTCCTCTTCTTCTTTGGAGTTTTGCGAGCTCGGCGGGCGGGATCATCCGACTTAGGGACGAACTCCTCGAGTCCGGCTCACCAAGATCCGGCACTCTGTCTCAGGCCAAGGGAGCTGCAGAACCTCGGCGTCCTCGTTCTTCTGCTCCGCAAACCTCTGCAGGGCAAGGAGAAAGAAAATCATGTAAACCAGTCTCTAGGAATTAAGGAGAAATAGAGTAATGAGGATTAGGCATACCTCGGGAGGCGGATTGTCGCGGGTAAATGGTTTTAACCCCCAGGACCAATCCTCAGGCATCTCGGTCTTGAAGATAGCTCGGACGCGCTTATGAATAAGATAGTTGTCCAACTCCACTCGAGACTCGTCGGATCGAGAGGACCACTCATGTAGCAAAGCTTGTGGGTCCGCTGCTGGAAGGGGCAGATCCGGCTACTGATAAAGGTTGCCATCAGGTCTTCGCCGCACAGCCCGGCCCGGATCAACTCTTTTAGCCGAATCTCGAAAGCCTCGGCCAAGGCATGAGTTTTCTCGGATTATATAGCCAGTTCACTTTGGAAGGGGGGCCGATTGAGAACGGTGGGAGCCGAATCTTGTCTTCCGCCCCTCTGTTCTTGACATAGAAGAATGATTTATGCCATTTCTTACATGACTCCAACCCAGTGACACGGGGGAACACGGATTTCCTCCGAGGTGTAATAGACGCCGCCCCACATTGGGTGGCGGCTTCTCGGAAGGATGCAGATTTGTCGGGAACGGCGTTGGGCGGATCTGGAAGAACTTCGACCAGGCGTAAGCGATGGCCACAGGCAAGTAACCCTCCGGCGGAGATAAAAGCGAAAGAGAAGCTACGGCGTTCGCAGAAGGTGGTGCGGTGAAGGCCGAAGTAATCAAGGAATTCTCTAGCGAAATCGCTGAGAGGGAGACCAAAGCCACGGGCGAAGTGAGACATGAAAACCACATACTCACCCTCTCTGATAACTGGAGAGGATTCGCTGCCGGGTAAACGGCAGGAAACCTCGGCAGGAATCTGACGAGTCCGGATGAGCCATTCAATCTCACGGTAGCGTGGTGAGGAGCCACCACGATCCACGCTCAGGCCCAGAGCCAGCGTCATCGTCTTCGACAAGAGCACCGCTAAACGAGCTAGACATGGGTGCGCCGGAGAGATCGCCGGAGGAAGAACTGGCGGCAGAGGGGAACTTAGAGCTACAAGGCCCCGTCGGAGCTTAGCACGAAAACAATGGCGAAGAGAGGAAGAACCGCCGCCTGAGCACGAAAATGAAGCGGATTGATCTAGGGCAAGATCTGGGCAAGATGGTCAAAAAGGACTCACCGGCGGCGGACCCACAAGTAGAGGCGCGGTGAACGACGCGACGGAGTCCTCACGGCGAGGCTGGCGGATGAGCAGCGGCGGCGGCGGAGAGCACGCAGCGAAGGGAAGAAGGAGAGCGACGCGGCGATAAGGGAAAGATGAACCCTGCGGGCACGTTTCCCTCTTTATAGGCAGCCACGCATTGGGAGTGGGATCGTGGGTGTGGCGATTACCGTGTCGATCGTGGAAGCAGCACGAACACCTGACGGTAAGTGGAGCCACACCAGCGACCACGACAAAGAAAAGTTGTAACAATCCCGGGGAGGCGGTACATGAGGCGTCATGGCGGCGCGGCGGAATTCCATCAGTAGCTTGTCGAGCAATTGTAGAAAGACCTAAAAACTAGAAAAGCAATGATGGGGTGACACGTGGGGCGTGGCGTATGATGGAAGGAGCGAGGAAACCTCGGGCGTGGCGTGGCTCGGAAGCAGGGTGAAAAAAGTGATGAAGCTGATATAACCGGCCAAAGTAATTGTGGCCACACCACGGGACTAATGTCGGGATTAACCTCGGGTAGGTCGAGACGGGAAAGACCGATGTCCCGTCGATTGCGAGCCGAAGCCTAGGTCGGCCGAATCATGGTTATGTCGGCCGATGGCGGAGACAAGAAGCCCATGTATAGGTATCAAGTGGTTACCCGAGTTAATGAGAAACTCGGCGGGTTACCTAAATGATCTTCATGCGGTGAGGAACGAGCCGAGTAACATAAGGTAAGGCGAATGATCTGAAGCTTGCGGAGAAGGAGAACCCCAAGGTCAAACTATAGCTGCGGGCTAGAAGGAATCGAAAGAGCAAGCACAAGAGACAAGGATGCCTGGCCAGGGCGAAGGAAGGAGGTCACGGAGGTGGCAGTCCCGGAGCCCGAGGCACTCAGGAGCGGGGCCACTGGAGCTTTGCCGTCGTTAGAAGGGCGACAGGGAAAGGAGGCCGCCGAACTACTATTTTGGGACAAGCATATTCCACGAATATGCTTGCCTCGTCAGCCCTAAGGGCACCCAAAGCACCCCTTTATAAGGGGAGGTTTGGACCCTGAGGGAGGGATCGATTCTTTGAGCACCGTTAGGCTGGGGAGATTCATCTTGTCCCCCTGGATACAGCTCAAGGAGCACTTGTAATCCACCAAGAGAGAAATAAAGTTCATCACTTTGGCGGCTTGAGTGTAAAGGCGATTTGCATCTTACTCCCCGAGATCCCACTAGCATCCATTGGCCCGTGCTTTAGCCTACCCATGGCATCTGCCGTACCACCACGACAGTCCGGCCCATCAAATGCTTCTTGACCTCGCCGGCCGATCTGCCCCGACTTATGCTCCCTCTGTGGCCCGACCGTCTGCAGCCAGCCTACTTTGCCTTCCGGACTTGACCCAGCTTCGCCCGATCGAATCGGACGTTCGTCTTACGGTTCGATTGGATCTAAAAAATGTCTTACATGTCGGGTTATGTTGCGATTCCTCGTCCTGTGATCTTTGATGGCGCAAATTATCTGATTTATTTGCCTTCATACGTGTTCACATCGCGGTCTCCGTCTTTAGGGTGTACTCTCCGTGAGGTCTCATCCGCCGTGCCCCCTCTGTGGCTCCTCTTCGCCGACGCGGTTGTTCTCGGTCTTGATGCTTCTCGGGGAGGCCAAGGATCTTGCTTTCAGTGCCGATGATAGTGTTGTTCTTTGCTTATGAACTGAAGTTCAAGCGATTCTGGCGATCTCGAGACCTATCGCCACGCTCATTGCCTACACTCGTGGGTCAATGAGGATGCTCGTATTCTTGTTCTCACCTCATGTTTTGCCCGATGTCGGTGAGTTCATGAGTCTCCCTCTTGTTGCCGCTCGGTGGGCACATCTTCGTCGGCCTTATCGGCCGTCTGGGATGCTCTTTACTGTCGTGGTTACGCCAGAGCATGCTCTTGACAGGTGATTCCACTATTGATGAGTTCTATACTCGAGTCTTGCTATCTGGCGTCGACTTGATTCTCTCCATACTTGTTGTTTGTGGCACATGCTCGTCTTTGTCAGTTGCGCTCGGATTTGGAGTTTCACCGCATCTATGAGTTTCTGTCTCGGCTCCGTCAGGAGTTTGAGCCCCGACGTGCTCAGCTGAATGCTCGTGGTCGTGTTCCGCTCTCTGAGGTGTTGTCTGAGCTTCGGGCCTGATCTTGGTCCTCTTCGATACTTTCTTGGGATTAAGGTTTCCTCCACTTCTGATGGCTTTTACATCTCTCAGGAAAAGTATATTCAGTATCTTCTTGCCCGTGGGGGATGAGCGCACTGTTGAGACCCCTATGGAGCTTAATGTTAAGCTTCACCTTCGATGGTGATCCTCTTTCGATCCGAGCGTTATCGTCATCTTGTTGGGAGTCTTGTCTATCTTTAAGTCACTCGTCGACATCTCTTATCTTCATATTTCGAGTCGGTTTGTTTACGCTCCTACCACTTTATTCACTATAGTCATCTTCTCCGTGTTCTTCGTTATCTTGGTAGTACGATCACTGTCGCTTTTCTTTCCTCGTTCGGCTCCTCCGGCTCCGGTGCTATTCGGACGCTCGTGGGCGAGTGATCCTTCGGATCGTCGTTCACTACGCTTCTTGTGTGTTTCTTGTGGTTCGCTCATTGCTTGGAAGGCGAAGAAAGCGAGCGGTTTCCGTTCGAGTGTTGAGGCTGAGTTGCGTGCTATGGCCTTGTTGATCTTGAGGTGACTGGTTCGGTGGTTACTTGCGGATTTTGGGGTCTCTATTACCACACCCAGTCTGGTTTTGTCGACGATGCAGTGCTATTAGTGTTGCACGTGATCCGGTCAAGCATGAGCTTACCAAGCATACCGTGTTGATGCTTTCTATACGCGTGCTCGGTGCGAGCTCGGGTTATTGCGCTTGATATGTGCCTTGATTCTGATTGGCGGATTTCTTCACGAAGACACAAGGCGCGACATGATTTTCCTCTCCAAACTCGGTGTTGTGGATCCACCATGAGTTTGAGGGGGAATGTATATATCGTATATTGTATTTTCTTCATATGTTAGGAGAGCTTGTCAGATATTTGTCACTTGTCTTTATATATTGTGACCTTTGGCAGAAATCTGAGTTCTTATTCCTAACAGCCGTTACACTTTTTCTGATGCAGTTATATCTGACGGCTTTTTTTATCACGCCAGCAAGAGCATGGTGACTAGGCGCGCGCTTCAGCTTCTATAAACGCCAAAGCCGGACGTCCATGTTGTAGTGGGATAGAGCACACACACCTCATCAACGAGATAATTCAACATATAGCAAGTTCAATGCACAAGTTATATGCAAATTATCACATCTATTAAAATCAACGGTCCAATGCAGATGATAGAATCGGTCAGGTTGAGGGTGCACTATTAGAATCAGTTTGGGGCCTCATAAGTTTTTCATGAAAAAAGTCAGGGAACCAAGGAGCATGTGCATATATTTTAAAATATAAGATGTTTTAGGTTCGTGAAATATCTTATATTTTGAAACGGAGGAAGTACAAGACAACGCATGTGCATATCTACCGGCCATTGTCTCCAAATGTGCATTATGAAAAACCTACAAGTCACGAGTTGGCTAGCACAAGGTGCAAGATTCGTACGGTTTGTCAGAACAATTTCCTTCTGATACATGCAGAAAAATCTAGATAAGAACAAAATAGGTTCATGGACGTGGCATGCAGAAAAAAACAGGGTTGCAGAGCATAGCTATCATGTCTTGATGTAGGAAAAAATGCAGAAAAATCTGGGTATCATCCAGAACTCCAGATCGATGCAGAGCAAAAATGATGGGTTCTTGGTCGTGACTAGTTCACTGGAGAAAACAAAATGTGAGGTCACGGTGGCTATCCTGCACACGGACAACAGGGCTTTCGGTTTCAGAGACAGTTAGCGGTGCAGAGGGGCCGAATTCAGATGACCACAAACAACAGGTCTTTCAGAAGTCTGAAAACTTCCAAAATATCATCAGATCGTCCAACCAATTGGCCTATCATCATCGCGGAGGTAGTATCTAGGCCGGGACCTTCGAGAACACCATGGAATTCTGCCATCATCCAACAGCGTGGGGGCATTTCAGGAGGTCATGACTTCTTGTTTAAACATATTGGCCGCATTCGTTTTAAACGACACATATACGAACTATTCGAGAATGGTTATACTCTAGAATTTCGGATGTTAGCGAAATATTCGAGATTTCAGAAATTTGAGAAAAAATCTCTTGGATTTCAACCTATCATGGTTGAACTAGCCATAACGAATTTTGGTCGAATTTAAATTAAATTTCAAATTATCTGGATGCAGAGCAAAAACTAGGAGGCTCTTGTCCATGACAAGCGACTGCAGAAAAACAATTAGAGGTCAGGAACTCACGGCAGCTCATTACACGTACATTTCACTCCTATAACAGTTAGCGGCCGAGAGGCGCTGGATTCTGATAGCCACAAACAATCAAGCGTTCCACAAGTCCAAGCGAATCCAAAATGTCACCTTATCTTCCACCGTCGAGGTAGAGTATGTCAGCCGGGGAAAACCGGAAATTGTTCAATAGACTCTTATTTGCACGCACTTGCGACATTGAAATTACTAGTATCTATATATGCTATCCTAAAAAATGTAAACAAGAAAACTCAAAAATTGATCTGAAAAAGCTTAGGTATCCTCAATTTTACACCAACGAAAATATTATGAAATATTTGTTATGACTCTTATATAGATATATATGGGGTCCTGGAAATATAAACAAGAAAACTCAAAAAATAGATCTAAGGAGCTCAGGTATGCTCAATTTGACACCAACGAAAATATTATAAAATATTTGTTACATGTGACAAAAAAGTATATCATTGTATTCTTACTCGAAAATAAGTTTCATAGTGACACTTTTTTGTGCTACATAACTCACACATTCTGGTGAAGGGGACTGATTAACTATAGACAATAAATATGCAAAAAACTGGTTGAAAAGGCTGAAGTCGCTTTCCTCCTTGTTGGGGAAAGAGGTTGGAGGTTGAGTGGCAACCGGACCACAATGGTGATGGCGCGAAAGCAACAGCCTCCACGCGCTAGGAGAAAGAAGGCAACACAACACTCACACTAGCTAGCGGGGCCTCACACGATCCAATCCTCCCGGAGATAAGATCGAGGGCCGGAAGTACGAGCGGCAGGCTCCCCACCTCTATAAATCCATGGCCGCCTCCCTCTCCCTTCCCTCAACGAGCACGGAGAACAGTACAGCATAGTGCACTGCTGCTTAGTTTTGATCAGTCAGGCTGTCAGGGAATCAAGAAACAGAGAGTCGATGGCTACGTTCGCGTCGACGGCGGCGGCGGCGATCGCGCCTCGTCCGGGAAGGGTGGGTGGCGCGAGGCGGTGCGTGGCGGCGAGGTCGTCTGCGACCATGGCTCCGGTGGCGGCGGCCGGGAGGACGCACTACGAGGTGCTCGGGGTCGGCGCGGGGGCGAGCAGGGCGGAGATCAAGGCGGCGTACCGGCGCCTGGCAAGGGAGGTGCACCCGGACGCCGCTGTTGCCGGAGGCGGCGGGGACGAGGGGTTCATCCGGCTGCACGCAGCGTACGCCACACTCGCCGACCCCGACCAGCGCGCGCGGTACGACCGGGACGTCGTGGCCGGCGCCGGCGCGGCGATGTTCCGGCGGGCGGCGGCCGCGGGGACGGGGTACCGGCGTCGGGGTCGGACGTGGGAGACGGACCAGTGCTGGTAGGACGGGCACGCGGGCACGGCTGCTCTGCTCTCCCGGTCGGGTTCCCAGGACGGCGCGGCGTCGCACGGCCTCGGCCGATCCGGATCGGACGGCCTGGATCGGGTGACTCGGACGCGCGAGCTGTGTATACTCTGACACGGCGAGAGACGTTTTTTGAAGATCTCTTGTGCATTATCGATTTTTTTTCAAAATATCTAAATTAATTCAGTAGCTATATCTATTGTATATTAACGGCCAAAGGAATATACTTTTACTTTTTATACTTCATTTGGTTTCTGGAAGGGATTAATCATCTGTGCCACTAATATAATTCCCTGTCACTTCTTTTTGAAGTATCAACGACGGAAAAGGAGTAGCTCTCCTTTGGTTTCTAGAAGGGATTAATGATCCGTGCTAGTAATCACTTTGATTATAGAAAAATTGATTACCAGATTACGTTTCAATGTGAGTCATTTCTTGGAGGTTGTCATGCATGCCATGTCAGTATTCTATTTCTAGTGAGGCATATTACATTGTGAGAACGGAGTAAAAGAAAAAAGAAAATACCAGTTTCTTCCAATGAGGAATAATTGTGTTGATGACGTCATGGAGCAAGAAACAATCAAAATCAGACCTCATATGCTTAGTCAGTGGCGGATCCAGGCTCACGCCAAGCCCTGACCCACATTCAGAGTTACAATGCGCTACAGTGTCTACAATGCTAGTATAACCAAGTCGATCCGTCTCTGGGCTGGGCTCAGTAGCTTCCGCCACAAAGTAATCATATAGGGTGTGTTTGGTAGCCCGGTTAGACTATCTCAACTCATACAAGCTGAGGTCAGCTATGCTCACTTCATACGAATTGATTTTATTTGTTATGTTTGGTAAGTTGTATGAGCTGAGAAGTGCTCGGTTGAGATTGTGTTTGGTTGTCTCGTATGACATGAGCTAGGCCAGACATTATTAAACAGCAATCAGGTCCCTAGCTATAAATATGAAAAGCAATCGGGTCCCTGGCTATAAATTTTAAAAGCAATCGGGTCCCTTGGGAGGTTGCAGCCGCTGGCCTTCTTGGCGTGGAAACGCCACCACGCAACCATCGCCGTCAAGCGCCATCGCATGCCGCCATCTTAGTTGGCCGAGCTTCGATTGGGTCGTCGCTGCAGGGGAATCGGAGGTTGGTGACTTGCGACGGCGGCCGGAACTCGCGGCGGGTAGAGGGGACCCGTTCCCGCTGGCGGGGAGAGAGGGACTGTCGATCTGGGCGCGGTGGAGCGAGACCGGGAGAGGCGGCGGCGTGCTCGAAGAGATGGAGAGGTGAGACGCGACCGTGGGCAATGAGAATGACTAGCGCGAGCCGAGCCGGGCCGCGACCCCTAGCGCGCTGAGCGACAGACGCGGGATGGACTCAGCCAAGCTGAGTTGAAAAGTTCGATTTGAGGTTCACAACTCGGTAGGGCCGAGAGCCTCTTTTTGCATGACATAGGCATAGCTGGGTACAGGTATTTCCGGGTATAGCCGACCTAACAAACACGCCCATAGTTGATGCCTCGCGGGTGTCTTTCCTGATGATCTATTATCTAACGTGTGCACGTAAGGTTGAGAAGAAATATTGATGCTAAGATCAATCTCGTCTAGTCCTCACTATTAAATCTGAGGAAAAATAGCAAAGGTGTTGTAATCCACACCCGGTGAATCCGAGGAGTAAGAATACTATCCATTACACGGTAGAAAAGACTACATTTTTTGCCTCTAATTTTAGGTGGTAAAATCTTTTTTCACTAAGATTTAACCGTTCTATATTAATAATCATCAACAATAGTACAAAAAAGTCTATAAAAAATAAAAATTATAAATAGGTCCATGAATCACCTAGCAACGACTGCATACACTAGCACGATCCGAAGGCCCGTTGCCGTCCACGTATTTCCATCACTAGAGCTGCAAAGTTTGTTATAAGTATCGTCGTGCTAAGGCCATAAAAGGACCTGCGCTAGAGCAGCAACCATCACTAATGATGACAACCGTAAATCAAGAGAGAATGACCTAAAAACTAGATCGAACACGAGAACGGACAAAATCTCAGGAGATCCAGTGGACAAACGACTCCACACGTTCTCTGTCGGCGCTACATGTACCACCGAATAGGATAGAGCGAGAAGGGTTTTATTCTGATTTAAGGACGTAGTAGTCGGCTCAACATCCCAAGAAGTAACTAAACAACAAGCTAAATAAAGAAAGAAAAAACCTCTCGCCAACTTTTTTTTTTTTTTTGAACATTGAACGGGTGCAAAGCACCCGACATATATTGCTGCAAAGAAGCCGATGGAGTACAAAGGGGCCAGAAAGATAAGAAATTACATAGAGGCCCAAGAAATTACATAGAGGACCCTAAAAGAAACTAGAAAAAGCAATCCAGTCCATGGTCTTCATCCTCCTCCAGATCGGCGACGAAACTCCAACATCGACGGCCATCCAAGCTAGGAAGCGACCGACGAGAGGAGCAGAGGCGGGCAGCCCTCGCCATAGGGTCCGGCGTGATGACGGAACCACCGCCAAAGGCAGCGGAGAGGAGCTCCGGGAGAGACAACCGCCACAGTACCCAGCCCAGCTCACCTAACCACCACCATGGAAGCCGAAGAAGCCGAGAGGAACCAACCTCGGCATGTCTGACCAGCATCTAGAAGAGAGAGAGGAGAGGCGACGCACTCACTTCCCGCCTCCACGGCCCGGAAGGAGAAGCCGTTCGCCACGCCTCTTCCCCGCCACCACGGCCGGCCAAGAAAGGCAAAGTTGCTTCCTCCCCAGATCGCTCCTAAACCCTTATTGAGAGCCTCAGCGGAGATCTCCTCCTCGAGCACCGCCACCGAGCCGAGAGAGAGGAAAAGCCGGCAAGCCCGGATCCGGGTCAACGACACAGGCAAGCTCAGGACAGCAGCCGAAACCGCCGCAAGGCAACCTATCTACTAACCTAAACTACTCGGTGCCTCCGCCACTCCTCAAGCCCGGCCGCGAGGCTCGGATTGGCCCGGCCGCTCTCTTCTTCTCTCGGGTAACGTGAGCTGACCTGCCAGCTAGCTTAGCGGCTGGTGAATATCCTCTCGCCAACTAGAGGTCATGGTCCGCCGCACCACCAAGACCCTCGGCCACTTGGACACTAAGCGGATGAGGGGGACATAATCCTAGATGGGTTTTAGCTCCATGACGGAATGACTAGCATGTCACTAAAATGCAACTTCGTGACCAATCCTTATCATTTTCTCGGTTGATAAATAATCCGCTCATCCGAGGCAACTTCATGACCCCCGAGCGTTTTACTTTAAGGACAAATGGTTGTTATCTTGGCTTTGCACCGAATTGTCGGGCACTGGGCGCGTCACCTCTTCTAATATTCTCCGAATACGATGCTGGCGGTGCTAGCTCTGTAGACGCGGTATCTTGGCTTTGCACCGTCGTGGAAATGTAGAGCAGGAATAACGGGTTCGTGGCCGCCGTGACAAACGCAGAGCAGAAAAAAACAAAAAGAGATCTTTGGTCGTGATACACGTAGTGCAGAAAATATATATCTGGGATCGTGCAGCTAGGCTAGCCAGAGTTCTAGATGCAGAGCAAAAACAGGTTCGCGGCCGTGACAAGCGCAGAGCAAAGAAATTAGAGGTCTCACGGTAGGGTAGCTCATCGATCACGCGCACAGACGTGTAGCTTCCGATTTCGTACGGTCAGCGGCCGACGGTCGCCGGATTCAGGTAACCACAAACAGTTTTTCCACACGTCTAAGGAAAATCGGCCTATCATCGTCGAGGTGCCGGTGCCTCGAGATCGCCGAAAATTCCAAAGAGTTTTTTTTCTTTGAATAAAACGGTAATTTTGGCTTATTTTTTATTTAAGAAGTCAAAGAGAATCGTTCTGTTCATTTGCGGGGGAATCGGCCAAAAATCCATACAAATACACGAATATCGTCATGGAACACAACCACGTTGGACACACCACCACAGACCCACACGAAACACATACGCACAAGAGATACCCACGTCGAGGTTGCCACATCGTCGTCACTCCTCCGTGAGCCAGCGACTCCGACTTCACCAGGGACTTCTAAACCAGAACCTCACAGACGGCGTCGGAAACCATGTCCGCCTATGCCATCATTTGGCCGCACGCGCCAAGGAGAGACAGCTCCGACTCAGACGACAAGCTTCATAAGGGAATTATGCTGATCTTGCGTCGATCGAGTACCTGCAAATACCATTGTCAGCATGTCATTGTCGCCGCCTAGACACACTCCACTGTAGCTCCGACTCCATAGCAACACAGCGAAGCAGGAGAACCCCGGAGAAACCGACTATCAAAGATAAGCTGTGAACCGACCTCAGACAAAGGCATCATCTTTGCCAAACTTCACCCTTAGACCTTACACAGTTGCCCACCAACAGCCCTCTTCACAGAACCCCAGCCGTAGAAAACTCCAAGACAATGCCCCCAAGAAGGAAAGAGACGCAGTAGCGCCTCCATCATTCGATCACGGATCTGAGGTTTCCCTTCAGAGTCAGGGCCACAGGAGGAGGGGTGTGAGCACACCACGTAGCAATGCTTCCAGAAATGTCAGTGATAGCCGCGATCGTCACCATCACCGGCTCCGGCTGGCTGAGCGAGGATTTCTCCTAGAGGTGCTCAACCCCAACTACCTGAATTGACCGCCACGAACCACCGCCACACGCCCCGAAGCCCGCTGACCACAACCCAGAGCCATCACCAGGAAACCTTGTGGCATCTCGAAGCAGCACCGAGATCCCCGTCGATGGCCAATCTTCTCCATCTCCCCCATGGCGAGAATTGACAGGCCACCACCTCTAGCCAAGCGGAGGAGCGTCGCCACGGCCAGATCTAGGGTTGCCGTCGGAGCACCCAGGGATGCCGCCGAGCCCTCGCGTGAGCCGCCCGCAGTCTTGATGCCATGGCGCCAATCTTGCAAGCTCCTCCAGGAGAGCTCCCCCTCCCACGAGGAGGAAAACTGCCCCGCCACCACCTTCCCTATGGCGTGCCTGGTTTTGCCAGCGTCCACTCCGACAGCGGGGAAGGGCGGGGAAGGACAACTAGACGCGGCGACGGTAGGGTTCCCCCATGTTGCGAGAGGAGGGCGACGCGGGGGTTCACGAATGTTTTGTTTGGTGTAGGGTGATCTTCCAAAGAGATATGACTCCTATGTAAACAGAATGCCAACATTCAAACAAGTTGCATACAACTATCATGCATGCCATGCAAAATGCAACTCCAAATAGCTAGGTTAAGGTTTAAAACTTGTGAAACAGAAAGTCCACTTACCTTGACAAAATTCTGGAGACTTGGGAAGTTTTTTCCGGCTTCAACAATTGAACCAACTTCAAAAATATTTCTGGGTCAAATTTAAATTTGATTTCGTGTTAGTTTGAATGTATATATTCTGAAATTCCAAGGTTAAAAATAGTTTGGTGCCCAATTGAGAGTACCGAAATTCTGAAACCTCCATCCAGAATCTATTTAAAGAGGTATCATCTAGAGAGTTCTAGATGTAGAGCAAACAGTAGGTTCTTGTGTTTACAAGCGCAGCGTAGAAAATTTTAGAGGTAAAGGTAGCTCATCGATCACGCCGAGAGACGACATAGCTTTCGCTTCCAAAACAGTTGGCGGTTGATAGGCACCGGATTCACATAACCACGAATAAAATCTTCCAGAAGTCCCAGCGAGTCCAAAATTATCATCATATCGTGTCGAGCTAGCATCTCAGGTTCTCAGCCGGGACCTTCTTCTAGAAACTGAAAATTGGTACCACCGGAGAAAACTCACATAGTAACAAACAAGTCACTGCGTACTTCAATTTCCTTAATTTGATAAATGAAACTACTCTCTCCGACTTTTGACTCAATTTTGTCTAGATACGGATGTACCTGGCATAAAAACTTGACTATACGTTCGTATCTAGATGAATCTAATTCAACTAATATGGGTCAGAGCAAGTATGATATATATGTTACATGTGACAAAATGTACTTCATCATATTTTTGTTCGAACAGATGTTTGTAACGATATCAAGATATCTTTTGTTGTGGTGGTACATAGCTAGCTCTTGCATTCTGCGGAAGGCGACTGATGAACTAGACACTAATTAATATGCAAAAACCGGTTGAAAAGTTTGCAGTCACTTTCCTCATTGTTGGGGAAGATCGAGGAGGTGGAGTGGTAACCGTGAACCACAATGCGAAAACGGCAGCGTGGACGCTGGGAGAAGGCAACAAAACACTCACACTGGTGGCTGACTCATCAGAAGCTCAAATAATCTTTCCGGAGATAAGATCGAGAGCCGGAAATACGATCGAGTGGCACCATAGACCCCCGGAGCCCCTATAAATCCATGGCCGTCTTCCCTCCCCTCGACCAGCACATACGTACACAGTGTCAGCGCAGAGTTGATTAATCCAGAGTGTCCAGGCAGCATCATCTTCCAGAAATCGACCAGGAAGAGAGAAGGATTGAGTATCCATGGCGACGTTTGCTGCTGTGTCCGTGCCTCTTCCAGCAGGGCGCCTCGGTGGCGCGAAGCGGTGCGTGGTGGTCCGCGCGTCCGCGACCATGGCAGTGGCGGGGAAGAGGACGCACTACGAGGTGCTCGGGGTGCGCGCGGGGGCGAGCAGGGGCGAGATCAAGGCGGCGTATCGGCGCCTGGCCAGGGAGGTGCACCCGGACGCCGTTGGAGCTGGTGCCGGCGGGGACGAGGGGTTCATCCGGCTGCATACCGCCTACGCCACGCTCGCGGACCCCGACCAGCGCGCGCGGTACGACCGGGACGTTGTAGCCGGCGCCGGTGCAGCGATGTTCCGGCGGGCGGCAGCCACAGGAACAGACTACCGGCGGCGGACGTGGGAGACGGACCAGTGCTGGTAGAACGGACACACGGCTGATCTGCTCTTCCCAGGCACGGCCGTCTGGTCTACGCGCGCACGGCGCGGCGAGCATGGCGGTCGTGGTCGCCACAAGAAACCTCATCGGCTGCCGCTCAACATCCGATCTGGAACGGACGGCTCAGATCGGGTGACGCGGACGCGTGATCTGTGCGGACCGTGACAGGTCGAGAGGTGTATTTTTCAAGATCTCTCGTGCGTTCGATCAGCCAATGCAAATATGTAAATTAGCAATTAGTTACGTACTACTACTGTAATAAATTAGTAGTAATGGCTAAAGTGACAAAGGAATACACAAACCAGGTCCTCTGGTTTCTATATCAATATTAAGGAAAAATTACATGTCTCCAGAGCATCGAGCAAGAGACAGATGTGCCTAAAACTCGTGGCGAAGATATAAAAAATTACACACTTGTCTACCGAGTTTCGTATAATAAGATTAAAAAAGAGGGAACAAGAAAGCACACCCTTTTGCCTTTAAATAGTCCTGGGTTGTCCCGGTCGACCACTAGTGCCCCATGTGAGGCCATTCCATCTTATCTGCAGGATTATTATCTGTTTCCCGGCCAGCGGCGTCCTTGTCCGCCGCTAAAGCTCCAGTTCCACCACACCACCCACGTGTACGCGGCGAGAGAGACCGCCGGCCGGCCATCGATCGCCATAGCCGCGATAACTGCATGTCTGCATTCATCACAGCTCTGCCCGCTGGCTTGCTGTCGGCGCAAGGCATGCATGGGTACGCAAGGCAGTGCATGGCCATGCCTACTAGTACTTGCATGCGAAAGATTGCAAGTCAAACACAACAGTGGGTGGGTGCAAGATGTGTACGATCATGTCTTTCATCTTATATCAGGATTATCTTACCGAATAATTTGGTACCTCTGCCGATGGCCAGCAGCTCGCTTGATTGGCTGCCTGGCTTCTTCTCTTGTCGGCGCCGTAACGTAAGTCTGAATACACTGAAAATGGCAACTGTAGGCACGACGCAGCATTCGGTCTTTTCCCCGAATTAATTCCCCCTTCCCACCACCATTCGGTGGGCTTGAGATCGAGTGTGTGGACCAATAGTGAACTGATCCGGTCCATCTATATTGTCACCGGCAGCAAGGAGTATGAAACTACTATGTAGACATAAGGTCGCCTTGCTAGTGACGGACGCGGTGCAGAGAAAAAACCCAGGTAGAAGCAAAACAGATTTTTGCTTCTGTTTTGTCTTCTAGATGCTTCGCGGAGCAGAAAATAATAATCTAGGATTCCAGATAATGCAGAGCAAAATTAAGTTCTCGAGATCGGTCGTGATAATTGTAGTGCAAAGACAAAGCATGTGCGTGCCTACTACTTGAATGGCAAACAAGTTCAGGCACTAGGGTCTGCAATCTCTTCTCTATCTCTACTATATAATTTGTGTTTTCGTCGTCCAAAATTTCGTCCGTCGTCCAGCCGAAGAGTCCGCGCACAGGTAGGAAACATCGTCCTAATATGTATCAAGTCCGGTCTCGTCCGGCCGAAGAGTTCGCGCATAGGTAGGAAACATCGTCCTAATATGTATCAAGTCTGGTCTCCAGGAACCGCTATACGCCAATGCGTGGTTCGTGGTCGAGTTTTGTCCATCGTGCTAGGGCCAGCTGCGCGAGCATCCAGGAGAACATGCGGCGTCGCTCGTTGAGAGAGGAGGGAGGTG
Source organism: Avena longiglumis (assembly GCA_030063025.1). Classification (NCBI taxonomy): domain Eukaryota; kingdom Viridiplantae; phylum Streptophyta; class Magnoliopsida; order Poales; family Poaceae; genus Avena; species Avena longiglumis. The sequence continues at coordinate 36,013,410 of CP125979.1, forward strand.
AACTTGCATCCTGAGAACAGACCTCGATTGCTCCAAGCATGCTGGATGCCCTGATATGGATCTGGAAATAGTCCCTATGATATTAGATACACAATGCATTTTTTTGTTATCATATCCATAAACTGCTCAATATATTGATTGTTTAGCATCAAGAACTCCATTCGACCCATGATGTATAACTTTGGCCGATTGAATTGAATTCCTGGTATTATGTAGCTCCGATGTTCACGTTTGATTTTATATTTTTATACCTAGCTCTAGCTTGATCTCTTGTTCACTTTTGATTTTATCCTTGTGGTGGTATATATAGCTCTAAGCTTTCAGTAATTATTTTCTATGTAGACCGGTCTACTAGCTGGTAGGCTCTATGACTTAATTAGTGTGTGTGTGTGTGTATGATATACATGTAAAGTTATGTATTATTATGATTTCCAACATAGTATATCTAAATTTATACATGTGTAAGGAATGGTTTTCCTGTAAAATTATACATGCATGTATATGTATGCATCTAAAAACCGTTGATCCATAGTACAGTGTAAATAACAATGCAAATGAAAATACATTTGCATTGTTGTTGTATCAAATGTTTACAGATCACACCAGCAAGGGTGTTTAATGATATGGTGATGGTGATTTCCCTCAAAAAAATGTTTGTGTCAGAAAAAAATTATATATCAACAATTTGGACAAGTTGCAACGCACGGGGCACTCTACTAGTGTTAATAATACGATTTGTGGTTATCTTTGGGTCGTCTAGATGCAGAACAAAAACAGGTTTGTGGCCATTACAGACATAGTGCATGTTAGAGTATATGTCGGTTACGTAATCATCTCTTGCAATATCAATATAATTTATACTACAACAATCTTTCATGGTATCAGAGCGGTTCGCTCCGCCTAGGGTTTAGCAACCTCTTCTGCCGCGCCGCCCCCGGGGAGATCGTTCTCCGTCGGGGGCCACGCAATAGTAGATTAGATCCGTCTTCGCCAAAATTTTCTCGCCGGCCGCTTGACCGGCGTTTCTTCTTCTTTCACCGATCATAGATCGGATTGCGTCGTCCACAGACGCATATCGTCATCACGCGCCTCTACTTTAACCCATAGTTTTAAAAACCGGACCGGTGATCGAACCAGTGAGGCTATTGGTTCAGGTTTTTACTGGTCGGACCAGTGGTTCATTCGGTTCAATGGCGACAAAAAACCGTTCCTTTTAATTAAAATTTAAGAAAAAATAAGGACAAAATGATAATGAAATATATATTAAGCGTATATTTCAATATGTAATCACAAAACATGGTGTGTTCAAGTGGTATTGGGCCTTATGTGGTGCTATTTCTATCTAGGATAATGTCTTGAGTTTGATTCCTCTTGCAACTTCTTTTTTTTCTGGTTTTTTGCTATTTGGACCAGTGTCTCTTAAAAAACCGGCGAGGTCATCGGTTCAGTTTTTTTTGGTTAAACCACCGAACCGGTCCGGTTTTTTAAACTATGATTTAACCTCGGCGTCGACTCATCTCCGGCAAATCATCGCCAATGATCGTGCCAAGGGGCTCTACGCGGCGCCCCAAGGGACGCCTTCACGCGCTGCGTCGGCTTCGCCGTCTTCACGTCGTCACCACGCCGGCCCGTATTCGCCAACATCGACCGGAACGTATACGCGCCTCGCCGTCAACAAAGGGCTGCACCTTCATCTACTGTGGTCATCATCGCCGACAACCATCTACACCAACATCTCCACATCGTCGCCGCCACCACCGATCGTGGTCATCGTCAATGGCAACAAGTTCTTCTTCTCCACGAGCGACGCCGCGCTCATACAAGCGTAAAATACGGGTCTAGTCCCTGAAATTGACTACCGCTATAATTCAATCGCCATCGACAACTACCACCATCGTCTTCGTCCACCACGACCTTGCCGCCAGAGTCGTAGTCTAATTTTTATTAGCACAAGTTTGTGCTCAATTTTCTTCTTAAAGCCACTTCGTCTACTCCGACACGGCGGACAACTTCTATACCGACCCTTTGCGGAAAATTTTCTTTGCTCCTCAATCCGGATCTGGCATGCATGGCTCATGATGGTCCCTGTCTTCGCACGTCCGTTATTGGCAACACCGACGCGTGTCTTCGTCCTCGACACGCTCCCCAGTCTGGCAAGCTCGGCATTGCGGGTCGAGCTACTTCGACTCAAACTACATCTACCTCAACTACTACGGCGAATTCTCCAGGCTCAGCGACGACATCGACCACAACACAACAACATCATCAATTTCATCGACTTCATCAACGGCGACAACTTCACCAACGGCACCATCGACCACGACTACAACGCCACACTCCCGGCTACATCGACATCGGCAACAAGGGCTACCACCTCACCTTCGGCATATGCTCTAGTCAGACCGTCTGCGTCACTACCGATCCGACTGCCGGGGGGTGTTAGAGTATATGTCGGTTACGTTATATTAGGTAGTTTCACATTGTAATCCAATTCTATCTCTAGTAGTCTTCTTCCATCCTAAGTCTTGTAGTACTATATAAAAAGCCTAAGGTGACCCTTGTAGTCTTCTTCCATTCAAGAAAAAATATAATTTGTGTGACCCTTGTAAGAAAATTTTGGTGTAAAAATGCCTTTTACACCACTGTTTTTGGGTTTTGGTTTTATCTAGAATACTACATATGTTCTTTCATCGTGAAATTTTACAGACATCTAAGAGACATAAACATTGTAAAAAGGATTTTTTTTAAAAAGTTTTACAGCTTTTATGAAATTAGTGTTCATTGTTGAGGCCAAAACGCCATCCTCAATCTGCAGTCCCTTTTATCCTTGGTGGATTGGCGCCAAAGCAACAGCCTGGGTGCTGCCACTTGGAGAAGCCAACACAACACTCACACTAGTAGCTGACTCAGCATGGGTTCACATAATCTTCCTAGAGATAAGATTGAGGGCTAGAAGCACGAGCGTCACCACAGGATCCTGGATCCTCGCCCTATAAATCTATGACCACCTTCCCTCCCCTCCAGACACACATAACAGCACAACACAACACAGTAGCACATTGTAGCACACACCTGCTTAATTTAGATTGATGGCTACATTTGCTGCCGGGCGATATATAGAAACCCAACGGCTTGACTTCAAAGCATTGCATACATATGCATGTTTTTTGAGAAAATACTGGAGGATGGTCCAATATTTTGGTATGGTGAAGTCAATGACATATCACAAATGCCATATTTAATTAGGGCCATGGGAAAAATGCCCCCCTCTCCCAGCGTAAGGATGCAACATACATTTAACGTAAATTTGTGTAATAGGAATATGCAAGATAAATTGATCGATAACTAATCTTAAAATTATCTATGACTAAACGTAAATACATTAGTAGTAATACTAATATGGAGATGATCGGGGTCACACACGTTCATGACCTCCTAACCATTCGTCTTCTACGATAGGCATCAGCTTACTCTCCCCGGCTGGCGTCCATGAGCTGCATTAATTAAACAAAACGTCAATTGATCGGACAGATAGGTCATACTAGGCGTCCCCCGGGGGATTAAAACTTTCCATCCCCCGGGTCCTCCTCACGACACGTGTCCACTAAATAACAGCCAAACTCCCACTTTTGCTACAAACGCCCCATTTTTGCTACAAAATATCTCGTTTTTTTACATGTAAAAACAGTTCAACATAAAAATAGAAAAACAGACTAGAGTTCGCGGAGAGTTCGCGGAGACCTGCCAAGCGACGGTGTAGCAAAAAAAATATACTAATGTAGCAAAACCGATTTCACCGGAGACTCGCCGGAGAATCTCGCCGGAGACTTCACCGGAGACCTCGCCGGAGACTATGTAGCATAATATTTGCGCTAATGTAGCAAAACTGACTCCGTCTTAGACTTGCCGGAGAATTTTGCCGGAGAGCTCGCCGGAGACCTCGTAGCAAGAAGTTTGCGCTATTGTAGCAAACTCAGAAAACAGATGTAGCAAACTCAGAAAACAGATGTAGCAAACTCAGAAAACAGACGTAGCAAGCACTGCCGCCGCCGGTAGCAAGTAGCCACGCCGCATGTAGCAAGCGACGCCAACAGTGCCCTAGGGAGCGGCTCAGCTGGGCTCTTGGAGCAGCTCCGCCACCTTCGTTAGCATCGTGTGTAGCAGCGCCGCCGTTGGCTATGGTAGCAGCGTCACGGCCTCTTGTAGCCGGCCTTGACGTAAGCAACGCCGTCCAGCACGTCACAGCGCCACCGGCCGCACGTAGCAAGCGACGCCGCCGCGTGTAGCAAGCGTGGTCGCCACATGTAGCAAGAAGCCATGCCGCACGTAGCAAGCACTGCCGCAGCACGTAGCAAGCAACGCTGGACCCGGAGGATGGCGTCGTCCGCGAGCGAGCGACGTGGAAGACCCGGGGGATACGATCCCCCGGGGGAGTCCTATCATTTTCCCAGATTTTATCAACCACTCCTTTCACTCGCGAGATACAAAGTACTCGAGGGTTTGAATACAAAGAGCAAGCAAATGAGGATGGGAAGGAAAAAAAAATCATGCATGCACTGGCCTGGTTAAGACCTGGGTGATGGGTGCGAGGAGATGATGTTGGCGTGGTCGTTGTTTGCGACACGCTCGGTCATATGTGACCGCAGGCTCCCGGGCCTTGAACACCTCCTGGTCTGTGCGCCCATCCATGTCATGACGGTGGATGTACTGACACGTCGTTGTTTCGATTTAACTGGGTAGACATTAGACTGTTCAGACCAATGGGCTTAGAGATAATTTTTACTTTCAAATGGATGTTCCGATTTTCAATTAAAAATTTAGTGTTTGCAAAAAGAACACGCGGTAAACAATCACAAACCAATTTCATCGGGCTCAATAGCCACTTCATCTAACCAGCCTACTATGTATGAACTTCATCGAATTCGTCCAAATTTATGTGTATTCTGAAATTACAAACGTTGGGCTTGGGGAAGCGGCTAGGAACCGGTGCGCTCCATGCAAATGGTTAGCGCTAGCGTCCCCCCAAAACGCGCCAACAAATGGCCTGGCACCATCGGCTGGAGACTCTCTAAGTAATCATTAGATGAAAGATGGACACCGCTTGGTTATTCTTCAGGACTCTTAGTTTCGTTTGGATCTTGTCTGTACTCGAATACTACTCTGCTTTCTTGTTGAGTTGTATCATTCATATTTCTGACTCATCGAGTCGTTGTTGTATATATAAGTTCTTATGGACTTTGTTCTAAACTACTATGATGTAATTACTTGTAATCAAATCCCACCCACACGGAAGTGTCTAGTGGGGGTCTTTGAATCGCTTCTCTGCGGGTTTTGGCGGGAAATGCTAAGATCTGCATAGACCCGATTAGGAGGCGTTAGACTTTTCTTGAAAGATAATTATCCTTTCCTATGCTTGATAGTGAGGTAAAGAAATTATGTATTTATGAAATCATTCATCTTAAATCTATTGGATTTGGAAATCGGGTGCAAAAATAAAAAAATGTGGAGTAGAGAGGATCGATTACTCAATGGGTCTAGGCGATTCCTTTGCAGTTACCTCAAATCGCCGCAAAATATTTCACAACTCAATACTGAGGATGCTACCAAGGGAAAACAACCGATCATTGATTATGTGATGAAACAACATAAAGTCTCTGTTAAACCTCAGGTTCCTACCAAATGGGTGAAGCCGCCTGATGGATATGTTAAACTAAATACAGATGGTTCATTCGTGCAGCTGGATGGCATAGCCGGGGTAGGAATGATCCTATGACGGTCTGATGGGACCATTGTTTTATCGTCGTGCAGAGCTCTTTGGCGCTGCACTTCTGCACTTGAATCGGAACTGTGTGCCATCATGGAGGGCATGCCTTAGCAATGGAGTGGATCCAAGACCGAATCTTAGTTGAAACGGACAGCACATATATCATCGGGATGTTAGCTGGTACAGAGCAAGATCTTTCTAAACTAGAAAATTTGGTCACGGAAGCAAGAGGACTCATTTCTGATCGCATTGCTGGTATTTCTAAGGTGTCGAGATTGCAAAACATAGCTAGTCATTTGTTAGCTCATTTTGGTAGAGTAAACAACCATATCGCGGTATGGCTTTGGGTCAGGACCAGAAACTATTCTGGATTCCCTCACTAGGTATTGTAACAACACTTTTATTTGATTAATACAATCCCTTTACCCCCTTAAAAAACAATTTATTGTCTTAATGGACGGGCAGCAACGCGCGTCACAATGATATAGTGTTTAATTAGGTCCATGGGGGCAAATGCCCCCCCCCCCCTCTCCGACGTAAGGATGCAAGACACTTTTGACGTAAATTTGTGTAACAGGAATATGCAAGGTAAGCTAAATTTAATCAACTCATGAATTTAATCAACTAAGAAGTTAAGAAGATAAATTATGTAAGCCGATTCGAAGGAATGTTCATGAGTTTCACACAATTGCTCATAGATTCAAAAAATATATTCATGTATTTCAATATTACTTAAACTAGCAAGGTGGCCCTCGCAAATGCGAGGGCAGCTCTTAAATGTATTGCAAGTAATTGTGAAATAAAGGTATATAATTTTATACTTGCTTAGACTATGCGATATGAGACATTGAAATTTCATGCAACCATGTAAATGTTATGCTAGACATATTATAGCCATGATACAAGCATATTAATTAATTTTTATGGGAAATAATTAATACACGATGTTGAAAACACCATTTTTATCATTTTAGAAGTGTGAGGGCAATTGTGCTTTTAATGTGTTTGAAAGTGATTGTGAAGTAAATATAGTTTTATATCCATGATACTATGTGCGATCAGAAATAATAAAGTTCTATACGACCACATAAATATTATGATAAACATAATATAACCCAATCTTATTTAATTTTAGTTAGGGTGAGATAATGAATTATTCGGTGTCTCTAAGCACCGTATAATGAAAAATATATGTCACTTATTACTTTTTTCTTGAAAACTCGTCATATCCCTTTCTTGATATGGTTAATTTCATTTACTTCTAGAATTGTAGTTCAATCGGTCAAAGAGACAACGGTACTGTCGGGGATATTATTGTGAGTCCTAACAATGCAATGAAGGATAATGTCAGTTTATTGGCCATGTGCAAATTTATCAGTGATGGTAGGTTTGGCTGATGGATGGAATATTTTTCTCTTTCTGATACACATCTCTTTCTCGACTCTACTATGATTCTAATATACAAAAATATAGGTTAATAGACACAAGAAGTTTGCGCGTGACACATAATCTAAGAAAAAGGCAATCAGACATTCATGATTTGTCATGATTTGTTTATAACATCGGAATTTTTAAGTATTCCATTGTCCATTTTTAGTGTGAAATTTTCATGAATTTTGTCTCCAAAAGATAAGTTATTATGACCGGGTGATTCATCCAAGGTTTCAATGTCCATCGGTTCCCTCATCTTCAATGGTGGATAAGACTTATAGAGGTAGGCGTATGGTGGTAGGGCAAACCATGGAGGTAGGGCGTATCCAATGTTCCAATTTCCATTGGTTCCCTCACCTTCAAATTTTAATTTGCATTCTTTACCATATTCTTCTCCTAATATATGATTACTTGTCCTCTAATCTCTCGCAAGAGATGTCCAAGGTAAGGAAAGCGAATACTAAACTACAGTTGGCTATAGAAACCAATTTTTTAATTATAAGATAGAACTTTCAATGTTCTTGTTTCCTAAAACATCTCCAGTTATCTAAATTTGCAAGATTAAGCGTCTAGCAATATGGTCTCATACTCACCACATTAAATTTTCTCAGTGAAAATAGTTAATGATTTCCATGTTAATCTACCATAGTCTAAAAATTCTCGGATCTATAAATTCCTAGTAAAATCTATGGAAAATTTAGATATCCTATTTTTAGGTTCATATTTCTTTGGGTGACAAACGTCCTCGGAGTCGAAATGGTTTTGTACAAAATAAAGTTTCCTTACTCCATCACTATCCTAGCATGGCTCTCAAATACCATCTATTTATCTAGACGCGATGACTTCTCTTCTTTTATTTACTATTATTTAACTCTCAGTGCATGTCGTATACAAAGTTTTTTAAGCGTAACCGTTTGGAAAATTATTCTCAGTTTATTGGAGCATCCTAAACTTTTTGGAGGTTTAACCTTTTCTTGTACATTTGGGAATCTATCTGAGTTTCAAATATACTGCCAACAACCCACATGAACAATTGGACAAGTAATTAAAGTGGGGGTTTTCTATGGCCAGTGACCTCGATGTATCCAAACCCATTGGCTATTGCTTTATCAGGACAACGCATATACCATCAATTGTCTAGAATCGAGCACAATCTCCCTTCCGCTACCATATGTAACACCAAGTGCATGTCTCTTATAAATTTTGGAGTATATATTTAAGTGTTACTTTTGGACGGGATTCCCCCAATATCCATGCACATGTTTTTCAATTTTGTTAGTGGTGTTTTTAGGTTGAGGAAAAAACATTCATGAACCTAAATGTGGGCACAACACTGCTAAATTTTCTACCGGGATTTTCTTGTCGCTTACAAATTTCGGAGCATATATTGAGTTTGTGGACGGGATTTGCCTAGTATCCATGCACACATGTGTTGCAATTTTGTAAGTGATGTTTTTCTGATAAGAAAAATAGTTCATGAACCTAAATGTGAATAAATCATACATTGGTTTGCGGTATATTGTGAGGTGCAACATGCAAGGGTAAATAAGTATATTCATACATCCCCAAAAAATGGTCTGCCAGGTGCAACATGCATATGTGTAAATAAATATATTATTATGTCCTAAGAAAATATATTTGGCTTGCTATACGTGATCTTAATTTGCATGTTTGCTATTGTCACGTGTAAACTACTCTATAGGAGTGCAGGGACGATCCATGTATGAAAAGTTTTGATCTTTTAAGTGATTTATTAAGTTTGTGCCAGGAAGAGTAATTTGCCATATTTAAACTGTGTTATGGTTAAGCAAAATCTAGAGCATTTAAATTTATGGAGCTACTCGGTGCTCAAGAAGAATGCATAGATTCATATGTGCTTTACTTTATTTTTTATTTTAGTATGTTTTTTGTATCAATTGTTGTTTTAATTTTGTATACAATATAGCTTATTGTTTGTAAGGGTTTTAAAGTTTCTCCTAGCTTGCATATATTTTCTAGGAAATCATATTCTTGAAGGTTTACGTTAAGGTCTTGGCTTCCATAAGTGGAATCTTTCATGCACTTTGACAATTTGGCAATATTTTTAACCATGGATAATATTGCTACATAACTGAATGGTTGTACAGTTCTAGAGACGGTAGTGACTACCAACTTTTCTAGGTACTATGAGATTTAAGAGAAGTATGTCTCACTTCCCTTAAAACATAGTTTTATATTAATATTTTAATACTTATATAGAAACATCACACATGCATTTTTTAAAAAACCATGCCATGTTATTAGATCAAATTAGTAATTTTGAACTATTCTCTCAGGAAAATAAGATCGTTTCTTACTCTTGCAGTTTGGAAAAATGACATACCTTTGTGTGTGTAACATCGCTTCTTTATTTTACTACCTTTTCTATGGAAGTATAGAGTGAATAAATCTGTAGAGTGAATAAATCTGTAGTGTATTACTTCATATAATCATTCATATGTGAAAGATTTTCTTGTCATTGAACAATCAGTATGTTGGATATATAACCATGCTTAATCTAAGTTGAAATATGTTCATCGGACATTCATTATTTCCATTTTTATTTCCGTGCGACAATGCTACTTGTAAAACAAAATCCTTACATCCGTATTGCATTTCATTTTCTCTCTCTAAAAAATAGCATGTGCAAACGTGATAAAAACAGATAAACTGTTCTTCTAAATACATGTAGTATGTATATACTTTTTCTTTGCCTGAAGTAGTTTTTTTTTCACGTGTATGGTGTATCCGGTCTAGCCACGGCCGGATATCCCCGATCGTTCTTTTCTCTAGTCTTGTCGCATAGACTCCTTTTGTTTTACGGCTGGCCGGAAAACACGGCATGTTGACTTACCGTTTTGTGGTATTTTTTTCTTAATTTTGACGTGACGTGGTAGCTACCTAATATGTGTGTACAGACCATAATTACGTTACAATATTTAGACAAATCCTAACCATATATTTTAGATCCAACAACTAAAAAAAATTCTAATGATGTGGATCGACGTGGTGGCTCGAAAAACAACCTTATATTGCTTTTAGTATATAACTAGCAAGGTGGCCCTCGCATAGCTCTTAAATGTATTGCAAGTAATTGTGAAATAAAGGTATATAATTTTATACTTGCTTAGACTATGCGATATGAGACATTGAAATTTCATGCAACCATGTAAATGTTATGCTAGACATATTATAGCCATGATACAAGCATATTAATTAATTTTTATGGGAAATAATTAATACACGATGTTGAAAACACCATTTTTACCATTTTAGAAGTGTGAGGGCAATTGTTCTTTTAATGTGTTTGAAAGTGACTGTGAAGTAAATATAGTTTTATATCCATGATACTATGTGCGATCAGAAATAATAAAGTTCTATACGGCCACATAAATATTATGATAAACATAATATAACCCAATCTTATTTAATTTTAGTTAGGGTGAGATAATGAATTATTCGGTGTCTCTAAGCACCTTATAATAAAAAATATATGTCACTTATTACTTTTTCTTGAAAACTCGTCATATCCCTTTCTTGGTATGGTTAATTTCATTTACTTCTAGAATTGTAGTTCAATCGGTCAAAGAGACAACGGTACTGTCGGGGATATTATTGTGAGTCCTAACAATGCAATGAAGGATAATGTCAGTTTATTGGCCATGTGCAAATTTATCAGTGATGGTAGGTTTGGCTGATGGATGGAATATTTTTCTCTTTTTGATACACATCTCTTTCTCGACTCTACTATGATTCTAATATACAAAAATATAGGTTAATAGACGCAAGAAGTTTGCGCATGACACATAATCTAAGAAAAAGGCAATCAGGCATTCATGATTTGTCATGATTTGTTTATAACATCGGTTTTTTTAAGTATTCCATTGTCCATTTTTAGTGTGAAAATTTCATGAATTTTGTCTCCAAAAGATAAGTTATTATGACCGGGTGATTCATCCAAGGTTTCAATGTCCATCGGTTCCCTCATCTTCAATGGTGGATAAGACTTATAGAGGTAGGCGTATGGTGGTAGGGCAAACCATGGAGGTAGGGCGTATCCAATGTTCCAATTTCCATTGGTTCCCTCACCTTTAAATTTTAATTTGCATTTTTTACCATATTCTTCTTCTAATATATGATTACTTGTCCTCTAATCTCTCGCAAGAGATGTCCAAGGTAAGGAAAGCGAATACTAAACTACAGTTGGCTATAGAAACCAATTTTTTAATTATAAGATAGAACTTTCAATGTTCTTGTTTCCTAAAACATCTCCAGTTATCTAAATTTGCAAGATTAAGCGTCTAGCAATATGGTCTCATACTCACCACATTAAATTTTCTCAGTGAAAATAGTTAATGATTTCCATGTTAATCTACCATAGTCTAAAAATTCTCGGATCTATAAATTCCTAGTAAAATCTATGGAAAATTTAGATATCCTATTTTTAGGTTCATATTTCTTTGGGTGACAAACGTCCTCGGAGTCGAAATGGTTTTGTACAAAATAAAGTTTCCTTACTCCATCACTATCCTAGCATGGCTCTCAAATACCATCTATTTATCTAGACGCGATGACTTCTCTTCTTTTATTTACTATTATTTAACTCTCAGTGCATGTCGTATACAAAGTTTTTTAAGCGTAACCGTTTGGAAAATTATTCTCAGTTTATTGGAGCATCCTAAACTTTTTGGAGGTTTAACCTTTTCTTGTACATTTGGGAATCTATCTGAGTTTCAAATATACTGCCAACAACCCACATGAACAATTGGACAAGTAATTAAAGTGGGGGTTTTCTATGGCCAGTGACCTCGATGTATCCAAACCCATTGGCTATTGCTTTATCGGGACAACGCATATACCATCAATTGTCTAGAATCGAGCACAATCTCCCTTCCGCTACCATATGTAACACCAAGTGCATCTCTCTTATAAATTTTGGAGTATATATTTAAGTGTTACTTTTGGACGGGATTCCCCCAATATCCATGCACATGTTTTTCAATTTTGTTAGTGGTGTTTTTAGGTTGAGGAAAAAACATTCATGAACCTAAATGTGGGCACAACACTGCTAAATTTTCTACCGGGATTTTCTTGTCGCCACAAATTTGAGCATATATTGAGTTTGTGGACGGGATTTGCCTAGTATCCATGCACACATGTGTTGCAATTTTGTAAGTGATGTTTTTCTGATAAGAAAAATAGTTCATGAACCTAAATGTGAATAAATCATACATTGGTCTGTGGTATATTGTGAGGTGCAACATGCAAGGGTAAATAATTATATTCATACATCCCCAAAAAATGGTCTGCCAGGTGCAACAAGCATATGTGTAAATAAATATATTATTATGTCCTAAGAAAATATATTTGGCTTGCTATACGTGATCTTAATTTGCATGTTTGCTATTGTCACGTGTAAACTACTCTATAGGAGTGCAGGGACGATCCATGTATGAAAAGTTTTGATCTTTTAAGTGATTTATTAAGTTTGTGCCGGGAAGAGTAATTTGCCATATTTAAACTGTGTTATGGTTAAGCAAAATCTAGAGCATTTAAATTTATGGAGCTACTCGGTGCTCAAGAAGAATGCATAGATTCATATGTGCTCGCACTTTATTTTTTATTTTTAGTATGTTTTTTTTGTATCAATTGTTGTTTTAATTTTGTATACAATATAGCTTATTGTTTCGGTAAGGGTTTTAAAGTTTCTCCTAGCTTGCATATATTTTCTAGGAAATCATATTCTTGAAGGTTTACGTTAAGGTCTTGGCTTCCATAAGTGGAATCTTTCATGCACTTTGACAATTTGGCAATATTTTTAACCATGGATAATATTGCTACATAACTGAATGGTTGTACAGTTCTAGAGACGGTAGTGACTACCAACTTTTCTAGGTACTATGAGATTTAAGAGAAGTATGTCTCACTTTCCTTAAAACATAGTTTTATATTAATATTTTAATACTTATATAGAAACATCACACATGCATTTTTTTAAAAAACCATGCCATGTTATTAGATCAAATTGGTAATTTTGAACTATTCTCTCGGGAAAATAAGATCGTTTCTTACTCTTGCAGTTTGGAAAAATGACATACCTTTGTGTGTGTAACATCGCTTCTTTATTTTACTACCTTTTCTATGGAAGTATAGAGTGAATAAATCTGTAGAGTGAATAAATTTGTAGTGTATTACTTCATATAATCATTCATATGTGAAAGATTTTCTTGTCATTGAACAATCAGTATGTTGGATATATAACCATGCTTAATCTAAGTTGAAATATGTTCATCGGACATTCATTATTTCCATTTTTATTTCCGTGCGACAATGCTACTTGTAAAACAAAATCCTTACATCCGTATTGCATTTCATTTTCTCTCTCTAAAAAATAGCATGTGCAAACGTGATAAAAACAGATAAACTGTTCTTCTAAATACATGTAGTATGTATATACTTTTTCTTTGCCTGAAGTAGTTTTTTTTTCACGTGTATGGTGTATCCGGTCTAGCCACGGCCGGATATCCCCGATCGTTCTTTTCTCTAGTCTTGTCGCATAGACTCCTTTTGTTTTACGGCTGGCCGGAAAACACGGCATGTTGACTTACCGTTTTGTGGTATTTTTTTCTTAATTTTGACGTGACGTGGTAGCTACCTAATATGTATGTACAGACCATAATTACGTTACAATATTTAGACAAATCCTAACCATATATTTTAGATCCAACAACTAAAAAAAATTCTAATGATGTGGATCGACGTGGTGGCTCGAAAAACAACCTTATATTGCTTTTAGTATATAATAGATAGATGGATTTGAAAAAGTGTTCACGGGCCTAAAAAATATGTTCGTAGAAATTGTAAGAAACTCCATCTTGTTAACCTGCGCAATGGAATGAATTCCATCTTATGTGGCAATTTTTTGTTTATGTACTTTGCAAGTCTCCACTGGTAAGGATCTCCATCATGGTAACCTGCACAACAACGACGGAGGCCAAGGATATCACTATATCAGAGACATGGTTGATGATCAGTATTACCCAATCAATCATGCATGCCCTCGAATTAGTTAGGCCATTTTATGCCACAGTTAATCTAAAAGTAATCTATGACTAAATGACAATGCATTTGTAGTAATACTAATATAGAGATGATCGGTCGGTCACTCACATGTTCATGACGGGTATGAGAAGACTGTAGAGCATATGCCTCCTGTACTTGTCCATTCATCTTCTACGGTAGGCATCCTCTTACTCTCCCTGGATGGTGTTCCTGAGCTGCATTAATTAAACAAAATATCAATTTACCGGCTAGAATTTATCAACCACTCCTTTCACTCGCGGGATACAAAGTACTCAAGAGTTTGAATGCAAAGAGTATGCAAAAGCGGATTGGAGGGAAAAGAAAATCATGCAAGCACTAGCCTGGTTAGGAACTAGGTGATGGGTGTGAGGAGATGTTGTTGGGCGTAGTCATCGTTGGTGATGTGCTCGATCTCCAGGCAGAGGTCCTCATAGGTGACCACGGGCACCCGGACGCGTGTGACTCATCACGCAAGGATAGAGAGTAAATTACACAGAACTACCACAACTAGGGCTGACTTTGCGAGTGAGTACCAATTCTGGTAATTTTATCTGAAATCTATCAACTCTAGGAAAGCTTGCAACAAATAGCACTAATCTTTGTTTGACGATGCTCTGATGGAAAATCTGACCGACAGGGTCCAACTGTAAGTGCTGAGTTGACATACAGATGCTGACCTCAGTTTAGACCAAAGCGTGAACTTAAGATGCTGAGGTGCGAGATTGAGATTATGAATCTACTAATTAATTTGCATTTTCTGATGAACAGTGAACTGATTGGTCCATCTATCAATATTATGAATCTACTATGTAGACATAAGGTCCTTGCTGGTGACTGACGCGGTGAGTAAAAATCAGAGGTGTATCTATATGCATCATCTAGAAGCAAAACAGAAGCAGGTTCGTGGCCATCAGAAAAATCAGGGACATATCATCTAGAATTCCAGATGCAGAGAAAAATTAAGTTCAGTGCAGAACAAAAACGGGCTGTTGGAGCAGTTTTAAAAAGTTTAAAAACAGCACGGCTAGAGGCGTTATTTGAAGATCTCTCGTGCGTTATCAACATAATTTAAATAGTACAGTATGTAAATTAATTAGTTGTCTACTGTAAATTTTAGTGGCTAAGCAAGGAAGATGCACCTCTGGTTCTTTAGATTCCTCTGGTTTCTAGAAGAGATAACTATGCATCCATGTCAGTCATCTATTGGAGGCTGTCACTTCGATTCTAGAAAGGTTGAGAGCTGCGCCTCCTGAGTGAGAGCTCTGCGTCTCAATCTCGTGCGGGGCGAGAGTTCTGCGTCAGCTGTCTCCTCGTGGGAATCGTGCCTTGTGGCATTTTATAGGCAGCAGGCGACGCCCGATGGATGGAGATGGAGCACCGATTTTTTGGATTTTATTTTCTTTTTTTATCGACGGTGTGAAATTTGTTTTTTTAAAGCTCATATATATTAGGTCTATAAGCCGTCTTATTAAAACCTTTTAATTTCCTTAGATACCCTGGTAAGAAAAAAGAGTACGTTTGAAACTTGCAGCTTTTAAAACATGGGTTAATTGGTTTTATGCCACTCTCAATTCCACCACTTGCACATATGCCATTACAAAAACACAACTTGAGAAAATGTCACTCCAACTTTGCAATACCTCCACATATGCCATTCTCTACATTTAAGAGAATAACGGTTCATAAAATATGTGTACTTCGGTGTGTATTGCTGTATTTACTTTGTTAACAGTTTTTTTTGTCTTTTCAGCGCCAAAAAAATTCAGAAAATTCAAATTTTAGGAAAAATTTGAACTTCTTAGAAAAAATCTGAAAAATTACAGAAAATAAAAGACACTAAAATGAGTCTACTGTTATAATTTGAGCCATTTATGGGCATATATCATTCCAAGTAGTGGGTTTTCTACCTTTTTTACATGTCTATCTACTCATGCTGTTGACGTATGGCAGTATAATTGCATGTATATGCTTCGGTAATGACCACAATGGCATATATGGAGGTATTGCAAAGTTGGAGTGGCATTTCCTCAAGTTATGTTTTTGTAATGGCATATGTGTAAGTGGTGAAATTGAGAATGTCATAAAACCAATTAACCCTTAAAACATTGTTACATCGTTTGTGAGAAGTTCAAAAAGAAAATCTGGCGGATCCTCCATCCAAACGGTATGGGGTCCCTCCGCCTTACAAGCCAGAGTATGAGCTACCATATTACATTCTCTATGACTATGAACAAACGAAATTTGAGCAAAGGCTCGAGCTAGGAAGGAGCACTCCTCGTAGATAGCCGCTGCTGCCCCAATGGAGTTGCCACCTTCATTCATAGTAGAGATGACTTCCATACAATCATTGTTGACTACGATCTTGGTGCATCCCACTTGACCCACCAAAAGAAGGCCATCCCGTAGCGCCGTCGCTTCCGCTGAAGGAGCATCCAGGATATGATCAATGTCACTATTAGCACATGCGATGAAGGAGCCCTTGTCATCGCGGATTACAGCTCCAGTAGCACCCTTACCAGTCTCCTCTGAAAACGAAGCATCAACATTAATTTAGTTTGCAAGAACCCTCCGGCGGCTTCTCCCATCTAACACAACGACCACCGAATTCTTTTTGCTCGCCTTAGAAGAGTTTGCCGCAATAGCTGCTATTGCTTGAGCCGTTCTCATCGGATTAGCGATTGCTTCCCCATGTGCCACCTGTCTCCTCTGCCACTAAATATACCAGCAGGAGGTAATTAGCAATTCTTTCATACCAACATCAGTAGTACGTGGTGTTGGCCTATCGGGCAGTCGAAGTATTGCTTCAAGAACACCAGACCCCAATCTGTCGACAATGCTCATCTCATCAATAATATCCATAAGTCCCAATTGTCTCCAAATATCCAAGACCCCGGGGTACTGGAAAAAAGTATGTAAAGTATCTTCACAATAAATCTCACAAACTGGACAGAGGCTGCTCATTACTATATGTCTTTTCGCGAGAACAACTCGATAGGGAATAGTGCCGTGCAGAAGTCTCCATGTAATTTTTTTGACTTTAGCAGATGTTTTTAGAGACCAAAGTTTACTCCACACAGGATTAATTTCCGATCATTAGTACGTATCAGTTTCTTTCCATGTTGATAGTCCCACTGTGTGAATTTTGTTTGCTAAGAGATGTGTATCTTATCCTTCGAGGGCTTTTTCATCGGGCCAACTTCGACCATGGCATGTCCAAACTGACAGGGAGGCGCGGCCCAGTGGCACGATCTAAACGGACAGACCACCGTAGATGTGTATATGACGATACATTTTAGTCTAAATTTGGGCTAGCTTTGAGTTCAACCGGACAGCGCACGCTGTCGGGCGCGTCGCCCTCTTATCATTCCTTGGCCCACGTAGCTCACCGCGTGAATCCATTGCCCCAAGATCGACTTCCACCCCCTATGTGTTGCCAATCACCAGCCACGCAGCTACTCGCCTTTGCCGATACTCGCCATCCTCATAGTTTTTGTCACCGCTGTTCTTCACCATACTCATAGGCAGGCCTCTTGTCGGTGTTTGGTGCCAATTTGCAACGTCGGAAGAGCTCGAGAAAGTGTAGCTAGCCCGCCATCGAGCCGTGTCTTCATCCTGTATTCGATCACCGCCTCTGACCACACCGTCTCTAGGGGTTCTTGTGTTGCTCTGTCTTGCTTCCGGGAGCCAGCCAAGAGAGGCCCAAGCTGCTGCAGACCATGAAGGAAAGGAAGCAGTTCCGCCTCTAGCACAGTTGAACAAACATGGATGTGCTCCCAAGCTGATAGGTAAACTGAACCAGTCTCGCTGTGAATAATAACTCCAATGCCTGCTTGTCCGGTCGCCTCCACCCAGGCTGCATCTACATTGACTTGAGCCAGCCTGTCGGACGAGGTTTCCACTCAGAGCTTCCCCCTACATCAGGAATAAGAGGGGGAGGGATAGGGTGTATCACCGCCTTTCCCTTTAAGTCTGTAGGTATTATTTGAGGAGATGCAAAACACTGGACATAGTTCACAAGGTAGGGCACTGAGGCTTCCACCAATGCCTTTCCGTCACCATGAACAATGTTGTTCCGGTGATGCCATGCTCTCCACATCAAAAAGATCAGTCTCACCCTTGTGCTCTCATTAGAGTTGGCTAGGAGATGGATCGCCCACTCATGTCCGGTATTCCTCATTGTTGACTCGGATGGCAAACTCCAGTGCTTCCTCATCCCATCGCGCAAAGCACGCGCCAAAGTGCAGCTCACAACAGCATGATGAGTGTCCTCTTCAGGGCAGCCGCAAATGGTGTAGTTCGGTAGGACATCCTTGATCCGCTGATGAACATTGGTCATGACTGCCAGTGAATTTGTAGCCAGTTTCCACGCGAAAATAAGCATCTTTTGGGGAACTGGGCACTTCCATATCACATCCCAGATTCGTCTATCACCCTCTGGTGCTGCACTACTTTGCCCACTACTAAGATCAATTAATTTTTCCTGCATGCCCAGCCAGTAGGCGCTGCGCACAGAAAACAGACCATTAGCTTCACCGTTCCAAGCAACAAAGTCATCGATTGCCCTATGGGGTAGCTTGATCTGTAAAATAGCATTGGCATCTTGTGCATGATAAATCCTACGTATTATTGTTTCATCCCATCTCCTAGTGGT
Source organism: Avena longiglumis (assembly GCA_030063025.1). Classification (NCBI taxonomy): domain Eukaryota; kingdom Viridiplantae; phylum Streptophyta; class Magnoliopsida; order Poales; family Poaceae; genus Avena; species Avena longiglumis. The sequence goes on from CP125979.1 coordinate 36,032,357, forward strand.
TCGGTCAATGATATCTGATACCCACTTCAAGCGTGAGTTGGCCTTTTTCCCGGACAGCTTCATAGCATCTGTCCTCGGGAGCCAATTGTCCCGCCATAGCTTCACACACTTCTGCCAGAACCAATTCGCCAAATTGCTCCTCTTTCTAGCAGTTCCAATCCGTTCATGACACCTTGCCATGAGGCCGACGTGTTCTGGATAAAAACCGTATCAAGCAAGTGGCCTGCTGGGTAGTACTTTGCTTTCAAAAGCCTTGCACAAAGACTGTCGTGGAACTGTATTAACCTCCACGCTTGCCTTGCCAAAAGTGCCTGATTGAACACAAGCAAGTCTCGGAAACCCACGCCGCCATATGATTTCGGCCTAGTGACTTTATCCCATGAAAGCCAGTGCATACACCGTCTGTCATGTTCATCTCCCCACCAAAAATCCCGTATCACCTTGGCCAAGTCATCTGTGACACCCACAGGAAATTTGAATATCCCCATCGCATACGTAGGTATAGCCTGGAGGACCGCCTTGATGGAAACTTCTTTCGCACCACTAGAACTATACTTCTCCATCCAGTCGCTTGCACGCTTCTGAAACTTTTCCTTATAGGGTTTAAATTCACCCTTCTTCATACCGGTTGGTTCACTTGGCGTGATGGTCTAATATTTTGGTATGGTGAAGTCAACGACATATCACATATGCCTAAGTAGAGCCATGGGGGCAATTGCCCCCCACCCCCTTCCCGACTTAAGGGTTGGAGGGAAAATAAAATCATACAAGAACTGGCATGGTTAAGAACTGGGCGAGGGGTGCGAGGAGATTATGCTGGCGTGGTCGTCGTTGGTGATGCACTCGGTCTCTAGGAGGAGATCCTCGGTCCATGCCGTGCCGGCGGACGTACTCGGCCCCGCTGTTCCGATTTAACTAGAGAGACTTGGGACTATCCAGAACCATGGGTTTAGAGATAATTTTTTCTTTCCGGTCGATGCTCCGATTTTCAGTTGAAAATTTAGTGTTCCGCGAAAAGAAAATCCAATAAATCATAGATGTTTCTAGTCGTGCACCGGAAAAAACACCATTAATTTAGACTAAAGGTTTGAGAGAAAATGGTTTTCTCTAGATGGATCTTCAAATATCCTGATAATTTTTTTGAAGTTGTTAGACAATAAAAATCAAGTAAATTATTAATATTTCCATCTGGTAAAGTGAGATGGCATATACTTTTGAAGCGATGAAATTGCTAGAGCAAGGAGAGAAGAAGAGAATGGAGGTGGAGTAGAAGAAGAGACATGACAACTACAAAGGGAGAGAGTCGATATTCATCGCCACGTTTCTTAATTCTTATGTTACTCACTCCTTTCTAAACTCAAATAATTGTTCTTCGGTGTGTTCAATTCTTCGGTTATACAGCACGGGTGGCCTCCCGTCGGCGCCGCACACAGCGCATAACACGCGCACGCGAGACGTCCGTCGGAAGCACAAGCGCGTTACGAAGTGTTGAAAGTACCCTGTGTCATTCGGTCGGTGCGAGATTGAGATCGTGGATGAACACTGAACTACTATGTAGACATAAGGTCCTTGCTGGTGACTGACGCGGTGCAGAAAATAATCAGTGGTGTATCTATATGCATCATCTAGAAGCAAAACAGAAGCAGGTTCGTGGGCATCAGAAAAATCAGGGGCACATATATATCATCTAGAATTCCAGATTCAGAGCAAAATTGATTTGTCGGTCGTGACAACGGTAGTGCAAGACAAAGCAAGTTGGCAGGCACTAGGTTTGCAAGATCGGTAATAGCACAGTTTGTGGTTATCTTGGGTTGTCTAGATGCAGACCAAAATCAGGTTTGTGGCCATCACAGAAGCAGTGAAGAAAAAAATTGATCGTTGGGGCCATCAATCTGCAGTCCCTTTCCTCCTCGGTGGAGTGAGGCGACAGCAGCAGCCTGGGCAGTGGGCACTAGCCACTTGGAGAAGGCAACACAACACTCACACTAGCGGCTGACTCAGCGGGGGCTCGCATAATCTTCTAGGGGCCGGAGATAAGATCGACATGCGGAAGTACGAGTGGCACCACTGGCTCAGGCTGCCTTCCCTCCCCTCCACGAGCACACGGGCAACAGCACAGTGTAGCACACAGCTGCTTAATCCGGATCAGGAGATCAAGAAGCAGAGCAAGGATCCGGCGAAGAACATGGGAGACACATCCTCGTGATGTCACGATTAAACTTTGGTGTGATTACCTTGATTCCCAAGATGGTGGGGGCCAGGGATATTCGGCAGTTTAGGCCGATTACGGTAATCAATGTAATCCAACGGATTATGTTCAAGGTATGTGCGCATAGGTTGGCTCCTATCATGGAACGCCTGACGCACCCTTACCAGTTTGCCTTCCTTAAAGGCAGATATATCCACGATGTGATGCTGGCGCTCCATGAGATTATCCACGAGGTAAAGGTTATCGCGGCGTTTTCCTGAAGCTCGACTTCCAAAAGGTCTATGATAGGCTAGATTGGGCCTTTCTTCGCCAAGTCCTCCAGCGTAGGGGGCTTGATGACCGCATGATAGGGTGGATCATGCAGATCATCATAAGTGGGAACACAGCAATAAACATAAATGGAGAGGTTGGCCCTTATTTCAAGCCCACGTATGGGGTTAGACAAGGAGACCCGATCTCGCCAATCTTGTTTAATGCTGCGGTGGATGCCCTTGCGGAAATCATGAAGAAAACCAAGATTTTCGGCCACATTTCGGGTGTGGTGGGACATCTTATCCCTGGAAGGGGAGTGACCCACCTCCAATATGCGGATGACACCATGCTTATGGTGGAAGGGTCGGAATAGGACACTATCAACCTAAAATTCATGCTCATGTGCTTTGAGGCCATGTCCGGCCTCAAAATTAACTTTGACAAGAGTGAAGTGATGGTTCTTGGCTATCCGTTGGATGAACAACAGAGAATTGCTAATAATCTGAATCGCCGACTGGCATCGTTCTCCATGAACTACCTGGGGATGCCAGTTAGGGACACCAGGATTCTCTCTAGAGACCTGGAGCCCCTTATGGGCCGGGTTAAGGCGAAATCCGAGCTATGGCAAGGCAGGTTTACCTCCAAAGGGAGCAAGACCATCCTCATTGACTCTTGTCTCTCGAGCCTCCCCATGTATATCATGGGGTTATATATCCTTTAGGAAGGCGTGCACGTCAACTTTGACAAGGAGCTTTCCTGATTCTTTTGGATGGCTAACGACGGCCACCAAAAATATCATATGGTTAAGTGGGCGGACATTTGCGCCCCCAAGGATTTGGGGGCATAGGGATCCTTTCCTCTCGCCATATGAATATGGCCTTGATGATTCGTTGGGTTTGGCGGATCCTGACCGACGATGGCGGCCTTTGGTTACAACTAGTCAAAGCTAAGTATTTGCATGGGTGACCACTTCTGGCTTGTGAACGTCGGGAGGGATCTCAGTTTTGGAGATCTATCTAGGACATCAAGCCGGCAATCCGGAAGGGTCTCTCTATTTCCATCGAAAATGGGAGAAACACCATCTTCTGGCTTGACCCTTGGGTGGGTGGGCGCCCCTTGCGCCTCGAGGTCCCCGAGCTATTCGTGATCTGCGCAGACCCTCTGCTCTTGGTGGGGGATGCCTTCCAAGACGGGGTCTGGCAAGTTGCGTTCCGCCGGAACCTTGGGACAGCCGAGCGGGCTGCTTGGGAGGGACTACGAGATAGTCTCCCGCTGTCTCAGTCCCAATCCCCAGATAGCATGTCTTGGCACCTCTCGCCCTCAGGCGTTTTTTTCGTGGGTTCCATGTATAGGGCCCTGTTTGGTGGGCCGTCCATGCCCTGGACCGCCCCACTTTGGAAGGCCCCTCTCCCCCTGAAGATAAAATTTTTCCTGTGGCAGTTATTGCGTGACCGATTACCTTTGGGCGTGGAGGTGGCCAAGCGACATGGCCCTGGGGATGGGCTTTGTCCCCTGTGTGCAGTCCCGGAAACGGGACACCACATTTTCTTCTCCTGCCCTGTTGCTCGTTTCCTTTGGAATTTCGCGCGGAAGGCTCTGGGGCCGTCGTGGCAGGCCTCAGACCTAGGGTAATTCCTGAAAGCCAAAGCAAACCATACCGGCAGGAGGAAGCGCGCCTCTTCTGGTTTTTGTTTGCAGGGATGACCTGGACTTTATGGAACATTTGTAACAAGATGGTCATCGAGCGTGTCTTTCTTCGCCGTGCATCTGACTCGATCTTCAATTTTTTGGCTTTTTTGTAGCAGTGGTACCCGTTGAGTAGGCAGCGAGACAGGGCGCGGCTGGATGGGATGATAGAGCACCTTGTGTGGCGGCGCGCCAACTTGCTTCTCCCCCGGCCGTTGAGCGTGTCTTCGGGGCGTGTTTGTATCTGTGTGTGTTGGGTTGTGTGTTGTGATGTGTGTGGCCTTTGGACCGTGTGAATTGACTCGTTTGTATGCGTATTTTGGATGATGTATGGTTGTTGTTTTATTTATAAAGCTAGGCGTATGCATGTTTCGAGAGAAGCAGTGTAGAAAAATATTGGGAATCATGTACCGTATACAGAATTCCAGATGCAGAACAAAAACACGGGTTCTTGGTCGGGACAGGCTCAGTGCAGGAAAATTCAGAGGTCACGACTCACGGTGGCTCTCATCATGCAAACAGACGTAGTAGCTTTCTATTTCAGACTTGGCCTATCTTCGTCGTCGAGGTAGTATCTTCGCCCCGGGGCCTTCGACTTCGAGAATGACAGCCATCCAAAGCAGTGGCTAGATTTTTATCATTTCAGATTCAGAAAGTCATGGCTTTCTATAGCGGCAATTCGATATAGAGCCAAGGTGCTAGCTCCCGGCTAAAAAAAAAGGCATTCCATGTAGTAATGCGAAGAGCGGTTTATAAAAGTTTTAAACAGGTTTTACGAATTTAGTTTTCATTGCTGGGGCCAAAACCGCCATCAATCTGCAGTGCCTTTCCCTCCTTGGTGGAGTGGCGCGAAAGCAACAGCCTGGGCAGTGGGCACTAGCCACTTGGAGAAGGCTACACAACACTCACGCTAGCGGCTGACTCAGCGGGGGGCTCGCATAATCTTCCCGGAGATAAGATCGACAGCCGGAAGTACGAGTGGCACGACCACAGGCTCCTGGCTCCTCGCCCGGCTATAAATCCATGGCGGTCTTCCCTCCCCTCCAGAGCACAGAAACAGAGCACAGATTGATGGCTACTTTTGCTGCCGCGACCGTCCCACTTCCAGGCCGCGTCGCCGGGGGCCGGCGAGGGGGGCGTTGCGTGGTGGCGCGTGCGTCCGCGACGATGGCGCCGGTAGCAGCGGCGAGGAGGACGCACTACGAGGTGCTCGGGGTGGGCGCGGTGGCCAGCAGGGTGGAGATCAAGGCGGCGTACCGGCGCCTGGCGAGGGAGGTGCACCCGGACGCCGCTGGTGCCGGAGGCACCGGGGACGAGGGGTTCATCCGGCTGCACGCGGCCTACGCCACGCTCGCCGACCCCGACGAGCGCGCGCGGTACGACCGGGACGTTGTGGCCGGAGCAGCGATGTTCCGGCGGGCTGCGCCGGCGCCGGGGTTCACTCGGCGGACGTGGGAGACGGACCAGTGCTGGTAGGACGGCCGGACGGATGGACGCGCGCGGCTGCTCTGTTCTCCCTAGGCGTGCACGGCGCGGCGCGGCGTCGCGATCGTGGTCCCGGAGAAGCTGATCCGCCGTCAGATCCTGATTAGACGGCCCGGATCAAACGATACGACGCGGGGTCTGCATGGACTGTGACACTAGGAGACTCGTTTTTTTAGAAGATTCTCCTGTGCATTATCAGCAGAATGCAAATATGTGTAAATTAATTAGTTTTCTACAGTAAATTGGTGGCTAAGTATGGAATATAGTCCTCTGGTTTGTAGAAGGGACTGCCATAGTACAATTAATCATCCAGCCAATCATTTCTTGGAAGCTGTCACTCTGATTCTAGAAGAAACTAATTAAGTGCAATAATTAGCCATGCCAGTTAGTATTTCTTAGGAGGCAGGTAAGAAAATTGTGAGAACAAAGTAAAATAAAGCTCATCTTCCGAGCAGGAATAATCAAGCTGGTGACATTGTGGAGCTAGAAACATGAAAGTTTCGAGCTCATGGGCTCAATTAATAGCTGCCACCACAAATAAGAGGAAAAGTTCAAAAGAAAAAACAAATAAGACGAAAAGTAGAGAATTGTGTTGGAGATATGCCCTAGAGGCAATAATAAATGTAGTTATTATTATATCTTTGTGTTTATGATAAATGTTTACATTCATGCTATAATAGTATTAACAAGGAAACATTAATACTTGTGTGATTTGTAAACTTAATTTGAAGTCCCAAGTATAGCCTCTATACTTCACTAGCTTGTTGGTTGATTAATGATTGTGGTTTCCCTATCATGAACATTGAGATGTTATCAACAACAAGATCATATCGTTAGCAGAATGATATGGTGGACATACTCCTATAGATAAGCGTAGCATAAAGATCAAGTCATTTCAATAGTTCAATTGCTATATGCTTTCTGATACATAGTAACCTAATTCCTTCGACCATGAGATCATGCATATCACCTTTACCGGATGGATGCTTTGATGACATCAAACACCACACCGTAACTGGATGGCTCTAAAGGTGGCATTGAGTGTTCGGAAAGTATTGGTTGAAACACATGGATCAAGAGTGGGATTTGTCCATCCATATGACGGATAGATATACTCTGGACCCTCTCGGTGGAATGTCATCCAATTAGCTTGCAAGCATGTGACTGGCTCACAAGGGATCACATATCACGGGAACGAGAAAAGAGTACTTATCGGCGAGGTTGAACTAGGTATGCGGAGATACCAGCGATCATAACCTCGGATAAGTAAACTATCGTGAGACAAAGGGAAATTGGTATCGTATGTAAGTGGTTCATTCGATCAAAGTAATCGTAGAAATATGTGGGAGCCATATGAATTTCCAGATTCCTCTATTGGTTATTGTTAGGAGAAGTGTCTCGATCATGTCGCATAATTCACGCCGTAGGAGACACACTTAAGGATTCGGCGTTGTTTGAGTAGTTATGGTATTATGAGAAAGAGACCGAATGTTGTTCGAAGTCTCGGATGGGATCCGGGATATCACGAGGTGATCCGGAATGGTCCGGAGAATAAGATTCATATAAGGAAAGTCCGTTTTGAGTTAGGGAATGATTCCGGTGTTTTCATCGGGAATGTTCTAGAAGGTTCCGGAATGTCCGGCACTCCGGAGGGGAAGGGGTACATGAATGTGTCATTACATATTGGAATGATTGCATCATGTACTAAGTGTACTCGCTGTTCCAAATGAATGATTAAATTGAATCCTAAACTGAAAAGTCAAATAGCAAGTTTGAAATGTCAAACGGCTAAACAGAAAGAGGGAAAGAGGAAAGAGGGCAAAACCGAGTTGGGAGGAATCCCTCCTCCAACGTGGCGCCTCCACCAAGCCGAGTTGGGAGGGACTCCCTCCTCACTGGCCGCCCCTCCACCTATAAAAGGAGGGGCAGGGCTCCCTCCTCTAGACATACAAGTTCCTATCCTCTAAATCTAAAACCCTGGCCCTAGACTCCGGTTTAGAGCCGCTTTGGTTTAGAGCTTCTAATTGCCCTAGCCTCCGGATTAGAGCCTTCTAATTGGTGTGTCTAAACCCTAGACCACTAAAGCTCTCTCATACTCCACCATACTCGCTCAAAGCGAAGCCTGCAGGATCTCCCCTACTTAGGTACCACGTTGTCTTTGCGGAATCGCGAGGAAGTGCTACAACCTCTGCTTTCTTTGGAACAAGGAGAGGAAGGTCTTCGTCAGTACGAGCGTGTGACCCTGCGGAAGCTGCCGAATCTGGCCGGAAGGATCGTCTACACGATCTTGAGATCGGAAAGAATGCGACTACATCACCCACGAGAATCCGCTCTCGTTAAACACTTTGGAATCTTCGAGGGTAAGTTATTCCATCGACTCGTTGCTACAATCTAGTAGATAGATCTTGGCTTGTTTGTTTGTATGCGATAGAAATTTTGTGTTTTCCATGCTACGAAACCCTACGATGGTATCGAGCCGTGTCTATATGTAGATCTGTTGCAGTAGAACACAATGGTCATTGTGGGCGTTGATGCTTTTATTGTCGATTGCTTCTTGTGTATTTTGCATCTTGCGGTATGTTGGGATGAAGCGGCCGGGCTAACCTTACATGACATCGTTCATGAGACTTGCTCCACGCTTGACATGCAACTTGTATTGCATAAGTGGCTTTCTTGGTGCTGTTTCTCCTAGCATAGTTAAGATCCAATTTACAACGGGTAATCAACAATGCTAGTATCAATGTTGTGGTTCTTGTTAAAAGTTAGAGCGACACTTATTGAAAGCCCCAAACCACGTAAAATATGCAAAGAAAGTAGAGGCGTCTAACTTTGTTTTGAAGGGTGTCTTGATGATGTGATATGGCCATGATTGTGATTATATTTGATGTATGCAATGTTCCTTATTGTAAGTTGGCAACTGCAGAGCCATATGGTTGTCTTTAATTTATGTTAAGACCGCGTGTCTATTCAAAGTAGTTGTAATAGTTGAAGCGGTGGGCGACAACCATGGAGAAGCGTCATTGACCTTGATGCAATGCGGTGATGATGTAGATCATGTTAGGTGCTTGAAGATGGAGAACAGAAGCACAAAGAAGAAAGGCCATATCATATCACATATTATGAATTGCATGTGATGTTAATCCTTTATGCATCTTGTATTGCTTAGTGAACAACGGTAGCATTATAAGATGATCCCTCATGCACATGAATTTCAAGTCGTAAAGTGTTCACCCTCAGTTAGCACCGTTGCTAAAGCTTGTTGTTTCGAAGCACCACGTGATGATCGGGTGTGTTAGATTACGCAAGTGTATACAACGTGAGCAAGCAGTTGCTCATGCGGAAACTAAGGTTTGATCTTGACGAGCCTAGCATGTACGGACATGGTCTCGAACACGGATCACCGAAAGGTAAAGCATGAATCATATAGTAGATATGATGAACATGATGATTGTTCGCCATTGAAACTATATCAACTCTCGTGATGATCGGTGTTGATGTAGTGGATTTGGTTCGTGTGATCACTAAAACAATGTGAGGGATGTTGTTTTGAGTGGGAGTTCACCTAGTTTAATTTCATCATTAATTTGAACTCAATTTGTCATAAACTTAGTCTAAACTATTGCAAATATGTTGTAGATCAATGGCAGCCCCTACCATCAATTTTAATGCGTTCCTAGAGAAAGAAAAGTTGAAAAACAATGGAAGCAACTTCGCGGATTGGTTCCGCAATTTGAGATTGTCCTCATAGTGGTAATTTGACCTATGTCTTTGGATGCACACTGGGTGACCACACGGTGATCTTTGCTATGAAGTAAAGAATGTTTACCTCGCTCGGAAGAATCGGTACTCCATAGTTCGGTGTGCTATCTTGTATGGTTTGGAATCGGAGCTTGAGAAAAGGTTTGAGAATTGAGACCCATATGATATTGTCGAGGATCTCAAATTGATTTTGAGACTCATGCGACAATTGAAAGCTATGAGGCTTCGAAAAGTTCTTTAAGCGCAAGATGGAAGAGGCTCAAATCGGTGAGCATGTGCTTAAGATGTTTGGGCACGCATAAACAAACTTCAAAGCTTGGGTATAGTGATTCCTAATGCTTTGAGGATTTACGTGTCCTCAATCACTACCACCAAGTTACAAGAACTTTGTGATGAACTACAACATGCGAGAACATGAACAAGAGTTGCAGAACTGTTTGCTATGTTAAAGTCTGCGAAGTGGAGATCAAGAAAGAGCACCAAGTGTTGTTGGTCAATAAGACCACCAAATTCAAGAAAGGCAAGTCTAAGCGAAGGGACACTTCAAGAAGGGTGGTAAGAAAGTTACCGTGAAGAAGACCAAGCTGGACCCAAGCACGATCTTGAGTGCTTTTCTTGCAAGGGTGAAGGTCACTAGAAGCGGAATTGCCCAAAGTACTTGGCGGATCTGAAGAGCGGCAACATCAAGAAGAAAGGTATATCGATATACATGTTATTGATGTGTATCTCACTAGTACTAAGTAGTAGTGCACAGGTATTTGATATTGGTTCGGTTGCTCATATTTGTAACTTTCGAAGCTTGGTCTTTGCAGAATAAGCGAAAGCTAGCGAAGAGCGAGGTGACGATGCGGCGTGGGAAGCGGATCAAAGGTTGATGTGATCGCGGTCGGCACGCTACCCTTCATCTACCATCGGGATTAGTTCTATACTTAAACAATTGTTATTTAGTGCCGTGTTGAGCATGAACATTATATCGGGATCTTGTTTATTGCGAGGCGGTTACTTGTTTAAGTCGAGAATAATGGTTGTTCGATTTATATGAGTAATATGTTTTATGCATGCACCTTTGATAGATGGTCTATTTTATTGAATCTCGATGGTGGAAATACACATATCAACAACATTGAGGCTAAGCGTATGAAATCAGCGATAATTAACCTATATGTGGCCTTTGTCGTCTTGGTCACATTGGAGTAAAACGTATGAAGAAACTCCATTCCGACGGACTTCTTGAATCACTTGATTTTGAATCACTTGAAAGATGCGAAGCATGTCTGATGGGAAAAATGACTAAGACTCCATTTTCTGGTATGATGGAGCGAGCTACGGACTTATTGGAAATCATACATACCGATGTGTGTGGTCCAATGAATGTAGCATTTGTAGGGGTTCGTAGCATGGAAAACAAAAATTTTCTATCGCATACAAACAAACAAGCCAAGATCTATCTACTAGATTGTAGCAACGAGTCGATGGAATAACTTACCCTCGAAGATTCCAAAGTGTTTAACGAGAGCGGATTCTCGTGGGTGATGTAGTCGTACTCTTTCCGATCTCAAGATCGTGTGAGCGATCCTTAAGTGGCTGCGTTAAAGCGCTTCATGATCGGTCACACGTTCGGTTTTCGTGAAGACCTTCCTCTCCTTGTTCCGACAAGCGGCGGAGGTTGTAGCACTCTCCTCGCGATTCCGGCTGGCAGTGGCAGGAAGTAGAGGGAAATCCGAGGCTTCCTTAAGCGGAGGCGAGTATGGTGGAGTATGAGAGAGGGCTATTAGTGGTCTAGAGATTAGACACACCAATTAGAAGGCTCTAAACCACTGGCTAAAGCAATTAGAAGCTCTAAACCAAAGCGGCTCTAAGCGGAGATTAGAGGATAGGAACTTGTGTCTAGGAGGAGGCCCTGCCCTCCTTTTATAGAGTGGAGGGCTGGCGCCCGAGGAGGAGGAGTCCCTCCCAACTCGACCTAGGGCCGCCCGGCTTGGAGGAGTGACTCCTCCTCCAAGTTGGTTTCAACCTCCTCTTGCTTGTTTCCCAGTTTCCTGTTTCCCACAGATTTCTGTTTTCCACAGTTTCTGTTTTAGCCGTTTGACTTTCAAGCTGGCGGTTTGACTTTTCGATTTGGAACAGCAAGAACACTTAGTACATGATGCAATCATTCAATGACACATTCATGTACCCTCCCCAGTCGGACATTAGGAACCTTCTAGAACATTCCAGGTGAAAACAGGAATCATTCCCGAACTCCGGCGGGACTTTCCTTATATGAATCTTATTCTCCGGACCATTCCGGATCACCTCGTGATATCCGGATCCCATCAAGACTCGAACAACATTGGTCTCTTTCTCATAATACCATAACTACTCAAACAACGTCGAATCCTTAAGTGTGTCTCCCTACGGTTCGTGAATTATGCGGACATGATCGAGACACTTCTCCGAACAATAACCAATAGAGAATCTGGAAATTCATATGGCTCCACATATTTCTCGATTACTTTGCGTCGAATGAACCACTTACATCGATACCAATTTCCCTTTGTCTCACGATAGTTTACTTATCAGAGGTTATGATCGTCGGTATCTCTGCATACCTAGTACAACCTCGTTACCGATAAGTACTCTTTTCTCGTTCGTGATATGTGATACCTTGTGAGCAGGTCACATGCTTGCAAGCTAATTGGATGACATTCCACGAGAGGGCCCAGTATATCTATCGAGTCATATGGATGGACAAATCCACTCTTGATCCATGTGTTTCAACCAATACTTTCCGAACACTCAATGCCACCTTTATAGCCACCCGATTACGGTGTGGTGTTTGATGTCATCAAAGCATCCATCCGGTAAAGGTGATATGCATGATCTCATGGTGAAGGAATTAGGTTACTATGTATCATAAAGCATATAGCAATTGAACTATTGAAATGACTTGATCTTTATGCTACGCTTATCTATAGGAGTATGTCCACCATATCATTCTCCTAACGATATGATCTTGTTGTTGATAACATCTATTAATCAACCAACAAGCTAGTGAAGTATAGAGGCTATACTAGGGACTTCAAATTAAGTTTACAAATCACACAAGTATTAATGTTTCCTTGTTAATACTATTATAGCATGAATGTAAACTTTTATCATAAACATAAAGATATAATAATAACTATATAGAGGCTATAATAAATGTTATTGTATATTTATGATAATGTATTCATGCTATAATGGTATTAACAAATTCAGAATAGAAAGAAAGAGTACATGAATGTGTCATTACATATTGGAATGATTGCATCATGTACTAAGTGTACTATTCCAAATGAATGATTAAATTGAATCCTAAAGCGAAAAGTCAAATAGCAAGTTTGAAAGTCAAGCGGCTAAAGCAGAGGAAAGAAAGAAGAGGGCAAAACCGAGTTGGGAGGAATCCTCCTCCAGCTGGCGCCTCCACCAAGCCGAGTTGGGAGGGACTCCTCCACCATGCCTTGGCAAGCCCCTCCACCTATAAAAAGGAGGCGGGGCTCCTCCTCTGAACATACAAGTTCCTATCCTCTAAATCTAAAACCACAGCCCTAGACTCCGGTTTAGAGCAGCTTTGGTTTAGAGCTTCTTGCCCTAGCCTCGGATTAGAGCCTTCTAATTGGTGTGTCTAAACCCTAGACCACTAAAGCTCTCTCATACTCCACCATACTCGCTCGGCTTGGTGACCTGCAGGATCTCCTCTGCTTCAGTACCACGCCGTTGGAAAAAGTTTGTTTTCCATACTTCTGAAACCTACAAATTGTACATTGTAGAGTGATTGTTCTACGAAGACAATTGTATTATTTTCCACACTTTCTTAGATCACTTATTTAACACTTGGTCGTGAGGTAGGAAACTACCTATTACGAAACTACTATAGAAAATTCAGGTGTTTTTGAAATTTAAACACTTCTGAGGTAGGAAACACGGGCATGGACCAGTTCGACATGGAGCGTGGCCGTCGGTGCCGATTTAGTCCAAGCACTTCGCGTAGCACCGCCGCTCGTCAGCCTCGAGTACATACATGGCGCCCAACTTTCGGGGCGGCTGTAGGAACACGACCAAGCATGAGGGAGGCCGGAGCTCACTTGGCGAGGGCCGGAGCATGGCCAGACCAGGAGGGAAGCCGGATCTCCCACAACAGTGGTCGGAGCGCTCCAGGAAGGAGGGCTGGCGGTGGTGGTTGGCACTCCGAGCGGGTAGTGGTCACATCGGAGCTGCGCCTAGAGGTGTGCTAGCGCGCGGCGCAATTAGTGTCGCCATGGAATCAGGGGCGGGTCCACCTTGTATCAAGGGTATTAAGATTTTAAAGTTTTGCCAAAGCTTTAAATTATATTGTAGAGACCTATATTTTGATCAATTGTATATCAAACTCATTGAAATCTTAGCACGAGTACGGCACAAGAATAGTTCGTTAGATCAAATGCTTACAAGGCTCTTGGTCAAAAGAAAGTGCTGCTCACTACCCCATTTTTTATTATTTTTTCTGAATTGTTTACTATGAATATCCATTGTGAAATTTCTGAGCCCGCCACTGCATGGCACCCTACCCCACGTCACCCTACCCCACGTCTTATTTTTTGGTGAAAACTCAAAAAACTTATATGCCTAAAGCAAAGAAATGGAGGGAGTATTATAGTAGTCCCTCGCGCATGCGAGCCTGTAGAGCAAAGCAACCGCTCTCGAAACCGGTTCGCCACGGTCGTGCCACCACCCCTCCTAGCTCGAACCCCCTCCCACCGTCATAAGCAGTGGCGTTCCCCAGTATTATCCCCCCCTCAGTGAACACTCATGTCTGGGACAGCGGGGCGATGGGGGTGTCCCCAGGCGGCGGAGACCGAGCTCCCCGCGTCGGCGAGGGTGCCGCAGGACGCGCAAGTGCTATTGTTGGCTGCGGGAAACGTTGCATGGATGCTGGAGCTCGCCCTCCTGACCCGCTGGGCTCAATCTGGGCCTGGGCGGGCTACCCGATGCGGTGGTGGCTCTCTCGGTGGATGGTGAATAAGGAGCTTGTGCGGGGCTTTGGTGGTGTCGATGGCACCCTTGGTGCAGTGCGGCGACGGGATCTTGATGGGCCCAATTGGGCTTCGGGCCAGGTTTTCCCCTGTTGCATCCGTCCGGCAGCCGCCCTCTAGCGAAGGAGCTAGTTCCCTCTCGCGTGCTATTGCCATGCCGACCTTGCCAAAGATTCTTCTTTTCGGTCTACCGATAATGCAACCTAGGCCACGGTGCGATGACGGCGATGCGTGCAAGACCGTGGTGGCGTGCGATGGTGGGCGGCAAGCTTGGTGGAGCAATGCAGAGCGTCCAGGGGGTATGGTTCTTTCGGGGTCAGGATAAATCCTTGTCGTCTCGGCACTGACGTGGTGACGCCTGCGGGTGTCGCCCTCCTTCCTAAAGGGCGGAGGTATCCGCCCTACCCCTATAGCGTATCAGGGGAAACCCTAGAATGTGTTCGAGAAACCCTTGGACTGGTTTGGGCACCAGCGTCGCTGTCCCTTTTGGAGGTGTTGCTTGGTACGCGAATTTTCGGAGTGCTAGGAGTGAGGTGGAAATTCTCCAGAGGGCGCAGCAGTGGCAAGTCATCTCCTTTTGTGTTGCACCGTCAGTGTAGGCATTGTTTTCTCTCCATTTCTTTCTTGTTTCTTTTGGGCTGGTTTTGTGCTGTCTTCCCCAACGGTGATATCCCAGTTGTTTCAATTGTTTCCTATATTAATATAGCAGGGAGAAAGCCTGATTAGAGAGAGAGAGAGAGAGAGAGAGAGAGAGAGAGAGAGAGAGAGAGTATTATAGTAGTACCACTAGTTATGAGTAAGGCTTTTACAATGGCGCACTTTTAATTTTGCCACGTTGGAAAATTGATTAGATGGAGGAGAGACAAGGAGGATAGAGAATGAAAGGAGAAAATGATGCAAAACTAACACATATGGGGTATTATTGACACATAACTATCGATTTTGTGTGTTTTATCAAAAAACTGATAAATCAGTGCTATGTGTCACAAACCAGCCATAATGTTAATAGTTTTTCGACAAAAATCAAATGTTATATGTTAATACTGCCCCAACTGATTTTCTCAAACGGAACTCAATTCTTTATTTAAAAGTGGGACAAAGAGTGAAAGAGTCAAGTTTATTGCATGAGTCTACCATATAAGACACATCTTAGTTGAAATACATGTGTGTACATGTTAGCGTCTAAGTTACATTGAGAATGAGTAATCTTGTACTCCATCCGACCCATATTACTTGACTTAGATTCATCTAAATATGAATGTATCAAATTTGAGTCAATTAATATGGTGTCTATTTTTATTTGGCTAAATACACCTTAGTAGCTTTTTTTTTTGTTTCTGAAGTCCTCGAAACAGGCTTTCGCCCAACTATATAGATATAGCAACCGTTTGAGACCGCTGCTGGGCCAGACAGCACAACGCCTAAAAGAAAAACAAAGAAAACAAAGAAGAAAAAAAAGAGAAAACAAAGCCGACAACAGTGGCCAGACGAACAAGGATGACCCGCCACCATTGCGCCCTCCGGAGAATTCCACCACGCTCCTAGCGCTCAGAAGCGTCACGTACCAAGCAGCACCCCCAAGAGGGAAGGCGACGACAACGACGCTGCTGCCCGGACTAGGCCTAGGGTTTCCCCCGGTACGCTACGAGAGGTGGGGAAGAGATACACCCGACGCCCTTCAAGAAGGGCGATGACACCTGAGCGCCAGCGTCGGTGTCAAGGCGACAAGGATTTCTCCCGACCTCTCAAAAACCACACTCCGGGCGCTTCAAATTGCTCCACCAAGCTCGCCCATCAGCGCCACCATGGTCTTGCAGTCACCACCGTCTCACCGTGGCCCACAATGTGAGGCTGGTCCGACCGAAAAGAAGAAACTTCAGGTCGGTCGGAACGAGTACTGCGGGAGGGAGCGACCTCCGCCCGAAGCGATAGCCGACCGGATATAGCGCAAGGCGGACAGGCCCTTCGGCCCGGCCGAGTCAAATGGACTCGTTAAGCCCGCGCCACCTGCCGCAGGGGTGTCACCGTCGCCACCAACCCTAGCCCAAGTCCCGACTCAACCATCCACGGTGGATCTGCCACGCAGATCCCGCCGCCAATAGCCCGCCAACACCACCGTGGTCACCCGGGTCAACGGTTGCGGTCTAAGGCACCGGACTCGAACCATCATCGGAGAGCCAAGACTACAACTAACCCATTGGTGCGGGCAAAGGTATTGGTGAACAAGCCAGCGACGACAAGCGGCTGGACACGGCAACCTCCGCGCCGACCGTAGGCGGACCTAGCAACGGTGGTGGGCAGAGCCCGCGCGCCCGGGCCCGGATCATGCCGCTGGCCCAGATTGGGCCAGATCGAGCCGCTCCCCACATCAAGCCACGCCGCGGATGACCTCGCTGCCCCGCACCTCATCGCCGCCACCTCCGCCAATCACCGAGCAGCGCCGGAGAAGGCGAGCCAGCGCCGTCCGCGAGCGCGCCGCCGAGAAGCCGCCGCCCGCCAGAACAGCCCGGCCATGCCGCCGCCACGCCGGAGGCCGACCGTCTTGTGCCCAGCCCGGCCATGCTCCATGGCTGCCACGGCCCGCGCCGCCATCTCCATGCGAGGGGGGAAGGGGAGCCCCGCCGCCGCCAGCGCCCGGGCTTTGCCCGGCGACACCAACCGGCGGCGAGACGGAGGGAGGCGGGAGGAGGGGGCTCTGGGTGGCGGCGGTTCCCGTCGCCCACGGAGCGGCAGGAGGGCAATCGTATCATGTTTCTGAAGTGGCTGAACTGTAATATTGCGGTTTGCTGATTTGGATGTATTGGTTGCCAAATGCCATGTGAATTTTATATATCTATTCTCACAAATCAAACACAAAATAAACAAAAAAAAATCTGGTTTACACTTTCTTTGTTTTCCACGTATTCAAATTCCCTTCTTTGTTTTCTCGGAGGCCAGAAACCTCCGAGAATGACGGAAATTCTGCCATCCAAAGCAGTGGGTCATTTCAGAAAGTCATGGCGATTCAATTTAGAGCCAGGGTGCTCCCGGCTAAAAAAGGCATTCCACGTAATGTCAAGAGCAGTTTTAATAAAAAGGTTAAACACGGCACGGCGAGAGGCATTATTTGAAGATCTCTCGTGTGTTATCAACAGAATTTAAATAGTATGCAAATTAATTAGTTGTCTACTGTAAATTTTAGTGGCTAAGTAAGGAATATACACCTCTGGTTTTTTTAGATTCCTCTGGTTTTATATAAGAGATTACTAGTCATCCATGTGAGTGAGAGCTCTGCGTCTCGATCTCCCGTGAGCACAGTCCGTGCGGGGTGAGAGTTCTGCGTCAGTTGTCTCCTCGTGAGAACCGTGCCTGGTGTGGTATTTTTATAGGCAGCGGGCGACGCTGGATGGATGGCGATGGAGCGCCGATTCATTGGAATTTGTTTGCTAAGAGATCGATGTTTATCTTATCCTTCGAGGGATTTTTCACCGGGCCGACTTCGACCATGGCATGTCCAAACTGACAGGGAGGCGCCTCTGACCACGCCATCGCCAGGGGTTCTTGCTCTGTCTTGCTTTCGGGAGCCGACCAAGAGAGGCCCATTTTGCCAGCCGTAGGATCGGACTCGTGGCCGGACCGCGGTGCCGAGGACCTGTTCGACCAATTGCCAAGCCAAAACCGATGACAACTAGCTCGAGATCCATCATGTTCTTCTTCAAGCATGTGATGGACACATCATCGTAGGATGACTCCGATAGTGGTACGGAGATGATGATGGTCGCCACAACTGCCATCCATGACCACACCAAGAGCTTGCAACTCATTTTTCGTGGCTCGGTCAAGGTACGCAAGGCCAACTTGAAGCGTGATCGAGAAGGCGGCGTAAAAGGACTACTTCCATATCCTACGGAGGCACTATACTAGGAGCACACATTCATGCGTTGCTTTTGAATGTCATGGAATTTGTTCTTGACGATTCTCGATGGCATCGTTGACATCAAAGCATTGCGTACATATGCATGTGTTTTGAGACAATGGTGGAGGTTGGTCTAATATTTTGGTATGGTGAAGTCAATGACATATCACATATGCCTAATTAGGGCCACGGGGGCAATTGCCCTCCACCCCCTTCCCGACTTAAGGATGGGAGGGAAAATAAAATCATGCAAGCACTAGCCTGGTTAAGAACAGGGTGAGGGGTGCGAGGAGATTATGTTGGCGTGGTCGTCGTTGGTGATGCACTCGGTCTCTAGGCGGAGGTCCTCATAGGTCACCACCGGGACACGTGCCTTGAACACGTCCCTTTCGGTACACCCCTCCATGCCGTGACGGTGGACATACTCGAGCGTGTTGTTCCGATTTAACTAGAGAGACTTGGGACTATTCAGAACCATGGGTTTAGAGATAATTTTTTCTTACCGGTGGATGTTCCGATTTTCAGTTGAAAATTTAGTGTTTCATGAAAAGTAGATCCAATAAATCATAGATGCTCCCATTGTGTATAGGAAAAAAGCACCATTAATTTAGACTAACAGTTTGAGAGATGATGGTTTTCTCCAGATGGATGTTCAAATATCCTGATAAAAATTTGTAGCTGCTAGAAAATAAAAATCAAGTAAATTATTAATATTCCCATCTGGTAAGTATCTAGCCATACTACAGCTAATTATTAACTGATGTATCTAGCCTATTTTTAGTGCGTAAATTTACTCCAAATCTATAGCTAAAGTATGTCTAGATTAATCTATTTCACAAAAAATAAAATATCTTATATTTTTAAACGGAAGGAGCACTGTGTAGACATAATGTCCTTGCCGGTGACTGACGCGGTGCAGAAAATAATCAGAGGTGTATATGCACCATCTAGAAGCAAAACAGAAGCAGGTTCGTGGCCATCAGAAAAATCAGGGACACATATATCATCTAGAATTCCAGATTCAGAGACAAAATTGATTTCTCGGTCGTGACAACAGTAGTACAGGGCAAAGCATCCAATAAGTTGGCAGACACTAGGTCTGCAAGATGGGCACAATTTGAGGTTATCTTGGGTCGTCTAGATGCAGACCCAAAAACAGGTTTGTGGCCATTACAGACGCGGTGCAGAAAAATACAGGTCTGAATATGCCTAATTAAGGCCATGGGGGCAATTGCCCCCCACCCTCTTCCCGACTTAAGGATGGGAGGGAAAAGAAAATCATGCAAGCACTGGCCTGGTTAAGGACAGGGTGAGGGGTGCGAAGAGATTATGTTGGCGTGGTCATTCGTTGGCGGTGCACTCGGTCTATAGGCGGAGGTCTTCATAGGTCACCACGGGTACTCGTGCCTTGAAGACCTCCCGGTCCATGCGTCCTCCATGCCATGCCGGCGGACATACTCGGCCGCGTTGTTCCAATTTAACTTGAGAGACTTGAGACTATTCAGAACCATGGGTTTAGAGATAATTTTTTCTTTCCAGTGGATGTTTCGATTTTCAGTTGAAAATTTAGGGTTTTACGAAAAGTAGATCCAATAAATCATAGATGCTCCCATTGTGTACGGGAAAAAGCACCATTAATTTAGACTAACAGTTTGAGAGATAATGGTTTTATCTAGATGGATCTTCAAATATCCTGATAAAAAATTGTAGCTGCTAGAAAATAAAAATCAAGTAAATTATTAATATTCCCATCTGGTATGTATCTAGCCATACTACAGCTAATTATTAACTAATGTATCTAGCCTATTTTTAGTACGTAAATTTACTCCAAATCTACAGCTAAAGTATGTCTAGATTAATCTATTTTACAAAAAATAAAACATCTTATATTTTCAAACGGAGGGAGCACTGTGTAGACATAATGTCTTTGCTGGTGACTGACGTGGTGCAGAAAATAATCTGAGGTGTATATGCACCATCTAGAAGCAAAACAGAAGCAGGTTGGTGGCCATCAGAAAAATCAGGGACACATATATCATCTAGAATTCCAGATGCAGAGCAAAATTGATTTCTCTGTCGTGACAACTACAGTGGTGTAGGGCAAAGCATCAAATAAGTTGGCAGGCACTAGGTCTGCAAGATGGGCACAATTTGAGGTTATCTTGGGTCGTCTAGATGCAGACCCAAAAACAGGTTTGTGGCCATTACAGACGCGGTGCAGAAAAATCTAGGGGAATAATGTATCCAAAATTCTAGATACAGAACAAACTCGATTTCTTGGTCGTGACAGGTTCAGTGCAGAAAAATTCAGAGGTCAGGATGGCAGATGTAGCTTTGGCTTTCAGAACACAAGTGGCCTATCATCGTCGTCGAGGTAGCATCTCCGACGGAAAACCTTCGAGAACACAAGAGCAGTTTTATTTAAACAGGTTTTACAAATTTAATGTTCAATTGTGGGACCAAAAATGCCATCAATATGCAGTCCCTTTCCTCCTTGGTGGAGTGGCGCGAAAGTAACAGCCTGGGCGCTGCCACTTGGAGAAGGCAAGACACCACTCACACTAGAGGCTAACTTAGGCCTTCTTTACTTCTTTAATATTCGCTAGTATATTTGCGGGAACCGTAGGGGATTATTTCAATTCCCACAAGATTCTGTTTACCATGCCGGATTTGGCCGGGTTAATCCTGGCATATTTCCATAAATTCTTCATGATTTTGTGTAGATTGAATACTCTCCTCTAAGGTAAACTATTTTTCTGAAAGAGAATTTTAGGGATTAGAAAGTATTAGGTAAACACTAAATCCCCACATATCAAAAACTCTATTGGGTAAAAATACAAGAAAAATAAACGAGTCTTAGTTGGGCTCGCATCCGGGGATAAGATGGAGAGCCCGAAGTACGAGTCACACCACAGGCTCCCGGTTCCTCACCCGGCTATAAATCCATGGCTGCCTCCCCTCCACGAGCACGGACAACAGCGCAGCACAGCACAGCACAGTACAGGAGTACATTGTAGCACACTCTGCACACAGCTTGCTTAATTCGGATCAGGACTTCAGGAGATCAAGAAACAGAGCACGGAACGATGCCGTGATTGTCCCACTACCAGGCCGCGTCGCCGAGGCCGGGGCCTGACGAGGAGCGCGTTGCGTGGCCCCGCGTCGATGGCGGCGCCAGCGGTGGCGCTGGCTGGGAAGACGCACTACGAGGTGCTTGGGGTGGGCGTGGCAGCCAGCAGGGGCGAGATTAAGGCGGCGTACCGGCGCCGGGCGAGGGAGGTACCGCAGGTGGTGATGAGGGGTTCATCCGATTGCACGCGGCCTACGCCACGCTTGCCGACCCCGACCAGCGGGAGACGACGCCGGGGTTCCGGCAAAGGACGTGGGAGACGGACCAGTGCTGGTAGGGTGAACAGGCGGACGGTTTGTGAGTTGGATGCGACTAAGTCACCTAGTTATGCAATTAACCCTGCCGTGGCAACCCCTAGGCGCCGCCACCAGGGCCGCATGCGTAGTCCGAGGTGGCGACGCCCCCTAGTACCTAAGGTGCTAGGGGCGGCGGTTGCGACGGTCTTCTTTGGAAGGACGGCTGAATAATAAATAATTACTAGTCTTGAATATTACTAGTAAGTCATAATGATTCAAAACATTAGAAATACTATTATATTGAAGTATCCTTCTACTATATAAATAAATTATATTTTAAAAAGATCTTTAATAATTATAGAACCTTCAAGAATGGTATATCAACCAAGTACAACTTTATAATGGACTAAATCTAAGAATAATTTATGAGTAGTCACTAGTACTATTTATTTATCCACAAACCATAATTATACCTTTATAAGGAAAAAAGAAATCTTGTTCCACTACAAAATTAAGAGATCACTACTTAAATAGAAGAATAACTATTCTTAAGTAACCTTAAAGCAGCATTACCAAGTACACCAGGACAAAGGTTATAAACATTATACTTTCAAACTATCTTTGTTTTAAAGTTAACTTTAGTCTACAAGAATCTAATTATAACACTATAAACATTGTTATATGTTTTATAGTTAACTTTGGTCTGAACTAGTTAAATTATAAAGCATCTCAAGCCAAACTATTCAAGCAAGCACAAATAACATCGACCACCACTAACTAATCACAAAGATTGTTTAGACCTTAGAAAAGAAATATTTTCTTCAAATGTTATTCTTTTTGCCACTTCAAACAAGAACTCTTATATAAGCAATCTTGAATAACACTTCATAGGTGTATATTTTATTGCTACATAAATATGTGTTGTTCACACACACTCACAAGCCCTAATAAGAAGCACAAGTGTGAAACTTATCTAAAAGGACAACACATTTTAAAGTAACCATTTCTGGAATCCAAACCCTAGAACCACGTTATCCCCGGGATTCGCATTTATAACGTGCATCACATTACTTATGCATAAGAACATATTGCTTCTTTAAACATTAGTCCTTACCGAACCAATGATGATGATTTCAGATTTTGGATCTTATATTATCTTGAAGACCGTGAGTGCATAATCTTGCAATCACAAAAGGCAACACTTGCTCATGTCCTTTGTTTATTTTCTGTAAAGTATTTTACAAATCCAGTGTTGTCATCACCTGCATTTGAAAAAGGTCAGAAAACACTATTTTCTATAATATTTTGAACTATTGGTTATTGATCCAGGGTGATCAGCTAATCTAGTAAATCTGACAGTTGGAATACCACTGTTCAGAACTATATCACCTAGGACTTAACAACCAATGTCGTTAGTGATTCTTGCGTCGTATATTACGCGTTAACCATGAGATTTGGAATGGGACGGAGAAGTCAGCTGTATCTTCTTCCTCTCGCATAAAGCCGGATGTGCAAGTCGTGGTTGTTATCCTCGTAGCGTGCATATTAATTGGTAATTCGTAGAGGATATGCAGCATATGGGTGGGAACCCTCAACGTCCCACGATAGTTCTGGCATCTAACGGTTTGTACAAACCATTGTCGTAATTCAATATGTGGGCATGGTCCAAGCCAATCACTGCCCCCTTTGCAACCTCGCATGCCTCCTTGGTGTACACCATGCCCACATAATGAATTACAGCAATGGTTTGTACAAACCGTTAGATGCCAGAACTATCATGGGACGATGAGGGTTCCCACTCATATGCTGCATATCCTCTACGAATTACCAATTAATATGCATTCTACGAGGATAACAACCACGACCTGCACATCCGGCTTCATGCGAGAGGAAGAAGATACAGATGACTTCTCTGTCCCATTCCAAATCTCATGGCTAACGCGTAATATACGGCGCTAGAATCACTGATGTCAGGGGTTATTAAGTCCCTACTTGATCATATATTGTTGCAAATAGAACCCTAAGTTCTGTTGCTCCATTATATCATCACTTAGGCGTATATCTATGATTTCTTTATTTGTGAAAATAATATTTTCTTTGTTTTATAGTAAATATGATAGCACACAATTTGCAAATACTTTGACAAAGACTCTTCAAAGGACATGAGCAAGTGATGAACTTGCCTTGTGATGGCAAGGTAGTGAAGTCTGATGCTTGCACTGGACCTTGAGCTTCTATGTCTACAAAAACATCATTATTGCCCGGTAAGGACAATATTTAAAGAAGCAAAATGATTATGCAAGTAATGTAATGCATTATTTAATTTTATATGCATTTACCCTATTATTATATAAGGTGCCTTTTAATAATAATAAAACATTTATAAATATTACTTTTTAATATTTATAACATATATTGAATTATTTTATTTTATTTTCCTTTTATTTGACTTTTATTGATTTAATAATTCTTTTAGGAATTATCAATTATACATTAAAAATTGTTATTAAATATTTATTTAGTATTTTTCAAAAATACTACAATATTAATATATAATGAAAGTGATTTTTATTTATTTTTATCATCTTTCATTAATGTTGTAAAATTCCATAAGGAATATAAAAATTACAAAATCCTTAATAAAATTTAAATGTCTAAAATTTTATATCTTATTTTATTTGGATAGTGTGGATTATTGTGAATCCAAAAATATTTTACTTATAATTTTTGGACTTTTATTTCATTTTCTAGGATTTAATTAAATCTAGGGGTATTTTGGTCTTCTCTTATTTATTAAAATAGGCCTTAAAAGATTTCTGGGCTGGCTTAATCTTATTGGGCCCTAGTGGCCCATTAGTCATAGACAAAAGAACCATCCTGAAGGGTCTAGCCCAACTCGGCCCATGCCTCACTTCCTCTCTCTCTCTCCCTTGAGCTCATCCTCTCCTCCTCTGACCCCGACCCTGTGGCTCGCGATGCCGCTGCCGACAATTCCCGCCACCATGGTGCAACAGGGGGTTGTCGACGATGCTTGTTCTTTCTATCCAATAGGATTTTAGCCTGGGGCTCTCCTGCGACGGATCGATGTCGTCTCGAACCCTAGGGTTTGGGGGTTGGCGTGGATCCTGGTGCTGCCATCACCGTCGCGCGTCGTGGTGATGCTCCTCGCCTCTATGTGTGTTCATAGTCGTCGCCGTGGCGTCGTATGGGTTGCAGCGCCCCTCCTGGGGTGCTCCCCGTGCCGCCATGGTTGTTGGCCCCTCTGCTTCCTCTTCTAGTCTTCAGCGAGGACCTACGGTGAGTTCGATTCCTCTCCCCTAGTGCTCTCTGTGCTTGCTGATTCGATGCTAGATGCTGGCAGTGACCTCTCTGGTTACTGTCTGGTTCTGATTAGGATAATTTATCCATTTAGGGTTCTTATCCTAGGGTTGATCATATACTGGATGCATTAGTTCATGTCTGGATGGTCTGTACACATGCTAAATGATTATTGGCCTGAGGCTTGTTGCTTGAGATGAACCATGATTTATAAAGTCAGTGACTTCATAACTTTTCACTGTCATTTATGGGTTTATGCTCATGATTATTATATGATGAAACCACTGTCTTAGTTCTGTTGTCTTGAGAACTAGTGTGTGGTTTGAGATCATCAACAGTGAAGTTTAACATAGGAATATCATAGTTATGATTCCTGTGTTAACAGGAAAATGATTAGTAAGTTGATTGTCTGAATTTGTGATGAGTAAATGTCTATCCTGATTCATATAGAATTGTTCTTATGACACCATCATGGTATGGCACACAAGTTTGATTCTAATCCATTGTTTGGGTTGGTTTAAGCTAAAGACAAACTAGGCTTTATAAGATAAATAGAGATGTTCTTCTCTGAATTCCCAAAGACCAATGATGTCGGTCCGAGGCTTAGGGATTCAGATCTTATCTAGTTGATTTATATAGATAGTCCTGGTAGTGGTACCAGCTATTGTTTCTTGAATCAAAGCTTGGAAAACTGATAGTAAGCTTGATCATGATCTGGATCCAAAGGATTAGTTTCTAAGGTGATACCCTTTCTTTAGGGATGTGCCTAGAAATAGATCATAGATATATTTATGCTTGAATTGTAAGATATAGCCTAACAACCAGAGCAATGATGTTGCTCTGAGCTCTGGCTGGATCCAGGTACTTTTTTGTTTGCTTTTAGAGTTTAAAAATCCCTATGATGGAGTCACCCCACTTGGGTGCTTTCTGAGGGTTTGTTTCATTAAACAACACATTCTTCTGTCTAGATGATATGATTAGCTCATGTGAAGGTTTTATGAAACTAACCACATAATCTGATGTTTGTGGAGTAAGGTGGTGATGATGATCTTGTTTTGCTGAGCTTCTGTGCTTGACCTTGAGCTAGCCCGCTCCTCCTAGCTCCTGGACTTGGCCTTGCTGTCCACCTGATCCTTCCCCCTCCTTATGTCACCATCCTGGTGATGTTTGGTTGATCTTTGGTGGTTTGGTTTGGCTGTTGTGCTTGGTAAGCTGCTTTCTAAGCTGGTTGTTCTTGTGTGCAAGCAATGGAGAGATGCACTAGTGCCTCTCCACGGATGTGCTGATGGTTTTGTGAGTTTGGGGTTGTGTTGTGAGGCTGACAGCACACCACATGTATGTTGGTGTGTGTCATGCCTGTGTGCTTGCTGTGCATCAATACCTCGCTGAGGTAGTAGATTGGGCGTTGGACCCCATGGGTCTTGCCTTCTTCGGGTCGTTCGACCACTAGCACGGTGCTGACCACCTGGTGTGTGGATGCTATGTACAGCAGCAGAGACTCGCGCTCCTTTGGCGTGACCAAAACGGGCGAGGTGGAGAGTAGTCGTTTGAGACTTTCGAACGCATCGTCGGCTTTGGGTGTCCACTCGAATTTATCTGCCTTGCATAGCTGCTGGTAGAATGGCAGGGCCTTCTCGCCCATGCGGATGATGAATCTGCTCAATGCCGCTATTCGTCCTGCGAGCTCCTGGACGCCCTTGAGATTCTTCGGCTTCTCCATCGCCATGATGGCCCGGATTTTCTTCGGGTTCGCCACGATCCCTCGCTGGGATATGAAGTAGCCAAGGAGTTGTCCTGATGGGACGCCGAAGGCGCATTTTTCGGGATTGAGCTTGATCCTGTAGCGGTCGAGATTATCGAACGTCTCGCGGAGATCGTCGATGAGCGTTTTCGCCTCCCTGGTTTTGATGACTATGTCGTCGACATAGACTTGGACGTTGCGACCGATCTAGTCCTTTAGGCATGCCTGCATGCATCGCTGGTACGTGGCACCTGCGTTCTTTAGCCCGAAGGGCATTGTATTGTAGCAGAACACTTCGAACGGTGTGATAAACACCGTTTTCTCTTGATCTTCGACCTTGTGTCGAATCTGGTTGTAGCCTGAGTAGTCTTCGAGGAAGGAGAGTTTCTCGCATCCTGCAGTCGAATCAATGATCTGGTCGATCCGAGGAAGAGGGAAGTGGTCCTTTGGGCAGTGCTTGTTCAGCGACGTGAAGTCCACGCACATCCGCAGGATATCTGTGTCCTTCTTGGGAACCATCACTATATTTGCAAGCCATTCGCTTTCTTTGATCTTCCTGATGAAGTTTGCGGCGTGTAGCCTGTTTATTTCCTTCCCGATGGCTTCAGCCCGTGGCTCGGACAGTCTCCGGATGGACTGCTTGACGGGTTTGGTGTCTGGAAAGACGTTGAGTGCGTGCTCGGCGAATTCCCTAGGAACTCCTGGCATGTCCGGAGGACACCAGGCGAAGATTTCCCAGCGCTCACGGAGGAATTCGACGAGCGCGCCCTCCTATGCGGGGCTGAGGTCGTTGGCGATCAGCGCCGTCTTGGAGGCATCCGTCGGGTGGACCTGCACCTTCTTTGTGTTGACGGTGGAGTCGAAGTACATGTCGGGTGCGTTTTGTCGTGCGACTGGGGGTGCCCCATTGTCCGTCACTTCGCGAAGCCTTACGAGCTCCTCCTACATGTCGAATGATTGGGAGATTCTGTTGAAGTCTCTGTTGCATTGGTCCGATCGGGTGAATCTCCCGTGGACTGTGATGACGCCCTTTGGTCCTGGCATCTTGAGTAGCAGGTATGCGTAATGTGGGACATCCAAGAATCTTGTGAATGCTACACACCCGAGGATGGCATGGTATTGTGATGGCGAGTCCACCACTTCGAATTCGAGCCGCTCGAGCTGGAAGTTGTCCGGCTTGGCGAAGATGATGTCGAGCCATATTTTGCCCAGGGGGAATATGCCCTTCCCTGGTACGATGTCGTGGAACGTTGTTCGATCGTTCCGTGCCGCATCGGGATCCACATTGCTGCTAGGGTACTTGCGAACATCAGGTTGATGCCGCTGCCGCCGTCCATGAAGACGTGGCTCATCTCGAAACCTCTGATCTGCGCCTCCAAAGCACTGTGGCAGCATGACTGGCGAGGATCCGCAAGGGTGATCCGAACGGTGAACGCGTGATGCAGACTCGATCCGCCGAGGTACTCGGGATGGCGGTGGATTTGCCACGCCAGTTGATCCGACGGTGATTTTCTTCTCGCACCCTATTCGTGGGCGCCTTCTAGATCATCGTGCTCCTTTCGGTGGGATACCCGTTCCCAGCATTGTTCTGGTCTTTGCGATTGGTTGGTTTGGGCCTCCCATGTGGGCGTGGAGGAGCTCCATGCGCTATCTCACCGGCGCGGTGCTTCCGAATCCGGAAGTGGAGCTTGTTGTCTCATCTGACCATGCTTTCCGAGCTCGAACTCGCGATCCTTGAGCATGTGGCTTGCCTTCTTCTTGCCATCTTGCTTGTCGATGTAGAAGTGGATGATGCATGGACCCTAAAGTTTTCAGATGTCGAGGGTCTTGTCACGATCGCGCTGCCGCACGACTATGCTTGGCGCCTCGCGGAAGTTTCCTCGCATGGTATCCTCCGCTGTTGCGTTGGCGTCGCGGCGATCGGTGTAGCCATTGCGACCATGTCGGGTCCATCGCGATCGTCGTAGACGCGCGATCTCCTCTTGCTACGGTGCTCTCGTCGTCGGCCGTAGTCGTCCTCTTCCTCTGAGTGTGCCCGGTGGACGGAATCTTCGCCGTCAGCCCACCTGTTGGCGATGTCCACGAGGTGGTCGAGTGTCTTGGTCTTGACGCGCCCAAGCTCCTCCTTGAAGTCTTGGCGCTTGACGCCGTCCTTGAAGGCGTCGATGGCCCTCTCTTCGGAGATGTGCGTTGCGGAGTTCTTGGTGTTGGACCAGCGTAGTATGTACGAGCGAATGGATTCGCCCGTTCGTTGAGTGCAGGCCCGCAACTCGTCGATTGAGGCGGGCCTCTTGCTGGTGCCTTTTCAGTTTCGGATGAAGCTGTAAGCTAGCTCCTCCCAGCTTCGGATGGACCCTGAAGATAGGCTGCTGATCCAGATTCGGGCTGCACCTGTCAGCTGTAGCTGAAGGCATTGCATGGCGATTTCCTTGTTTCCACCGTGCAATTTGACGGATGACAGGTGGTCGCTGAGCCATGCCTTTGGGTCTTGTGTGCCGTCGAACTTCGGAGTATCCAAAGGAAGTTTGAAATTTCGCGGCATCTTTGTTCGTCGAACAGATCTGCTGAAGCATCGGGCTCCGCAGAGTTCTTCTTCGTCTTCGTCCATCTCGGATTCAGACGAGCATGTGCGCTTTGCTCGTGCTTTGTCGATTTTGCGCTGTGTGAGCGCGTCCCTGGCGTCGTAATCGCGGTTGCGGTGGCGCGAACTCTTGTTACTTCGAGGAAGGTCATGGTCCTCTTCTTCAGATGACGGGGTGGGGCTGCGGTCGAACCTGACCGGAGCTTTCTTCTTCGGCTCTGTAGGAGCTTCCTGGTGGAGTGCGGCTCCGAAGAGTCCGAGTCCGGTAAGTGCGGACTTGTGCATGGCTCTTTTTGGGTCCCCCTCGGGAGGAGGGTGCGATGCTAGGTACGCGGTGGCTGCCATGATCGCAGCCTACGGCGTTTTCGGGATGACGTTGTCGTCGCCGTCCATCTCCATGAAGGATGCGTGGAGGGTTCGGGTCACCTCACGGCGCTCCTTAGGATCCATGTTCTCCATCCGAGAGCGGTGCTTGTTGCCTTGGTTGCCGTTCGTGCTGGAGCCGATGCCCATGGCGGAGAGCGCAGCGCTACCGGACTCGAGGCTGCTTGCTTGCGTTTGTCAAGCACCTCCTGCATCTTGACCTGCTTCTTGTGCTCCTCGATCAGGAGCAGATGGTAGGCCATCAGCAGATCTCGTGAGGAGTCTGCGGGCAGGATTATGTCGCCCTCCACGGCGGCACGTTCCTAGGCCCATCCTTCTTTGCTAAGGCGGATGACATGGCCGTTGTTGTCCCCTTCGGGTGGGGGGACTGGCTTCTTCTGTTCCCGCCGTTTCTGTCCTGCGGGTTAGTGTTCGGGTTGGGAGGCGGGTTGGGCGGTTGCTGATCCACGTCACTCTGGATGACTACGGCGCATTGATATCGCTCGTAGATTGGTCCGCTGCTGCCACAACTTTCGGATCTGGAACCGTAGGCCCCTTCATCCGATGGTGGATCGCACAGATCGGAGTTGCAGTTGCTGCTGCCGTAGGACTCATCTGTTGGTGATGATGTGCGTAGCACAGGGTGTGGGACCCATGAAGCGGGCCTGATTGATGGTAGGGGCACCCGCTCAGGGAGGCGGAGGGTGCCAGTCTGTCCCACCTGAAAGCAGAAGCTCCCGAATAGGATCTCGAGTCCGTCGCCTACGGGCTCGAAGTCCTTCATGGTGGCCGGTGAGTGGGCAGTGAAGTCGAAAGCGTCGAAGAGGAGGTGACTCTCCGTCACCGCAGAGTTGTAGATCGTTCGGGTTGGGACCGTCACGATCGCACAATCAGCGTCCCCGTTTCCCACAGACGGCGCCAATTGACGAGGTTGGATCTCGTCAATGCCCATTGTTATGGACATGGGTTTTGGAGAAGATGGGGATGCTGGAGATCGCAGAACGGTTAGCAAACAAGCAACACGGGGACACGAGGTTTACCCAGATTCAGGCCCCCGCAGGGAAAACCCTACTCCTGGTTGTCTGCTCTTGATTACGGCGGAACCGGTGATTACAGGGGTGCGCAGATGCAATCTGGCATGGATGTGTGTATGCGAAAGTATGAGTCGACTGATCTAGGTCGTGCCCTCCTGGCCTTTATATAGACTTAGGCAGGTCCCGGGCATAGACCTAGTCGGTTACAAGTTCTAGGGTTTTACCCCTTTGAATTTCCTATCTACTCTAGTCTTGCTCTCCAAGGAACCGAAGGCGTCATGGGCCTGAGCCACCCGAAAGTCTTCATGGGCCGGCGTATACTTGTCGTGGGCCTTCCTTGGGCTAGACCAGGTATGCTGAGATCATGTACCAGCGGGGTATAACCATGCCACTTGTGGATATGTTTAGAATTTTGAAACTTACTGTTATCTGGTTAATTTCACTTGGCTGGTGAAATTTGCCCCTCTTGGCTGTCATTTGACTTCTATCTTGAAATTTATGAAAGATAAATTCTTTCATATTTGGTGAAACTTGCCCCTTCAATAAATTTCTCAATGATGTATTTGTCTAGTGCACTTCACTGACATGTCTGAGAGAAAAATAATACTAACTCTAACCTTATTATTGATTTATTAATGTTTATCTTGCACGTACAGATTTGAAGATGAAGATTGTAGTTTAGTTTTTCTTTTATAGACTAGTTATAGAATAATTCAATGTAATCTTCTTATTTTTTTGTACTTTTCATTTGATTAAATTGTAATCTTCCTTTTATTCTTTTGTAATAAAGATTACATTATTATCAACAAAGAATATTCTTATTCATTTACTTTGGTGGAGTGTGTGGATGATTTCAATAAGTTACAATTTTTGTAACTTATTTATATATAAGTTTTTATATTCTAATTATTTTCTTTAGATAAAGTTTTGAGTTAAAATAATTAACTCATAATTAAACCAAGATTCAAACCTTATTCCTAATTCTTTTGAATTATAATTCAAACACTCCAGTTTAAAATTCAAATTTATTTTAAAACACATAATTCCTTAAAGATCATATCAAAGTCTATAGCAATCACCCTTTAAGACTAAACCTAATCTCAAAGTATGAAAGAAACATTGATCACTTAAGGTTTTTATTTGGCGAAAATTTTACCCACATTTTCACAAATAAATGCATGCAACATTCCAATTCCTAAATCTACCCTTCGTTAGTTCCTAAATGCTGGGATGTTACAGACTTCTCCCCTTAAATTAAACTTTCTCCCGAAGTTTGCGAAGATGTACCTGAATAGTTCTGGATATGCTTTCCTTAAATCCTCTTCTTTCTCCCACGTGGCTTCCCTTTCAGGGTGATGTTCCCATTGTACCTTGCAATATTTGATTGCTCTGTTCCTCAATCTTTTCTAGTTTTCTTCCAGAATCTTACAGGGCTTTTCAATATAGGTCAGGTCTTCTTGTAGTTCTATCTCCTGGTGTGTGATTGCATCATCTGGAACTTTTAAACATTTATGAAGTTGTGACACATGGAAAACATTTTGCACTTGAGCCAATCTTGATGGTAACTCTAAAGAATAAGCTATAGTTATGTTTTGACTCAGTATCTTGAATGGTCTAATGTATCTTGGACTCAATTTCCCTTTAACTCCGATTATTTTCACCCCTTTCATTGGACTTACTTTCAGATAGACCATATCTCCCACTTCTGAATGCCATGATCTTCAACTTTGATCCGCATAACTTTTCTGCCTGCTCTGGGCTATTTTCAGTCTATCCTTGATCTTATCAATGATATCTTGTCTTTCCTTGATATAATTTGGCGAAAATTCTTTGCTGCTTCCAGGATCATACCAACATATTGGTGATCTACACTTCCTTCCATACAGAACTTGGTATGGAGCTGCCTTCAGAATACTCTGATAGATATTATTATAAGAAAATTATGCTAATGGTAGATGATCTTCCCATGTTCCTCCAAAATCTAGTGCACAAGCCCTTAACATGTCTTCTAGTATTTGATTTGTTCTTTTAGTTTGACCTCCTGTCTCCGGATGATTTGTTGTGCTGAAATCTAACTTTGAACCAAGTGCTTCATGCAATTGCTTCCAAAATGTTGAACTACACACTGATCCCCTATCAGTTACGATCTTTTTGGGTACTCCATGCTTACTTACTATCTCTTTGACATATACTTCAACTAACTTCTCGGCATTATCCTTTTGATTCACCGGAATAAAGTGTGCACTCTTAGTGAGTCTGTCCACAATGACCCATATCATATCCTTCCTTTTTGGTGTCATGGACAATCCTGTGATGAAGTCCATACCTATTTACTCCCACTTCCATTCAGGAATTTCCAAGGGTTGTAATGGTCCTGCTGGACTTTGATGTTCAGCCTTCACCCTTTGACAAGTATGGCATTCTGATACATATTTAGCAATATCTCTCTTCATGTTATTCCACCAGAATAGTTCTTTCAAATCCATATACATCTTAGTACTTCCTGGATGTATAGAATATGGTGTTTCATGTGCTTCTCTGAGTATGATTTCATGAATCGCAGTCACATCTGGAACACATAGACGGTCTTGAAACCATAAAGACTCATAATCCCCAAGGCGAAAAACTGATTTTTGCCCTTGAGATATCCTCCGAATTTCCTCAGCAATAAAAGGGTCTTCTGCTTGATGTCTAAAAATTTATTATTTAAGATCACTGTCCTGCTCTGCAACTACCTGCATAGTAGCTAATCCTCCAAGAACCTCTGTTCTAATGAATTTAAGTTCTAATCTTTCCAAGTCCATTTGTAACTCCTTTGGTAGCTCCCTATTGCTAGGCTGAATATCTGCACTCTTTCTGCTTAAAGCATTCGCTACAACATTTGCTTTCCCTGGAGTGTAGTTGATTGTTAAATCATAATCCTTGATTAGTTCCAACCAACGCTTCTGTCTCATATTCAATTCCTTTTGAGTGAAGAAATATTTGAGACTTTTATGGTCAGTGTATAACTCACATCTGGCTCCATAAAGAAAATGCCTCCATCCTTTCAGCGCAAAAACTACTGCTGCTAACTCTAAATCATGAGTTGGATATTTGACTTCATGTGGTTTCAGTTGTCTTGAACCATAAGCAATCACTTTCTGATCTTGCATTAATACACAACCCAAACCTTCTTTAGATGCATCACACTATACAGTGAAGTCCTTCCCTGTTTCAGGAACTGCTAAGATTGGAGCTGTGGTTAATCTAGTCTTCAACTCTTGAAAACTTGCTTCACATTTCTCATCCCATTTGAATGGTGTATTCTTCCTTAATAATTTGGTCATTGGTCCGGCTATTTTGGAGAAACCTTCAATGAATCTCTGTTAATAACCAGCCATTCCTAAGAAACCTCGAATTTGCTTCACATTGGTCGGTGCAGTCCACTCTAGTACTGACTGAACTTTAGATGGATTCACAACAATTCCATCCTTACTGATCACATGTCCGAGGAATTCTACCTCATCAAGCCAAAATTCACACTTACTGAACTTAGCATAGAGTTTGTGTTCTCTTAATGTCTGTAATGCTTTTCTCAAATGATTAGCATGCTCTTCCTTATCCTTGGAATATATTAGAATATCATCAATAAAGACTATGAAGAACTTGTCCAAATATGGCATGAAGATCTTGTTCATCAGATTCATGAATATTGTCGGTGCATTGGTCAAACCAAATGGTACTACCAGATACTCATGGTGTCCATATTTTGAGACAAATGTTGTCTTTGGAACATCTTCCGGTTTGAATTTTATTTGATGATATCCAGATCTTAAATCGATCTTTGAAAATACTCCAGCTCCTTTCACTTGATCAAACAAATCTTTAATTCTTGGTAAAGGATACTTATTCTTGATAGTAACGTTGTTTAGATTTTCATAATCACCACACATTCTTCTTCCACCATCTCTCTTATCCACAAAGATTACTGGTGTTCCACATGGGGATACACTTTCCTGAATGAATCCTTTTATAGCTAACTCATCAATTTGCTCTTTGAGTTCTTTCAACTCTTTGGGTCCCATCTTATATGGTGCTTGAGCTATTGGTGTTGTGCCAGGAATTAGGTCAATAGTGAATTCTATCTTCCGGTCTGGTGGCACTCCCGGTAGCTCTGCTGGAAAAACATCTTGAAATTCATTTACTACATGAATCTCTTCTAATTTGACCTCTTTCATTGAGTTTAACTGCAGATCCACCATGATATGACTATGCTTATCTGATTGGTAAACTATCCTTGCTCCACTTGGAGTTTTGATTGAGACATTTTTCTCCTCACAATTTATCTGAGCTCCGTGTTCCATCATCCAATCCATTCCCAGCACTACAGCAATTCCCTTCAAAGGAATCACATAAAGGTCTGCGAAATAAGTACAACCACAGATCGAGATAACCTGATCTTGTTTTATGTGGCATACAATCACATTCCCTCCTGCCGTAACTACGGTCATAGGACTTTCTAACGTTTCCCTTCTAATCCCGAACTTATCACAAAATTCTTGAAATGATCAAGTAGTTGCACCAAGATCAAATAGAACTTTGCCAGATTGGTAAGGATATTGAATCGCCCGAATTATCCACCTCGAGGGTTGCATTCAGCTTCCCAAGAGGGTCGGTTCCTCTTGCCATTGTTGTTCTTGCCATTATTTCCTTCTTTATTGGGCTGTCCATTTCCTCCACTGGATTTTCCTCCTCCCTTGGTAGGCCAACCTCCTGGTGGTTTGCTCGGACAATCGGGCTTGATATGCCCCTTCTGACCACAACCGTAACAGATCACTACAGGCTTTTTGCATGGAAAATGATGGAGATCCCTCGGACGATACGATGCAACCATCGTCCGGGTATCAAGCGCGTTGCGTCTTCCATCTTTAGGTCGTGTTATGCATCCCTCGGGACCACACGCCGACTCCCACCACCTTCCTTATCTCTTCCTCTCCACATGTTCCACCCGCATCTCCAAAACATGGCAGCGTCGCCGGACCGCCTCCCAGCCGCTCCTCTCTCGTTGTCGCCTCCTACTGCCGCCTTCCTAGCCGTCTCTCTCGCCTTCTCCACCTCCGATAGCCGCATCACGGGAGGGCGAACGCCATGAATCCTCTATCTTCCCCTCCTCCGTGGTGCTGCAAAGATCACCTAGTGTCGCTGCTTGCCGCGGCGGTGGCGCACGTCTGTAGTGCGGTTCTCGGCTTTCGACTCGGGGGCCGCCACCGGGGAGATCGCGCCGGGCGTCACCACCGCCGCAGGCACGGAGAATCGGTGGTGGAACTCCATGACGGTGCCCGCTCATACGCCGCTGGCACCACTCAGAGGACATCGCCGTTGATAAGCGGTGCACCATTACACGAGGCAGCGCTGCTACACGGGCGAGGCGTCGTTGCTACATGCGTGCGCTGTCGTTGCTACAACGTTGAGGTGCCGCCGCTGCTACATGGACGAGGCGGCTCTGCTACGCGGTCATGGCGGCGTTGCTACATGCGGACGCTGCCGCTGCTACAATATTGAGGTGCCGCTGCTACAAGGTTGAGGTGCCGCCGCTACACCGGCAAGACGTCATTGCTACACGGGTGAGGTGGCATTGCTACATGCGAGTGTCGCCGCTGCTACAAGGGCGAGGTGTGGCTGCTACAAGGGGTCGACGACATTGCTGCGAGGCCACGAAAGCGCAAATTTTTTGCTACTACATGTCCGACGAGTTCTCCAATGAGGTCCCTGGAAAAAGTCTCCGACGATGTTTCCGGCGAAGTATATTTTTTGCTACATTAGAAAAACTTTGTTGCTGCAACCGTCTTGTGTTTTTGCTACAACAGTATCAAATTTTTGCTACAAGGTCTCCGACGAGAGTCACCAGCGAGTTTTTCCGACGATATCTCCAGCAAAGTCGGTTTTGCTGCATTAGCACAACTTGTTTGCTGCATGGTCTCCGACGAGGTCTCCGGCGAGACGTTCTATTTCTGAAACGAACCGTTTTTTTGCTTCTGAAGCAAAAGCGGGGACATATGTAGCAAAAGCGGGCCGTTTTGCAGCAAAAAACAGGATTTAGAGCGATTTTGGGAACACATGTCGCGCAGGGGAGGAGGACGATGGGAACTCTCCATCGTCCGAGGGACGCCCAGTAGTATCCTTTTTGCATTCCCTCTGGAATGCCCTAGAATTCCACAATTGTTACAAATAACATTTCTTCTCGGATTGGATTGATTTCCACCACTGCCCTTGTTATTGTTATTGTTGTTATTGCCATAATTCCTATTCGAGGTTTGAACTCCAGGTTAGGTTTAGGTTTGCTTGCTTGATTTCTCTTGGTTTCCTTCTTGGCTCTCTTCCTCCGGTACTCTTGGACATTCTTATAATCATCTTCAAAAGTAATGGCTGCATCCAACAACTGCTTATAAGTTTGCTTATTGGCTAACCTTAGCTGCATCTTCACAAATGGATTTAATCCACGCAGGAAATGCTTCTTCCGCTTCTCTTCAGTGTTGACATCCTCCTCAAAGATAGCTTAGACAGTTGACTAAACTCCGGATGTACTTCATGACACTAGTATATCCTGTCAAGCTCCTCAAATTCTCTCCGCTTCAACTCCATAACACTTTCCAGAACATGATATTCACGGAATCTCTGATTGAACTCTTCCCAGGTAAACTCCCTTCCTGGTGGTTGCATGGCTAACTGATTCTCCTACCATGATGTCACAGTCCAAATAAGATGAGTTGCATACCTTAATTTTTCCTCATCATTGCAACCTACAGCTTTCAGCTTCCTTTCAGTATCTTCTAACCAGTCCTCTGCATACATTGGTTTAGGATCTGATGCAAAAGGTAACGGTCTTGCATTCTGGAAATCAGATAAACTCACTCCTCCACCTTCAGGTGCCCTCTGATTTGCTCGCCCCAGCAACTCTTCCATGAACTTGTTCTGGGTCTCTTGCATCATTTGCATGCATTGCATAAAATTCTGCTCTATTAACGGCCTCATTGGTGATGGTGGTAATGCTTCGTAGTTTTCTGCATCTGCATCGGCCTTTTCCTTGGCCTCTCGCTCCATCCGCTGCTGCTCAGTTTCCATTTCTACACCCATATCCATGACCCTCTAGTTCTGCAAAATAAAGCGAATACTCATAATTACATCATGCACATGTGTTCTGAGCTCGACTTTATGCACATAACTAGTCACACAATGAAGATCCAAAGAAAATCCAAATATGCATTTCACATATGATACATACTATCATCATATTACAAAGTCATTACAACATATACCATATAGGTATAATCACACAACTACTTTACTCATCTCACTATTTTATTTTCTCGGAGTACAATACACGTCACTAGATATCACTAACTAATTGCCTCCTTCTAGTAGTAACTACGCTCATCATACATGCCTGATGTCCAACCGTGATAACGTGTTGTTCTTCGCATACCAGGAACATATGGCCTTCCGTATGAACATACTCAGATCTAAAGTGTCGGACTTGAGTCATTACTCAACCTGAGCACATTGACTCCTCCAAATTCGAAAAGTCTTCGTAAACATATTCAACATTATCTCCTACCGCATCTCCCGATGCATTTCTTGAGTTGTCAACAGGATACGCAGATCCCGCCGCTTCCTGTGTGCTCGTGGGCAAGATAATTAAACACTGGATAATGTATATTCCCTGGGTTTTGAGAAGATGTTGATGATTCAAACACTCTCTCCTCGGGATCTTCTTCTTCATCCTGATTATCTACTGACATGGTATTTCTACTACTATTATTAGGGTTCATTCTTGCACCCATCCAACTAGATTGTCCAACATTTACCGTAACCATCTGTGGACATCCGTGTTCATGAGATCCATTATATGATCCCATTCTCCAACCATCCGAATTCTCAATAGGAAGTTCTCGAGTCGAACCATCCTCGAGCCCCGTGGTATCGCATACCTCATATCCATAGTAGGATCATGTATAGGTTCAGTCTTGGTGAATAAGGATATGGTATAAAAGATTCGGGATCTATAGGTATATCCTTAAAGATAGGTATTGCACTGCTACTTGCTTCCTTCTCTAACTGGAATGCTAACTGCTTCCTCCTTTCCAGATCAGTTAGATCCTCTAACATATCATTTTTGTCTTCAACAATCACTAGATGGGTCTTGTAAAATGACGCAACGAGTGTTCGATATCTATCCATAAACTTGGAAGCTAAATTAGGATGCTTCTTAACCAAAGTAAGATGATCCGGTATAGGCTCCGAGTCTATAGAATCATGGGGTATCACAGAGAATGTGCTACCTTCTAACTCCTTGGTTTTCTGCTCCCGGGTATTAGCTATCGCCTCCACAACAGCAACATGATATGATTCTAAGTGACTCCTACCTTTTCCTATAGGTAGATCATGATATAATCCAAGCTTCTCTAGAAGTTGGATACTAACACGATACTTGGATAACATCCGGCCATCAAGGTAAGTGATAGTGTTCACTGGAATTCTAGTTGGACAACTAAAGAGCTTTAAAAGTTGATGAAGTTGGTCTGTGAATGATCCTTGATAATCATCAAGAGTCTCCTCTTTCCTTACCAAAGTCTGTTTTGGAAACTTTGGTGCCATATCTATGTATATCAGGAAAAATAATTTTTATTAGTATCCAATGATATATTGCATCATAACAAAGAATTATCGCACTAAAATATATAACGGAATATTCTCATTTGAATACCCATTATATTACTTTTAGAGAATTCTTTATCGTTGTTAACTTTCCTACAGGTAATACCCTTTACTAGGTTTCCAACCTAAGGTCAAAGCAATTTGCTCTGATACCAATCAAGTGACCCATCATACCACCGCATGTGTAGTACACTATAGTCGCTGACATGACATCCACGTAATCGCTCCGTAAATATCACATCCCTCAGAGTGGTACAACAGAAACATTGCGGGTCCATATTACAAAAGTACACACATTATTATTATTACAATAATAGAAGTTCAAGACTTCAAAAGATTCAACTTACAAACCAGAATATAAAGTGTTTCAGCGGAATTTAAAAGTAACAACTCCGACTAGGAGTTGAGCTCAGCAGCTTATTCTATAGGGTTCATGCTGCTCGGCTCCATTAGTTACTACTAACTAGGTACTTAGTTAGACTCGTTATCATCGACACCGTAGCGGATTTCGTAATACACTGCTTCAACTCCTCCGGACAGATCGGGTTCCTCGTAGAACACATCTTCTTGACATCCGGCTGCATACAATGGCACGTCTTCGGGATCCTCAGAGTCTAAGCAAGGGATCAAAGGAAAGAATGAGTAACAGTGTTACCCAACAAGCTCATAATATGCAAGGTGGGAAGTTTGATGCTCTAACTACCACCTCGGATTATAAATTCTTGGCACTATGCAATGTTTGTAAATCTTTCTTCAAAGAATTATTTTATTCTGAAAAACTATGACAATCAGCCTTCACAGGTTAACCAGAACTTTCATGGTGTTCCTTTCCTGTCGCGTTCGTAGCTCCTTCCCGGAACAGGAAGTAACAAGTTACAATTCTTACACACTACAGAGGTGCGTTACTTTACCCATGAGAGATCAACTCCTTGTTGCACAACCGGGCGTACTTTCCCGTCCATAATTCCATGATGTGGGTCCCAGTAGTTGGTCCAAGCCAATCACTGGCCCCTTCGTGACCTCGCATGTCTCCTTGGTGTACACCATTCCCACATAATGAATTACGGCAATGGTTTGTACAAACCGTTAGATGCCAGAACTATCGTGGGACGATGAGGGTTCCCACAAATATGCTGCATATCCTCTACGAATTACCAATTAATATGCACGCTACGAGGATAACAACCACGACCTGCACATCCAGCTTCATGCGAGAGGAAGAAGATACAGCTGACTTCTCTGTCCCATTCCAAATCTCATGGCTAACGCGTAATATACGGCGCTAGAATCACTGATGTCAGGGGTTATTAAGTCCCTATTTGATCATCATTGTTGCAAATGGAACCCTAAGTTCTATTGCTCCATTATATCATCACTTAGGATGATATCTATGATTTCTTTATTTGTGAAAATAATATTTTCTTTCTTTTTATAGTAAATATGATAACACACAATTTGCAAATACTTTGATAAAGACTCTTCAAAGGACATGAGCAAGTGATGAACTTGCCTTGTGATTGCAAGGTAGTGAAGTCTGATGCTTGCACTAGACCTTGAGCTTCCATGTCTACAAAAACATCATTATTGCCCGGTAAGGACAATATTTAAAGAAGCAAAATGATTATGCAAGTAATGTAATGCATTATTTAATTTTATATGCATTTACCCTATTATTATATAAGGTGCCTTTTAATAATAATAAAACATTTATAAATATTAATTTTTAATATTTATAACAAATATTGAATTATTTTATTTTATTTTCCTTTTATTTGACTTTTATTGATTTAATAATTATTTTAGAATTATCAATTATACATTAAAAATTGTTATTAAATATTTACTTAGTATTTTTCAAAAATACTAAAATATTAATATATAATTAAAGTGATTTTTATTTATTTTTATCATCTTTCATTAATTTTGTAAAATTCCATAAGGAATATAAAAATTACAAAATCCTTAATAAAATTTAGATGTCTAAAATTTTATATCTTATTTTATTTGGATAGTGTGGATTATTGTGAATCCAAAAATATTTTACTTATAATTTTTGGACTTTTATTTTATTTTCTAGGATTTAATTATGTCTAGGGGTATTTTGGTCATTTCTTATTTATTAAAATAGGCCTTAAAAGATTTCTGGGCTGGCTTAATCTTATTGGGCCCTAGTGGCCCATTATTCATAGACAAAAGAACCACCCCGAAGGGTCTGGCCCAACTCGGCCCACTCATCACTGCCTCTCTCTCTCTCCCTCGAGCTCATCCTCTCCTCCTCTAACCCCGACCCCATGGCTAGCGATGGTGCTGACGATTCCCCGGCCATTGGCCGCTTCAGTCGCCATTGCAGCAACAGGGTGTTGTCAACGATGCTTGTTCTTTCTATCCAATAGGATTTGAGCCTGGGGCTCTCCTGCGACGGATCGATGTCGTCCCGAACCCTAGGGTTTGGGGGTTGGCGTGGATCCTAGTGCTGCCGCCGCCGTCATGCGTCGTGGTGATGCTCCTCGCCTCTATGTGTGTTCATGGTCGCCGTCGTGGCGTCATATGGGTTGCAGCGCCCCTCCTAGGGTGCTCCCCGTGCCGCCATGGTCGTTGGCCCCTCTGCTTCCTCTTCTAGTCTTCAGCGAGGACCTACGGTGAGTTCGATTACTCTCCCTAGTTCTCTTTGTGCTTGCTGATTTGATGCTAGATGCTGGAAGTGACCTCTCTGGTTACTGTCTGGTTCTGATTAGGATAATTTATCCATTTAGGGTTCTTATCCTGGGGTTGATCATATACTGGATGAATTAGTTCATGTCTAGATGGTCTGTACACATGCTAAATGATTATTGGCCTGAGGCTTGTTGCTTGAGATGAACCATGATTGATAAAGTCAGTGACTTGATAACTTTTCACTGTCATTTATGGGTTTATGCTCATGATTATGATATGATGAAACCACTGTCTTAGTGATGTTGGCTTGAGAACTAGTGTGTGGTTTGTGATCTCAAACAGTGAAGTTTAACTAAGGAATATCCTAGTTATGATTCCTATGATAACAGGAAAATGATTAGTAAGTTGATTGTCTGAATTTGTGATGAGTAAATGTCTATCCTGATTCATATAGCATTGTTCTTGTGACACCATCATGGTATGGCACACTAGTTTGATTCTATTCCATTGTTTGGGTTTGTTTAAGCTAAAGACAAACTTGGCTTTATAAGATAAATAGAGATGCTCTTCTCTGAATTCCCTAAGACCAATGATGTTGGTCTGAGGCTTAGGGATCAAATCTTATCTAGTTGATTCATATAGATAGTCCTGGTAGTGGTACCAGCTATTGTTTCTTGAATCAAAGCTTGGAAAAATGATAGTAAGCTTGATCATGATCTCGATCCAAAGATTAGTTTCTAAGGTGCCACCCTTTCTTTAGGGATGTGCCTAGAAATAGATCATAGATATATTTATGCTTGAATTGTAAGATATAGCC
Organism: Avena longiglumis; assembly: GCA_030063025.1. NCBI lineage: Eukaryota > Viridiplantae > Streptophyta > Magnoliopsida > Poales > Poaceae > Avena > Avena longiglumis. The sequence goes on from CP125979.1 coordinate 36,075,245, forward strand.
TAACAACCAGAGCAATGATGTTGCTCTAAGCTCTGGCTGGATCCAGGTACTTTGTTGTTTGCTTTTAGAGTTTAAAAATCCCTATGATGGAGTCACCCCACTTGGGTGCTTTCTGAGGGTTTGTTTCATTAAACAACACATGCTTATGTCTAGATGATATGATTATCTCATGTGAAGGTTTTATGAAACTAACCACATAATTTGATGTTTATGGAGTAAGGTGGTGATGATGATCTTGTTTTGCTGAGCTTCTGTGCTTGACCTTGAGCTAGCATGCTCCTCCTAGCTCCTGGACTTGGACTTGCTGTCCACCTGATCCTTCCCCCTCCTTATGTCACCATCGTGGTGATGTTTGGTTGACTTTGGTGGTTTGGTTTGGCTGTTGTGCTTGGTAAGCTGTTGTCTAAGCTGGCTGTTCTTGTGTGCAAGCAGTGGAGAGATGCACTAGTGCCTCTCCACGGCTGTGCTGATGGTTTTGTGAGTTTGGGGCTGTGCTGTGAGGCTGACAGCACACCACATGCATGTTGGTGTGTGTCATGCCTATGTGCTTGTTGTGCACTTGTGGATATGTTTAGAATTTTGAAACTTACTGTTATCTAGTTACTTTCACCTGGCTGGTGAAATTTTCCCCTCTTGGCTGTCATTTGACTTCTGGCATGAAATTTATGAAACATAAATTATTCCATATTTGGTGAAACTTGCCCCTTCAATAAATTTCTCAATGATGAATTTGTCTAGTGCACTTCACTGACATGTCTGAGATAAAAATAATACTAACTCTAACCTTATTATTGTTTTATTAATGTTTATCTTGCAGGTACATATTTGAAGATGAAGATTGTAGTTTAGTTTTTCTTTTATAGAATAGTTGTAGAATAATTCAATGTAATCTTCTTATTCTTTTGTAATTTTCATTTGATTAACTTGTAATCTTCCTTTTATTCTTTTGTAATAAAGATTACATTATTATCAACAAAGAATATTCTTATTTATTTACTTTAGTGGAGTGTGTGGATGATTTCAATAAGTTACAATTTTTGTAACTTATTTATATATATGAAATTAGTTTTTATATTCTAATTATTTTCTTTAGATAAAGTTTTGAGTTAAAATAATTAACTCATAATTAAATCAAGATTCAAACCTTATTCCTAATTCTTTTGAATTATAATTCAAACACTGAAGTTTAAAATTCAAATTCATTTTAAAACACATAATTCCTTAAAGATCATATCAAAGTCTATAGCAATCACCCTTTAAGACTAAACCTAATCTCAAAGTATGAAAGAAACATTGATCACTTAAGGTTTTTATTTTGCGAAACTTTTACCCACATTTTCACAGATAAATGCATGCAACATTCCAATTCCTAAATCTACCCTTCGTTAGTTCCTAAATGCTGGGATGTTACAAATATCTTCCTATAGCAAATCACATAAGCACATCTCTGTCAATATCAACCATCATAATTATATGTGCTTAAGAGTATAATTACCAATTCCTTTCTATAAAACATTTTAGATGTAACTTTCTGTTTTAAAAAGGTTATGTCATCAAATATCACAAACAGAAGACAATATGCTTAGTTATTAAATCTTTTCTCACATCAACAAAGAAATATAAGTAAGTTAAGAACCCTAAACTACTTTGTTTATCATAATGGAATATATATACATGGTCATTTTCCAAGTCAATGGAAGTAGTAATAACCATATCAATGTCTTTTATATTTCATGCATCAAATAATGATATAGGATCATTATACATATAAAAATTTCTATTCAAACTATGAGCCAACTAGAGTTAAGTTTTATAAACAAATAAGAATATATCATTCAATAAATCCATGGTTAAAAGTGGAAAGAAAAATAATAAGAAAAGCTTCTAGAAAATATTAAAAGGGATTCTTGTAGAGAAAAAAAAGAAATATAAAAAGATTATATAATAAAGTTCACAAATAATACTAAAAATATTTTAGTATTACTACAATTATCTAACAAATTAATTCTACAAAGAAAATTTCAAATTAAAGATTATATACGATTCTGAAAAGGAAAACAGAAAATAGAAAAATGCAAGACAAATAAAAAAAAAGACCTGGTCGTGGCCCAACTCCTACGTGCTTACCTGTCGCCCCTGTGCAGCCCACAACGGCCCAATAAACCAACCCATCTCATTCTCGCCTCTGGCTGACAGGTGGGACCGAAGAGGGACTGTTGGTTGACTAGAAAGAAACACTAGGGGGTTTTCCGCAAAATCAACTTTGTTGTTTACCTCGCCTACTAGAAGCAGCTCGCTAGCCGGAGCTCCGCCGTCGATCGACCGCCGCGCTACGATGCGTGCCGCCATCCCTGGGAGGAGTAGATAAGATCGCCGCGTCCTCCTCTATCTTCTCATACTTATCTCATCTTTTATCTCGCTCGCCAGACCCATTTTTGTTCCTCACCCGAAACCCTAGTTCGTCGGAGTTCATCGTTCCAGCCAAATCCGACCACCCCTCGCCTCGTGGTAGCCACCGTTGGACGCGACGTCATGGTCTGATTCACCTAGGACCAAGCACGGAAGCCCGCGCGTTGGGAATCATGTGAAATCGATCATTCCTTTTCATCGGCCGCCGTGGCCATTATCGTCAATTCACCGTTGTCACGCCTTCCCAAGTCTCCCCGGCCTCTCAATTGTCATCAGGGTAAGCTTACGCGTCTCTGAACCCTAAATTCGCTTGCTAATTTGCACCGTAGACCTCGATTCGATGAGCACCGCCGTTGGCCGCCGCAGAAGCTCGTCGCCGGTGCATTTCCGGTGACCATTAGGTAACGGCATTACCACCAATAGGTTCGTCTTGGTTCCCTCTATCCAGTAGCATCGACCTTGTCCACCGGAGCACAGTGGTTCGCGCCGGCGACCATCCTCTGGTGGTGGAGGCCAGACTGATGTCAGCATGACATCATGCTTGCGTCACCCTAGCCACATCAACTTGTTTTACCAGTCTTTGTCTCGCGTGGCTGACGACATGGCCTTGGGCCCATATGTCATTGTTTGGGTATAGGCATGGTCGGTAACAAATACATTTTACTAACCTAAGAGCTGAGGTGGACACTGGTCAATGACTTGGGCTAGGTGTTGGTGCGGTGTAAAAAGTTAATTCCTATTTAAGAAATAAATAAAATGTTATAAGCTCAATTATTAATATTCTAGAAATTAAATAAATGGTTAAATCTGGTTTAAGTAATAAGTTTTGATTTATAATTCAGAAAAATGTGTATAATATATGAAAATTTGTAAAAAAATAAAATCTACAACTTAAAATTATTATCAAATATTAACATAATGATTATTTAAAAAAATATTATTTAATAAAGGTTTATAAGTAATAAAACTTTGATAATTCAAATTTTAATAATGGTAAATGTTAAAAATATAAATAGAATACCAAAAATCTTAGAAAAATAAGAATTATAATTTAAAATTATAATCATACATTATAATTCAACTTAATTAAGTAATTGTTATTTATTAAGTATTTATAAAGTAATAAATCTTATAAAAATCATATCTTATTATTTATAAATCACAAAAATAAATGTAATATACCAAAATAATCACAAAAATAATATCTACATGTTAAAAATCTAATATTACACTTTTGAGTTAAATAAAAATTCAAATACTTTAATAACTCAAATTTAAACTTATTTACTTAATTGCTAATTCATATAAGGATAAATAAAAATTTGTTAATATTTCTAAAATTAGTTAATCAAGTCTAATAAATAAATAGTAGTCTTGGATATTACTAGTAAGTCATAATGATTCAAAACATTAGAAATACTATTATATTGAAGTATCCTTCTACTATATGAATAAATTATATTTTAAAAAGATCTCTAATAATTATAGAACCTTCAAGAATGGTATATCAACCAAGTACGACTTTATAATGGACAAAATCCAAGAATAATTCATGAGTAGTTACTAGTACTATTTATTTATCCACAAACCATAATTATACCTTTATAAGGAAACAAGAAATCTTGTTCCACTCCAAAATTAAGAGATCACTACTTAAATAGAAGAATATCCATTCTTAAGTAACCTTAAAGTAACATTACCAAGTACACCAGGTAAAAAGGTTATAAACATTATACTTTCAAACTATATTTGTTTTAAAGTTAACTTTAGTCTACAAGAATCTAATTATAACACTATAAACATTGTTATATGTTTTATAGTTAACTTTGGTCTGAACTAGTTAAGTTATAAAGCATCTCAAGCCAAACTATTCAAGCAAGCACAAATAACATCGACCACCACTAACTAATCACAAAGATTGTTTAGACCTTAGAAAAGAAATATTTTCTTCAAATGTTATTCTTTTTGCCACTTCAAACAAGAACTCTTATATAAGCAATCTTGAATAACACTTCATAGGTGTATATTTTATTGCTGCATAAATATGTGTTGTTCACACACACTCACAAGCCCTAATAAGAAGAACAAGTGTGAAACTTATCTAAAAGGACAACACATTTTAAAATAACCATTTCTGGAATCCAAACCCTAGAACCACGTTATCCCCGGGATTCGCATTTATAACGTGCATCACATTACTTATGCATAAGAACATATTGCTTATTTAAACGTTAGTCCTTACCAGACCAATGATGATTTCAGATTTTGGATCTTATATTATCTTGAAGACCGTGAGTGCATAATCTTGCAATCACAAAAGGCAAGTTCACACTTGCTCATGTCCTTTATTTATTTTCTGTAAAGTATTTTACAAATCCAGTGTTGTCATCACCTTCATTTGAAAAAGGTCAGAAACCACTATTTTCTATAATATTGTGAACTATTGGTTACTGATCCAGGGTGATCAGCTAATCTAGTAAATCTGAAAGTTGGAATACCACTGTTCAGAACTATATCACCTAGGACTTAACAACCAATATCGCCAGTGATTCTTGCGTCGTATATTACGCGTTAACCATGAGATTTGGAATGGGACGGAGAAGTCAGCTGTATCTTATTCCTCTCGCATGAAGCTGGATGTGCAGGTCATGGCTGTTATCCTCGTAGCATGCATATTAATTGGTAATTCGTAGAGGATATGCAGCATATGGGTGGGAACCCACAACGTCCCACGATAGTTCTGGCATTTAACGGTTTGTACAAACCATTGTCGTAATTCAATATGTGGGCATGGTGTACACCAAGGAGGCATGCGAGGTCGCTCGTACTCAAAGTATCTTCTTAACCCTTGCTAGACTATGAAGCCGGTATAGACAACATCTACATCAAGTAATACTCCAGGATTCATCATCCAAAGCCAAAGCTCTTCAAGGAAGTCAACATATACATCAACTCAAGTGAAGACAAAGTTACTGATTAGATAGGAATATAATCTCTAGCCAAAGGACCTAATTCTGTAGTGTATTGCAATAGTAGCAATTCCAATCCCTTAGTTAAAATACTAATCTTAATAGTATAATAGTTCTTGCATTATTTATCTTTGATTCTTCTCCGTAAAAAGTTCTTTCTCTCTCTTTAACCTAAAGTGTTCACTGGATCTTGTATAAAGAGTGAGTTGTAACCTTTCACCATGTATTGGACCCGTTGTGTTTCTGTTGTGCCACTCTGAGGGATGTAATACTAGTGAACGGTGTTTTATTGGTGTTATGTCAACGACTATAGTATACTACATCATGCAGTGGTATGCTGGGTCACCGCAGTGGGTCGAGGGCTTGGGGAGGAGAAGGTGTCGTGGTGGCAGCATTGGAGGCGATCTTGCGAGGACATCCTCGGCGGCGCTGACGTGTGGCCACCATGGCGGGCGGCGGTTTGCATAGGGTCTGGCCCATATCCGATCTGGACCTCCAGATGCGGAGGTAGTTGCTCGCTGGGTTCTAGCGAGCTGCTTTGGTGGCATGCTGGATTGTCTTGTCCTCTACCTCCGGTTGGTGGCGAGGGGGCTACTGGCTCGGATTGAATAAAGGAGGTGGTCTTAGGGTTCATCTCACGCCAAGATGAAGACCCGCTCGATGTTTGTCTCCATTGATCTGGTTGTAGTGTCGTGTTCCAGAATGCTCCGGCGGCGAACTCAACAGTGCGCATATGCCGATAGATCGCTGGATCGGATGGGATTTGTTCGTGCACAACCATGTTTTTACTTTAGAAGGAGTGCTTCGAAGCTTTGTTGGCTGTTAATATCATGAAGCATGTTCTCATCCCATGATGCCGATGGAGAATGTCATGAGGACTGAGATCTGAGAACTAACAATGGCGGTTCGAGTCTGGGTGGTGATGAGGAATTGGCTTGGTGACTCGTGACTTGGAACAGTGGTATGCAAGTGGGGGCAATAGTATATGTAAAGTTCATGGTCCTATCTTTTAGGGTGAAAACCACGATCTGGACATAATTGGTTGTGCCTGGCAATAGCCTTGTTGAAGGTATTGTTTTGAGAGCGTGGACTTTCTTTAGGGTGAAAATCTAAATCTTTGATCGAGCGATGGCGATGTTTGTGCACTGTTTCCTTCTTGGAGGCGTCGTTTTTGGAGAAGGTGGCCTTCTGATGCTGCCTTGGTAGTGATAGTACTGCTGTTTCAATAAATGAGGAACTGTAGCAGGAATTTTCTTTCTTATAATTCTTATTTTTTGGCTGTATGCATCTGTATGACCGCTAGGGTAATATGTTGTTGCAGAAACCATGTGTAATTGGTATCCTCTGATATTATTAATATATGCTATATTAATATATGCTCCTTTTTAGAAAAAATACATCCGCCAGGTGCGACGTTGCGATCAGGAGGAGCAGATGTGTCGTCAGATTAAGATTAGATGGCTCTGATCAAGCGACGCCGTGTGGAATGTGACACTGCTAGATGTGTTTTTTTAGAAGAGCTCTTGTACGTTACTTACTCCTCTGGTTCATAATATATGATGTGTTATTAGCTTTTTTAAAATAAATATATCTATATCGATCCCTTTTGGTGTGTAGGTTTATACTGAATCTACACACTAAAAAACGTCTAGATATACTTTTTCATAAAGATAAAACATCTTATATTATTAAACAAAGGACGTACTACTGTAAATTAATGGCTAAGTAAGAAATATTCCTATGGTTTTTAGACGAAGAGATTACTATAGCAAACTCAATCATCCATGTGAGTCATTTATTGGAGGCTGTCACCTTGATTCTAGAAGAAATTAGTGATAGAGTACAACAATAATGCATGACGGTCATTTCTTATACTCCCTCCGTCTCGGTTTATAAGACTTACGCGTATTTCTAGGTTAATAAATTAACCAACTTAGTATGAGATACATAAGATAAAAACTATAGTATTAGAAACTTCAAATGTTATATTTTCTAATGATATAATTTTTATATTATATAATTCATATTATATAGCTCATGCGGACGACCTAGGTATACGCGTAAGTCTTATAAACTGGGATAGAGGTAGTAGGTTCTCGTGCCAGCATCCCATTGGCAAAAAAAACATTTGTGAGAACAAGGCAAAAAGAAAAGGTCATTCTCTGAGGAGCAATAATTATATTGATGGCATCACAGAGCGAGAAACAATAATTTCATAGGGCTCAATGGCCCCTTCATCGAACTAGCTTACTATGTATGAACTTTATCGAATTTTGTCCAAATTTATGCGTATTTTGAAATTACAAACGTTTGGCTTGGGGACGCGGCTAGGAATCGGGTCGCCCCATGCAAACGGTTAGCGCCGGTGTCCCCTCAAAAGGCGCTGACAAATGGCTAGGCACCAATGGTGGAGACGCTCTAAGTAATCATTAGATGAAAGATAGACATCTAATAGACTTTTTTAAAAGATAATTATACTTTCCTATGCTTGACAGTGAGGTAAAGAAATTATGAATTTATGAAATTATTCTTCTTGAATCTATTGGATTTGGAAATAGGGTGCAAATATAAATAAATGTGGAGTAGAAAGGATCAAAATATATCAATGCCAACAATTTATTGTCTTAATGAACACGTGCCACCATGATCTAGTGTTTAATTAGGGTCATGGAGGCAAATGCGATGCCCCCTCCGACATAAGGATAGAAAACACATTTTATGTAAATTTGTGTAATAGGAATATGCAAGATAAATTGACCATAAAATCTAAGAAGCTAAATTTAATCAGCTTGTGAATTTAATCAGCTAAGAAGACCATTATGTTGACCTGCGCAACAATGGCGGAGGCCAAAGAGGAGACAAGGTTGACGATGAGTATTACCCAATCAATCATGCATGCCCTCGAATTAGTAGTTACTGTTATGCTGAAATTAATCTAAAAGTAATCAATGACAATACATTTGTAGTAATACTAATATGGAGATGATCAGGTATGAGAAGACTGTAGAGCTTTTGCCTCCTGTTCATGCCTATTCATCTTCTACGGTAGGCATCATCTTACTCTCCCCGGATGACGTCCCTGAGCTGCATTAATTAAACAAAATGTCAATTTACCCGGCTAGACTTTATCGACCACTCCTTTCACTCGCGGGATACAAAGTAATCCAGAGTTTGAATGTAAAGAGCATGCAAAGGAGGATGGGAGGGAAACGAAAAGCATGTAAGCACTGGCCTGGTTAAGAACTGGGTGATGGGTGCGAGGAGATGATGTTGGCATGATCGTCGTTGGTGACGTGCTCGATCTCCAGGCGGAGGTCCTCATAGGTGACCACAGGCACCCGGGCACATGTGGGTCATCACGCAAGGGTAGATTAAGAGAATGGAGGTGGAGTAGAATAAGAGACCGGGAGATGGTGTGTTGGTGCTTAAGGAGACATGGCAACTACAAAGGAGGAAAGGAGCCGGAGAGAGAAAGAGTCGATATTCGTCGCCATATGTATGGAAACCACATTTCTTAATTCTTATGTTACTCACTCATTTCTAAAGTCAACTAATTGTTCATCAATGTGTTCAATTCTTTGGTTATCTTGTGCCTTATGCGGTCGCTGTTCCCGATGACCCACACCCCACCTTCGCACCCACTTGCCAAATTGATCACTCCATCCATCACAGCTCTGCCCCGTCGGCGCCGCTCTAGACACCCCCCTACTTGCACTTGCACCCAGCGCATAACACGAGCACACGAGACGTCCGTCGGAATCACAAGCGCGATACGAAGTGTTGAAAATACCATTCGTCATTCGGTCGGTGCGGGATTGAGATTGTGGATGAACACTGAACTAATCGGTCCATCTACATTATGAAACCAGTACTCCCTCCGTCCAAAAATAAATGATTTGGTTTTGTATGGAGCAGGGCAAAACACCAAATAAGTTTGGCAGGCACTAGGTTTGCAAGATGGGCACAATTTGTGGTTCTCTTGGGTCGTCTAGATGTCGAACAACAACAGGTTTGTGGCCATTACAGAAGCAGTGCAGAAACAAATCTGGGAATTCATGTACCGTATACAGAACTCTAGATGCAGAACAAAAACGGGCTGTTGGTCGGGACAGGTTTAGTGCAAAAAAAATTCAGAGGTCACAGTGGCTCATCACGCACAAAGATCGTAGCTTTCTCGACAAGCGCCGGAATCAGAAAGCCACAAACCAAGCCCTAGCGAAGTAAAAAATCTAACCACATCGTCCAAACAATTGGCCTATCATCGTCGTCGAGGTAGCATCTCCGCCGAAAAGCCTTCGAGAACGACAGGAATTCTGCCATCCGAAGCAGTGGGGCATTTCATAAAGTCATGACTATCGTATATAGCGGCAATTCGATAGAGAGCCAGGGTGCTATAGCTCCCGGCTAAAAAAAGGCATTCCATGTAATGCGAAGAGCGGTTTATAAAAGTTTTAAACAGGTTCAACGAGTTTAGTTTTCATTGTTGGGGCCAAAAATGGAGAAAATTGCAGAAAACCACCACAACTGGTGGTTCAGGATCAGAAAAACACCTATTTTCAAAAAATTCGCAAATCACCACCAGTTTTGGTGGAAACGTAGCGCAAAAACACTGATTTTAATTTTTAGGCGCTTTAATAGTTATTAGGACTGAAGGGCCCACTGTCAGGTGTGACGTGAGGACGCTGTTAACAGCTCTGTGTGGACATGGTTAGGTGAGAAAATTGCAGAAAACCACCAGAATTGGTGGTTCTGGATCAGAAAACCACCGGTTTTCAAAAAATGAAACACAACTTGTACACACAAAATGAAACCAGCGTAAATCTCATAGGAAACACAAATGATATCAAGTAGGACCATAGTACCATTACAAATGATATAGGGTTCGAATCCATAGATTCAAATAGCAAGTAGTACCATTACAACAGGTTCAAAATGATAGCAACTAGTACCAATCCAAGAGGTTCACATACACATTTCATAGGTTCAAATACATTGATAATAGTAGTAGTACTCCATCATGTTCACAAATCACATGATCTTCTTCAGATCCTTCACAGACATTTGGTCAATACCACTTGCATTCAAGTACTCCTTGATCTTTCGAGTAGGCTTGATAGCCCTAGTGGGTCTAGAAGAACCTGGGACAGCTGATCTTGGAGCAATAAACCCAGCTCTTGCCCAAGCTGGAGCAGATTGTGTTGGGGCAGTTGCAGGAGCAGTAGATGGTGGTGGCCTGGTAGTAGTAGTTGATGATGCTGGTGGTGGCTTGGTAGAAGCAACAACAGCTGGTGGTGGCCTGGTAGCATTTTCAGTAGATGGTGGTGGCTTGGTAGCTGATGAACCAACATCTTCATTGCTCATGTTATCCTGCATATTAATACATTCACACTTAATACAATTATTTACATCAAAATACAATTAGATGCAACGAAATTCAATTATATGTAGGTAAATGCAATGGCACATTTACCTTGTGCTGGTTCTTCCTCATCCACAGATGTGGGGTAAGCGGCTACCCACAATTTGTGTACCTGTGCCCAACCAACTTGCAATTGATGCAAGTTATTGAACCCATCCTTGAAGATTCTTTTGGGGCAGGAACCTCAAACTTGCCCTTCCTCCTTTTAGTCTGCATCCTTCCAGGATCATCCCTAAAGACTGGTGGATCAATATCTGGTGTATCAGTTCTAGACCAAAGGTCTTCACCAGGTACAGGGAATATGACAGGATTGTATGCTGCCAGGTACATTGGCTTCTTGAAGTAGTCATGGACAAAATCTTCTGGTTGTTGCTTGGACTTGTAAATGGCACAGACTGCATGGTTGCATGGAATGCCACTTAAGTCCCACTTCTTGCAACGACATGTTTTTGCTATCAAGTCCACGGCATAACAGATGTCCACTCCCCTACTCACTTGCCATAGATTTCCAACTGATTTTTGGGCTTTGTACATCCTAGAATATTTCTTGGACTCCTCTAACACGTCAGCAAAGGTAGGGCAGATTTCCCACCTTTCAGATGCTGCACCTGTCCTTTTTATCTCATGTCTAGTCATTATTTTAGTTCTAATCCCCTCAAACATAGTCTTCACTGGTTTTCCTCTAACATCTAGTATCCACTTGTTAAATACCTCACTTAGTTTATTCAATGTCAAATTAGTTTTGCAGTTGTAGTCCATGGCATACCTTGCCCAGCATTCAACAGGGATTTTACTCATCCAAATCCATGCTTCCTCACTCTCCTCTTTCAAGTTTTGCATTCCAATGTCAAAATCATGTTTAGTGTATGCATAAGCAGCTTCATCCTGATATTTTTTAAGTTCTTCCCCTCTAAAACCAGCTAATTGAAAGTTGGCATAAATGTGTCTAAGGCAGTACCTCTGAGGATAATTGGGAAAAAATTGACTGACAGCTTTAAGCAACCCCTATATGAATAATAGAGGAAGTTTGATAAAGTGACTAAATTACTACTATTTATCTAGCAAGATAGCATTCAAACACATACCTTCTGCCTATCAGATATGATCGTGTACTTTCCAAACTTTCCTTCCTCTCCACCAAGTGCATACTTCAGTTGTGTGAGGAACCAGCTCCAGCTAGCAGTGTCCTCCTTATCAACAAGTCCAAAAGCTATTGGAAAGATGTTGTTATTGCCATCTCTTCCAGTGGCAGCTAGGATCTGTTGCCCAGTTGTCAACTTCACAAAGCAACCATCAAGGCCTACAATTATTCAGACATTGTATGAAGACATATCTACAACCATCATTCAAATTGCACACAGATATTAAATATGTATAACTACATAAACTCACCAATAAATGGTCTACATCCATCGAGGAAGCCTTCTTTGGAACCATTCAGGCAAACAAACATACCATGAAATCTAGGATTTTTGCTAGGATGTTCTATTAGCTCCTTTGTAGTGACTATGCATCTGCTGCCTGGATTGGTGTCAATCACTGTCTGTAAGTAATCTCTCAGTCTAGTGTATTGCTTCACTTGATCACCTAAGACAACTGCAAGTGCTTTCTTCCTTGCCCTGTATGCCATCACCTTTGGCACATCAACTCCATATTTTTCCTTGGTACTTTCCATCACAGTGCACACTCCAGTACCAGGATCAATTCTAAGATGCTGCTCACTCACCTTGGCCACCCATTTAGTAGTAACCTTGCAGTTCTCCCCTTGTGTTGGACATGTGTGTTGGAGATTCATCTTCCTCAAACAAAAGGTTTTTTCTCCTGCAATCTCTGAAGCTGACATGAAAAAGGGACAACCTTTCTCATTGCACTTTATAATTACCCTGTCACGGCAATTTCTGTGTAACTTGTAGTTTCTCAGCTTCTTGATGTGCAAGTTCTGCACTGCTTTTCTAAATTGATAAAGATCAATGAAACACATTCTCAAACATAGTTGATCCTCTTGCTGCAGCCTATTCTCATCATACCACTTTCTTTCTTTCATCTTGCGTGCCATGCTCTTTCTTCCTCTTGTTGGCTGTACCCAAGATAGAACCTATGCTCCATCATCATCAAATTCAGATAAAGTATCATCATCTGAAGGCACAAAGTCAGGAGGTAGACTGCTAAATGTGCTATAATGTGACCTATCTGTGGGCCCAACATTTTTCTTCACCTTCTTATGAGGATATTTGCCGGGCTCACCATCTGGCCGAGGAATATACCTACAGTCACTATCTTCCTCATCATCAGAGTTATGAAATATGTCCTCTTCCTCATTCAGTAAGTGTTTCTTGGATTTTTCTCTTTTCCTCTTCAAATCAACTAGCCTCTGGCTAAGATCTAACTCTTCAGGCATGTACTCCCCTTGGTCAAAAATAAAATCAGCAGTAAAATCTTGGTAAAATCTTGTTCTTCTGAACCTTCTTCATCTTCTAAGGACAAATCTTCACAAACATTTTTCCCTTTCTGCTGCACGTTGGTTGCTCTGCTGTGTATACAGATTTTGGAAATCTTCACAAACAAGCTCATCGTCCAAGCTACAAACATTGAAACAACAACTTAATTTCTATTCTAAACGAGATGCCCTAGCTATTTTGACCAAAATCTGCAGATCCTAATACAAAATCGTAGTGCAACTATGATAGAGACAGAAATAATCATGCTTACTCTACTCCACCGGTGAAAGCGGCTCGGATCTGTGGGTGAATCCTTCCATGCCACAGCCATGGCGCCAGATACTGGACCTCTTTGTGGCGCCATAGGGTTGGAGCTGCCGTAGAAATCCCCCTCCTGCTGTGGCGCCATAGGGTTGGAGCCGCCACGATCGATTCGATCTCCGGCGCCGCCGCCACGGTCGATTCCATCCCTGGCGCCGCCGCCTCCGCTTGGTGTCGCCATCGTGCAAGGAAAAAAGTGAGAACGGCGCGTGGTGCCCTCCCGTTAACAGCGTGTGATACCCTCCCGTCAAGACACCCCACATCATATCTGATAGTGGGCCCTCTTGTCCTAATCTATACTATTAAAAAGATTGGGACCGTTCGAATTTCCGTCTGCCGGTAAAAGACGGTTTTACCCCTGGTACTTCAGGGATATTGCAAGAACTGCCACCGCCGAGTCCGTGTGGCTGCGCAGGCGCTGGACGCATATGTATGGAGAAGAGCCCGATTGTGATGGCACGACGGAAGCCGTCGGCCCAGGATGGAGCCCGGAGCGCCGAGGACCAGACGGCGGCGTCGCCGCCTCTGAAGGGAGGTCCCTGGACGGTGGAGGAGGAGGAGGAGGTGCTGGCGTGGTTCATGGAGCGGGAGGGTTCCCTGACCAGATCAAGCAGGTGATCCCGCCCCTGCAGTTCCCTGCCCCCGACCAGCCCGTCTCCCTCCAGGAGCAGCCACACCACACACTGGTTCGTCGACCTTAGCAACACCTCGCGTGCCGCCAGTCCTCCCCGACCACATGTAGTTCCTCGCCGGCCGGTTCCACCCCGACATGCGGCCATAGTCTCCCATCTCCATCTGAGCTGCTGCTCAAAGGCAATGGGCGCCATGAACATGACGAAGTACCTATGATCTGGAGCCGTCGCTGCCATGGTCTCCAGATCCGTTGACCAGCATGAGCATCGATATAGTCCCACACCGCCACCTCTCCCCTCCATCTGTTTGATTTCTTGCTGGTTTTCATGGATGTGGATGTTGCTTATTGATTTCTTGTTGTTTCAATTTCGTGGATCGAGAAGGGGATTCAGAATGGTGGGAAAGGACACCGGGGGGTGTTCATAGATGGGATCATGGTATGAGTAAATATTTCCTGACATACAATTTCTTGTTTGCCCAGCTCGCGTCGATGTCAGTACAGAAACAGAGAGACGGACCATGGGAGATGGGGAAAGTTTCAGTGTGCACCCCCTCCCACATGCGGGCCACATTACTGATTTGTATTTCAGTATACCATAAAATGACATGTGCATCATAGAGGCATGGCAGCGGTGACACACATTGAGCCATGGTTCAGATTCAGCGATCTTTGTTATCTTGTTGAGCGCATTCAACAGTTCAGCTAACCTCGGCAAGCGACAAGCCAGACAAGACAAATGCTATCGTGGATAAGCAGCTACTGAACAGGATGTGCTACTACCTGCTGCTCTGAATCTGATTGATGACTATGGACAGGGGTGGAGCCAGGATTTACATATAGGAGGGCCGAAGAAGATTGTCCAAAGCGATTTTTTTTGTTCTAATGACACGCAGGTATACATATAATAGTACCAACCGTTAATTTATAATTAATCGTATGAATTATTATTCAATAGAACCAGAAGTACCAATTAACATGTAATTGATTGTAATACAGAATATGACTTACCTTCACTCTTGCAGACTTTCTAGATAGGAGACTCGATAAGATATACCTTAATTGATAATTTACGCCTAAATATGAGACAACGACGTGATCCATCTGATGGACTGAGATCAGGTGACATGCGCATGGCATGTCACACTGAAACATGCGGCCTCCCATCTGCCGTTCAACTTCTATCCAACGTACATCAATAGTCCAATGCAAAAATGATTTCAGATGTCCAGCTTGCTTCAGACTTCACAGTCTTAAACGCTGAAAACAGCACATAACTCTTCAGACTTAACATTTTAGAACAATATACTATATAGACAGTAATATTTCAGTCCTTAGTATAAACATCAACTTTAAACAGTACACATTACAAACACCAGCCTTGTCCTTGGACAATACAAACAGCAGTCATATATACTGTTTACATTTATATTCAGAAGATTTTTAAACATGCCATTCATCAATATTCAGATTCGACAACCCACTTCATCATAAGAAATTCGAAGCACATGGTTTAAAACTTCAGTACCACTTTCCATTGCTCAAGAACATCTTAATATCAAATTGAGTGCCATTTGACTTGTACACTTAGGCCCCAAAATACTAGTTAGCCCAAAATCTTATAGTTAACTATGCCCAAAATACTATCTAACAAGCTTGCATGCTAGAACAAATCATCAACATCACAAGGTGGAGCCGTCAAGAGCTGGGTGAAACTGATGATATCATTGCAATCTTGAAGCTCCAAATTTACTCCTTTGTTGTTATCACACTTCTCCACTTGTACTTCAGGCTGTACATCATCCTTCTTCTTTTGTTGCACACGCTCCTTCTTTTGTTGCTGCCAATGAAAATTATAGTCATTAGTTTACAAATGAATAATTAGAACATATCATGTACCAATTGCAGCATACGTTTGTTCCCTTTTTGGTCGGCGTGGTAGCTTTACATGGTTTACGACCCTTGAGTAACTTATCAAGCCATGTTTTCTTTCTCCTTAATTTTGTTGAGGGAACCTCTTTTTTCTTCAGCCGTGCTGATCTAAGCAACTCATCTATTTGTTGCATATTTGGGTCAACATTCTCTTTGTCTTTATATGGTTCATCTACTCTTGTCATTCCGTACAACTGGTCTATCTTTACCCCTTCCCCATTCAGGTTGACCCATTTGCAGCGAAACAAAGGGACCTTAAAAGAGACTCCATAGTCTAGTTCCCATATCTCCTCTATGTAACCATAATATGTGTCCTTTTGTCCATTCTCGTCTATTGCATCAAAGCGGACACCACTATTTTGGTTGGTGCTCTTTTTATCTTGGGCGATCGTGTAGAATGTATTTCCATTTATTTCGTACCCTTGGAAATTCAATACAAGAGAAGATGGTGACGCGCCAACAAGTATAGCTGATCTCCAACGGTGGTGTCATTCAAGAGATGTCCGCATCCAACCGAAAGACTTCATGTGTTCATCTGTAATCCATGATTCGGGCTTCCCGGGTTTTGGGCGTACAATATTCTTGTGTTCCTCGATATAATGAGCTGCCAAGGTGGAATTATGTAGAAGCGTAGTGTGCTTTTGAAAGAATCCCGTCCCTACATATCATTGCTTTCTTTCCAGCGTTCCTTTTCCACTCGGTCTTCCCTCATGCATGAGTCGAAACACCAATCGGCTTAAGGTCGAATAAAGTCAACACAAAACTCAATGACCTCCTCTTCCATATCCCTTGGAGATGCTTCCTTCCAGTCTACGGTTATGAACATATTTCTTTAAGACTCCCATGAACCTCTCAAAGGGGAACATATTGTGCAGAAATACCAGACCGATAATGGCAATCTCTTCCACTAGGTGAACCAGGAGATGCGTCATAATATTGAAGAAGGATGGTGGGAACACCAATTCAAAACTAACAGGACATTGTACCACATCATTCTGTAACCTTGGCAGAATATCTGGATTGATTACCTTCTGAGATATTGCATTAAGGAATGCACACAGCTTCACAATGGTTACTCGAACATTTTCCGGTAGAAGCCCCCTCAATGCAATCGGAAGCAACTGCGTCATAATCACGTGACAGTCATGAGACTTCGTGTTTTGGAACTTTTCTGCCATATTTATTATCCCCTTTATATTAGATGAGAAGCCCGACGACACCTTGATACTGTAAAGGACTTCAAAAAAGATTTCCTTCCCTGCTTTGGTAAGGGCATAGCTGGCACGACTTAAGTGACGCCCTTTATCCGTCTTGTTATCTGTATGCATGTTCTTTGGGTCTTTCGAATTTGTTGGTCCTCCGTGCTTGTGTGTATCTTTTGTCTTCCCATACACGCCTAGGAATCCTAGCAGGTTCACGCAGAGATTCTTCGCCACGTGCATCACGTCGATTGAAGAGCGGACACGCAGGACTTTCCAATATGGCAGCTCCCAAAATATAGATTTCTTCTTACACATGGGTGCGTGTCCGTAGCGACGCTGCTCGAACTGATTGACCGCCGACCCTTTCCAAAGATTACTTCTATGTCCTTGACCATACCAAATACATCATCACCAAAAGGAGTTCAGCTTCTTCGTGATCCGCCTCACCTTTGAAATGCTTGCCTTTCTTTCTTACGGGATGATTGGTCCGAAAAATCGTCGATTCGCCAGTACACAACCTTCTTGCATTTATGCAAATATGTACCTTGGGTCTTATCTAAACAGTGGGTGCATGCCTTATATCCTTTGTTTGTCCGTCTGAAAGGTTACTAAGAGCCAATCATTGATGGTTACGAATAACAACCCTCAGAGATTAAATGGCTCCTGTTTGTTCTCATCCCACGACGTACACCTGGTTTGCCCCACAACCGTAAGAGTTCTTCAACTAATGGCCTAAGGTACACATCAATGTCGTTGCCTTGCTTGGGCCTTGGATGAGCACGCATCATAATGAACTTACGCTTCATGCACAACCAAGGAGGTTGTAGATACATAGAGTCACAGGCCGTCTTTGTGGATCGCAACTGCTTCCCCAAAAGGATTCATGCCATCCGTTTTAGACCAAACCATAAGTTCCTTGCGTCACCGCAAAGTCCGGGAAGTCTCTCTCGATTTTTCTCCACCGTGACCCATCGCCAGGTGTCTCAACTCCCGCCTTTCTTACGGTCTTCTTTGTGCCATCGCAACAACCGGCATGCTCTTTGTTTCGAACATGCGTTTCAACCTTGGTATTATAGGAGCATACCACATAACCTTAGCAGAACCCTCTTCCGAGGGGCTCTCCTCAACATCACTGTGGTCATCTCGTCGATCTTATACCGCAGCGCTGCATACCGGCATTTATCTAAATTCTCATACTCCTTACCGCGGTAGAGGATGCGATCATTAATGCATGCATGTATCTTTTGCACATCTAATCCCAGAGGACAGAGAGTCTTTGCTTCAGAGGTACTCTCGGGAAGTTCGTTATGTTTTGGAAACTTGGCTTCATTATTTTCAGATCTTTTCAAATGAGGAGTCGTTAGACCACACCGCCTTCCATCGCAACAATTCCATTAGTGGTACCGAGCTTTGTGCTGCCATCTTCACAATTTGGGTACAACAATTTCTTGTGATCTTCTAACATGCCCTCTAACTTCAACTTCTCATTTTACTTTACGCCTCGCTTTGCATCGAAATGACCCTACCAAGTTCATCACCGGCTCATCCGATGCCCGTTCTTCACCTTTTTCCTCTCCATTGTCTTCCATTGCAGATCATCAGATTCAGGAAACATATGATGATAGTTGGTATCATCATCTTCTTCTTCACCATCTTCCATCATAACCCCTCTTTCCCCGTGCTTGGTCCAGCAATTATAGTTGGGCATGAAACCTTTCATAATCAGGTGGCCGCGAATGATTTTCGAGGAAGAGTACTCCTTGTTGTTCCGACATTGAACACATGGAAAATGTACAAATCCATTCTCTTTGTTTGCCGTAGCCACATCGATAAATTTATCCACGCCTTTGATATACCCGGCTACCCGCCGGTCACCGTACATCCATTCCCGACCGTTCATCTGCATCATATAAGTAAGTTTATCAAAAAACAGGACATCATAAATAGTGAAATAACCAATTCACATCGACACATAAATT
The DNA here is from genome assembly GCA_030063025.1 of Avena longiglumis. Taxonomy (NCBI): domain Eukaryota; kingdom Viridiplantae; phylum Streptophyta; class Magnoliopsida; order Poales; family Poaceae; genus Avena; species Avena longiglumis. The sequence goes on from CP125979.1 coordinate 36,094,545, forward strand.
GTATCAATGACCTAGAAAAGATAAGATTGCTAACCTCGATCGAGGGAAATAAAGAGGAGAAAGCTCAAGTGCGTCTCGGACATCTTCTATATTTTTGTTCTATGAGAAATTCAACGGGATTTTTCACTCAAACATTTCAACAAACACCTTCAATGCATGCATGAGAAAAAACTAGCACACACCCTCACACCTTACACCATTCAAAAACAGCAGTGGAGGCAGAGGGTCATGCCAGCATTTATAGAGGACAAGGGTATTTGGTCGGTTGGAGCCAAGAATCGACTAAAGGCGCGCCACGCCACGTGGCTGTAAACCTTTAGTCCCGTTCTTGGCTCCAACCGGACGATTCCCCTTACCAACCGACGCATGCCTGGCCCCGTACCCGCTCCAACCGGGCAGTGCCAGATTAGTCCCGGTTGGTGGCGCAACCGGGACTAATGCTCCGAGGGGTCGCGAACGGATGGCACTTTTTCCTCTAGTGGTGGATGGAAGGCCGCGAGTTACGGCGTGACATGCCGTTCGCATGTCACCTGATCTCAGTCCCCATCTGATGGCAACACGCGTGCCGTCGCGACAAAGGGCCCAAGCGGCAGGCTTTGACAATGCCTTGTGACGAGCCGCAGCCACAAGCAATGAAACGAGAGGTGTTGATCATCGATTTATCGTCAATTAAATATTTTTACGGAAGATGATGAGTATAGCGTATAAAGTCTTAGACGGGTATCGATCTATATTATTTTTAGTTTCAAACTATAAGAGCATTGCATTTTTTTAAGTATTGATATATTTATGTAAATTAATTTTTTCGTAACCGTAGCAACGCACGAGCATTTAGCTAGTAACTGTTAAAACGTCTAAAAATTAAAATCAGTGTTTTTGCGCTATGTTTCCACCAAAACTAGTGGTGATTTGCGATTTTTTTGAAAACCGGTGGTTTTCTGACCCCGAACTATAAATTATTGTGGTTTTCTGCAATTTTATCCCAAAACGCCATCAACCTGTAGTCCCTTTCCCTCCTCGGTGGAGTGGCGCGAAAGCAACAGCCTGGGGCCTCGGCACTAGCCACTTGGAGAAGGCTACACAACACTCACGCTAGCGGCTGACTCAGCGGGGGGCTCGCATAATCTTCCCGGAGATAAGATCGACAGCCGGAAGTACGAGTGGCACCACCACAGGCTCCTGGCTCCTCGCCCGGCTATAAATCCATGGCGGTCTTCCCTCCCGTCCGCCAGCACAGGCAACAGAGCACAGATGACAGATCGATGGCTACTTTTGCTGCCGCGACCGTCCCACTTCCAGGCCGCGTCGCCGGGGGCCGGCGAGGGGGGCGTTGCGTGGTGGCGCGTGCGTCCGCGACGATGGCGCCGGTGGCAGCGGCGAGGAGGACGCACTACGAGGTGCTCGGGGTGGGCGCGGCGGCCAGCAGGGGCGAGATCAAGGCGGCGTACCGCCGCCTGGCGAGGGAGGTGCACCCGGACGCCGCTGGTGCCGGAGGCGGCGGAGACCAGGGGTTCATCCGGCTGCACGCGGCCTACGCCACGCTCGCCGACCCCGACCAGCGCGCGCGGTACGACAGGGACGTTGTGGCCGGAGCAGCGATGTTCCGGCGATCGGCGGCAGCGGCCGCGCCGGTGTTCAGGCGAAGGACGTGGGAGACGGACCAGTGCTGGTAGGACGGCCGGCCGGATGGACGCGCGCGGCGCGTGGCTGCTCTGTTGTCCCCAGGCCTGACGGCCTTCTCGTCCAGGTGTGCACGGCCGATCGTGGTCCCGGAGAAGCTGATCCGCCGTCAGATCCTGCGTGGACTGTGACACTAGGAGAGTCGTTTTTTTAGAAGATCTCTTGTGCATTATCAGCAAAATGCAAATATGTGTAAATATGCAAATATGTGTAAATATGCAAATATGTGTAAATTAATTAGGCCTTTCACAATGGGTTATGTCTTAGCACATTTTCATATAAGCAAGAAAACTTAAGAAACAACTAATACAATGCATTGTTTTTTAAGTGAAGTCTTTATATTTAATAATTTAGAGGACATGTATGCACGTGATTGGCCTAACAATGTTTTTTGCCTATGGTTCCGTGTAAATAGTATTTCTTAGCTAAGGCTGGTCCTAGTGTTAGTATAAAGGTACATGCAGATTACCAACTTGAAAATCGATGTTACCATAATTAATGAAGAGAGAGAGGTAGTTAATGTATATATAGATACCGTATCATAGCACGTAAAGCTAGAAATCATAATGACAAGTAAATCTTGTACACACATTTTACATAGAGATTCTACAAATCATTAAATATACCACTACTATGATACTACTATATGATACAATGCACTAGAGACATAGTATCATACACTAGTATCATATGCATGATACTAGTAGTATGATACTACCACTAGGACCAGCCTAAGATACAACTTCAATCTTTTTCCTCATTAACTATAGTGCCACATAAGCAAAGTACCTAGGATATGACTCTAAGAAACACTCATTGTGAAAGACCTTAGTTGTCTACTGCAAATTAGTGGCTAAGTATGGAATATAGTCCTCTAGTTTGTAGTACTCCCTCCGTCCCAAAATAGATGTCTTAGATTTATTAAAATTTAGATGGATCTAGGCACTATTTAGTACATAGTTTTATTCAAATTTAAAAAAATCTAAGACATCTATTTTGGGACGGAGAAAGTAGAAGGGACTGCCCTAGTACGATTAATCATCCACGCCAATCATTTCTTGGACGCTGTCATTCTGATTCTAGAAGAAACTAATTAAGTGCAATAATTAGCCATGCCAGTTAGTATTTCTTAGGAGGCAGGTAAGAAAAATGCGAGAACAAAGTAAAATAAAGCTCATCTTCCGAGCAGGAATAATCAACCTGGTGACATTGTGGAGCTAGAAACATGAAAGTTTTGACCTCATGGGCTCAATAGCTTCCACCACAAATAAGACGAAAAGTAGACAATTGTAGAGTGATTGTTCTGCGAAGATGTCTTATTCTCCACACTTTCTTAGATCCCTTATTATTTAACACTTGGTCATGAGGTAAGTAACTACCTATTTACGAAACTACTGCAGAAAATTCGATCTTCTTGAAATTTAAACACCTTTTTTCTGAATTTATTCTTCGCCCCGGAAACATATGGTCCCGCGAAGCCAAAAATGAACAATGATTTAAGCAAGGATTAAACTAGTTTTTTTTTATAAGAACTATGCTGCGATTTTATTCAAAGCCCGCATCATCTGATGCCAATAGATCCACAGAGTACACCGGAGGTACCCCGAGCCAAGTCTTACAATACTTATTATCACAGCTGTCTTTAGCTAGACGATGAGCCACATTATTTGCAGATCGTCGCACATGTTTCACTACAGTGTCGCCAAACAGTTTCAGCATCGCTTTCACCTCTTCTACTAGGGGACCATGGATAGATCGATCCATCTCCAAGCTCTGTAGTTTCTTCACAGCCCCAAGGCCGTCTCCAGCTCCAACTTGACAACCCCCATTTCAGCCCCTAGTTGTACTGCTCTACGACATGCAAGGAGTTCATCCCTCTCTGGATCCACCGCCGTCGGGAAAAAATGGCATGCTGCTGCCACAAAACTAGTTGGAAAGACTAGACTGGCCGTAAAACACAATGTCATTTTCCTCATTCTTGGGTGGAGCGGCAGTCGGACCAAAGTGGTGGTGCGAAAAAAACACCGTACACACACTAGGAGAAGGAATTTTTTGAAGATATGCAAATGTGTAAATTAATTATATATCTATTGTAAATTAAGACTCAAGTACGGAATATACTACTAGTCCCTCTGCTGCCTGAAGGGATTACTATAGTATAATTGATCATCCATGTCACTGACTATTAGAGACTACTTTGATTCTAGAAGAAATTAATTAATAGAGTACTACAATAATCCATGCTAGTCATTCCTTAGAGGTTGTCATCTCATGCATCCTAGTGATGTATAAAATAAATTTGTGAGAGCAAAGATAAATTTCATTTTTGAGGAGGAATGAGTATGTTGATGACAATAAGGAGCAAGAAACAATCAAATGGCCGCCGCTATCTAGGCCGAGGATCACTGGCCGCCATCTGGGCCGAGGATCACTGGCCGCCGCTCGCCACAACACCACCGCCAAACCAGCCGAGACGGACGCCGCCGCCTTCCCGCCAGATCGCGATCAGGGACGCCGCTGCCACACCCCTAGGTCTTTGCCTGGGGACGATCCGGGCGGCGGCGGCGGGAAGGAGAGACCACAGGAGGGAGGGAGTACTGCTAGTTAGACCAAATAAGCATTTCATTTTAAAGAAAGAACCAATCAGAGGATTCGTTAGACCCAAATTAGCCTCATTAGAAAAACACCTAGGGTCTAGAGATTTACTATATGTGCCCTTTAAATCAGGACGGAGGAAGTACTGCTAGTACCACCATTTATGAGTATAAGGCTTCTACAATGGCCCACTCTTAATTTTGCCACGTTGGAAAATTGATTAGGTGGAGGAGAGACAAGGAGGATACAAATTAGAGAATGGAACTCACTCTTTATTTAGCCCTTTCACAATAAGTGGTTCTTAGCTGTGTACCGTAGGCACTTTGTTTATATGACACTATAGTTAGTGAGAAAAGAGAGTGAAGTTGTACCTTAGTTAAGAAACACCTTTTACACGAAACCATAGGCAAAAAGCATGGTTAAGCCAATCAAATGCATGCATGTTATCTAAATAATTAAATGTAGAAGCACCGCTTAAAAAACAATGCATTGTAGACATGTATTTTAACCATTTATTTTTCTTAGAATAACATGCTAAGATACACCCCATTGTGAAATGCCTCAAAGATGGTACGGAGTACTAAGAGTCAACTTTATTGCAAAAGTATACTGTAGTATCTATTCAACAATATAAGACATACCTTAGGGGTAAAACTTGCATTACTCAGGAATAGGAAGTGTTACAAAGTCATGGCAAGTTTCTACAAGGCCATCGGGACCCGAACCTAGCCAAACTGTCTAGCAAAATTAGCCATAAAATGGCTATTACTATTTTGAGATCTTCTAACATGAGTGATGCAGCATTGACGGTCCTTTAGCAAGGATTTAATTTCTTCAATGATCGTGGAGTTAACTGACCGATCCACTCCTTGGCCTTGCAGAATAGTTTTAAGCTCCAAACAGTCCATCTCCAGAATCAAAGGTTGATTGCACCAACTCAAAGCTAGAGCCACGCCTTCCTTTGCAGCATGAATCTCTGCTTCTAGGACATCTCTACAGTTAAACACTTGGCGGCATGACGATAGGATAATATCACCCAGGTGATTCCTGAGAACAACACCCGCACCAGCGGATCCATCAGCACCAAAGGAACCATCTGTGTTGATTTTACACCATCCTTTTGGAGGAACTTCCCACTTAACCCTATTATCGCATATATGCTTTGGACTTACTCCACCTTCAGCAGGTAAGATAAATTTCCCCTTCATAATGTCCTCAGTCGAGTGATACTTGATCTGGAGTAGGGACTCCAAGTAGCTCATAATAAACTGACTTGACACATCCATTGGTGGTGGCTGCTTATCATGTACAACTTCATTGCGGATAAACCAAATACGCCAGAGGGTCATCAGGGTATTACACCAGACATTATTAGGGATAACAGCCAGAAGATTTAATAGCCAATCCGGGTCCGCATAATTTATATTGTCCAAGCCAGGGAGGACCCACTTCTCCTGCATATATTCCCAGAAAGCCTTTGCAAAAGTGCACCGGAAGAAGGCATGAAGATTATCCTCAGGTTCTATACTACAAATTGGGGCATCGGCTTGAGACCTGTAGCTTCCGCTTATATTTATTCGCCCAGTTGGGTAGAGAGTCAGTGGCGAGGCGCCATGCAAAATTTTGAACCTTAGGAGGTACGTCTGCTTTCCAGATAAACTTCCACACAGACCTATTCCCATCTGGATTCGAGCTACTGGATTGTGTTGAGTCTCGCCAGACCTCGTCCATTGCCAAATTATATGCGCTCTTCACGGTGAACAGTCCTTGTTTTTGAGGTGCCCAAGCAAACTGGTCCACCTCTAGCCGGGACGAAGGTTTGATTTTCAGAATATCAGCAACATCCATTGGCATAAAGTACTGAGCTAACAAATCCATCTTCCAGTTCCCAAAATGATCCAGCAGCTCTGACACAAGGCATAGGCAGCATCTTCCTTTCCGTGAAACTGGTTTTTATGTTGGTGGTTTGAGGATCCAAGGGTCTCTCCAAATCCTTACACTCTGACCATTACCAACACGCATAATAAGGCCCTTCTTTAGCAGATCAAGTCCATATGTTATTGCTTGCCAAGTTGGCGAAGCATTACCCGTGAACACAGTATCTTCTAGACGTCCATTTGGGTAATACTTTGCTTTTAGTACCCGAGCACATAGACTGTCTGGTCTCACTAACAACCTCCATGCTTGTTTAGCTAGAAGATCTTGGTTCATTGCTCTACAATCCCGGAACCCTAGTCCTCCTTGATTTTTTGGTCTCTGTAATTTTTCCCAAGACTTCCAATGGGTTTTCCTCTTCCCCTCTTTTGACCCCCAGAAAAAGTTCCTCACCAAGCGTGTGAGGTCATCACAAACCGAAAAGGGAAGCTTGAAAACCCCCATAATATACATTGGTAAGGACTGAGCAACAGCTTTGATAAATATCTCCCTTCCAACTTGTGTCAAATGGCCATCATCCCACATTAATAATCTCTTTGTTAATTGGGCTTGCAAATTTTGTAGCTCGACCATCCGGGGTTGGCACGCCCAAGTATTTCTCCTCAAAAACCACAGAAGTCACACCAAGTATTGCTCGGATACTACTTTTTCTTTCCTCCAAGCAAGCTTCACCAAATAGGATAGAGATTTTATCAGGATTAATAAGCCGCCCTGAAGCGGCAGCGTACAAGTCCAAAGCATGCTTGACATAAATAGCCTGTTCCTGTGTAGCTTTAAAGAACAGGAGCGAATCATCTGCAAAAAGCATATGGGATACACCAGGGGCACGGCGACATACCCTTAATGGAGAGATCATATATCCTGGATTCCTTTACTCAATAGAGCAGAAAGACCGTCAGCAACAAAAGGGAATAAAAATAGAGACAATGGATCACCTTGTCGTAGCCCTCGCGACGGTGCAAATGAATCCAAGAGGGTTCCATTAAATTTAACCGCATATTATAGATGTGACATATGTCATAATCCATTCCACATATCTGTGAGAGAAACCCAGCTTTTGCATCACTTGCCTAAAGAAATTCCAATCGACCCTGTCATACGCCTTTGATAAATCCAGCTTATAAGCACAGAAAATTCTCATAGGATATTTTTCTTGCTTTATGTGGTGGATACATTCAAAAGCTAATAATGCATTATCAGTTATCAGACGACCAGGAACAAATGCACTTTGAGCCGGAGAGATAATATCATCTAGGACCGGTCTCATCCTATTCACAAGGCATTTTGAGACGATTTTGTAGACAACATTGCATAGACTTATAGGCCGATATTCAGATAGCTTGCAAGGATTGGCCACCTTTGGGATTAGAACAATAGATGTAATATTTGCATCATCGGGCATCACCCCAGACGTGAAAAAATTCCTTACCGCAGCAATAATTTTTCCTTTTAAGACGCCCCAGTTCCTCTTGGAAAAATCTGGCCGGGAACCCGTCCGGTCCTGGAGATTTAAGTGGCCCAATTTAAAATAAAGCGTCTATATCTCCTTATCCGAGAACTCTGTACATAGCCTTGAGTTTACATCAGCTGAAATGCGTTCCTCCTGTAAGTCCAGGACTGGTCCGGCCTCCGGATTCCCATCAGCCATATACATGTTTTTAAAATAATCTGTTGTCATCTGGTGAAGAACTGGTACTTCCGTGTGTACCACTCCATCATTATCTACAAGTTTGCGGATTCTATTTTTTCCTGGCCCTCCAAACTGCCTTGTTATGGAAAATTTTTGTGTTTCGATCTCCCTCTTTAAGCCAAGTTAAACATGAATGTTGTAACCACATCATCTCCTCCCGATACAGCAGTTCATTCATTCTGTCCGAAACCTCTCGGATATTCTGCATATCCGCGTTCATATGCATTAGCTCCTCTAGCCGAGACCGGGACTTAGTTAGCTCCTCACTTATATTCCCGAACTTCTGTCTACTCCACTTGTATAATTTTGACATAGTTTGATCAAGTGCCTTTTTGACATCCCCTAAATCCTGAATATCCCCCACCATCGACCACGCATTTCCAATTACCTTCGGCAAAGTGTGATCCCTTTCCCACATTATTTCATATTGTCGGCATCTATTTCCCAGCCGGGGCATCTCTGGTTCTCCTTTTACCAGAAGCGCAACATGATCAGACACCGGAGTAACAATATGCTGCACCGAGCTATAGGAGTATAGATTCCTCCAAGAATTCGATGCCACCACCCTGTCCAGCCGAACCCTCACATTTGCTGAGCCAGTCCTCTTGTTATCATATGTATGTGGCACCCCTGAGAAACCTAGGTCAACCAAACCACACACCTCCAAAGTATCTCGGAAGGCCACCATTTGATTTTCAGCTCTGGGAGTGGCTGAAAAATGTTCAAAACTCCATAAGCACTCATTAAAGTCTCCCATCATCATCCACGGAAGGTCAAACAGTGGTTGTAAAGTGCACAAGGTATCCCAAAAGAAGTGTCGCTGGTCCACCCTTGGCTCCCCATAAACACACGTCAATCTCCAGTGCAAAGTGTCATCAGAGCCAATAACGACCGCGTCAATAAATCGTCGGCCAGAATCTTTAACCTCCAGACATAAAGATTCATGCCAATAGAGGGCTAAACCACCACTCATGCCATCACTATCCACCGCTGCAAAACCTTTTAGGCCGAAGCGACCTCTATACCTCTTCATTTTTTGTTTTTTCTGACGAGTCTCACAAAGGAAACCCACCATGGGGGAATGCGACTGAATCAAAGTCGCAACTTCTCGAACTGTCCGAGCCCCCCCCCCCCCTCGGCAGTTCAAACTTAGAAGATTCATTGGGACGGACGGCGCTCCGTCTCGGAGCCCGCCAAATTCAGATCACTAGCTAGATCCTTCTCACCTTCTAGGTCATTTTGATCAGCCCTGAGCCGCTTCGGGTCCCTCTTTAGAGGTGGGCTTCAAGGCACCCTTCCATCAGAATATCCCAACTGGAACTGATTAACCAATGCCGTCACTGGGGTTGTGGAGTCTGCTACAACCCCCTGGCGCTTCTTATCCATGTCCATCAGCTCACTCTCATGCATATCTTCTTCAAAACTATTCTCCTCTTTCGAATTCCCATTACAAGAGCCCCTTCCAAAGCCCCACGTCCACGACCACGGCCCTCTCCCCTGATACTCCATTCAGCTTTCAGAATCTTAAACACTAGAGCATCCGGAGGATGAATCCCATCGCCATGGTCCGTACTGAGATGCCCAATCATGCCACAGAGAGCGCACCAGTCCAGTAGTCATTCATATTTAACCAGGAACAATTGCCTCTGCCCTTCTCGAATCATAGACACTACTATCTTTAGGGGTTTCCTCACATCATACTTAATTCTCACACGGAAGAAATTTCCAGAAAAATCACCTGTTGTTGGCTCAGTATGAATCACCTCTCCCACTTTCCCTGCTAACACTTTCAGCATGGGTTTATAACCATCAGGCAAATCATGAATTTGAATCCAGATTTTAAACGTGAACAATTCTACTTCCGACGACTTAGTGAAACCGTCATATTCTTCCAGCAGCACCGGATGATCTCTAAAAGTCCATGGTCCACCTTCCATGACCTTGTCCCAATCACCCAAGCAAGATAATTGAATCGTAAACCTATTTCCTTCAAGAGCTCTGAACTTCACCTCCTGAGCCAGATTCCACGCCATCCTCATGCTTTTATAGAACCAAAAATCACTGAATTCCCGATCTGTATGGACCCTGGCGATTGCCAACCAGCGGGTAGTCTCCACCGGAGGTGGAGCTTGTTCCTCATAAATCACATCGTCCAGGTCCTCCTCTCCCAGGCCCAGCTTTTCCATCATTGATTCCAGATTTGTTTTGCCCTTATCGCTTGAGCAAGCAGCTCTCGGATCCATGGTGACGCCCAAAACCAGATCTCCACCCCTCCTCCCTGCGACCACCAGCAGGGGCGTCCGAACCGGTGGCAAAGCGGGATAGATGGCGTCCGAGGTTGACTTGCGATCGCTCAATCACCAACAGGTTGGCGCCGAGTACGACGGGGAGACGATGGGTCTCACGATCTCTCGATCGCCAACGGAGTCGGCGCCGAGTACGAAACCCTAACGAGAGGGGAACGGAAGTAGACATACCTTAGTTAACATTATATGTACATATGTTAGCACCTAAGTTACTTTCAGCATGAGTAATCTTATATTTTTATTTTGCTAAATAGCCTTTTTTGCTGTTCTAATAAAGGGGCAGAACAGTAATATTGCAGTTTGCTGATTTGGCTGTATTGGTTGCCGCGTGCATTTTATATTGGAAAATGATTGGGCTCCCCCGGGGGATCGCTGCCTTCTATCCCCCGGGTCGCACATCATGGCTCCTCCTGAACCGCACGTACACATAAGCGGTGGACCTTATCTCTTTCCTTTCTTTTACCTTTCTCTCTACCGCACATATCCACGCGCCCACCAGCGGCAGCGCCGCTGCTTCGCCTCAAAGCTCTGCGCCACCTCGCAGTCCCTCCGCCTCGCACTACCATAGTCGTGCCGCATCAGCCTTTCGCCATGCCTTTGCAGCTCGCGCAGCCCAACCCCGGAGTTCCCGCTGCCGCGCTGACATGACCCCATGGATCTCCCGCCACCATGTCGCCTGTAGCTCGAGCACAGCCCGACCTCGACGTCCGCAGGGACGATGCGCCACCAGAGTAGGGGTGCTGCGAGCAGGTGTTGCCGCATCTCCCCTCGACGGTGTTGCTGGAGACGCTACAAGGACGACGTTTTGATACAACTATGTCTAGCTTTGCTTCCACAGGAACAAGACGGGGTGGTACTACGCGCGGCCGGCAGTGGTGCTACGAGTTGGTTGGCGGCGACAGCTTCTGCTACAAAGCCGACAGTGCTTTGCTAGAAGTGGTGGCGATGCTTGCTACACGGTGGCGACACATGCTACAAGCTACGGTACAACTTGCTACCACAACGGTGGTGCTTTGCTACAAGCTACGGTACGGCTTGCTACCACAACGGTGGTGCTTTGCTACAAGCGGCGGCAGCGCTTGCTACTATGGCGGTGGTGGTCATGGTGGCTATAGATGTAGGGTCGCGATGCTACCGACGAATAAATGGGTTTTGAGATTTTGCTACAGGGGATGCTACAATAGTAGTCATTTTTTGCTATTTTTTTCTATGTTTTTGCTACAATAGCACAAAGTATTTGCTATGACATTTTCGACGAAAGTCCCTAGCAAAGTCGGTTTTGCTATGGCAGGCACCCGCGATTTTTTCGGTGAGGTCGTTCTTTTTGCTACATTAGCACTTTTTTCTGCTACCACCGTTTTGCGATTTTGCTACAATAGCATAACGTTTTTGCTACACGGTCCCCGGTGAGGTCTACCGGCGAAAGCCTTCGGTGAGATCTCCGGAGAGGTCGGGTTTGCTACATTAGCACAACTTTTTTTCTACACGGTCGCCGGCGATGTCTCCGGCGAGGTCCAGTCTAATTTTCTATTTTCTAGGTCGAACCGTTTTTTGCTAGCGGGACTATTTGTAGCAAAAGCGGGATTTTGACCCAAAAAAGAGGACACGTGGTTGGCTGGGGACCCGGTGGATAAAAAACAAAATCCCCCGGGGGACGCGTAGTACTGCCCTTTTATATTTCTATTCTATTCTTGCAAATTAAACACTAAATAAACAAAAAAAAACTAGTTTTACACTTGTTTTCCACGTATTCAAAATCCCGAGAATCAAATCAAACATGACCAAAGCAAAACAGTGCCAAAATCAAACACAATCCACTCGAACCTTAAAGAGTTAAATCCATGGTTAGTCATTGTACTTGCTTAGCAAAGTCAATACAGTCATTGTACATCGGAAATACGAATTTACGGTCATCGAACTCGCGTCGGAGCATCACTCATGGTCACCGCGGGTGCCGTAGAGATGTATTTGACGACGTGGCGCTGAGTGGACCCACCATCAGGTGACTTAACATATACATAAAGAATAAACAGGTATGCGAGGGCTTTTTTGCAAAAATGTTATCCCGGAGCGCCGTGGCGGAGCAGCTAGGCGTCTTGTGACGAGGCGCGCGCCACTCCACCACCCACACGCCGGCGTTCCTCCGCCCGAGCCAGTGGGCCTCCCCGCGTCGGACGTCGTCGTCGGCGGCGGCGTGCTTCGACACCGGATCTACCCGTCCGTGGCTCCTTCGCCTCCCCGCGCTCGACCAGTGCCCAAGTCCTTCACGCGGCTGCGTCTCGCGGCGCCTTCAACGCCCTCGCATCGCAACGCCAAGCTCGTCGGGGCCAAGTTCTTCTACAAGGGCTACGGAGGCATGGGCCACCCAGACGAGGCCAAGGAGTCCAAGTCGCCGACACCGAGGGCCACGGCACCCACATCGCCTCACCGCCGCGGGATCCCCGTGCCCGCCGGGTTCTTCGACTACGTCGAGGCGGGCCGTCGGCATGGCCTCCGTAGCGGCCGCGGCCTACAAGATCTGCTGGAAATCCGCTACGACTCCGACATCCTCGGCGTTCGACGAGGCCGTCGTGATGGTGTGAATGTCATCTCTCGTCGGGTCCGGCGGCTATGCCCCCGCCTTCTACGTGACTCCATCGCCATCGGCGCCGGGCCGTCAAGAAGGGCATCGTCGGTATGCATCTGCCGGGAACTCGCCCGGGAGTACACGCGACCAACATCGCGCGTGGATACTCACCGCGTCGGCGTCCACGGTTGACGGGAGTTCCTTGAAGTGGTTCTCGGCGGCGGAGTGTATGGTGGCGTGTCCTCTACGGAGCCCTTGGACTCGGCAAGCTGCAGAGTTGTTTATGCCGCGGACTGCGGCTCCACTCGCTACATGGGCCAACTAGACAAGGCGAAGGTCGCCGGAAGGTCGTGCTCTGCGGCGGGGCAACGCCCGTGTCGAAAAGCGCGGCGGTCAAAGGCGGCGGCGTGGGTGATCTCGCCAACACGGGAGAGCGGCGAGCTCATCGCAGACTCCCACTCGTCCGGTGACAATGGTGGGCAGGCGTATGGCGACAAGATCGCACTACGTCCGGACCAACCCCCCGACGACCATCGTGTTCAGCGCACGGTAATCGGGTCCGCCCCACCGGCCACAGACGCGTCGTTCTCGAGCCGTGGCCCCAACTACCGTGCGCCGGAGATCCTCAAGCCCGACGTCACCGCGCCCGGCGTCAACATCCTCGCGGCCTGGACGGGCGAGGCCTCCCCTACCGACCCATGTTGACTGGGATAAAAAACAAATGAGGGGCTTTTCTGCAAATGAAACACACATAGAGACTGACAGTGGGCCCACTCAGCGTCACATCGTCAAATACATCTCTACGGCACCCGCAGTGACCATGAGTGATGCTCCGACGCGAGTTCGATGACCGTAAATTCGTATTTCCGATGTACAATGACTGTATTGACTTTGCTAAGCAAGTTCAATGACTAACCATGGATTTAACTCAACCTTAAAATATGTACCGACATCAGGCCCTCGCCGTCCACAACAGAGCTCGGAAAGAGGCGCCGGCGATGGGAGTACATGAACCCTCTCACTGGCCGGCTTCCGCGTCGGTGGCCGCCGCCCCCAATGAGTTAGGTGATACCCTACCTCCCTGTCCCGCCTCGTCCGGTGGTTCCTGCTCTGATTCACGTCCGGTGGTGCCTCTTAGCAGACGCGGCAGCCCAAGGGCGAGGTCGGAGTCGTCTCCAGGGCCGACGGGTGAGGCCCCCTGTTGACAAGCGAAACTATTCGATTAAGTCTTGTGCTGAATGTGTCGGCGTTTCGTTCGTTTGTTCGCTTGGCAGGTCGGCGCTGTTCGAGACGGGCGACACCAGGGTCATCGCCGCCGTCTACGGTACGTACGCCCCTCACCTTTTTTTGTTCTTGCAGCCAACTGCTTGATGCAATGTCTGCCTGTTAGGGGGTTAGCGTGAGGTTTCTAGCTACTTTGGATGATAGGTTCTGAAGTGCGTGCGACATGTTCGATGGAATGCGCACGAGAGTATTTACTCCGTTCGAATCTGTGCTGTACTGCTCTACAAGCTGAAAGCTGTTTTTGTTCTAGTCATGGAACAGGTGCCAGAGTCAGTTTTCGGATTTAAGATGATTCGGGGTATATTTTCAAAGTTCACACCGCAAGTTTGATGCATTCTATGAAAAGCACTCGTTCAAAATGACAACCAATTCTTAAGTATGCTTTTCTTGAGTCAGGCTATGACATATAATTGATTATTTTTTCTAGCATTTGGATATGTTTATGGCATTAATGGTGCTTAAGAATGAATTGAATAGTTGGTCTATCTCGTGAGCATGACTACACTAAAGATGTGTATAACAGGAACAAGGTTGGCATGCATCAACGCTGCAACACTAGCATTTGCAGATGCTGGGATTCCGATGCAGAGATATTGTTACATCTTGCAGTGCTGGGTATCTATGTTCTACTCCTTTAATTTGCTCGGTATGACACCTAATTCTGTCTTCACATCTATGAAAAGCTAAGGATCACCTGGCATATACAGATCTCTTATCATTCTAATATGTTATTTCAGATCTGAATTGTATAGAAGACAGTGCTGGAGGTCCAGACGTCACTGTTGGCATTCTTGCAAAGATGGACAAAGTGACTCTTCTGCAGGTTACGAAATGATCATAAACTCTGATTGCTCCAGATTTCAGAGTCTCCCTTTCCCACTTCTCATCTATATGCACAAGCGCAACTGTGCGTACAAATTACTATGATGCGACACATTTCTTATGCACCTGGTCCCTGCACACCCTTATCCGTTTGAAGCAGTGCTAATGTTGAAACTGTTATTTCCAGATGGATGCAAAATTACCAGTGGATACACTTGAAACCGTAATGGACCTTGCAAGCGAAGGGTGCAAAGTTATCGCGGCCTACATCCGAGAGGTGAAGAGTCCTTTGTCACTATTTAGTAGTTCCTGTTCTGGGCTGCCCATGCTAAACTGCATTTGCTTTTCACGTTTACTTACCCACACCGACATATTGCAGCTTGTACGTACATCATTAATTCCCCATTTCATGATGCCTGAATGCTGATTGTGTTATCATATCCTGATGCTGAAACAGGTGCTTATTGTAGAAGACAAAACAGCTAGAGTGCCAGCGTGGTTAAAGCCTGGTCTGTTATTTAACGCCCACGATGGTTTATCAGCTTAGCATAAGGTAATTTTTTTTATACTGAACCTGTCAAAGATCGCTGGCCCATCAGTATCCCTCATTCTTTCGTCATGCAAGTGCTGTCGCGCACGGGACATGACGTACTTGATTATGTGGAAATTTTATGTGCGTCATAATACGTAGTTTAACACTGATCCTGGTAACAACTGTTTGATTATCATAGTTTAGTTTTGTTATTGCATCCTTAATTGTTCCTTTTTGCTTGACACTGGAGCTGTTACATTGACCAACTAATGGAGTGTGGATCGTTGTTAAATTTGCAACGACCGGTCTGCGGGTTCACCATAACGAACAGCTGTGGCTGGGCATCCTCTCCAACAACGGCGTCTTGCCACTCCCCACCGTCGCCGACTGCCGGTTTGCCTCTCCTTGCGGAACATTGTTTTCTTTTTGTTAGAGAATGTACCATCTTGGGCGAAGCTATTGTTGCTTCTCACTTGGCATATTATTATGCAGAGAACCAGTCTCCAGAAGACTTGGTAAAACGCCATAGAATAATTCCAGTGACGAACTGATGAGCCCTCACGTACTTGCCAAGTGTGTCTATCTACAAGAAGCTCCAGTGAGTCCTCCAACAAGAACACAATGCCAGATCGATCAGCCGACTCTTCTTGTTGCTCTGCAACTAAAACCCCAACAACAAGAAGCACAGCTTAGTTAGTTAATTAATTAACCAGTGGAGCCA
Organism: Avena longiglumis; assembly: GCA_030063025.1. Classification (NCBI taxonomy): domain Eukaryota; kingdom Viridiplantae; phylum Streptophyta; class Magnoliopsida; order Poales; family Poaceae; genus Avena; species Avena longiglumis. The sequence goes on from CP125979.1 coordinate 36,110,676, forward strand.
CAAAATAACCGTCCCTGCTTTGTCTCCACGCTTTCACATCTCACTATAAATTCTACTCAGATGAAGCTACTGCATCCATCGTCATCGATACGTAGCTAAATCGACCTTGGTTGTTCATCTACGTCGTCGGCAATGGTGTCCTCGCCGCACGCAATTGTCATCCCGTACCCGGCGCAGGGCCACGTGATCCCACTGCTGGAGGTGGCGCACGCGCTGGCTGACAGGGGCTTCGCCGTCACCTTCGTCAACACGGAGTTCAACCACGCCCGCGTCGCCGCCGCCGACGCCGGCATGCAGGACGGCGGAAGGATCCGGTTCGTGGCGGTGCCGGACGGCATGGCCCCCGGAGAGGACCGGAACCAGGTGGTGAGGCTCACCATCCTCATGGAGGAGTTCATGGCGCCAAAGGTGGAGGAGCTCGTCCTCGCCAGCCGCGACAGTGGTGCTGCGAACGGCAGGATCACGTGCATGGTGACCGACTACAACGTCGGGTCGTGGGCGCTGGAGGTGGCCCAGAGGACCGGGATCAGGTCGGCGGCCGTGTGGCCAGCGTCGGCCGCCGTCATGGCGACGCTGCTGAGCTTTAACAAGCTCATCGAGGACAAGATCATCGATGCTGAAGACGGTAAGTGGATCAAAGAAAGCTGAATTCTCTTAGCTACGCCATATGGTGAAAATCACCGCACCCTTTAGCGCACTTTGCATGAAATTCAAATATCCAGGATCGTCATTTCATTGGTGTGTAATTTTACATCAACTTCAAGTTCAACTGGGTATAAATGTGATTTCATATTGTAGAGATTGATATTTTTTCTAGAAGTTCGGTCAAATTTTATATGGTTTGACTTTTAACACAATTTATATGTTACTTTTGCAGAACAGTGTGAGTATTTACTAATTAATCTACATGTCTTTGCAGGGTCCGCACTGGGTGACAAACCTTTCCAGCTGAACCCCGACATGCCTCTAATGCATAGCGCCCACCTCGCATGGAACTGCGTCGGCGACCACGACCAGCAGACGGCCCTCTTCCGGATCCTCAACGAGGGCGTCCGCGCGATCCAAGTGTGCGACTTCGTCATCTGCAACTCCTTCCAAGAGGCAGAGCCGGCAGCTCTCTCGCTCTTCCCCAACGTCCTCCCCGTCGGCCCGCTCCTCACCGGCGAGCGCAGCGGCAAGGCCGTCGGCCACTTCTGGAAGCCGGAGGACGAGGAGTGCATGTCCTGGCTCGACGCGCAGCCAGCGAGATCCGTCGTGTACGTCGCCTTCGGCAGCTTCACGATGTTCGACAGACGCCAGTTCGAAGAGCTCGCCCTGGGCCTCGAGCTCTCCGGCAAGCGGTTCCTGTGGGTGGTGCGCCCGGACATTCTCCAAGGTGGGGCGGTGCACGCCTACCCCGAGGGGTTCCTAGACCGTGTGTGCGGCGCCGGTGGCCAGGGCAAACTGGTGACATGGTCGCCACAGCAGCGCGTGCTGGCACACCCGGCGGTGGCATGCTTCGTGTCGCACTGCGGCTGGAACTCCACCATGGAGGGCGTCCGGAACGGCGTGCCTTTCCTTGCCTGGCCCTACTTCGCCGACCAGTTCGTGAACCAGTTGTACATATCCGATGTATGGAAGGTCGGTCTCAAGGCCGTCGCCGACGAGTCCGGGGTGATCACGAAGGAGCACATCGCCGACAGGGTGGAAGAGCTGATCGGGAATGCCGACATGAGGGAGAGGGTGGAGGCCATGAAGAAGGCGGCGCATGAGAGCATTCAGGAAGGAGGCTCCTCGTATGGAAACTTTGATACTTTTGCCGAGGCCATGAAGAAAGCATGATGATCTGCTGCTATATATGTAGTAAGCTTCAGTGTATCTGTATGTGTGTTGCGAATTAGCACATGCTAAACGTAATCTTCAAAATTGCAGTGGAATAAAGTACAATTTCACCAATTGTTGTGCACCAACTCATGGATCATCGATCATCACGAAATAGAAATAGAACATTAGTGTCAACACTGATTGGCTCAAGGGTCACCCAAGATAGTGACCAAGAAGATTTTTTTAGTCCGAAGAACCGCACTTAACTATAGTAGGAACATCTACATTGCGGGTAAACCATATTTTAGCATCGAAAGCTTCCAAACAAGGGTAAGTACCATGAATCGGAAGTTTATTCTACTATTATAAATTGTGGGTTACAAAAAGTTCTTTAGATAGAACCAGTAGTTGTTCCACCTTCCACGTCAAGGTTTCACATTGTTTTCTATCAACAATAAGATTTGGTGCTTCAAGAGCTTGGAAATTGGAACAATCTAATCAAAAGTTGTGGAACCCTAGCTCTAAAGAGACAATGCAATGAATTTTGAACTTAACAACCTTAGGGAGAACAACTTTTGCTTGATGTACCTTCAATAGTGGTGCCAATGACCACATCAATGGAGGGTTCGACAAGCTAACCAGAAATGCCTAGAATGAACACGAGCAACTCCATGTCACCGGTGCATCCACATTGTTCACACCTCTAGCAAAAATCAACTGAATATCTTTTGCATGTTCCTAAGGCAAAAGGAAAATCTTATTTCCACTCTTCATCACATGTTGGGCAAAGGGTGTCTTGTAGTTTTCCTACCATGGTTGTTTCAGCTTTTACTCGAACGAAAATAAATCAAAAACGAAAAAATAGATTATATTTGTAGTATCTTCCACAAAAAAGTTGAATTGGATTCAGATAATATGTATTATCTTTCGATTTTAGCCTACCCACCGGCACAAGGAAGAATGGCAAAAAGAAAGAAAAAAAAACCTTAGTCTAGGGAAGAATGGCAGACACCTACTTGCAAACAAAACTTGTTTTTATCCAAGCCTGAAACCAACTCTCAACCTATACAAAAAAATTAATAACATTGTTTGATCAATGAACCTTTCCCTGAATATTCCTTCCAAGCAACCACACTAGTAGCTACATAGTATGCCTTACTTTAATAGCTCTCTGACACAGTACTTGGTTAATTAGGACTACTACTACTTAATTAGATGATCACATCGCATGTATTGACACGTTAGAAGAATTATTATTATTTGTTGTGGCATCATCTCTCTCAATTAAGTTTTGATCCCTTCTCTCTGTCTCTCCCTCTCTGTTCCTCCATCTCCATGGGCGGAGGAGGAGGAGCTCTTCTCTCCCTGCTCTGCCTCTCCTTCCTCCAAGGTAATTAACCAAGACCATAATCGCTGTTTGTGTGTCCTGGTAATGCGTCGATCGTAGCTCAGTCGTTCTTGCTTAATGTTAGAGCTGCTTTTAATTAAGCCAGTAGTGCTACTAATCGGGACAATAGATTGCATTTGATGGCCGGCAGGAGTGCGGCCGGCGACGTTCACCGTGACGAACGGCTGCGTCTACACGGTGTGGCCGGGCATCCTCTCCAACACCGGCGTCCCGGCCCCGTCCACCACCGGCTTCACGCTCTCCCCGGGCCAGACCCGCCCCGTCTCCGTCGCCGATGGCTGGTCCGGCCGCATATGGGGACGCACGCTCTGTGGGCCATCTGGCGCAGGGGGCTTCGCGTGCGCGACCGGAGACTGCGGCTCTGGCGCAGTCGAGTGCTCCGGCCGCGGCGCCGCCCCGCCGGCCACCCTCGCCGAGTTCACACTGGCCTCCGCAGCCAGCGAGAACGACTTCTACGACGTGAGCCTCGTCGACGGCTACAACGTGCCGGTGCTCGTCGCGCCCGCCTCGGCGGCGGCGAACGGGAGCTCGTGCCAGCCCACGGGCTGCCCCGCCGACCTAAACGCGTCGTGCCCGCCCGAGCTGCGCGTCGTCGCCACGTCGGGCGCGACTGTGGCATGCCGGAGCGCGTGCGAGGCGTTCGGCACGGCGGAGTACTGCTGCAGCGGCGCGCACGGGACGCCGGCGACGTGCCCGCCCACGGCCTACTCGCGCTTCTTCAAGGCGTCCTGCCCGCTCGCCTACAGCTACGCCTACGACGACGCCACTTCGACGTTCACCTGCGCCGGCGCCCGAAACGGCGGCGGGTACGACGTCGTGTTCTGCCCCGGCGGGTCGAGGTGCGTTTGTTGGAATATTATACTGTTGGACTGGCTCGGCACGTCGTCGCCATTTGGCATTTCGATCGTTTCTTTTTTTGGACGTGCATGTGGACAGCTTGCATCATGGCGCTTGTCGTTGCTGACTTGCGCGATGTAGAAAGTATAGGAAACAAAATGGCCAATTAGAAATAAATCAAGGGCCCATGTCTACTCTTTTCTTCGTCTGTTAAGAATGTATATATACATTGCCCGCAAAAAAAATGTATATACATGTAAATTTACTCCCTTCGTCACGGTTTGGCGGCGTTTTAGAGAGATTGTTGGGACCTAGGTGGACGCTGATTGGGGCCAAATTTGTGTCAAATATGCAAATTTGTTGGGAGAAAATAGACCCATTAACTATTTGGCGTCCTATTAAACGTAATTACTCAATGAAACAAGGAGTTTAGGCGCATACATTGGTGAAGTTGCATGCAAGAATTAATTCCTTAGCTGCATGGAGTAGAAAATAGAGAGGAAAAAGGGGGCATTAATTCTGTAATTAAGTCTAACACGCCTAGAAGGAGAGAAGTTTTGAAAACGCATGGTTTTTGTAAGACGCCCTCCAAACCATGACGGAGGAAGTACATTGTTAGGGGACAGTAATTACTAATTTACATATAAATAGTATTCCCCCGATCCATATTAATTGTCACAGAAATTGATGTATCTAGACATGTTTTAGTGCTAGATACATCCAATTTAGTAAAAAATAATATGGATAGGAGGGAGTAGTGTAAATACGTAGCATACATATAAAGAATTTACAAAAAAGGTGACCCAACCGATCTACCATACATGATATGTACACTGGACAAGAAAATCGAGTGTTGAGAAAACCTCGGCTGTCAAATAGAGAAAGTGTAAATAAAACTTGGAAAGATAGTCTAGATCCCAAACGGTAATGAGCTCGACTACAATGCTCACTAGAAGATTAATCAGCGTCTCAAACAGTAATGAGCTCCCTGTGGAGCTTAGGGAAGGCCTCATCAAGACATCGGCGTGCCTCGACGAGGAAGAAGATGAAGAGGATGCAAGGGCAATGGAGGAGTTCCTAAAACACAAAGTTTCATACATGATTACTAATTTTAATATGTTTAAATCTGAGTTGCCTAGACATTTTCTTACATGTAACTCGATCCTTAAAATTACAAGTTCGGTTTAGTAAAAACTGGGAAATGCGCTTTTTTAATTATGAAGTTCGAAAAAGTTTGTATTTATTTCTTATATAGAAATCTAAAAAGTCGCAAGAAAATATTAGGTGACTGAATTTATTTGAATTAGGGTGTAACTGTTTTATGTCATTATTTGTTACAGAACAAATTTAGCCAACTAACCCGTTTCAAACAGGCCCGTATTGTCTAATGCTCTGATAGTACAATTTGGTAGGCGTGTTGTCAGCTTTCTACTGCTAGATCGTATGATTTCCGTGCTCTCACTTCTGAACGTGACAGCGTCATTAGGTTCCGTTGTCATGTAGAAAGAGTTCATTTAGCAACAACAATTTAGCTACAATTATATACCACATTACCCATGTAGATTATCCATTCATGTGCTAAGACTAAAACATTCATCTCATGTTGCACGTGCAGCCTGAACCCCGGAGCAGCAGTGCCACCATCGTCAAGCACAGCCTACCCACCAATGGTCTTCTCATCAGGGAGACAGGTCCGGCGACAAGCCTCACCATTCTCCTCCTCTTGGCCATATTTCAGGTGATGTCGACATGGTAAACCAGTAAATCCCAAACCCTTCGTGAAATTTGCTACGAAGATGTCGACACGGTTGGCATTCCCCCAAACAAACCGCAAATTCTCCCCGATATATGCCAAACTGTGCTGCTAAATCCGCTTTTCGTTTCCTCTTTTACACTTTTTTCTTTTGTTTGTTGCCGAAGCACGCTATAAAAAATGCACTGGCGTGTATAAGCGTGCTCAGCAGCGGCATGATTTTAGAGTGTTCAGGCAAATGCCAACCATGGTAAATGCCATGAAAATTTTGAGTAGATGTTTGGTATGGCAACACAACATATACTTTGAAGACACATTTCATATTTCCGCCTAAGGGAGACAAACCCTAGAGGTGACTTTACTTCTCTGAAGAGTTGAAGATGTACATGAATACTTGAACGTAGCGTTACAATTTTCTTTGAGATTTCACTAGCTTCAACCTAGTGGTTCGAAAAAAAAATCTTTCAGTAGCTTCGGACTATAGCTCAACCGGGAAATATCCTCTTATATAAACTAAAAACATTGAAGCATACACTATGTTTTTAATAGGGATCAGACCATCAACATGAAACTCAACCGTCTGGACATTTAATCCGACAATTCGGAAATGTTGTAATTTTTTAGTTTGTGGTTTATGTTTAAATTGTCCATACCAGAGCACTCGATGATCTCCAAGTCCTCAAATGTTGAACGTTTTGCTAGCAAGCCATAAAAGTCCCTAAATGTATGAACGTATTGCAAAACAGGCCTTCTGAGTATTGTAAAGCCACGTATACCGGACTGTGGCTTTACAGAAACATTGGCGAGAAACAAGGATTGCAGAAAAGAGCTGCCTTGAGCATTTAAGCCCTCGAGAGGGGAAGTGCTGAACTTCTCCGGATGTGTAACCAATTTTCTTTAGGACAAAAGCTATTATCTTTGCCTTCGTTAAAGCGGCAAAGCCTATCCACCTATCAACATGATCAAAGTACCGCGTACTCAGTCCACACCTGATGCTGACCTTATTGATTCCTAAAAGACACAACTTGATTTTCTGTATAAAAACTAGATGCTGACCTTTTGGCGTATTTTTCGGGATTTTTCTGAAAGTTGATTTCCTGCTTAAAAAGTAGACACCAAGGCAATTCTGCTGAAAACAGCGTTAGTTCGTGTTAGTTGTATCCAAATCACACAAGTTTAGAGGAGAAAACAATAGAAAAAGTGTTCGGAAAAGTAGATACGTTTTGGACGTATCACTGACCTTATTGATTCCTATTCCATTATGCCATTGAATATTAATCTTCCTTGTAGCCTGCTTGGAGTTTTGTCAAACACCTTCCTCTTGTGTAGTTTGGCGCGCACCTCGCGCTCGACGGCTTTCACCGACACGACGAAAAGAATGGATAGCGGATGACACAAACATGAGATCGCACGACCCAATGTGACAAATCGTTGTATTTAGATGCATCGACTAGTTAGGCCCCGGCAAGCATGGCATCCCTTTGCTGCCCATTTGGGGCGTAGGGGGGGGGGGGGGGTTATGGCTATTTTTTGTCTAAGTTTAATCATACCTTTTGCTATAAAAGAGCAGCCCACCCCTCTCATTCTTCACAGTCAAACACCCACTCTCATTCTCCATGCCCCAAACATCGGTGATCCCAACCGCTATCTCTTCCCTCTTGATCGGTTCGAGGTCGAAATACTCCCCAACTTGAATCCTTATCCCTATTCTCTCAACAGAGATAACGGCATGCGAGGTGGAATCGATCACTTGTATTAGCACGTTGCTTTTCATGAGAGAATTAACTAAATAGATGTATCCGTTGTAATTTTATTTTTATTTTAGAGCGAGCTGTACGCTTTTTTCTTACCTAGGATGTAAGAATTTTAATGAGGCAGCTAATAAAGCTAATTTCTTAACCCATAAAAAACTTTAGCTCATTTTACTACTCCCTCCGTCCCAAAATAACAAATTCACATGTATCTATATACATAAACCATGTCTAGATATATGTTTGAATCTAGATAAATCCAAGTCATTTGTTTCTTGACGGAGGGAGTATTTTTTTTATTTTGATTTTTCTAGAACCATTTCTCGCTGGGGACCGAAATCAAGCAAACCGGGCCGAAACTAGACCCGTGTGCCTTCACGTGCCGTGGGCTGGCCCAGCAAACAGCTGTGTCGTGCCGGGCAGCCGAGCTAACCTGCTCTTGACCATAAACTATAGTCAAACGCCAAGGCTCTTTCCCCTGCTTCAAGAAACAAACCCTCCACTACGGCCAGAGCTACTTATTGGAAAACTATTATCCTAACCTTACGAACGGCCAGAGCTACTTCTTTGATAATTGAGTCTCCAACTGTCGCTACCCCTCACGTTCCACGCGACGATCGACCTGCAAAAATTATAAATGTATGAGGTGACTATGCGGTGTGTAGTCAGCTCCTGCGAAACACCGTGGTAGCTAATGACATGGACATGGTCTCTCTATATATATTATTAGTTCTTGTTACTAGGTCCCAACATCGATCCCTCGCCACACATAACATGCCTTCCGCCAGCTTCCAGCTCGACGGCACACACGCCACGGTGATCGACATGGGAGGAGACGCCATAGCCCAGATCGTGCAGCTCGTATCTGCATCTGCAATGGCAACGGCCTACTGGCTGCCCCGCGCCGGCGCCATGCTTGTCACCTTCGCCAACGGCCTCGTGCGCTTGGCCGTGCTGCTGCTTCTCGTCCTCCTCGCCGTGGGCGGGTACGGGCTCACCATCAAGGCATAATCATCTGACACGCTCGAGCTGGTTCATATTGTCAACCACCCACTGGGAGGAGACTGCATCACAACCTTTTCCACCAGATCATATATATTTCGTGTGAACCGGCCGGAGAGTGCTATACTATAGTACTAGTTTTCTGCTGTGTATTAATTCTAAAAAATAGGGATACAAATGGGTCAACAAAACGAATTAACTTTTTCCGATGACATCTCATTTTGAAAATGTTTGTTCATTTTTGAACGAAAGAGGATAAAGGGTATCCCATTGGTGACCAAATTGCATCTCTCTAACTGCTCCGTACAAATAAAAGGCTGTTCCATTCGAACGATTCGGCTGATTATGTAATCCTCCACGAACATCCCGAAAAGAATGTCGTGGATTTGTTTGATCATATACACAAACATATTTTAGTGCATAGATATATATATAAATCTACTGCATCGTATGGAGGAAGTATTTATGTCGTATTCCTATCAGTTTCTTTGCTGACTTTTATACTAGTGGCACCCTGTCGTGTAATAAAGTAAGAAATACTATATAGAAGAGAGATTTGAAGAATGGGCCAAGTGGGCCCTCCATCTGAAAAAGACAGTTTCGCCAACGATATTCGGGGGAATATACCCCGCAGCGTTCCCCCGGTCAGCCATAAATCTCAGTTCATCCCCTTCTTCTCCTCTCTCTCTTCGACACCCCCTCCCATTCTTCCACAGGGTTACGTACGATTCACCGATTTGCTCCTCAGGTGAGTTAGTTGTTCGAATTGGTTCCTAGAATCATCCATGGATTTCTTCGTCGACAACACCTGTCTGACTATGGTGGTGGCGCTACCAGTCGCAGCATGTCTGTCCCGATCGAGACTCCATCATGCAGGATCACAAGGAGGGTGTTCGGCGTGAGGCCATGCGCCGGCAGCAGTTCGAGGTGTCTACCGGCGTCGCGGTTTGCTCGCTGGCAAGGAGGGAGGCCCCAACGTCACCCAGATCCCGACGATGGGCTGCCTCGCCCTCGTCGCCCCACGTCCAGCAACCAACGCACGGAGGACGCGTTCCTCGTCGGCGCAGCCTGGCGTTCCATTTCTTACCTCCCCATCTCGTAAGCACTGTGGTGGTTTGGAGGATCACATGTTCCTCTGCTCTTGCGGGTGTCCCAGATGCCAAGGTGTCTACAGGGAAGCAGAGTGACTACACCCTAAACAATGATTTATTCCTCCTCCTCTGTGCGACACGTGTCCCCAAAATCGTCACAAAACCTGTTTTTCTGCAAACCGGCCGCTTTTGCTACATATGTTCCCGCTTTTGCTTCAGAAGCAAAAAAAAAAAACTTCGTTTCAGAAATAGAACGTCTCGCCGGAGACCTCGCCGGAGACCATGCAGCAAAAAATTGTGCTAATGCAGCAAAACTGACTTCGCTGGAGACATCGTCGGAAAAAACTCACCGCTGACTCTCGCCGGAGATCTTGTAGCAAAAAGTTGACACTGTTGTAGCAAAATCACAAGACGATTGTAGCAACAAAGTTCTTTTAATGTAGCAAAAATCCTACGTCGCCGGAGAATTTAGTCGGAAAACCTCGTCGGAGAACTTGTAACAAAATATTTATGGTATTGTAGCAAAACAAAAAAAACAGAGATAGCAAAAAAAATATCAATGTAGCAAAATCAAAAAAACTAGGTTGATCATCGCATGGAGCAGCGCCGCCCTCAGCAGGGAGCAACTCTGGCCGCCGCTTGTAGCAACATCGCCCATCGTCGGGAGCAAAGCCGCACGTCGTCAGTAGCATCTCCCCGTGGCAGAACCTCCATCCCCCATCCATGTCCGTTTATCTCTCCCCTGTTCTCCATCATCGGCCTAGCCCCGCATCCATGGCGGCCTCCCCTTGTTGCACCTGCCTCGTGGGGCTCATGGCTGGCGTGAGGTGCCAGGCCCACGGCGGCGACAGAGGTGGGCGAAGGCCACCGGCACGGATCTGGACAGAGGTGGCCGGGCTGGGAGGTGTATATATATACGTATATACATATATATATATATATATATATATATATATATATATATGGCGGTGATGCGAGATAATTTATATATAATGTATGGATAGGAAGACAAAGGCCAGTGTGATGGTGCTGCACCTGATGTCAGGCAAGTGACACTATGCTCTCCTCTAATTCTTTTAAGCATCCTGCATTTTTCCCGTGTCGTGACACATCGAGTTAATAGCATAAAACCACCATTTTAAGAGAAAATTTTAGATTGATACCACTTTAAAAGGATACAAAAACCACCACAAAATTCGTTAATTGTCTCAAAAAACACCAATTGACACCGTTTAAGACTGGTCGGGCCCACCGTCAGAGCTGACGTGGCACCTGACAGACGGCTCCTGATACGGCCGTTAACAGAGCATGGGCCCCCGTTCCGTTGGTAGCATAAAACCACACTTTTATACTTAAATTTCAAAAAACCACCATATTTGAATAAAAATTTAAATGGAAAAACTTTTAATACGAAAAGTGCTCAAATATATTTGAATATTCATAACTTCAACTATATAATTCCAAATAATATAAATAATATGTCTAAATTTATTAGAAAAATTTTAAAATCCATTTCTAACATCTATCATGCATGATTCACATCTGTTTCACTCGGGTATTACAAGAAAAATAAATAAAAAACGTGTGTACATAAGTGATGCACGGTCACGACTCTGTTCCGATCAAAACTAAGTTCTATTTTGGCGAGCACGCAAAGAAAGGAGTGCCCCCATCCGTCCTTTTTGAATTTGTTTGCCCCTAGATATTTTCTTATTTCAGTTCGTTTGACGAGCTAGCTGCTCAAGTTATTTTTCCTAGCTTGCTGGACGTACCCCTCATGATAGATATTTCTTTTTCTCTCAATCTTCTCTCTCATCTCCAAGAAAAACCTCAGCTAAATAGGTATATACATGTATGTACAACATGTGATCGTGTGATAATCTATGATTATGACAGTATAGTGGTACTTTGTGTACCACTTGAAACAACACTTGTGGTTTCTACATGTTCGCACCACGTTGTCCAGAAGGTTTGCCAAACCATTATTTGGTTTGTATACACTATTTATTATGGTGTACAAGTATCAAACTTTGGTGGCCGTGATAGAAGTATTGTGAGATGCTTTATCTTGATTCATGTGTAGATAGCAAGACGAGATGTTCTTATTTGGCTGAAAGGGTCGTTCGATGGGAGAGAGAGAGCGAGAGAATGCGATGATATGAGGATGATGTGCTATAAACATCTTTTCTTTCGTACGAATTTCAAGGTTTTAATATGTACTTGTATGTGTGATCTTGCTGAATGATGATTGCTGACTTATTTTTTAAATGTAAGGATGATTCATCATATAACTGCCAAGCCTTTGAATGAAGACCTTTGTCAATTAGTTAATGTGAAAATATCCATCTCTCTGTGTTTGGTAGTACATTCCGTTAAAAAAAATGCTAAAATGCTAAATACACATAGTACATGTATGTGTGTGAGAAGATTAATATTATACAGTGGTAGGCACGCCGGCGATGGGTGTTATCACATATGCATGAGCGTTAACTGGCAGCGAGCTAAGGTCTCTATAAACACCCGCACAAGGATCAGCACACATGCTTGTTTTTTTTATTTTTTTCTTGTAATATCCGAGAGGAACAGATGTGAATCAGGCATGATGGATGTTAGAAATAAATTCCTTGATTTTTTCTAATAAATTTAGACATATTACTTATATTATTTGGAATTATATAATTAAAGTTATGAATTTCCAAAGTTTGCATTATTAAAAGTTTTTTATTTGAATTTTTTATTTAAAAGTGCTGGTTTTTCAAAATTTAAGCATAAAAGTTGTGGTTTTATGCTACTGGGGTCCATGGGCTAACGGCCATAACGTCCGTGTCGGGTGCCACGTCAGCTCTGACGGTGGGCCCGACCGGTCAGAAGCGGTGTCAATTCGGATTTAGCGTCGAATTGGTGTTTTTTGAGACAATTAACGAATTTTGTGGTGGTTTTTTGTATCCTTTCCGTAAAGTGGTATCAATCAGTAAATTTTGCTCTCAAAGTGGTGGTTTTATGCTATTAACTCTAACACATCACATATTTCCAAGTGATTAAAAAATTCTCTATGGAATTTATAAGTTATTACAAATACTTCTGTTGGGGTGATCGATTGGAAGAGTAACATGAAATTCATTATTAATCATGCCAATATGTGAGCTGCACGGTCGGGTTCTACCAACCTAATAATTTGCTTCTTGGTAAAATGACTACCAATGGATGACTCTCTTGCTATTCTGAGTTCCAATAAATTATTATGATTGCAGTAGTTTGGTTCAAGATGTGTAATATAATATTTATAACTGCCCCTTTACTTCTTTGTTCTTTTTTTCATTCGGTCAAGTCAGGGCATCTTCCCGTAAAAAAAAAGTCAGGGCATCCGATTACCATCTGACGCTTCTGGTATTTCCTTTTGGAGCGTTAGTGAGTTGTGCACGTACTCATTTTGTTATTCAATTTATCTGACCTGCATATACCCACATAAACTGTGATTAAGTTCTAGCTCCGTTTGTTAGTCAAAATGGGTTGACCACTAGCTGGTTTCATAAGCTGTTGAATATCTCTGAGTATGTTCATTTTTCAGTAGTTCCTTCAAGATTAAATAGAATTGCTTTGTTGTACGACAGCTTTGACCAATGGACATGCTCTATTCCTCTATATGTACACAAAATGTTGGACATGTTCTTTCATTTCCTTTTAGTTGATTCTCAGCGCAAAAGATACTATGCATTCTTCTCGTGAGGAAATGCCTGACCGCGCACAGATGATGCCGTGGTGATATGTAGAGTTTTCTTTCTTTCTCTGAAACTGTTAAGACGTCGATTCTTGATACGTAGGTGGCTGTTAGCAGACGTCGTGCTGTCGTGCTGCTGTGAACTGTTCGAGTAGTGGCGGCAGGCCAATTGTGCCATGTCCTATTATTTGCACAGTTTTATTTTTACGCTTTTATTATTGCATCCCTCCATGTGCTGTAGGTAGACCCATCCTCTGAATGTTTGTTCTTGAGTCATATCCAATTAATGGGCTTGCAGATATTAAAGATGGATGACTTTCCTAGGCTCTTTCGGTAGATTAAGGATTTTTTTACCTTCGCTATACCTACGTGGAAGAACCACATGTTCTTTCTCTCGAAGTATAGTTATGTCTCTGTTCCTTAATTAGTATATGCAAATTTCTTGGACAAGACTCAGTATCTCCATGACATAACTAGAAGGTACAGGTAGACATCTAGGTTGTTTGTTCACTTAACATCTTGTGAAGTTTTCGAATATGAGAGGACATGTGCTTTTATTTTCATTACAAATTAATGTTCCTAGGTGCAGCTTACAGTTTCTTTTTGATTTGCGACCTTTTTGTCTAGGGAATTCTTCGGTGTATGTGCCAGGTTGTTTTGTTTTTAGCATATTCTTTTGTTTTTTTGTTTACAATTCCTCTTTGTCTTTGATAATCTGTTTTCTTCTTGGAGGTCTTCATAGGAATACAGAGATAGGTTAAATATTCAAATTTGTAAGTCAATACCTCAGGGTCTAAAAAAATGAAGTCCGACCCATATAATTTGTTTTGGTTGTTTAGACTTTCTCTGTATTTGCTGATTTGTTTATGAGGCTCGCAACATAGCTTTCCATGTATTAAGTGTTGTATTGGTCAATGCCACTGGTACAACATCAGCGTCCACCAGCGTTTCCAAGATGTCTCTTAAGCTAATAACATCGTTCTTTTTTACTCTTTTTTGCATCTGTCCATACTCACTTTTATTAACGTATTTGAGCATTATGCTATTTGCCTACATGCATGTATAGTAGAAAGACAGAGATGGTCAAATGAAAGAAAGTCACTTTCAGCAGCCGATTGTTTGTGTTGTCAATGTGTTTTTCGATATATATCTTCTTCCAAGTCATTTATTGGTAACTGAATCCAGTAATTTCAAGCAGACATTGCAAGTGGAACAATGACACATTCTTTCAGGGAAATTACAGATCTCTCCAATGACTCTATGGGACATTTTCTACAGAGGATATATGCGAGGTTGCAGTGGACTTGTGGATGCAGTCCTATTTTGGAGGTTCAAGCATAAATTTCTGATTTCAACAAGAGATGAAGGGTGGGTTGGCAGAAGGAACTAACTAGCCCGTGTTTGTGTAAAATAGTGCCAACTTTTCCTTTCGGCTGTAAAATATATGCAATATACTAGGGCATACTGCCACACAGGTTACTATGTGTATATTGTATTAGAAATAACCGTGTCAGGATGGGTTCGAATCAGTCTGTTATGTATATGCTTCAGTATATATTTGGAAATTAGAATCTTGGAGAACAGACGGATAAAGCTTATCTTTTATTTTTGTATATCTACATATAGTCTGTTTATAGCATTCAAAAACATATGTTCTCCATGTGGTCAAGGAAAGTTAGGTACTTTCCACAAAAGCTTTCAACATCTGAAACATAACGGCAAATTTAAGTAATTGATATTTTATCAAACAATTATAAAAAAGACACCACGGGCGCGGCGTATCGCCGCGCCAAGTTTCCTAGTTTTTGTTAGTAATAGAGCTTATCTTCTGTTAGATACTGTATCTATTCTTGAATCCTAGAGTATTTCTTTATTTTCAAAAATCCGAGAGAAGCATAAGTTGGACTTGGGGAATTTTACTCCAGCAAAGCACCCATTCGGAACAATGCAATACTTGAAAAGATTAGCAACATATATATTATCTCTCTCAAAACAGGCTTGCGTCCAGCTATATTAATATATCAACCAACCGATACAAGAGTGAAACCACTGCCGGGACAGACAACACAAATCAAGCCAAAAGAACCAAATAAGAGAAAAGAAGAAGAAAAAAGAGAAAACAAAGCCACTTGATGATGTGTTAAAGAGTAAAGAAAAAAGGAAGCGCAAATAATCAATGTGTTAATATACTACAACCCCATTACTGGAAATAATCTAGCGTTGCATCCACCATGACGCCACTTGATGATGGATCCACAAGTTTGGCGCCCTCACGCCAGCAGCAAGCTGGACCGGCAACCCTAGGCAACCCTCTCGAAGAGTCAAAGGCGATGCTTTGGCCTATACTTCCACTTTCGATCTATGAAAGAAATATGGATGCATGATTGGTAACAATGCATGCGCGTTGTCAGCTTTCAAATGCTAGATCATTTGTTTCTAGTGCCTCTCACTATATGAATATACATGACAGCGTCAGTAGCTTCCCTTGGCTTGAAGAAACGACTCATTATTTAGCAGCAAAAGTTTTACTCACATTCATTCGTTCATGAGCTAATTATCTAATAGCTTAAGCGTGGTGACCAGCAAGCCATTTGAGGACACTTGCCACGCATGCTGCGACTGGGTGTGGGCCTATGCTATTCTATGCCACTGTATATGGGGCTAGGGAGGTAGGACAACCCCATCTGTAAGGTCATTCTGTGAGGGGTCATTTGTGCGGCCTCGCCTCATCCTTTTCTCCTCCCGTCTCTCACCTCTATAGATTGTGGCAGTAGCATCGGCGAGAGACCATCAGGGCAGCAGGACCGCGCAGGTCATGGAGAGCAATAGGCGAAAGCAAGGGGCTGGAGGCGAGGGCGTCGTCTTCTCTCTCTCCTGGTCTCTCCTCTTCCCTCTGTTTCCCTCCCATCCATTTCTTCGTCAGTGGCGACGGCGGCGGGAACTGTGGGCGTTGGCTCTGCGGATCAGCGCGCAGGTGCGGTGGGAAAGGTAATCCATCCAAAGAAATTCCCTAATCACTCCCACCCCGAACCCAAACCCTATCCAATACCATTCTCATGGAGATGGTGACGGCGAAATCTAGTGGTTGGGTCCTTCCCCTGCCACTATTGTGGGCTTCCCGTCGTCGCGATACTTGGCGGCCTCTCCGACCATCTCGCCCTCTGTTATGGAGATGATGAACGACTCCCACACTTCGTGATCTAGGGATACTCCCTCACCAAAGGGATGGGACTCGGGAAGCACATGGCGAGCAAGAACTTTACCGTGGGGGATACCAGTGGCGATCTGCTTCAATTGTACCAGACAGGAAGAATCTAGAGGACAACTCCGCCTACATCTCCATCTTCATCGCCTTGCCTTCGTGGTTATCGACTACATGCTGCAGGACTAGACAAGTGAGGGCAAGCACAAGTTCCACTCCCTCTTTGAGTTCATGTTGCAGGACCAGAGCAGCGAGGGAAAGTGCAAGGTCCACTCCCACTTCATATTGCTCGCTCGTGTCTAGGACGTACACCCTCAAGTCTAGTGGCTCCATGTGGTAAGCAGGCGCCTCAAGATTACCCTCCTGCTTGGTTTAGTATGACTAACATTGGTGTTGAATTGTCGAGCGTAAAGGTTTAGTTAGTATAGTTGATAGTCTGTGATTCAATTGAGGTTGCATGTTTGGGTTGTTTTGATGTTGGGAGGCATGTGTATCATCCTAGAAAGTTTTTGTAGCGATCATTTTTAAATTTGTCCATTAACTGTTGATGATTGGTTTTGTTTGACACAATTTGTCCATTATAGTACTGGTATGTATTCCCTTCGTTTGGAAATATAAGGTGTTTTAGGTTAGTGAAGCTAATGTGTTTAGACATCTTTTAGTGTGTAAGTTCAAATGAATCTAAACACTAAAATGTGTTTAGATACATTACTTTTACAAACCTAAAACATCTTATATTTCTAAACGGAGGAAGTACGCAGCAATAGATTACGGTCAACTATAAAGGGCTATTTTATCGATCCATCTGGATAATTGCACAAAAATAAATATTTATAACCATAGCACTATAAGACTAAGCAGTAATCAGCACAATAGCATGCTTATTCGGTGGCTTAACCTATACATTGTATTCCGTATAATTCCTCCTATCCATGTTACATGCCTAACTCTGGCTGGCGTTGTCGGCATCTACAGACCATGCTGTCAGCCATACCTTGTGGATCCCATACATCAGTGGTACCGAGCCTCTCTTCTCCACCTCCGAGTGCATCAACATTGTTTGGATAGTGTCCTGCTAGCGCACTCCTGCCATTGTGAGCGATAAAGGAGCTCACTGTGTGAAATAAGAGGATTGGTTTCATATTCATGTCTTAAGTTTACTCTAATCCTGGACACCTCTCATGTATTAATGATTAAAAGGTTATATGTAACATATTTCTAGAGCTTTTATCCTTTTTAATGCATGCAAACTTATTTGTTCAAATTTTTGGTGCAGATGGAATCAACTACCGTACCTACTTCTTGCATGTTAGACAACTTAGCTGATGTGATATGTAAAGTTGAGATATATGTCCCCCTATATATAGTTCAATACTTAAACCAGTTAGGTGTAGCTGCTTAAGTGATATTATTGCCGTTAATGAATAATATTGTTCTAGGACCCTTCCATGTTATCATAAGGATATTTTTGTACAGTTTGCCTGCTGTATTGACATAATTATTTGTTTTGTTTTTTCTCATGTCGAGTCATTGTCACAACAGTCAGAGGTAGAACCAACGATGCAAAAAATCGCTCCAAGAATCATCATCTAACCACCACCCTCTTACACGTGGCACCATAGCTCCCTGATACAACTCTTACACGTGGTCGTAGGCAAAAAAATCTAGTCCAATCCCATACATGTATGAATCTAAAATCATTTATTTAGATGCAACCATTAATAAAAAAATGCATTGTGGTGCTTATTTTTTAAAATACAACACTACCTAAGCTAGCCCCTAAGAAATCATGCATTTGAGAAGGCCCTGTGATATTTTTAGACCATATGCTCTACAGATCTCTATCAACCTATTTATCGATAGTATATTATACATGACATGGGCAGTTTTATTATTGTTTTTATCTTTTGCATTAAAATGTATTCGGTAATTTCAAGATCTTATTAAGGATAACGTCTTAATAAACTTGATTGAAATTTTAATATGGAATAAAATTTAAACTTAGTGCAAAACAAATGTATCTTCCAATGATATATATAGTCTGTACATGAAAAACATCATCATTTGTACTTAGCAACACTTTTATGTGCTTCTAACTAAATAATAATAAAACATTCTTAATAATTTAGTATAAAAGAATAATTCTCAAAAGGTATGAAAATTTAGTATAAATTATACTATAAATGGGTGCATGACACAACACCGTGTGTGGACTTTATGTGTGGTGTAGGCTATTCAATTAAGGTTGCATGTTTGAATTGTTTTGATCCTTTGCCCATGTAACCGGATGAAGCCTCGGGGGCTTAATATTAAAAAACTCCTTTGTTGTTGTCCAGAACAGCTGAGCATGAGAGCACTCAATCAGAGCATGTTATAGATTTTTAGAAGTAGCCTTGCATATTCCACAAGTATTGCCGTCCATGACATGGCGTCGGGTCCAGAAAACAAGCATAATTCCTTTTAAAATCCTCCACCAAAATATTCGTATCTTGGGGACTACTCTAATCTTCCACAATATTTTCCACAATTCCCCATCATCGACTAATGAGGATGCATCAATGTTAGACTCCTCTTCGTTCATCCTCAAAGCTCTGTACGCTGGTCGGACTGTGGACAGACCTGGTTTATCCTTTTCCTAGGCGATCAAGTCCTCCCACACACTTTTCTTAAGGGGATCTGCAGGATAGAATCAGCATCAGGGCGAGAAAAATCGAACGAACCTTCTCTCCATTCCACAAGTGTTCATCAGTGATAAGCTCATTAACTGTCTGCACTTGGGTATCAACCAAACGTCCCATAGGACGCATAATGTGGGAGTTGGGAATCCATTTGTCCTCCTACTGGCAAGCTCAAGAGCTCAAGAGCTCTCCTACTAGCAAGGACCGCCCTCCACATTCTTGATGCCGCTCGTGGCGTCGTCGCCTCCATGAAATCACGATCTGGGTAGTAACGTCCCTTAAGAACTTGTGCACATAAGGAATTCAGGACTGTCATCAATCTCCAGCCCTGCTTTCCTAGGAGCGCTAGATTAAATGCGTGCATGTCACAGAAACCCATGCCTCCTCTCCCTTTTGGTATTGCCAATTTGTCCCATGCCAACCAATGCATGGATCATTTGTCGAGATTGCCACTCCACATAAATTTTGACATAAGTGATGTGTATTTCTTGCACGAGCCTTTGGTCAGATCAAAGGTACTCATACTGAATATCGGTTTTGCCTGAATAACCTATTTAAGAACTTCCTTCGCTGCATAGGATAGGAGTCTCTCCGCCCAGGCAAACATACCACTTTTTTCACTGTCAGTGATGCACTCAAAAGTATCACTGGTTATCCTACCAACGGCCGTTGGAAGGCCTAGGTACTTCTCACAGAAAGCTTCAACGTTGATATTGAGCTCCTGTTTCATTGCTTCTCGAACCGGTTCGGATGTGCATGGGCTGAAAAATATAGAACTCTTGTTTCTATTAATCAACTGGCCTGACGCCGCATTGTAAATATCTAGAATCTCGTTCAACCTCATTGCACTAGACGTGCTTGCATTAATTAATATGAGACTATCATCAGCAAATAAAAGATGGGTAATCCACGGTGATCTATTGCAAACCCTCATACCTCTGTCAATATAGCCGGGATTATAATGATTCAGCAAAGCCGTCAAACCTTCTCCGTATAGGAGAAATAGATATGGAGACATCGGATCGCCTTGTCGAAGGCCTCGTGATGGCACAAAAGGATGGAGCAAGTTTCCATTGACCTTCACCGAGATTGGGAGATGGACTGGGGTTTCCGTACCTTCGGAATCAGCACAATGGCTATATACTTTTGTTTCGTTCGTTTGTACATTCATATGATTTTACCTCTTGATATTTTAAAAAATTAATTCATTTGAAAGTACTATTATATGCCAATCATATCATTTTCATGTGAGAAATCTTATTAATTTGGTTTATATCAATGTTTTATTCCGAGAATTCTGTATATCAATGTTCAAACGTTAACAATGTTTGGTTTGCACACATCTTTATATGCACTCATTTTATTATGTATGTTGGAACTCGGCGTACTCAAACTCTGATATGATGAATTTTTTTTTGTTCAAACATAATTATTGCTCCGTTTGTGGCACAGAAAATGTGGAAGTGTGTATATGTTGTTTGATTCTGTAAGGTCAGCAAACAAGGCTGCCGAGAAGTGGCATCGAAGTTCATACCAAGGCAATGTGGTAAATGTATCATTTTCGGTATGAACATTGCTCCCGAATCGAAGTTGTTTGGTTTTTGCAATTCCAAGTTTTTTGCTATTCCAATATGTATATTTCAAACCATGGTATTTGTGTTGCTAGGATACCATGGAGTACAAGACAAGGTTTGGGACCGAGGCATAAGTGAATTGTATCTTCCCACAGCGAGAAGTGGTGCAGGAAAAAACGCGAAATACAAGACAGGTAGCCCTTTATTTGTTTTGAAGAATTCGGAAACTCGATTTCAGAGTTTTAAAAAATTCTGAAAAGTCTTGGATGTTTCGTACAACCTGGTTTTACCAGCTACCAGTAAAATGGATGTCGTAAGATGGATGTTGCCGAGGCAGAAGTGAGGTTGTGATGTAGTAAAATGGATGTGGAACTGTGCCATTCGTTTATCATAGAGGCGCGCAGCGAAGGCATGTTTTCCGCTGATTGATGGAAGGAAGTGGATGTTGCAGGATTAGCCTCAATTGAATCACTGAAGTACTCCCTCTGTTCGGAAATATAAGACGTTTTAGCTTTGTGAATCGAATGTATCTAGACGTCTTTTAGTGTATAGGTTCATAGAGGTTTGGAGTGAACCTATACCCTAAAAGGTGTCTAGATACACTCATTTCACAAAGCTAGAATGTCTTATATTTCCGAACGGAGGGAGTAGAAGAAATCCTCGTGCATACTGTTACGGAGATGCAGAGTGAGACATGCGCTACCAGCTAAAATGGATGACGTAAACCTGGTTTTCCCGAATAATGATGAAAGAAGACTGATTATGCATTCTATGTACTGGACTGCAGCTCTCTGCACATAAATGAAACTGCTGTATTGTCATGTGCTTACAAGGGGCTAAAGGCCTGGCACCTCGTGTGTCCGGTTATCATGTGTTCCCATTCGTTTCTTTTACAGAACCCGTTCCTAGTATTTATTTCTGTAATGTCCAGACAAAATACACAAATGTTTACATCTCGCTAGAAGAAGGCCCATGTGGCAGTGTTCACTAGTTAGTGTTTCCCATCTGCAAATTAGTTGGAAGAACCCATCTGAAGTAATTAATCAGTACAGTAACTCTGCTGCTATTATCGAGCATCCTATTTTATACTCAAATAAGTGACTTGCATTTTTCTAGATTCGCATGTATCTATACACTAAACACTAGATACATGTGAATCTAGACAAATCCAAATCACTTATTTCTAGACCTAGGAAGTAATTCTTTCCAATTACTTATACTAGGTCTCTTTGTGTTAGAGATAATCTTTGCAGCCTGGTGCGTGCGCAAGCCAATTGGTATCCAGCAGCAGCAAGCCCCCATGTGATGGAAGCTCTGGCAATTAGAGATGGAGCAATTTAGGCACAAGAAAGGGGCTATGGGTGGTGATCCAAAGTTGCTAAGGATGTAATTGACTTAGGGCTTGTTTGATTCAAAGGAATTATGTAGAATTTTTGTAGGATTTGGATTCTTAGGAATTTTTCCTATAACAGCTGTTTGATTCAAAGGATTACAATCCTTAGAAAATCCTTCAAAGGATTCCTTTGCACTTTATTTTGAAGGAAAAATTGCATCCACTTCAACCTCTTTGTACAATTCCTTTGATTTTCCTGTATAATCAAACACTACTTAATTCAAAATCCTATAGGTACATAATCCTATAGGATTCAAGTGGGCATGCCACTCGTCCTATGGTTTTTCTATTCCTACGTTTTGTGAATCCTACGAATCAAACAAGCCCTAATGCAATGGAGCTACCCTTAACAAGAGATACGTGAGATCAAGAGCGTTTCTTCTGGCTTTAGCATTAGTTTTATTGGGCGTGAAGCAAATAATGCTGCCCATCTAGGGCAAGCAATGAAGCTCTAAGTTCGCAAAAAAAAGAAAATAATCGAATTACTTAATATGAAGCTGAATTTCAAGACCAAGAAGCTTCCCTGAAAGAACATTGACCCCTTCAAGTGACTATGTATATAAGAAAAAATATCAACATCTAAAATACGTAACAAATATAACTAGACTCACCATATGGGCCTATGCAAGCTTGGGCGGCTCGGCCATAAAGCTCAAAAACTTCTTCGTGGCGTCTACTGCGACTGGTGCTCCGTCCAGATCTCGGCCTGCCGTGGTGGCGAGGGAAGGATGGGAGGAGAATCGGAACCTGTGGATGCTGGCGAAGGAAAGGGCTGCCTGGTGTGTCCAGGCGGCGATGCTGCGATTTCCCCGGCGATCTCCAAGCGGAAGCTTTACGCCACCCGCTACCTTTGGCCAAGACGATGGCCTCGCCAAGGCCGAGAGGGCTCAGTTCGAAGTTTAATCGCCTGCTCTTCTCCTCCCACGGCTTCCTTCGTTGCCCAGTGGTTCGTCCCGGTGCCGACTCCGCGATCGAGTTGGAGGCGTGTTCGTGTGTGCAGGGACTTGATTGCGTTTGACGCTTTCCTGCAGGGTGCTATGTGCAAAGTTGAGGGCCCCGTTGTATTTTTCTTTCCTTTTTGGTCCTGTATGTTTGATGTACCCACCGCTTAATCTAAAATAAAAAAAATAAAAAAAAGAATATGTTGGATCAAACCTTAAAATATTTGACTTTAACCAAATCCAAAACGCAGAGTATTTTGAAACAGAGGAAGTATGTTCATTAGTAACGCAAGGTATTAAGTTAGTCGCATTTACATGTTTGAGTCTACCATTCAACTGTCTTGGATACAGTAAGATTCCATCCAAGCACATCACATGTTTAGGTGCTCCATTTAATTCAGCAACAAGAGAGAGTGGTTCAGTTCAGGTGGATGCGTCGGCAACTCAAGATAGCTACCACCTCCTGCCCCATGAACTCTAAAAGCTAAACTACCTCAAGAAGCCCATTATTCATTCTGTAACTACAGCACTGTTAACAAACAAAAGCAGTAAGTGTACAAAAAGGGAGCTTCTGAAACAAGGCAATCAGCTAACTTCATCTATAGCTAGAGTACCATTAAGAAGCTAGGTAGGTACATGGGCGGAAAACCCCGTATCATGATGATGCGTTTTCGCACGGAAAAAGTGGACGTCCTTCAAAACCATCACATTTCCAGCAAGTGACCTTCTGCGCACCTAGACCAACACAACAGAGCTAAAAAGAGACAACACAACTACAGCTCGTCCTTGTCGTACTGCTCGTACTCGGGCTCCTCGGCCGCCTTGGCGCCCTCCTTCTCTTCCACCTCAGGCTCCTCCGCCTCCTCTTCCTCCTCCACGGCAGCATCAGGGCTCAGGTCAAGGCTCTTCTGCACCGACCGGTAGATGCTGGAGGCGAAGTCCTTGGGGTCAGGAAGGTTGAACCCACTCTCCATCAGAGCCGTCTGGTACACCAGCCTCGCCGTCTGCTTCAGGTTATCGTCCTGTGTGGGTTGTGCACATCATGTCAGCAATTTAGCACAATCATTTGAGCACGTTCAGAAGTGAAGATGTATAGGCAACTCGAGACTGCATATTTACCTCGCTGTCCTGAGCAACCTTGTCGCGGAGCTCCTTGATGATGGGGTGCCTGGGGTTGATCTCGAGGACCCGCTTGCCGCGCATGTACGCCTGCTTGCTCGCGTCCGACAGGGTCTGCGCCTGCATTATCTTCTCCATGTTGGAGCTCCACCCATACTTGGAGGTGACAACAACGCAGGGGGTGTTGTGCAGCCGGTTGCTGATCTTCACCGAGTCGATGCCCTCGGTGTCAAGAGCCTTCTTCCACCAGTCAGTCAGCCCCTTGAAGGATTCCTTGAGGTCCTTGAGCTTTGAGTCCTTGCCCAGCTTCAGGCCCTCCTTGGACACGTTCTGGAACTTCTTGTCTTCATAGTCCATCAGGTACTGCATCAGGTACTCGTCCACAGGGTCGGTGAAGTAGATAACCTGCAACAAAGGATGGGGTTCACGTTAATGTTAAATTATTTCCATTACTGTATAGTAGTCTGAGAAAGAGGAGTGTAATAACTCTCCGGCAGCTTTGGAGTCAACAAGTTGCAAGTACATATACCAATTGAATGTGTGTGATAGCAGGGTGACCCCGAATCAGAATTTAATGATATTACTATCTGCCTACAATGATGTATGCAAACATAGTTTGATGTCTTTGGTAACAGAAACTAGATTATGTTACACTCGTTTCAAAATACTCTGAATGGTTCCAAGAATCAAGTGAATCTAACATTGTTCAAGAGTGCATATATGAATAAGCAGAAAAAATACCAAGTGCAGTGGTATCTCCAACACAATTGCATAGTTATACTGAGCCCAGGTCATGGGTCACAGCAAGAAGTCAATAATCGTTAGAACACTTGGTACTACTGGACCTGGCTGTGTGAGATGGAAAGGGGGCATCACAATACCTCATAGTTTTTCTTGGTTAGCTGCTCAAGGAATGGAGATTTCTCTAGCTGCTCTTTGCTGCTTCCAGTGAGGTAAAAGATATCCTTTTGTCCTGACTTCATCCTTGAAATATACTCGTCGAGAGAGACAAGTTTGCCATCTGACTTGGAACTGAAACAGATACAAGATAAGTTCTTTGCCACAGTGTAAAATACTACAGCATGAATAATGGAAGAATCGAGAATACAGTACAAACCTCTCAAATCTCAGAAGCTTCGCAAGACGGTTCCTGTTTGTTGCATCTTCGATGATCCCCAGCTTGATTGATTTGCCAAACTCATTCCAGAACTTGGCATACTGGCCCTTCTTCTTCTCCATTGCACTTTTTTCTTCATCTGCTTACAGAAGATGATCAATAAGGACAATCATTGTAAATACTCCATAGTATGTGACTTGACTTCTTCAGAAAGTCTAGTTACCTGTCTTTTCTTTGTTGCTGTACTCATCAGGATCTTCCTCGGCAAGTTTCCTAATCATGTCAAGAGCCTTGCGGATCAGTTTCTTCTTGATGGTCTTGAGACTGCTATGTTGTTGAAGCATTTCTCGTGACACATTAAGAGGCAGTGTGTCTGAGTCAACAATACCCTAGAGAGAACAATATCATGTTATAAGTTAGTCTGCACAAGTCAATACTCGATAGAGGAAATATCCCATTCATGAAATAGTAATGCAGTACCATCAAGAAGCTGAGGTACTTTGGAAGAAGATCATCAAACTCATCCGAGATGAAAACTCTTCTAACGAACAACTTGAGGTTTGACTTGTTAGCATTGTAATAACTCTCGTAAAGATCATGGGGAGCCTTCGGGGGAACAAAGAGCAAAGCTTTGAACTCAACATCTCCCTCAGCACTGAAGTGACTCCAAGACATAGGCTTGTCATCGCCGAAGTCCTACAAAAAAAGTTGAAGTTAGGAATGTTTCTTAAATGTTTTCTACAAGGCATAAAGCTTCTTCCAAAAAAAAACTCCCATAAATTCATAACTGAAGCAAGTACCTTAGCTAGTGAGTGGTAAAACTTGGCGTACTCTTCTTCAGTAACCTCCTTGGGATTCCGAAGCCATACAGCCTTCATATCGTTCAGAAGCTCCCATTCAGTAGTAGTTTCCTTTACTGTCTTCGTCTTGGGCTTCTTCTCTTCACCATCTTCAGTCTCTTCTTCCTCTGAGGTCTCTGTGGCTATAAAATAAACATGGTGGATTAGTTATTACATGAACACAGCTCCGTATGATCCTGATAAAAATGAATAATATTGACTGGTAACTTACTAGTATTCTCTTCCTCACTTGATTCCTCCTCGTCAGCAGGCACTTCAACATCAACCTCCTTGGTTGCCCACAAGTAAATGGGGAAATTGATGAACTCAGAGTACTTCTTCACCAAGTCCTGCAAGTAGCCATCATAACAAATTATAACATGAAGAATGCTGAGAGTAGCATGTGCTTTATTATATATAATGTCTTCAATACTACAATTGGACGAAAGTAACTATAAAAATAAGATACAGGAACCTAAAGGATTCCACTTCCCCTTGAACATACCACAAGAAATGATCAGTAGGAACTGATGAATGAGCCAAATGATAGTGAATGTTCTGATCAGGCAAATTTTCGTGAGATGTGATGTGCTGTATAATCTAGCTATAGGAGGAGCTGCACTAATTCTAGCAAATCTTATGCTACTTACATCCAAACAGTAGACACAATTAACTTGTTTCAAAAGCCATCACAGTGCACAGTGTCAAGCAGAGCCTTTTAAGGTAAAAGTGTGATTGAATCCACTGCGCTTCAACTAGAAGACACCATATACGCGCATATCATAATTGCTCTTCCAGCAAGAATGTAGCCAAGTGTTGAACCGTAATAACAAAAAAATGCTAATATGGTGATACCTTTAGCTTGCCTTCCTCCAAGTACTCCTTAGCCTCCTCGCGGAGATGTAGTTTGATCTCAGTTCCACGGCCCAGGGGTTCATTCCATGTATCCTCCGAGATAGCGAATGATCCATCAGCTTTGGACTCCCACACATATCTATTAGAGAAAAATACAGCATAATAACAGCATCAAGAAAATTGCAAAGAGAAAGGTAAGGGATGACCAAAAGCACAAGGCATCAGTATTGTGTTAAAGACAAGGACAGTGGTGCCTTACTGTTTGTCGTCATTGTGCTTGCTGACAACTTCAACATAGTCAGCAACCAAGTATACTGAGTAGAAGCCAACACCAAACTGCCCAATGAGGTTGAGGTCACCTCCAGTCTGCATCTTTTCCACGAAAGCTGCAAAAGGTGCAAGCAATTAACGTTAGCAAATTTCAAGCATTACAAGTATGTTTAATTTTCTACACAAAAAAGAAAATAATGCTGAATTTCTGTTGGAGATTTCAAATAACTTAGAGTGGGGCAATGAGTAGAAAAGACCAGTACCTGAAGTTCCAGATTTTGCAATGGTTCCAAGGTTCTTAATCAGATCTTCCTTGGTCATACCAACACCCCTATCCCGAATAGAGAGAATCTTGTTCTCCTTATCCAACTTAATCTGCATTTGCACATGTAAGATGCGTTAAGGTCCATCATCTCTAGAAGCAAAGGAGCGACAGTCAGAAAAAGAGTATTTGATTTGCTATCCACCGTACCTGAATTTCAAGCTTAGCAGTGTCACCTTCACCCAAAACCTCCTTGTCAGTGAGGGCAAGGAACCTAATCTTATCCAAAGCCTACAACACAGAATATACCACCCTTTAGTTTCCAGCACCAACAATGCAAACTAAATAGAGGGAACCAAAATTAATACTAGCAAAATGCATACATCAGATGCATTGGAAATGAGCTCCCTCAGGAAGATGTCCTTGTTGCTGTAGAGTGAGTTGATGATGATGTCCATGAGCCTGGACACCTCAGCCTGGAACTCAAACTTCTCTGCCGAGTTCCTGAGGGTCTTCCTCGAGATCGACTCGGACTCCCTTCACACACCGAAATCACATTATC
Organism: Avena longiglumis; assembly: GCA_030063025.1. Taxonomy (NCBI): domain Eukaryota; kingdom Viridiplantae; phylum Streptophyta; class Magnoliopsida; order Poales; family Poaceae; genus Avena; species Avena longiglumis. The sequence continues at coordinate 36,138,851 of CP125979.1, forward strand.
AGTACAAACATTAACAAATGACGAGAGAAAACCACCATAAGCATCAAGCAAACGTCCGTGCGCACCTCTGGACGACCTCGGCGTCGGTGCCATGGGGAACGGCACCAACCTTCTCCTCTACCTTGGGCAGGTCGGCCAACTCGTCGCTGCTCTCCTCGGCATTGACCTGGAGCCTCTTAGCTGCAGCACATCAAGGAGGATCAGAACGTGACGTACAATTCATAATTGATGTCAATTTACAGCACTAGGTTACTGAGAGCAGTATGGTAGGGCCATACTAGATCAGTAGCAAGCAGAACTAGATTTGCTCGCTCACGAACACTTATAAATCTGGACGGGTTTACTGGACTAAACCCCCATTAAAACCCCGGACTTAATTAGGCGGCGTAATTTACCCAAAAAGTGCAGATGCAATAACACAAGAAGTATCTAAGCGCAAATGTAAGGCAGTAATGCCGAACTCCGCATAGACCCGCGCCGCTACCTCAGATCGGGGCGGCCGCGAACCCGCATCGCGGCCGAGCTAAGAGCTCAGACGCGAGATCTATATTTGGTAACTGGACCGAAATTGGCATCAGAGATCGCGCCCAGCCGCGCTGGCCTCCGCGCGAACGGATCAACCAACCGGAAGCGGTTCAGCCTGGATTTTCGCCACGAGCTGATCGCATCGCGCTCGTGTGATTCAGACTTCGGAGGAGTGACACGAGAATTCACACGGGCTAACCACCTGGAGAACTGACAAGCTACTGTCTACTGAGATCGAATCTGCTGTCGGCCTATCGAAACCAAACAGATCACAGATTACCGCCTAAATTGGCTACAGAAATCACCACAAAATAAGGAGCGGAGAGCTCCAGCGGCGGAGAGGGCAGGATGGGAGGCTTGCCTGGATCGGGGAGGGTGGTGAGGAGGAAGACAAGGAGGAGCGCGCAGGAGAGCGCCCGCTTGCGCATCGTGCCGGCTCCGCTTCACTCTGCTGCAAGGAAACTGGTGTGTGTTCGTCGTCGCGTTCGTCTGTCGAGAGAGAAGAAGGCCTACCCATTTAAACGGGGCTCGGAGGAGACCCCGCACGCCCGGTCCACGCGGGCGGGATCCCGCCACCTGGACTGACGGACGGTGCAGATGCGGCTCGGTCCACGTGGCGGGACTTCAGTGGGTGACAACGGCGAGCTTGACGTGGAGCGCGAGCTCGGGAGCGGCCTCGGCCGTCCGTCGCGGCGACCTGGACGGTCGGACGGTCTGGATCGAGTGCACGAGTTAAAGTGTAGGCCACGTGGTGCTATCTCATTGGTCGGAGATGGGTCGTCGACGTCGATGTGCTAGAAGCCTAGAATGTTCGGGGCCGGCGAGCGAGCTCTCAGTGGATAATTCGTTCAGAGAGGGAGACTTGTGGTGGGCCGTATGATGCGATGGGTGGCCTTGGTCCCACCTGCCAGTCGACGGGTGTTGACTCGTCGACGTACGTCGGACGGCACTGTGAAAAATTGCTCGGCTTTTGGGCTGGCTAGGCCACCGGCACTGGTCCAGTCAACCGGGAAGCCCAACTGCTGCTTTATTTTACACTCCATTTGTCTCTAATTACCGTAGATTAGGGACGTAAATGGTACAGATAATTTTCGCTTCGAATTCGTATCCGCGTCCTTTTTAAAAATATGGTATGCATTTTTAGATATCCGACAGATATGAATACGGATGCGGATATCCGACGAATATGGTAGCGGATATGGTATTGATGATATCCGACAGATAAGGATAATCCGACATTTTATACGAATTATCTGAGATAGTCAAATAGGATAATCCGATAAATTTAGCACAACCCTAATTTTTAGAAAATGTAGTAAGTGTATCGATTAGCTATGCAAGCTATATATGCATGTTATACTATGTTATTATCACTCTTGCAATTTTATGCTACTGCTATCTAGTGTTGCACGCTTTTTTTTCATTTCTTTTGCATAAACTAAGTAATTTTTTATTTTCTATGTGTATTTGTTTGATTATCCTCTTTCGCTCTGAATCCGCTCTGTATTCGCAATTCGATATAATCCGCATTCGAATCCGTATCCGGCTATTATCTACTCCGATCCGAATCCGTCAAAAGAATATGATAAAGGATATGATAATAGCAATATCCGATCCGATCCGATAAGTTTACATCCCTGCGTTGAGATAGTTTGGCACCCATCATTAGAAATGAAATAAAGTAACATTGACGATATTTTTTTTGACATCTCCATAAAAATGACTGGATATCAAAAAGAATTAAGGTTAGGTATAAAATAATAATCATGGAATTTGCAAATAAATTTTGTAACAAATTCCGTGGCAGCCAAACAGGCTAATTCTTAAAGTTACAAATAAATTCCTTGATTTCAGCCCAAATGATGGGAGCCAAACGAGTATCTAGATTTATCTAGATACGTATGTACTTTCTCTGTCCTAAAATAAAATAAGTGCCTTGGTTTTGTCTAGATTCATAATTTTAAACGTGTTTAGCCCATAAATATATGTTATATCGAGAGAGACTTCCCAGACTTTGCTGGTGAAGCAAGAAACTTATGGTTTGGTCTAAGTATAGATGGCATGAATCCTTTTGGGGAGCAGAGCTACTGATCCACACTGGCGTCACTCTATGTATCTACAACCTTCCTCCTTGGTTGTGCATGAAGCGGAGGTTCATTATGATGCCGGTGCTCATCCAAGGCCCAAAGCAACCCGACAACGACATTGATGTATACCTAAGGCCATTAGTTGAAGAACTTTTATAGTTGTGGCATGGACAAGGTGTACGTGTGTGGAATGAGCACAAACGTGAGGAATTTAACCTACGAGCATTGTTGTTCGTAACCATCAATGATTGACCTGCTCTTAGTAATATTTTAGGACAGACAAACAAGGGATACAATACATGCACACACTGTTTAGATGACACTGAAAGTATTTATTTGGATAAGTGCAAGAAGAATGTGTACCTAGGGAATCGTCGTTTTCTTCCGCCCACGCATTCCCTAAGAAGGAAAGGCAAGCATTTCAATGGTGAAGTAGATCGCCGGAGTAAGCCTGTCTGTCGTACTAGTGATGTTGTATTTGATATGGTGAAGGATTTAAAAGTAATATTTGGAAAGGGTCCTGGCGGACAGTCCGTTCCGAAGGACGCTGGCGGACACGCACCCATGTGGAAGAAGAAATCTATATTTTGGGAGCTACCCTATTGGAAAGTCTTAGAGGTCCGCTCTACAATCGACGTGATGCACCTCACGAAGAATGTTTGCGTGATACTGCTAGGCTTCTTGGGCGTGTATGGAAAGAATAAAGATACACCAGAAGCTTTGAGGGGGCTTCTGCCTGAAAATGTTAGAGTACCCATTGTGAAGCTATGTTCGTTTCTCAATGCAATTTCTCAGAAGGTAATCGATCCAGAAAGTCTACCAGGGTTACAGAAAGATGTGGTCCAGTGTCTTGTCAGTTTTGAGTTGGTGTTCCCACCATCATTCTTCAACATAATGACGCACCTTCTAGTTCACCTAGCCGAAGAGATTACCATTCTCGGTCCTGTATTTCTACACAATATGTTCCCCTTTTAGAGATTTATGGGAGTCTTAAAGAAATATGTCCATACCCGTGCGAGGCCAGAAGTAAGCATCTCCAAGGGATATGGAACAGAGGAAGTCATTGAGTTTTGTGTTGACTTTATTCCTGACCTTAAGCCGATCGGTGTACCTGAATCACGGCATGAAGGGATACTTAGTGGAAAAGGCACGCTAGGAAAGAAAGTAAAGATATGTATGGACGGACATTCTTTCACTAAAGCACACTATACAATTCTGCAAAGTTCCACCTTGGTGGCTCCATATATCGAGGTACACAAGAATATTGTACGCTCGAACTACGGGCGATCGACAGGTTGATTAGAGATGAACACATAAAGACTTTCGGCGGTTGGTTGCAGACACATCTCATGAATGACACCACTGTTGGAGATCAGTTGTACTTGTTGGCCAGGTCTCCATCTTCAACTATATTGACTTTTCAAGGGTACGAGATCAATGGGAATATATTTTACACGCACGCCCAAGATAAAAAGAGCACCAACCAAAACAGTGGTGTCCGATTTGATGCAACGGACGAGAATGGGAAAAAGGACAAATATTATGGTTACATAGAGGACACATGGAACTTGACTATGATCCTAATTTCAAGGTCTCATTGTTTCGATGCAAATGGGTCAAGATGACAGGAGGTGGGGTAACGGTAGACCAGCTGTACATAATGACAACAGTGGATCTCAATAATCTTGCGTACGGAGACGAACCATTCTTCCTTGCCAATGATGTGGCTCAAGTTTTCTATGTGAAGTACATGTCTACTAGACCGAGAAAAAGGAAAGATAAGCAAAAGACTATAATATCATACGATGAGCCAAAGCGCCGCATAGTTCTTTCGGGAAAAAGAAACATGGTGGGAGTTGAGGACAGGACAGACATGTCAGAAGATTATGACAAATTTCATGAAATTCCGCCATTAAAAGTGAAAACTGACCCAAGCATATCGCTAAATAAAGAAGATGCTCCATGGTTACGGACAAGAAGAGAACCAAAACACTAGATGTGGATGTTGGTGATGTAATGTATTAAACCTTTTGTGAATTAATCCTATTTTTCATATATTAAAGGAAGATGCTCCATGGTTAATAAAGGAATTTCTGAGATTGCTGTAGGCAGGTACCAAAACTGTAGACTAGGTAACACTTATACATTTATTAATATTAAAAACCGGGACAAACCGGGACTAGCTAACACTGAGGAATAAAGCCATCCCCTTTAGTCATAATCATGTCTAGTCCTATAGTACACAGCTTCAGGGTCTTCTTTGTCATCGTCATCGTCACCTGCCACTCCAGAGATCCTCAGCCTAGCCATGGCATATACCGGGGGCACCTGCACTCCGGCCTCGGATTCACGGCGGGCGGGGGAGGAGTCTCCTGGAAGACGATGCCGCTACCGCCAGGCGGGGGAGGGGCCTTCTTGTGGCTCTGTGGCGGGTAAACTTGTGGGCACCGTAGGCGAGGATGGTCTCCCCCGGCGATGTAGTGCATCACGCCGATGATAGTACGGTTCGCCCACCATAGACCCCGACCGGCTTCATTGTGGTTCACCGGGGGCGGGCCATCACCCTCGTACCTGGCGAGCTCTCTTTCCCGTCGGTTAGCGAAGAAGGCATTCCAGGTGTGATATTTGTCGGGGTCCCACTAGGGATCCATCCGCTGCTCCGGTGTGAGCTCGTGGTAGAAGTGGTTCGTGATGGCCGCCTGTCGAGGGGAGCCTTGAGGCACAGGAGGGACAGGAACCCCTCCAGCCCTCAGCATCTAGCCGGCAGGCGGCCGGTAGCCCGGCGGGCAAGGGTAGTTGGAGGCCCATAATGCCCAGGTCTCCTCAACGGTCAGAATGGCCCAGTAGGCACTGTCCATAGTTGTGAGAGAGGAAGGTGTGGATGTATGGATAGTGAAAGGATACGGATGTCGCCTAGAGGGGGGTGAATAGGCGATTAAAACTTTTCCTAGAGTGGCTCAACAAAGGCGGAATTAAACTAGTGTTTACTTTGTAAAGCACAACCTAGAAACAACTAAGGTATACCTATGTGCACCAACAACTTATGCTAAGCAATACAAACAACAAAGTGAGAGGAAGATATATATTACTTCAAGCACGAAGGCTATCACAATGTAAAGTGCACAAGTAAAGAGCTTGGGTATAGAGATAACCGAGGCACGCGGGGACACCGATATTTTACCGAGTTCCTCCCAACATGGAGTACGTCTCGTTTGGAGAGGGGGTGGTATCAAACCACCAACGCCACAAAAGGCCTCCCTTATTCTCCGTGAATTTCACCCCAAGGATCGATCCACGCTTCCACTATCGGTGCACTTGGTGGTGGAACCTCTCACAAGGTTGGGGCACAACTCCACAACTTAATTGGAGGCTCCCAACAAATGCCACCAAGGACACAATGCCATCAAGGCCACAAACCGTCTAGGGTTCCAAGAACCCAAGAGGGACAAGCTCCAATGAGTAACTCAAATCAAATCCTCCAAAGAGAACTCAAACCGATGCACCAAATGCAAATGGCAAGAACACCACAAAGGTGCTCAAATCCCTCTCTCCCAAATTCCACCAAAGCTACAAAAGATTATGGGGGAATAAGAGAGGAAGAACAATGGAGGAAATCCAGAAAAGACTCCAAGATCTAGATCCCAATATGTTCCCCTCACTTAGAGGAGAGATTGATTGGTGGGATTGTAGATCTAGATCTCCTCTTTCAAATCCCTCAAGAATATGAAAGAATCATTGGAGGGATTGAGAGAAAGCAAGATCAAGAAGGTCAACAATGGAGGGGAAAACTTGCAAGAATGGTTAGGGAACCATTGGGGAAGAAGGCCCATTAAATAGGTTCCCCGAAAATCCAACCGTTGAAGCCAAAAAAAAAGCGCGAATCCTGGTACTACCGGACATTCCCGGTACTACCGGACAATCCCTGGGGATCCCAGTGTCGCAAAGCACCTTTTTTCAAGACCGGACCCAGGTACTACGGGTATACTAGGACCTCGATACTCTGGGACCACAGATCGGTACTACGTCATCCTGACGAAAATGGCCATAACTTTTGTAGGGGTTCGTAGCATGGAAAACAAAATTTTTCTATCGCATACAAACAAACAAGCCAAGATCTATCTACTAGATTGTAGCAACGAGTCGATAGAGGAACTCACCCTCGAAGATTCCAAAGCGGTTAACGAGGCGATTCTGTGGGTGATGTAGTCGTACACTTCCGATCTCAAGATCGCGTAGACGATCCTTCCGGCCACGTTAAAGCAGCGCTCCTTGATCGGTCTGCGTTCGGTACTCGACGAAGACCTTCCTCTCCCTTGTTCCAAAGCAGCGGAGGTTGTAGCACTCTCCTTGCGATTCCTAGGCAAACAACGTATGCAGGAAGTAGAGGGAGATCATGAGGCCTTAAGCCAAGTGCGAGTATGGTGGAGCTTATGAGAGAGGCTATTAGTGGTCTAGTAATTAGACACACCAATTAGAAGGCTCTAAACCAATTAGAAGGCTCTAAACCGCTGGCTAAAGCAATTAGAAGCTCTAAACCAAAGCGGCTCTAAACCGAGATCTAGAGTAGAAAGTTATGTGTCTCTAGGAGGCCCTGCCCCTCCTTTTATGGGAGGGGTCATGGCCAGGGAGGAGGAGTCCCTCCCCAACTCGGCCTGGGTTGGGCGCCTGGAGGTCAACTCCTCCTCGGGTTGGTTCCAACTCCTCTTGCTTGTTTCCACAGTTTCTTGTTTTGGCGGTTTGACTTTCAAAGCTGGACATTTGACTTTTCTGTTTTAGGATTCAATTTAATCCTTTATTTGGGACAGCAAGAACACTTAGTACATGATGCAATCATTCAATGAGCAATGACACATTCATGTACCCTTCCCCAGTCTTGGGACAATCCGGAACCTTCTAGAACATTCCGATGAAAACAAGAATCATTCCCGAACTCAAAGCGGGACTTTCCTTATATGAATCTTATTCTCGGACCATTCCGGATCACCTCGTGATATCCGGATCCCATCCGAGACTCGAACAACATTCGGTCTCTTTCTCATAATACCATAACTACTCAAACAACGTCGAATCCTTAAGTGTGTCTCCCTACGGTTCGTGAATTATGCGGACATGATCGAGACACTTCTCCGAACAATAACCAATAGAGGAATCTGGAAATTCATATGGCTCCCACATATTTCTACGATTACTTTGCGATCGAATGAACCACTTACATACGATACCAATTTCCCTTTGTCTCACGATAGTTTACTTATCCGAGGTTATGATCGTCGGTATCTCTGCATACCTAGTTCAACCTCGTTCGATAAGTACTCTTTTCTCGTTCCGTGATATGTGATCCCTTGTGACCAAGTCACATGCTTGCAAGCTAATTGGATGACATTCCACCGAGAGGGCCCAGAGTATATCTATCCGTCATATGGATGGACAAATCCCACTCTTGATCCATGTGTTTCAACCAATACTTTCCGAACACTTAATGCCACCTTTATAGCCACCCGATTCGGTGTGGTGTTTGATGTCATCAAAGCATCCATCCGGTAACGTGATATGCATGATCTCATGGTCGAAGGAATTAGGTTACTATGTATCGTAAAGCATGTAGCAATTTAACTATTGAAATGACTTGATCTTTATGCTACGCTTATCTATAGGAGTATGTCCATCACATCATTCTCCTAATGATATGATCCTGTTGTTAATAACATCTCTATGTTCATGATCAGGAAACCATGATCATATATTAACCAACAAGCTAGTTTAACAAGAGGCTATACTAGGGACTCTTATTTTAGTTTACAAATCACACAAGTATTAATGTTTAGGTTAATACAATTTTAGCATGGTATGTAAACATTTATCATAAGTGTGAAGATATGATAATAACCACTTTATTATTGCCTCTTGGGCATATCTCCAACAGTCTCCCACTTGCACTAGAGTCAATAATCTAGTTTTAAACCTTTGTGTATATAACACCTATGGCTTTCCGGTGTTGTATGTACACGATTGCTAGTGGTCAACTGATCTCGGATCGACACTTCCAGTCGTGTGTAATTGCATGTCTTTGCGTCTCTACGCATCACTCATTCTCTAATGAGATGGCTTTGTATGAATTTGGTCATTCGGTGTGACCTTTAGTTCTTTGGGGTTAAAACATGTTGATAATATTGTCACACAATATATCTTCATAGTATTATCCCTCTGTGAACTACACCTAGTTTGATAACAAACTACTTGACACAAATGCCCTCTTTTGCTGCTATAATAGCAGTCATATACTTAGCCTTTTGTTGTAGTATCTGTCACAATGTATTAACTTTGGAACTCATCCAAATCCATTATGGAACTCACTTTCCATTATATTGTGCCACCCTTAATTTAGATTGAGATAAACTTAATTTGCACTTTGTGACAAAACTAGTATCAATGCAGTACTTTTACAATGAACTAACCATCTATTTGTCACTTCTACAAATATTATACTCTTAGTTCTTCCAAAAGATCATAAGAATATCCTTACTATTGTCCAATGATCATCTTATGAATCATTCTGGTAAATGCTCACAACATTTAGAGCATAGGACATATCTGGATTTGTACATATTACAGTATAATTGATATAAATACTCTTTGTGATTTCATACATCAAGTATCAATCTATACTTGATTATTTGTTTCACTTTACCAAATGTCAATACACTTGAATATATCATCAACATTGAACTTATTCAATCCTTTCTGTGCGACAAGAACCTCTCTTGTAGTTTCTATATTGAACTCATTCAATATCTTGTCTATGTACTTCTGGCATAACCATATTAGCGTCTATTGATGCTAAATATTTGGGTTTTGCCTAAGTCTTTCATCGAGATGAAATTCTTAATATGTGTTAATAAAAGATACATTATTTCCAATCAACAATATGTCTTCCACATAATGTATTAGAAACATGTCTTAGCGCTCCCACTTAATTTCTTGCAAATGCAAGCTTCTTCATTGTCTCTGATGAAATTAAACTCTTTTAACAGTTTCATCATAGTGAAGATTCCAACTCCGCTATGCTTACTTTAACCATTGAAGTTCGCATATGCTTTTAGCATCCTTTGAATTAACAAAACCCTATGGACCGTGTTATGCACATGTCCTAGGTAACGATTCTATTAGAAGAACTTGTTTTGTTTATTCTACCATATAACAAAATTATATGTAGTGGTTGCTACATTAATCCGTCTAGACTAAATATCACTATGACAGATCAAATCTTGTCATAGTCAACCTTTGAACATTGTTGTGAACTCTTTCCCAACATGTCGACTATTTCATAGATGTGAAACATCCATGTCTATTTCTTTATAGATCCACACACAACTATAAGGTCTTACACCTTTCTCGAGGGTCCTTCAAGTTCAAAACTTGATTTTCTCGTGTATGGAACTATCACGGATTTTATGGCTTCAAGCCATTTTACGGAGTCAGGGCCCATCATCGCTTCTTTGCATGTAGTCGGTTCATTATTCTCAAAAATGATTCAACCCTCAAATCTTGGTATTTGATTGTTTACCCGACCTACTTGTTTCAATAGGAACTTAGATCTCCGTGATCACAACCTTTGAGGCACGTGAGCCATGAGCATTGTTGCTGCCTCCGGAACACTTTTCGGCGTTGCGCAACTCTGCACATATAGCTAAGGTTCTTTCAACCTTATCAAAGTTCTATTGTCCTCCCACTTAACTTTTCACGAAAAATTCCTTCTTAAAGAAACTTGACGTTCTAAGCGACAAACACTTTTGTCTCCGGTGTTATGGAGAAATACTTAACAAAGACAGATTCATCCGACTTTGGTTGCAAACATCTTTCTTATGTATAGCATACCAATGTTTAAGAAAGGACTGCTTGGGTTTTATCCCAAACCATAACCTTATATGGTGTCATTTCAACGGATTATGATGAAGCTCTTTTCAGTGGAAAAACGGTAATCTCTAAAGCTTTTAATCTTTAAAATATAATGGCAGTTTTATGAATTACACCTTCGATCTTACCATGTCAAACAAGGTTTAATTACATATCTCGAACACTCCATACTCTTATGGTGTTTCGGGAAAATGCAAATCCAGGCGATTCCTTTAAATCTTAGGTATTATGCTAAACTTGTAACTCAAATATCTTCCTTTATGATCTTATCATAAACTATTTATATTCTTGTTACAATGATTTTGCACTTCATCTTGAAAGTCTTTGAACTTTTCAAATGTTTCTTACTTTATCCTTATTAAGTAAATATTCATATATTCACTCAAATTCTCGGAGAAAGCATATGAAGTTGAAATCCATCGCTTTTGACTACACATGATGGTCTTTGTACAACAATATGTACAATTTCCAATAAGCTAGTCATTCGTTCCTTTTGGCCTATGAGCGAAGTTTTAATTATCTCTAGGAAAGTTTCTGGCGTCATTTGATCAAAATCAAATATACTCCAAAATTCCATCCATATGGAGTTTCTTCATGTTTTCTTTCCATTATAATTTAAGCGGCGATGTCACTTCCTAAGTGATCTTTCAATCAATTTGTCTTTCGACATCTTTAGCATTAGCTTTATGGATGTGATTTTTCCAACGAGATTTGCGAATCCATCTTTTATGGATTACGGTAATTATTTGAACAACCCTTTTGTTCTCATAATACCGATAAAACAAATCTTGAAGGCAAGCTTTGATGTTTAACGAGCAACACAATAACCCTTTATTTTGTTCTCGATGAACATCATCACATATTCTTTTGCTAGTTACTTAGGCCATTGTAGTTCATGAATTACATTGTTTTGTATGACGATTCATACCAACAAATTCGTATCAAATACTTAAGAACCACATTGTTTAATAAGCAAAGAATATAGCCATAACATGTATATCATCTATATACTTAAATTGAACAATTCTAATCTTTTCTTTTTTACGCCATATATTTATGAGATTCTCTTTCAAGATTTCCTATTACATTTGAAAGAATCTATCAACATCAATAGTGGAGTCATACATATGACATATAGTCCAAAGCGTGTATAGTTAAATACCAATGTCTTTGGACTTGCACTTTGAAGTAGATCACCATCATCAAATGTTTGGTGTTCTTTCAAATTCCTTTATTTAGTAATCTTCTTGGTGTAGTAAACATTTTACCTACATCAAATATTCACCCTTATTATGGATTTATCCATGATCAAGCTACTTTTAGCTTGTAACGTTGAATCGCAAGTATAATGTTGCTCTCCAAAACCTCTTGGAGGATTAGGACAACTAGTGTCTCCAACCTTTTGCAAATTCTCATCAAATATGAGAACATGACTTTTGCCATATTATACTCTATCATGTTGTAACCAATACTTTGTTTGAGATATCACAATATCTTCCACATATCATGGTTTCGAAACAAATCTTTCGGATCCTAGATAACCTTGATATTAAGAGAATCCTTTGAATATCAAGAATCATGGAGACAAACATGATACTTATATACTAACACTTGGAATTGTTACTCTTGATTTAATACTAATTATTAAACTTCATGGAGTAAGGAACTTCTTGAAAGTTTGCAATAGGACTTTTAAACTTTAGATTAACACTTAAAACAATACGATACCGGTTAAGTAAAGTAACTAACCAGAATTCTATAGTTCTATCATCTCAATTAAAACTAAGCGCAAGGTGGTAAGCGGATGCCAATGACTACAACAACTATGCAAATTCACTTTGATTTAGTTTATGATAAATTGAGTTCTAATTAATAATTAAATTAATCTAGGTGAACTCCCACTCAAAACAATATCCCTCACATTGTTTTAGTGATCACACGAACCAAATCCACCACATCAAAACCGATCATCACGAGAGTTGATATAGCTTCAATGGCGAACAATCAACATGTTCATCATATCTACTATATGACTCATGCTCTACCTTTCGGTAATCCGTGTTCACGAGGCCATGTCTACATGCTAGGCTCGTCAAGATCAAACCTTAGTTTCGCATGAGCAAATGGCTTGCTCACGTTGTATACACTTGCGTAATCTAGCACACCCGATCATCACGTGGTGTTTCGAAACAACAAGCTTTAGCAACGGTGCTAACTAAGGGTGAACACTTTATGATTTGAAATTCATGTGCATGAGGGATCATCTTATAATGCTACCGTCGTCTACTAAGCAATACAAGATGCATAAAGGATTAACATCACATGCAATTCATAATATGTGATATGATATGGCCTTTCTTCTTTGTGCTTCCGATCTCCATCTTCCAAAGACGAACATGATCTCCATCATCACGGCATTGCATCAAGGTCAATGGCGCTTCTCCATGGTTGTCGCCCACCGGCTTCAACTATTACAACTACTTTGAATAGACGCGGGTCTTAACAGAAATTAAAGACAACCATATGGCTCCTGCCGGTTGTCGACTTACAATAAGGAACATTGCATACATCAAATATAATCACAATCATGGCCATATCACATCACTGCACACCCCTGCAAAACAAAGTTAGACGCTTCTACTTTCTTTGCATATTTTACGTGGTTTGGGGCTTTCAATAAGTGTCGTTCTAACTTACGAACAAGAACCACAACATTGATACTAGCATTGTTGATCATCCGTTGTAAATTGGATCTTAACTATGCTAGGAGAAACATGCACCCATAAAGCCACTTATGCAATACAAGTTACATGTCAAGCGTGGAGCAAGTCTCATGAACGATGTCATGTAAGGTTAGCCGGCGCTTCATCCCAACATACCGCAAGATACAAAGTACACAAGAAGCAATCGACAATAAAGCATCAACGCCACAATGACCATTGTGTTCTACTCGTCTGTGATCTACATATAGACACGGCTCGATACCCTTTGTAGGGGTTCGTAGCATGGAAAACAAAATTTTCTATCGCATACAAACAAACAAGCCAAGATCTATCTACTAGATTGTAGCAAGCAGTCGATAGAGGAACTCACCTCGAAGATTCCAAAGCGGTTAACGAGAGCGATTCTCGTGGGTGATGTAGTCGACACTTCCGATCTCAAGATCGCGTGACGATCCTTCCGGTATACGTTCGGCAGCGCTCATGATCGGTCCACGTTCGGTACTCGCGAAGACCTTCCTCTCCTTGTTCCAGAAAACGGAGGTTGTAGCACTCTCCTTGCGATTCCGGCTGACAACGTGGTGCAGGAAGTAGAGGGAGATCATGAGGCCGCCTTAAGCCTGGTGCGAGTATGGTGGAGCTTATGAGAGAGGCTATTAGTGGTCTAGTAATTAGACACACCAATTAGAAGGCTCTAAACCAATTAGAAGGCTCTAAACCTGGCTAAAGCAATTAGAAGCTCTAAACCAAAACGGCTCTAAACGGAGATCTAGAGTAGAAAGTTATGTGTCTCTAGGAGGAGCCCTGCCCTCCTTTTATGGGAGGGGTCATGGCGGCCAGGAGGGAGGAGTCCCTCCCCAACTCGGCCTGGGTTGGCGCTGGAGGAGTCCAACTCCTCCTCCAGTTGGTTCCAACTCCTCTTGCTTGTTTCCCACAGTTTCTTGTTTTGGCGGTTTGACTTTCAAAGCTGGACATTTGACTTTCTGTTTTAGGATTCAATTTAATCCTTTATTTGGGACAGCAAGAACACTTAGTACATGATGCAATCATTCAATGAGCAATGACACATTCATGTACCCTTCCCCAGTCTTGGGACAATCCGGAACCTTCTAGAACATTCCCGATGAAAACACGGAATCATTCCCGAACTCCGAAGCGGGACTTTCCTTATATGAATCTTATTCTCCGGACCATTCCGGATCACCTCGTGATATCCGGATCCCATCCGAGACTCGAACAACATTGGTCTCTTTCTCATAATACCATAACTACTCAAACAACGCCGAATCCTTAAGTGTGTCTCCCTACGGTTCGTGAATTATGCGGACATGATCGAGACACTTCTCCGAACAATAACCAATAGAGGAATCTGAAATTCATATGGCTCCCACATATTTCTCTACGATTACTTTGCGATCGAATGAACCACTTACATACGATACCAATTTCCCTTTGTCTCACGATAGTTTACTTATCCGAGGTTATGATCGTCGGTATCTGCATACCTAGTTCAACCTCGTTCGATAAGTACTCTTTTCTCGTTCGTGATATGTGATCCCTTGTGACCAAGTCACATGCTTGCAAGCTAATTGGATGACATTTCGCCGAGAGGGCCCAGAGTATATCTATCCGTCATATGGATGGACAAATCCCACTCTTGATCCATGTGTTTCAACCAATGCTTTCTGAACACTTAATGCCACCTTTATAGCAACCCGATTCGGTGTGGTGTTTGATGTCATCAAAGCATCCATCCGTAAACGTGATATGCATGATCTCATGGTCGAAGGAATTAGGTTACTATGTATCAGAAAGCATATAGCAATTGAACTATTGAAATGACTTGATCTTTATGCTACGCTTATCTATAGGAGTATGTCCATCACATCATTCTCCTAATGATATGATCCTGTTGTTAATAACATCTCTATGTTCATGATCAGGAAACCATGATCATATATTAACCAACAAGCTAGTTTAACAAGAGGCTATACTAGGGACTCTTATTTTAGTTTACAAATCACACAAGTATTAATGTTTCCGGTTAATACAATTTTAGCATGGTATGTAAACATTTATCATAAGTGTGAAGATATGATAATAACCACTTTATTATTGCCTCTTGGGCATATCTCCAACAGTCTCCCACTTGCACTAGAGTCAATAATCTAGTTTTAAACCTTTGTGTATATAACACCTATGGCTTTCCGTGTTGTATGTACCACGATTGCTAGTGGTCAATGATCTCCGGATCGACACTTCGGTCCGTGTGTAATTGCATGTCTTTGCGTCTCGCATCACTCATTCTCTAATGAGATGGCTTTGTATGAATTTGGTCATTGATTGTGACCTTTAGTTCTTTGGGGTTAAAACATGTTGATAATATTGTCACACAATATATCTTCATAGTATTATCCTCTGTGAACTACACCTAGTTTGATAACAAACTACTTGACAAATGCCCTCTTTTCGCTATAATAGCAGTCATATACTTAGCCTTTTGTTGTAGTATCTGTCACAATGTATTAACTTTGGAACTCATCCAAATCCATTATGGAACTCACTTTCCATTATATTGTGCCACCCTTAATTTAGATTGAGATAAACTTAATTTGCACTTTGTGACAAAACTAGTATCAATGCAGTACTTTTACAATGAACTAACCATCTATTTGTCACTTCTACAAATATTATACTCTTAGTTC
This sequence comes from Avena longiglumis, assembly GCA_030063025.1. Lineage (NCBI taxonomy): Eukaryota > Viridiplantae > Streptophyta > Magnoliopsida > Poales > Poaceae > Avena > Avena longiglumis. The sequence continues at coordinate 36,154,802 of CP125979.1, forward strand.
TTCCAAAAGATCATAAGAATATCCTTACTATTGTCCAATGATCATCTTATGAATCATTCTGGTAAATGCTCACAACATTTAGAGCATAGGACATATCTGGATTTGTACATATTATAGTATAATTGATATAAATACTCTTTGTGATTTCATACATCAAGTATCAATCTATACTTGATTATTTGTTTCACTTTACCAAATGTCAATACACTTGAATATATCATCAACATTGAACTTATTCAATCCTTTCTGTGCGACAAGAACCTCTCTTGTAGTTTCTATATTGAACTCATTCAATATCTTGTCTATGTACTTCTGGCATAACCATATTAGCGTCTATTGATGCTAAATATTTGGTTTTGCCTAAGTCTTTCATCGAGATGAAATTCTTAATATGTGTTAATAAAAGATACATTATTTCCAATCAACAATATGTCTTCCACATAATGTATTAGAAACATGTCTTAGCGCTCCACTTAATTTCTTGCAAATGCAAGCTTCTTCATCTTCATTGTCTATGAAATTAAACTCTTTAACAGTTTCATCATAGTGAAGATTCCAACTCCGCTATGCTTACTTTAACCATTGAAGTTCGCATATGCTTTTAGCATCCTTTGAATTAACAAAACCCTATGGACCGTGTTATGCACATGTCCTAGGTAACGATTCTATTAGAAGAACTTGTTTTGTTTATTCTACTACCATATAACAAAATTATATGTAGTGGTTGCTACATTAATCTCTAGACTAAATATCACTATGATGGATCAAATCTTGTCATAGTCAACCTTTGAACATTGTTGTGAACTCTTTCCCAACATGTCGACTATTTCATAGATGTGAAACATCCATGTCTATTTCTTTATAGATCCGACACAACTATAAGGTCTTACACCTTTCTCGAGGGTCCTTCAAGTTCAAAACTTGATTTCTCGTGTATGGAACTATCACGGATTTTATGGCTTCAAGCCATTTTACTGAGTCGGGCCCATCATCGCTTCTTTGCATGTAGTCGGTTCATTATTCTCAAAAATGATTCAACCCTCAAATCTTGGTATTTGATTGTTTACCCACCTACTTGTTTCAATAGGAACTTAGATCTCCGTGATCACAACCTTTGAGGCACGTGAGCCATGAGCATTGTTGCCTCCTCGGAACACTTTTCGGCGTTGCAACTTCTGCACATATAGCTAAGGTTCTTTCAACCTTATCAAAGTTCTATTGTCCTCCCACTTAACTTTTCACGAAAAATTCCTTCTTAAAGAAACTTGACGTTCTAAGCGACAAACACTTTTGTCTCCGGTGTTATGGAGAAATACTTAACAAAGACAGATTCATCCGACTTTGGTTGCAAACATCTTTCTTATGTATAGCATACCAATGTTTAAGAAAGGACTGCTTGGGTTTTATCCCAAACCATAACCTTATATGGTGTCATTTCAACGGATTATGATGGAGCTCTTTTCAAAGGGAAAAGCGGTAATCTCTAAAGCTTTTAATCTTTAAAATATAATGGCAGTTTATGAATTACACCTTGATCTTACCATGTCAAACAAGGTTTAATTACATATCTCGAACACTCCATACTCTTATGGTGTTTCGGGAAAATGCAAATCCACGGAACGATTCCTTTAAATCTTAGGTATTATGCTAAACTTGTAACTCAAATATCTTCCTTTATGATCTTATCATAAACTATTTATATTCTTGTTACAATGATTTTGCACTTCATCTTGAAAGTCTTTGAACTTTTCAAATGTTTCTTACTTTATCCTTATTAAGTAAATATTCATATATTCACTCAAATTCTCGGAGAAAGCATATGAAGTTGAAATCCATCGCTTTTTGACTACACATGATGGTCTTTGTACAACAATATGTACAATTTCCAATAAGCTAGTCATTCGTTCCCTTTTTGGCCTATGAACGAAGTTTTAATTATCTCTAGGAAAGTTTCACAAGCGTCATTTGATCAAAATCAAATATACTCCAAAATTCCATCCATATGGAGTTTCTTCATGTTTTCTTTCCATTATAATTTAAACGGCGATGTCACTTCCTAAGTGATCTTTCAATCAATTTGTCTTTCGACATCTTTAGCATTAGCTTTATGGATGTGATTTTTCCAACGAGATTTGTGAATCCATCTTTTATGGATTACGGTAATTATTTGAACAACCCTTTTGTTCTCATAATACCTGATAAAACAAATCTTGAAGGCAAGCTTTGATGTTTAACGAGCAACACAATAACCCTTTATTTTGTTCTCGATGAACATCATCACATATTCTTTTGCTAGTTACTTAGGCCACGTAGTTCATGAATTCGTTGTTTTGTATGACGATTCATACCAACAAATTCGAGATCAAATACTTAAGAACCACATTGTTTAATAAGCAAAGAATATAGCCATAACATGTATATCATCTATATACTTAAATTGAACAATTCTAATCTTTTCTTTTCGCCATATATTTATGAGATTCTCTTTCAAGATTTCCTATCATTTGAAAGAATCTATCAACATCAATAGTGGAGTCATACATATGACATATAGTCCAAAGCGTGTATAGTTAAATACCAATGTCTTTGGACTTGCACTTTGAAGTAGATCACCATCATCAAATGTTTGGTGTTCTTTCAAATTCCTTTATTTAGTAATCTTCTTGGTGTAGTAAACATTTTACCTACATCAAATATTCACCCTTATTATGGATTTATCCATGATCAAGCTACTTTTAGCTTGTAACGTTGAATCGCAAGTATAATGTTGCTCTCAAACCTCTTGGAGGATTAGGACAACTAGTGTCTCCAACCTTTTGCAAATTCTCATCAAATATGAGAACATGACTTTTGCCATATTATACTCTATCATGTTGTAACCAATACTTTGTTTGAGATATCACAATATCTTCCACATATCATGGTTTCAAACAAATCTTTCAGATCCTAGATAACCTTGATATTAAGAGAATCCTTTGAATATCAAGAATCATGGAGACAAACATGATACTTATATACTAACACTTGGAATTGTTACTCTTGATTTAATACTAATTATTAAACTTCATGGAGTAACTTAACTTCTTGAAAGTTTGCAATAGGACTTTTAAACTTTAGATTAACACTTAAAACAATACGATACCAGTTAGAAAGTAACTAACCAGAATTCTATTGTTCTATCATCTCAATTAAAACTAAGCGCAAGGTGGTAAACGGATGCCAATGACTACAACAACTATGCAAATTCACTTTGATTTAGTTTATGATAAATTGAGTTCTAATTAATAATTAAATTAATCTAGGTGAACTCCCACTCAAAACAATATCCCTCACATTGTTTTAGTGATCACACGAACCAAATCCACCACATCAAAACCGATCATCACGAGAGTTGATATAGCTTCAATGGCGACAATCAACATGTTCATCATATCTACTATATGACTCATGCTCTACCTTTCGGTAATCCGTGTTCTGAGGCCATGTCTGCATGCTAGGCTCGTCAAGATCAAACCTTAGTTTCGCATGAGCAAATCTGGCTTGCTCACGTTGTATACACTTGCGTAATCTAGCACACCCGATCATCACGTGGTGTTTGAAACAACAAGCTTTTAGCAACGGTGCTAACTAAGGGTGAACACTTTATGATTTGAAATTCATGTGCATGAGGGATCATCTTATAATGCTACCGCCGTCTACTAAGCAATACAAGATGCATAAAGGATTAACATCACATGCAATTCATAATATGTGATATGATATGGCCTTTCTTCTTTGTGCTTCCGATCTCCATCTTCCAAAGACGAACATGATCTCCATCATCACCGCATTGCATCAAGGTCAATGGCGCTTCTCCATGGTTGTCGCCCAATCCAGGCTTCAACTATTACAACTACTTTGAATAGACACGCGGGTCTTAACATAAATTAAAGACAACCATATGGCTCCTGCGGTTGTCGACTTACAATAAGGAACATTGCATACATCAAATATAATCACAATCATGGCCATATCACATCACGACACCCTCGCAAAACAAAGTTAGACGCTTCTACTTTCTTTGCATATTTTACGTGGTTTGGGGCTTTCAATAAGTGTCGTTCTAACTTACGAACAAGAACCACAACATTGATACTAGCATTGTTGATCACCCGTTGTAAATTGGATCTTAACTATGCTAGGAGAAACATGCACCATAAGCCACTTATGCAATACAAGTTACATGTCAAGCGTGGAGCAAGTCTCATGAACGATGTCATGTAAGGTTAGCCCGCTTCATCCCAACATACCGCAAGATACAAAGTACACAAGAAGCAATCGACAATAAAAGCATCAACGCCACAATGACCATTGTGTTCTACTCGTCTGTGATCTACATATAGACACGGCTCGATACCTTGTAGGGGTTCGTAGCATGGAAAACAAAATTTTCTATCGCATACAAACAAACAAGCCAAGATCTATCTACTAGATTGTAGCGAGTCGATAGAGGAACTCACCCTCGAAGATTCCAAAGCGGTTAACGAGAGCGATTCTCGTGGGTGATGTAGTCGACACTTCCGATCTCAAGATCGCGTGAAGCGATCCTTCCTGGCCATACGTTAAAGGCGCTCCCGATCGGTCACACGCGTTAGGTACGAAGACCTTTCCTCTCCTTGTTCCAGACAGCGGAGGTTGTAGCACTCTGCGATTCCTAAGACAACTGGCGTGGTACCTAAGTAGAGGGAGATCATGAGGCTTCGCTTAAGCGTGCGAGTATGGTGGAGCTTATGAGAGAGGCTATTAGTGGTCTAGTAATTAGACACACCAATTAGAAGGCTCTAAACCAATTAGAAGGCTCTAAACCTGGCTAAAGCAATTAGAAGCTCTAAACCAAAACGGCTCTAAACCGAGATCTAGAGTAGAAAGTTATGTGTCTCTAGGAGGAGCCCCGCCTCCTTTTATGGGAGGGGGTCATGGCCAGGAGGGAGGAGAGTCCCTCCCCAACTCGGCCTTGGGTTGGGCGCCCGGAGGAGTCCAACTCCTCCTCCGTGTTGGTTCCAACTCCTCTTGCTTGTTTCCCACAGTTTCTTGTTTTGGCGGTTTGACTTTCAAACTGGACATTTGACTTTTCTTTTAGGATTCAATTTAATCCTTTATTTGGGACAGCAAGAACACTTAGTACATGATGCAATCATTCAATGAGCAATGACACATTCATGTACCCTTCCCCAGTGCTTGGGACAATCCGGAACCTTCTAGAACATTCATGAAAACACCTAATCATTCCCGAACTCCAAACGGACTTTCCTTATATGAATCTTATTCTCGGACCATTCCGGATCACCTCGTGATATCCGGATCCCATCCGAGACTCGAACAACATTCGTCTCTTTCTCATAATACCATAACTACTCAAACAACGTCAATCCTTAAGTGTGTCTCCTACGGTTCGTGAATTATGCGGACATGATCGAGACACTTCTCCAACAATAACCAATAGAGGAATCTGGAAATTCATATGGCTCCCACATATTTCTCGATTACTTTTGCGATCGAATGAACCACTTACATACGATACCAATTTCCCTTTGTCTCACGATAGTTTACTTATCCGAGGTTATGATCGTGGTATCTCTGCATACCTAGTTCAACCTCGTTCTCGATAAGTACTCTTTTCTCGCTCCCGTGATATGTGATCCCCTTGTGACCAAGTCACATGCTTGCAAGCTAATTGGATGACATTCCACCGAGAGGGCCCAGAGTATATCTATCCGTCATATGGATGGACAAATCCACTCTTGATCCATGTGTTTCAACCAATACTTTCCGAACACTTAATGCCACCTTTATAGCCACCCATTACGTGTGGTGTTTGATGTCATCAAAGCATCCATCCGTAAACGTGATATGCATGATCTCATGGTCGAAGGAATTAGGTTACTATGTATCGAGAAAGCATATAGCAATTGAACTATTGAAATGACTTGATCTTTATGCTACTTATCTATAGGAGTATGTCCATCACATCATTCTCCTAATGATATGATCCTGTTGTTAATAACATCTCTATGTTCATGATCAGGAAACCATGATCATATATTAACCAACAAGCTAGTTTAACAAGAGGCTATACTAGGGACTCTTATTTTAGTTTACAAATCACACAAGTATTAATGTTTCCGGTTAATACAATTTTAGCATGGTATGTAAACATTTATCATAAGTGTGAAGATATGATAATAACCACTTTATTATTGCCTCTTGGGCATATCTCCAACAACTTTTGCATCCGGACTCCGATTTTGATGATCTTGGGCTCGTTTCGAAGAGGACAACAAGCTCTAAAAGATAATGCAAAGAAACATTATAGTCCAGCAAGGGAGGATAGATCCAAATTACGAAAGGTTTAACCTCTATCAAAAAGATGAACCGATAAAACCTCCAACATCAAAAACGTAATAGAAAATGCATATGAAATCCGTTTTTGATGAACGAGAGCTTGTCATGGAGATTAACACAAGCTCTAAATACTCACATGAGTAAGAACCAAATAATGGAAGGTTTTACCTATCTCTAAAATACAAACCGGTAAAACCTCCAAGATCAAAACGCAATAAGATATAAAAGGGAAATCCGTTTTTGATGGACTAGATCTTGTTATGGAGATTACCACAAGATCTATATCCTCACATGGATAAGACCAAATAACAACCAAATATGATGATGCGAGTATGCAAAGGTTTGATCTCTCTCCGAACGATGTGACCGAGTTACTCATTCGAGAGCCCCTCTTGATAGTACCGGTTATCTATCCTAAACGGTCTCCCAACAAACATGAGACCGCAAAGGAGAACCTATCAATATTATACCTTTGCCTTGAGCAATCCACTTGAGATCGATGTAGACGATCTTGTCCTTCTCAAGATGGACACCTTTCTTGATTCCTCATCATCGATCCATGATCACCGAGGATGGCAAGCATCAAACATGAGATCTTCTATAGATGGCGCATTTTGAGCTTGCACAACACATCTTCTTCTCATTTCATCTATCTTGAAGTCAACACATGCTCCAAGCAATGCCAACGGATAATTCCTACAAGTACAACTTAATACACACATTAGTCCATAAAGATTGTCATTAATTACCAAAACCACACATGGGGGCCCAACATGTTCTTTCAATCTCCCCCATTTTGGTAATTGATGACAATCCCCTTAAGAGGGTTTATATAAGGAATTTTAATGAATAAAATGGTAATACCAATATCAAATACTACAAAAGTATGTGATATTGGTACCACCATCATATATAGAGCAAACTCCCCCACAATCTATGCATGTGTGATGAACTTGAATTTCATTGCATATATTGCCAATCATTATCATTGGTGGAGTTTCCTCCAGATACCACATGCTAAGCAACAACAAAGATGCAAGAGCATGAGAAGCAAATGCACAAGAACAAACTCAATGCATAAACCAACTTCCCTTAAACCCTCTAAAACTTCTCCCCCATTGGCATCGATTGCCGAAATGGGTGACAAGTTCTAGAAGGCAAATATAGTAATAATTCCTCCAAAGGTGTGCCTTCGCACATATCCAATGATGAATACTTGGGAGGGAGTAGAACTATATCGAGGACCCGAAGGTTGCCAAAATAAAGTCAAATGATGCAAGCAACTACAAGGTCCGACAAACCAATTTGAAAACAACAAATGAGTCCAAATGGAAACAACAAGATATTATGATATGAGAAAAAGAGTGTTTTAAATAACAAATAGAGAAGATCCCCAAAATAGAGAAGATCCCCAAGATTTGTGCACAATTCAAAATTAATGTATTGGAATACATAATGCACAAATATGGAATCCTTGCTCCCCCATAAGCATTTAAAACACAACAAATGTGAAAGAATGCAAATGAGTATTATTAAATGAAGTAGATGATCTCCCCAAAGAGCATGCACCAATTATGATAATTGCATTTGGGAACGAGGTGCATAGTCATGGACTCCTCACTCATCCAAATTCATTTAACAGTACAAGACATGAAAGAACAAATATGAGTGTCCGAAGATGCAAACAAGAGGAACAAGCACTCATAGGCAATTAAATTTGGAAGCCACCGAAGAATCAAAAGAAATAGAAGGGTGGTCTCCAAGGATTTAACAATCAACTAAAATTATCTTCTCATATGTGTATATGTCTCTAAGTTGATGACATCACAAAGACATATGCCCATAAAGAAACAAGCACATACAAGGAAGATATACAATAAAGCACATGGAAGCAAAAATGAAGTCACAACATATACCAATAAGATTTTTGCTTCAAAGCATGGCCAAAGGCTCACATAGATCTTATAGTACATAATGGACTTCAAACACAAACACACTACATATATTACAACTATCACCAAGGGAAAAGGAGAAAGTTGAAATATATGAAGAAAGGCAACAAGTATCATAATAGAAAATAAACTAGCAAAATCTCACTATTGCATATGAGAGAAGTTGAGGAAATGATAGGCAATAAAATTGCTAGATTGACATATTTGGGATTGGAGGATCATGTGCATGATTTTGTATAGTCCCAACTACATGTACTCATCTCAACTTAAACACATATGCGCTAGAGAGTCATCTTAAAACCATGGCTAGAACTACAACAATTTCAAATACATTAATTCATGCTAGAAGGCAACCGACAGACGGTTGGAATCAAGATATGTGAGCATGAGAACGAGATACTTGTTACCGAGATATGATTGGTAGGATGTAGAGGATATGAATTCGTTGATCATCCTATAGCTTGCCTCAAATTTTCTTCTAAGTATCATTTCTTCAAAAAATGAAAGACAAGCATCCAATATATCTCCAATGTACCTAAAACACAATTAAGTACAAAATAGTCCCCAAACTTATTGGGTCTAAAGAGGTTAGAGAAACTACAATACATAGGAGAGACTCCACATAATTATGTGCACATTGATATGAAATTGAATTTCATGCACAACTTAGCCGATGGGAATTGGTGGAGTTTACCTTATATATTGGATCAAAGAAAGCAAGCATGCCATAATATAATCATATAGTAAATATGCATGCATAAAGCTTTCAAGAACCAAAAAGGAGATACAATTTGAACAAAACACCAAGTAAACCGAGATGGCACACACAAGAGTGTGACAAGACAAGCGGTGTCCAAATTGTATCAAAGAACCAATTCAACACATGAAAGATCACAAGTTCAACAAATGAACTAGGCTAAGGCCAAAAGAGCAAAAATAGATAGAAATAAAAATGCTCAAGGATTTATCTCATTCTAAAATGGTCAAATCAAGAAGCAATGAATGGGACAAAACCAACTCCCAAAAAGAGCAAGGTTCCAACAAGAAACCAAACTCCCCAAACTTCTCATGATGGCACAAATACCAAAACGAAAAGATTGAGGTTCCAAGCACATAAAACCCGATATGGATCAAACAAAGAAGCGTAAATAGGATTGTTCTAGATAATATAGGAGATCTCACCCATAAGTAGTACATTATATAGAATTTTTCTTTTGAATGCAAAATGCACACAAATGAGATCATCACCACTACCTACATTAAATAAAACACACGAGAATACCAATAAAATAAGAAGATTCATAAGAGGCAAGGAAGGAATGGGAGCACACAAAACATTTACTTGGCCAAAGATTGGATACGTTTAAGCAAAGGCCAAAGTGACTATGATCAATAAATTCTACCATAACTTTAGTACTCATTGTCCAAGGACAAGAAATATTGGGAATAATTTTCCCAAGGTAGCTTGCATGGATATCCAAGATCATAGTCACAACAAGAAGCATATAACTAAATATAAGAATTGAGCATGATACTTCAAGCAAGATTCTTGGTAGCTTCCAATAGTCACACAATCACTAGTGATTAGAGTAACTTGAAGCAAATGGTTTCCATGCGAATATAAATATCTAAATATGAGGAAACACATACCAAGAACCATTCTCATATACAAGATCCAACATAAGATCAATAAATCCATTCAATCAAATTGGAACTTGTATGAGCAAATGTGTCACATAGGTGCTAGATAATTATCAATATCAATTCTAAGTGACACAACCTCGAATATTCACAATTTCTAGGATTGTAATATGCACTAAGCATATGACTCCCCCATAATGTGATACTACCATAAAACCAACACGAGGCAAAATGATACAAATAGAGATAATTAATGGACATTATAAAATTAAATTTCTCATGAGAAACATACCACAAAGAGACTATATAATCTTCCAATATAAATACTAGGTGGTATTCCTCATGTACACACATTTTTAGGTTTGTGGAATGCCTAAGCATAACACTCCACCAAAATGGGATAGTCCATTAATCTCTCACAAGAGCCAAATAAGATACCAAATATAACCAAGCAAGGCTCAAGCACAAGAAACACACATACATGTTGTGCCACTTAATCATACACAAATATGATTGATATCTCAAGATAATTAAGTGGAAAGCACAATATGTACAAAAACATGGAAGATACAAAACCAACACATGCACAAGGGGGCGAGTAACTTTCAATGAAATGAGTTAAGCATATGTTACCGCAAGGAGGAACATTGAAAATATAATAGGAGCAATATAATCCACATGGCTTGGCTTTGACAAAAATAATAATGAAGATCCCTTAATTCTTCATGATGTATCCAAGACTCCAATGCCCTCCAAAACACACCTATTGATCAAGTTTTAGCTTGTTGGTCCCCAACCAAGTTGGGTCCTAAGAAGTTAGTCACAATAGGCTTGGCAACCCAAATGGATCTTTTCTTGACACCACATTGGGAACCAACAAATTTGGCAAACACATTGCCAACCTCATCCTTACAAAGAGAATAAGTATCATCAATAATGATAGGGTTGGATGAGGAGATACCGATAGTGCATGAGGAAGAAATATGCCCCTTCTCGCGGCATATGTAGCAAGTTCTACTCTTGTCATCTTTCTTCTTGGATGAAGAAACAACTTGAGGAAGAGCTTGAGTCTTCTTGGGAGGAGGCCCATCTCTAACAATATGTGGAGCTTGAGGCCGCTTCCCTTGTTGCTTCTTGCCAAGGGACTTCTTCTTTAATGGGCAATATTTGACATGATGCCCTTCTTCCTTGCACTTGAAGCAAACAATGTTGGCCGGATTCTTGACTTGATCTTGGCCATTCTTCTTGTTGTCCTTGTGCTTCAACTTGATAGTGGACTTGTTCTTGACCTTGGAGTTGAATCCAAGCCCACTCTTGTCATTGGGGGATTTTTGCACACTCAATATTTTGTTGAGTGCGGCCTTCCCTTGATGACCCTTTTTCAAGTCATTCTTCAAAGAAGTGACTTGAGCCTTGAGCTCTTTGATTTCCTCTACATGGTTAGTTTCAACACAAGTACTAGAGGAAGTAGATGCTACATTGTTAGATCAACAAGGCATGGAGTGTAATTCATCACGAGATATATCATGGTTGTGAGAGGATGAACTACAAGGACTAGCACATGGCAATATAACATTTGGAGTAGATATAGTGCTAATGTCCACATGAGGCCCACTAGATGTTACCTTTGACATGATGGCCTCATGAGCCAACTTTAGCCTACCATGGGAGACTAGGAGATCCTCATGCGAGCTTGAGAGCTTATCATGGCTTTCTTCTAATTTCCCATAGTTGCTAGTTAGCAAAGCAAGTTGAGCCTTTAGCTCAACATTCTCCTTCAAAATAGATGCTTCACAAGAAATAGAGTTAGTAGCACAAGCATCATTACTATTAGCAAGAGGTGAGGGCAACTTTTCAAGCTCTTTTGAATATGAGGCTTTAAGTTGCTCATGTGACTCGGTGAGTTTGATGAGCTCACCCTTTATGACCCTAGAGACATTTTTGAGGTGCTCAAAATCCTCAACAAGTTTAGCATAAGCAACTTCAAGTTCATCATTTTTAATCTTGAAGGAGTTAGCCACCGCAAGTTCTCTATCATGGTATTCCTTTACTCTAGATAATTATAGAGTAAAAGTCTCCTCAAGAGATTCTTTGATGGTTTGTTCTTCTTCAAGGGAGTCCTTTACTTGAGCAAGTTCATTAGCATATTCACACTCAAGTGCAAACTTTTCATCAATTATGTTTTCTTGCTCCTCAATAAGATCATTGCCTTCTATAGCATAATTCAAGATTTCAAGAAGGTTGGAGGAAGCAAGTTTATTTTTGTAGAGAGCACTATAGACAACCTCTCCCATTTTCTTAATAGAGGTAATATCATACTTACCTCTATAATCATTATTATCATTCTCAACCTCATCATCATCATCATGAGATATAATGGGATCCAAAGAGGTTACCTTTGTTCCGTTAGCCATAAGGCACATGTGAGAACCGGAAGAAGGTGATGATGAGATTACACTTGTATCTCTCTTCAAGACCTTGTCTTGGCCCATAGAATCTTCATTTTCCTCTACATGGTTAGCAACACAATCACTAGAGGAAATAGAAGCATTTTTATCATGGCAACAAGACAACATGAGCATATCATCATGAGATTTATTTAAGTCATTTCTACATGATATGCAAGGACTATTAACACAAGCATGTAAGGAGTTTGTAGTGCTAGAAGTGTTAAAGTCCAAAGATAGATCATTGCAACTCGATAGGGATGAGGGATTATAAATAGTAAGCACACTATCCAAATTGAAATTTCTATCACCACTCACCATATCATTACCTTGTGAAAAGTCACATGTTGGTGAAGTGGTAGAGGATGAGAACTCATCCCGACCAGAAGTGGAAGCAACACAATCATCCTCAATAATGTTGGACACAACATATTTATCTTGAAGTTTTGTCCATAACTCATGAGCGCTCCAAAAAGGAATGATTGAAGATGTAACTACATAGCTCAAAGCATTAACAAGCACATTAGAAGCTTGAGCATCGAGATATAAGTTTTCTCATCCTCACAAGATAGATTTTGAAATCCATAGGAGGAGAAAAACCTATATCTACAATACGCCCAAATTTGGGTCCATGTCCCAAAATGAATGAGCATGCGATTTTTCCATATATCATAATTTGTCCCATCAAATATGAACATGTCATTGTGTACTAATCCTCTAGCCGACATCTTTACTCTCAAGGTGAAGCCTAAAATGAGAGACCGGCTCGATACCAATTGAAAGGATACGGATGTCGCCTAGAGGGGGTGAATAGCGATTAAAACTTTTCCTAGAGTGGCTCAACAAAGGCGGAATTAAACTAGTGTTTACTTTGTAAAGCACAACCTAGAAACAACTAAGGTTTACCTATGTGCACCAACAACTTATGCTAAGCAATACAAACAACAAAGTGATAGCAAGATATATATTACTTCAAGCACGAAGGCTATCACAATGTAAAGTGCACAAGTAAAGAGCTCGGGTATAGAGATAACCGAGGCACGTGGGGACACCGATATTTTACCGAGTTCCTCCCAACATGTAGTACGTCTCGTTTGGAGAGGGGGTGGTATCAAACCACCAACGCCACAAAAGGCCTCCCTTATTCTCCGGTGAATTTCACCCCAACGGGATCGATCCACGCTTCCACTATCGGTGCACTTGTCGGTGGCAACCGGAACCTCTCACAAGGTTGGGGCACAACTCCACAACTTAATTGGAGGCTTCCAACAAATGCCACCAAGGCCACAATGCCATCAAGGCCACAAACCGTCTAGGGTTCCAAGAACCCAAGAGGGACAAGCTCCAATGAGTAACTCAAATCAAATCCTCCAAAGAGAACTCAAACCGATGCACCAAATGCAAATGGCAAGAACACCACAAAGGTGCTCAAATCCCTCTCTCCCAAATTCCACCAAAGCTACAAAAGCTTATGGGGAATAAGAGAGAAGAACAATGGAGGAAATCCACAAAGACTCCAAGATCTAGATCCCAATATGTTCCCCTCACTTAGAGGAGAGATTGATTGGTGGGATTGTAGATCTAGATCTCTCTTCAAATCCCTCAAGAATATGCAAGAATCATTGAGGGATTGAGAGAAAGCAAGCTCAAGAAGTTCAACAATGGAGGGAAAACTTGCAAGAATGGTTAGGGAACCATTGGGAAGAAGGCCCTTAAATAGGTTCTCCAAAATCCAACCGAAGCCAAAAGCGAATCCCGTACTACCGGACATTCCCAGTACTACGGACAATCCCTGGGATCCCAGGTCGCCAAACCCACCTTTTTTCAAGACCGACCAAGCGGAGGTACTACCGGACTGGTCCGATTACTACGTCATCCCCGAACGAAACGGCCATAACTTTTGCATCCGACTGATTTTGATGATCTTGGGCTCGTTTCGAAGAGGACAACAAGCTCTAAAAGATAATGCAAAGAAACATTATAGTACAGCAAGGGAGGATAGATCCAAATGACGAAAGGTTTAACCTCTATCAAAAAGATGAACCGATAAAACCTCCAACATCAAAAACGTAATAGAAAATGCATATGAAATCCGTTTTCGATGAACGAGAGCTTGTCATGGAGATTAACACAAGCTCTAAATCCTCACATGAGTAAGAACCAAATAATGGAAGGTTTTACCTATCTCTAAAATACAAACCGGTAAAACCTCCAAGATCAAAACGCAATAAGATATAAAAGGGAAATCCGTTTTTGATGGACTAGATCTTGTTATGGATATTACCACAAGATCTATATCCTCACATGGATAAGACCAAATAACAACCAAATATGATGATGCGAGTATGCAAAGGTTTGATCTCTCTTCGAACGATGTGACCGAGTTACTCATTCGAGAGCCCCTCTTGATAGTACGGTTATCTATCCTAAACCCGGTCTCCCAACAAACATGAGACCGGCAAAAGGGAGAACCTATCAATATTATACCTTTGCCTTGAGCAATCCACTTGAGTTCGATGTAGACGATCTTGTCCTTCTCAAGATGGACACCTTTCTTGATTCCTCATCATCGATCCATGATCACCGAGGATGGCAAGCATCAAACATGAGATCTTCTATAGATGGCGCATTTTGAGCTTGCACAACACATCTTCTTCTCATTTCATCTATCTTGAAGTCAACACATGCTCCAAGCAATGCCAATGGACAATTCCTACAAGTACAACTTAATACACACATTAGTCCATAAAGATTGTCATTAATTACCAAAACCACACATGGGGGCCCAACATGTTCTTTCAGATAGCCATGGCGTGGTCGGCCTATATATAGATGGAAAGTGCTGAAAAACATGGCGGGGAAACGGTGGGATATGGCGGGAAATATCTCTAGTCCCGGTTAGTGGCTACAACCGGGACTAAAAGCACCGTTCAGAGGGCAAGGGCGGAAAAACATGGCGGGAAGCGGTGGGATATGGCGGGAAATATCTTTAGTCCCGGTTAGTGGCTACAACCGGGACTAAAAGCACCGTTCAGAGGGAAAGGGCGGGAAAACATGGCGGGAAGCGGTGGGATATGGCGGGAAATATCTTTAGTCCCGGTTAGTGTCTACAACCGGGACTAAAAGCACCGTTCAGAGGGAAAGGGCGGGAAAACATGGCGGAAAGCGGTGGGATATGGCGGGAAAACGGGCATGTTTATGTGTTGAATCGCGGCATAGTTTATGATACGGTGCCCATATTGTGCATGCATGTGTATGTTGGGATGGAGAACAATGTTGCAGGAGGAAGTTTTCCTTTTCGTCGCCCGGAAAAGCCATTTTCCATTTTCCGAGCGCAAAAAGACGGGTCGTTTTCTGAAGCAGCCACCAAAATGCAGTTACAGAATGCTACCATACCATTTTTATAAAATAGTAGACCACCTTACGTGAACTATATCTCAACCGGGGGATCTCAAATCTTTCTGTCCTTCCCGGGTGAAAAAGACAAATGTCTGCCGAATCGGTAGGAAGTGGGTATGGTTTGAACTACATGTACATGATCTAACGTCCGTGATTTTTTGAAAAAATCATTTTTAGACTCACAATATGTCGTTTTTCAGAGATCCAATGCAAGTTCTAACATTCTCATCTCCTATCTTCACGCACGCCGTTTTAACCTAAGTTCGAAACGACAAAAAATTCAAAACGGGCATAAAAAAATCAAAAAAGGTCCGAACAATGTAAATCCTTCGCGTGGTGTGATATTATATGACATAGTTGCAAGGAAAAATATCAAACTTGGTATACTGATTATGTCTCCAAAAAACCTTCACAGAATGATCTCTCATGTTCGAGGTTTCATGGTTTTCAGTCCAAGAGACGGATGTTATGTGTTGAATCGCGGCATAGTTTGTGATACGGTGCCCATATTGTGCATGCATGTGTATATTGGGATGGAGAACAATGTTGCAGGAGGAAGTTTTCATTTTCGTCTCTCGGAAAAGCCATTTTCCATTTTCCGAGCGCAAAAAGACGGGTCGTTTTGTGAAGCAGCCACCGAAATGCAGTTACAGAATTCTACCATCCCATTTTTCTAAAATAATAGACCACCTTACGTGAACTATATCTCAACCGGGGGATCTCAAACCTTTATGTTCTTTTCGTGTGAAAAAGACAAATGTATGCCGAATCGGTAGGAAGTGGGTCCGGTTTGAACAACAGGTACATGGTCTAATGTCCGTGACTTTTTGAAAAAATCATTTTTAGACTCACAATATGTCGTTTTTTCAGAGATCCAATGCAAGTTCTAACATTCTCATCCCATATCTTCACGCACGCCGTTTTGACCTAAGTTCGAAACGGCAAAAAATTCAAAACGGACATAAAAAATTCAAAAAAGGTTTTTAAAAAAGATTTTGAAAAAGATTTTTGTTTTTAAAAAGGTTTTAAACAGGCATATAATAATTAATTTTAAAAAAGGTTTTTCAAAAAGGTTTTGAAAAAGCTTTTAAAAAAGGACATTTAGTCCCGGTTTGTAGTACAAACCGGGGCTAAAGGTGAGGCTCATGAACGCGACACGAAAACCCTTTAGCCTTTGTGCTACCAAACTAAAAAGGTGGGTATAAATACCCACCCGTGCGTCAGGATCAACCGAGCACATAGAGCCATTGCCCGCTGTCAGAACGCTTTCCTCCTCCGCATCCGTCAGCTGCCGTCCGTCGTGTCGTGTCGTCTGAGCCCTCCTGCCGCCCGAGCCCTCCCTGTCGCCCGCCCGCTTGAAAGCACGCCTACCATGCCCAATCCACTGAGGCCGGCGCCACCCTCCTCGGTGAGTTAGTTAATTTTAGTATTAATTTTGTTATTTTGTTGTTAAATTATTTAGTGTTAATCAGTTAGTGTAATTTTAGTGTATTTTAGGATTTTAGTTAGTGAATTTAGGATTTTTCTTAGTTAGTGAATTTTAGGATTTTAGTTAGTGAATTTTAGTGTAATTTTTCTTAGTTAGTGAATTTTAGTATTTTAGTTAGTGAATTTTAGTGTAATTTTTCTTAGTTAGTGAATTTTAGGATTTTAGTTAGTATTTAATATAGTTTATTTTAGTTAGTGAATTTAGTTAGTGTTTAATATAGTTTATTTTAGTTGATACTATTTATTTTCATCATGTTTAAAGTATATAGGTTTAATTTAGTGTTTAGGAATATGCAGATTTCTCATCCTCGTTCACTCGGCGTGACCTTTGGCATCTGGGAGGTGCTACCACCGGGCGACGCCAGTGAGGAATCTGGGTCGTCGTCACGAGGATCTTCTTTGGTGGCGGCCAGTGGTCCAGGTGCGTGAAGGGAGCCGGCCCCGCAGGTGGTACAACTGTCGTGGAGGAGGAGGCGCGCGCTATATGCACATTTTAGAGTCCGGACGCCAATACCGGCAGCTTCTCTTGCACCTTAACCAAGATATTCTCGTGATGGTTCCTACACTTTGATGCACACCTCCCGCGGCTATCGAGTCGGGTCTTCGACCACGAGCTAGCTAGATGTGTAATAGGGTTGTATTGTTGTTTAATTGGTACTTTATTGTTGTACTAGCTGGATTATTCGAGATGTATTGTTGTTTAATTGGTACTTTATCTTTCTTTATCGCATTGTTTAAGCTGGATTACTTTATCTTCCTTTATTTTATTGTATTAAGCAAAATGGTTTTATCTTTCTTCTGTATTAGTTAAGTTATGGACAGTAGAGACAACGAAGAGCACATCATGTACAACATGATAGATGAGGGTATAGGAGGTTACCATTACGATGGAGCAGACGATGATGCAGATGATGATGGATCCCAATACCTCAACTTGGATGAAGCCAACGGAAGAGACGACTATGACGAATTCTTTGGTGGAGACGACGGTGGAACTGACAGTGGAGACACCATAGCAAAGACCGGCGAGGTATATAAAGCCTCTGCTGATCACGAGCTAGTAGATGCATTAGTTGATATATATATATATATGTACTAACGACTGTTTCTTCTCTTATACCTCCACATCGGTCGAATCTTCTGCAAGGAAACGAGGCCCGACCAAAAAGTTGGCCGATGGTATGCGTTTCGCTATTGATCTAGTGTCTCAGTTTGGCGAACCTTTGGAGCCGAAAGAGGTCGCAAGTGTATTTGTATACCAATGCGGAGCGATAGTCAGGGACGACATCCCGATCACTACTCAGAAGTGGAATAAGCCAGGAAAGAAAAGTGATCGAGTTGGAGAAACTTTTGTCGATGACAGAACCAAAGACGGTCTTTGGAATTCACTCATGGCACACTTCTCTCTGCCTGAATTGGACACTCCTGAACTCATTGAGGCATTGAGGTTGCAAGTCAGAAAGTGGGCCCTTAAGAAGATGGGCGGACAGTTCAAGGACTGGAAGAAAAGATTGTACAACAACTATGCCAAGAAGGGGTGACTCCCATTCAACGCCTACCGGAGAAGCAGTAGGATAACTGGACCCATTTTTGAAATACAAGGAATCGTAAGCACGCCAAGTCGGAAAGAATAAGATAAATGCGGCCAAAAATAAATATCACCATACTATGGGGACAGGTGGCTACAAGACGGCCGCGCCGAAGTGGGAAAAAAACCGAGGAAGAAATGCGTAAAAAAGGGGTCACGCCAGCTATAAATCAGTGGCCCGTGAGGTCTGGGCATGGGGGGTCGTATGACACTGAAACCGGGGAGATTATTGTTACAAAGAAGGCCATTACTAAACCCAAAGATGAACTTGTTAAAGTGATACAACTGAGAAAAGATGGAAAGTTCATTCCCGACAGAGAGAACGATGAGCTGACATATGCCCGCGGGAATCCTGAAAAAGTCGGACGAACACGAGGCTTTGGCCCATCTGTTCCATGGAAGACAGGGTTTTCCGCTGACATCGACACTTATAGAAGTCGATCCAGAAAAACGAACTGGCAGAAGGCGGAGGAGGCAGCGTTGTTGGAGGCGGTTGAAAAAAGGAACGAGGAATTTCAAGCCATGTTCAAGCTGCAGCAGGAGCAGATTAATGAACTTAGAGTACTGGCCCGACAACAAGATCCTGCGTTAGACAGTCCGGTGGGCCCATCTCAGTGGAGAAGCAGCGTGGCTTCCACGGAGGTACAAGCTAATAATCCAATGCTGATGGACAATAATGCATCGGTGATAGATGATACGGCCGGTGCAACGATGGTTCGCTACCCCGTGGATGAAGTCGAGGCAAGGACAGCTTGTGAGCTACATGTCACAGTGAAGAACATTTCTATGAAGTTGGCGCTTGGCTTTGCTTTACCTTGTCCACCGGAAGCGACCTACCATGGAAGTTAGATTCCATCTGGCTATGCTCGTGTCGGTGTGGATGAAGTTGAACTGACATGTCGATCACTTGAGCTTGACATCCTGCAGCGAAGGGAGAAAACACTTGGAGAAGTGGAGGTGGGATCATTCTTTGGAAAAAACAACGATCGTGTTTCCGTGGCGCCAAGGCAATCTTCTCCTCCGAGAAGCAATCCATCACCTCCAAGGCCACCATCACCTTCGAGTCCACCGTCTCCACCAAGAAACAATAGTCCACCCCTTCCTGAGAGGGATCGCAGCGCGACTGCATCTCCATCTCCGGCGCCTCCGCCTTCGCCCATTGAATCAAAGGGAAGAAAGCGGAAGAATAACACTGCTACGTCGAGGAGACCCGACACCGAAAACAACAAGATCCCCTCCCAAGAGTACCGCCGTCTCCTCCCAAGTTAGCTTATCACCGGACTGATGAGGAAAGCGCGGTGATCTCCCGGGCCGAAGTGAAGGCCCATTTTGCACCGAAACAACCCGAGCCATAGGTGCTAGTTGATCCAAAAGTCAAGAAGCACTTCAAGGCATTCCTTGAGCAACCACCCTAACATGTGTTAAATAGGAAAGATGACTATACACGCTGTCTTACGAAGACACTAAAAGATAAGTCATCAAACAGTAATGCAAGTGGGAGAAAATCAAAAGAAGTTGCCCAACTCGGCAAACAGGCAAAACAATCCATCGTCCCGCTCAAGGTGTTACCCCAGCCCACACAAGGTGGAATAGATATGGAATTAGCTATTAAATTAGCCAAGGAGTGTAACGTGCTGGTCGAAGCACTTCTAGCCGGCGGAGATAATGTCGCCAAGGGACCAATAGCACGAAAATTTGTCTACGGGGAGCCTATGGTCAGCGATGAGGTATTCGATGATCTGCCAACACATATGCGACTGATGCATATCTGGTACTTGAAAGTCACAAAGGAAGGGAGATAATTTCTCTTATGTACAGTTGGAGAGGAGTAATTAAGTCCCTCCTCAGCTGCTATTGTCTGTAAGTAATTAAGTCACTAACTCAGCCCGTTTAATTCATTTCCTGTCGTTATCCTCACTATAGCTCCTTCTGTATGCTATTATATATGCAGAATGAAGATTTAAGAATGTAGAAGAAAGTCAATCTACAATATTGGGTTCGTTGACCCAAACAGAGTTAATGGACATACGCTAATAAATAACCTCAAGGAAACGGAGGATAACTTACTAATATTTTTAATGGAGCAACATTACAAGACGCAAATACTATTTCCTTACAACTATGGGTAAGAGTCTTACTGTCTTGTACACATTCAATTTTTGTTTACTCGATGTTAAGTGTATATAAACGTGCGCAACTTTTACTGGATTGTTCTAAACATTGACGTTGACCGTGCAAAAGTTGAAATCTCGGATTCGTTAAAGAAGCCGATGGAAGACTACCGCAGCATAATTGATTGCCTCCAAAAGTAATTTCAATCACTATATTTGTCTCTTTCGTTCATTCTCTGAGATGTAAACTAATTAATAATTCATTCATTTCATTTTTGCCGGACAGGGTTTGGAAAAGGTTCACGAAGGAGGTTCAGGGTGAATGGCGTGAGGAGTTCACTTTTCGTACGGTCTCGTTAAATAGTACGAGAGCTAGGGGACTAATTTATGTGGATATTATAATTATCATTCTTACAATTATAATGCTTGATTATTATCTGATTGAATTATATTCTCGGCCGAAAAGTGTGCGACGCAGCCACATGGGACTAATTTATGTGGATATTACGTATGCGAGTTCATTCGTGGGTGTATGGAGCAGGGCACAGACTTTTCTTCAAGTACGTAATCAATATATTCGAAATTTATTCTATACCATAGTTTTTGTTGAGTTTCATTCGTAATGATCTACTTCTTTATACCCTGGTAGAAAACGCCTCATGCGTCACGGTTGGTAAGGGCCATTAGTCCCGGTTGCCCAACCGGGACGGGGCAATCGGGACTAAAGCTCCAACCATTAGTCCGGTTGCCCCACCAACCGGACAAATGGGGGCTGCACGGCGGCATCGGGCGAGAGGGTGGAGCATTAGTCGGTTCGTAACGAACCGACTAATAACCTCTTCTTGCAGAGATTTGGCCCATTCTCTGCCATGCGAAGAATTCATTGGCACATTTGTTGTTGCGCAGCATTTTTGCCACTTTTGTGCCGGCGGAGAATTCATTTAGGTTGTTTTATTGTTTATTTAGTGTTTTGCACTTATCAATGAAGGAACCTTATATTACACAAGATCATCATGACAACATTACATTCAATACAGATCGAGTTCCTGCACTACATACAAAAGTTGCTATTCGATGCTACCGCCAATTTCTTGAAAATTGCTATTTTTACAATTCCTATTGTCTATACACAGCCGAGAAGTATTCCTTGTGTGTTTAGGACTTACGCATCCAAGAATCCCAATTCCTCCTGTATTGCTCGTATGCGATCCTTTGGCAGAAGACCGTCCCGTAGACGTTCGATCTGATTTAAAAAAGGAGTCAGCCTATATGAATATGAAACTAAACACAATTTGATTGTAATTAAAAACTATAGAAATTGTTTACGTACGTGGAGTTGCTCTAAATTCCTGCCCTTCTCATCGCACGTCTGCCGGATGAACTCGCATACATAGTATCCACATAGATTGTTACCTGGTCCCTGCGTCAGGCACTTTACGACAACAGAGTTCAATCAAAATAATAATCAAGCATGATAATAACTGTATCAAAACTAGAATCAAAGAGATGCGCGGATATAGCTAGTGGTGCTTACATCTAGTGGTTGAAATGTAAGCTCCTCTTTCCAAACACCCCTAGCCTTCTTGGTGAACCGTTTCCACGCTGCCCGGCGTAGAAAACGAATAAAATAAGTTATTAAGTACTTGATATCATAAAATTCACGAACGTTGCCGATATAGTGTCATAATGATTAGAATTACCGGAGAAGTATCGCATGTCCTTCCACGTCTCAAGGGGTTTATGTTTTGAGTCCATGACTAGTACACGCCATTTGTCAAGTTGAATGATTAACAGAATATAGTGGTACCTGCGAATGCAAAACTAATCAATTATATACTTAACATCGAGTAAGCGAAATAGAAAGTGTATACAAGACAATAACACTCACTGAAAGTTGTAAGGAAATAGTATTTCCCTTTTGGTTTCTTGAAACCTTAACGCGTGTACTATATTATCCTCCGTACCCTGGGGGCTTATTTTGAGATTAGCTTCATGAACCCAATATGGGTCAATGAAGCCAATGTCATAGATTTGTCCTCGCTGCATTCGAGAATCTTCATTCGCATATTAAAGTATGATTATATACATGCAATAAACAAAATATTATAGATGGAGACTAAATTAATTACAGAATTAGTACTTACAGACAATAGGCACTCATGATCGATTTATCCAAGGCGTCTTGATTGAATAATTGAAATAGTTCATCAAATTCAATGGATATCATGTCATCCTTATCTTTCCCATGATGCTTTTTTGTAACCCTCAGTACTATCCAATTAGCCCCGGCCCTTGTGGCATGCATGTACCAGTTATGCAATCTTCGCATTTTTGTTGGAAGATTGTTTACCTCCTCAGGTTTGACGAGAGGTTTTCCGTAATGGTATTGGTATGCTACTTCACTCACGGGGAAGAACTCTAACTGATAAGTCTTGGGCAATACTCATACCTTGAGCAGCGGCGGCTTCTCCGTGTTAGCAACTACCTCGGATCATCTTGCTCTTGCCCATATTTGCTCGACCCACATTGGTTTGAGGAATCACCTTGAGAGGCGCAAGTCTGCTTTGCTTGTTCTCCGAGCTGGGCAACAGATTTCCGCTTGCATCAAGATCGCTCTTGAGGCTTTTGTCTGCATGTGACTTGAGAATAGAACGCTCATAGTCGATGACACTTTGGCTCGGGTTGATGAAGAGTCTTTAGCATTTTCAACACTTTGGCTTTTTCTTCTTTGGTGGGGAACTCTGGCTCTTTCGGCGCCTCGACTTAGCGAAAACACTTGTCGTTTCGCATCAACGATCGCATGATCTCCTCTTGATCAAATCATAAGCTCTCTTGGGAGGAACCGTTGGTACTTTTGGAAGAGGCTCTTGTTTACGCTTCGACGATCGCTTCGACGACAAGAGCGTGACGCTTACGCTTTTTATCCCGAGGCGCCGACGATGGCTCCATGGGCGATGGCTGCACCGAGATTGGTGAGGCGACGAGCCGGTGAGGCGACGAAGACGGCTGCCATGGGCGGCGATTTAATTACCGGAGACGGTGAGGCGGCGAAGATGGCCTTGGCGTGTGATTTCAAGCACGATACAATCCTTCGCCATAGAATGGTGACGCTTTTTGGCCACCCAAAGACAATACATCCCCTTCACCAAATAGGTAGTGAAGATCCAAACCTCAAAGGTGGGCATGATTTCATCCACGCCGACAACAACAGAGCCCTCGAACCGGACGACCGTGGTAAGTTGGTGGGTCCAATTGCAAGGCATAGCCGACCGCCACCTTCATTGATATGTTCACAACTTTGACATGTAGCTCGCAGCAGTGTCATCTCTGTGATATCATCCACTGGTAGCCAACAGGAGCCATCGTCGGTGCATCATCGCATCGCCATTGTCATCACCCGACCTCGGTGGAAGCCACACTGCTTTTTCGATTATTCGATAGGCCGGTAGCATCGAATGCAGTGTGCTGCTAAGATGGGCCGGTAGTACTTTGCTCTTTAGGTGAGTTAATTTCATCTTGTTGTTGCTTTAATCGTTCTTCAATTAAACGCATTCGCTCTTTCTCGACTTTCGCTTCAACTGCCGCCCTGTCCTTACTCCTCTGACGGCTTCTATCAGGATATTTCTTCCTCTCTTCGGGAAACCCAGTCCTCCATGATTGGGAGCCTATTGTGCCTCGTGTTCGCCCATCATGTTCCTTATTTCCAAGGGCGAGTGTGAGCTCATCATTCTCTATCGGGAATGAAGTCCCCATCTTTAACAGCCTTTACTGCTTTTCTCATCCTCTCGTTTGGCAAGGGGTCTTCTTTATGTCGTATGTTATATATACACCTCCCTTCCGAGTCCAACGTGCCCCCATGCCCGTAAAACCAATTCCTTGCACGCTCTACCCAATCGCCCTGCCTCTGGGGTGATATTTTTATCACGCAGCCTCGCTCAAGTTTCTCCCACTTAGGAATGCCAACCTTGTAGCCACCTTGCCCCATAGTATGGTGATACTTCTTCTTAGCAAGATTCAACTTATTCGTTTTACATTTTCTTAGCTTTTACGATTTCTTGTATTCCACAAACTCATCCCGAATGGTTTTATCTTCTCAAACCGAATATTCTTGAAATCGAGTCTTCTTTTCACGACATAGTCAAGGTGCAATCTTTTCTTCCGCTTGGTGAAACACTGGGTCATCTTCTTCAAAGCCCACTCCCCGACCTTAGCCTCCATGGCTCTCCCATGTTGTAAGCGTCCTCAACTGGATCCTCCGCATTTGGATCCATTCTATCTTCGTAGTTTGAAATTAACCATGAGCCTCTTCCACGTAAATCTTTGGCGTGGTTAGGGACAAATAAACATGTTCCTCTTCATCCGCATTAGCAGGCCTATTCCAATTTCTAATGGTGATCGGATTAAGTCCCTAACGATTACTCCGCATTGTGCCACAAATTTGGTTGCGACAACTTCGGGGCTGTCGGTCTGCCGTCAAATACCGACATCTTGATCTGAACCACTCATGGTCTTGCAACTTTTGGTTGGGCCTCGTGCTCTTTTCAAGAGATTCCTTCGATCCGGAGGGCTAAAGAATAAAGATCGCGTTACTATTTCTATATAGATAGCAGATGATTAATTAATGAATTGATTTATATTACATGCACCTTTGCGGAGCGGTCGTCTTCTCGATTACACAAGGCATCGCCTTCTCCCTGAAAGGCAACACCTTCAACCTCAAACAAGTTGTCTACTCCGGTAAAAGCGGATCACCCTCACCGAGTTGTTCGTAAACGTTGATACGTCTAAATTATCTTCCCCACGGATCACACCTTGGATCAACTCTTCTTTTTCTTCGTCTCGGCGTGTGGGTCCATATTTTACGCATAGGTGGAAAAAGCGAATAAGTCAAAGCGGCTAAAGGAGAAAGTTAAGGAGAAACCTAATATATACATACACAATAATAAAATGAAGAGAAACCCTAAACCTAGCTACAAAAGGAAACCGTAGTAGATAGGTAACTCTAGCTAAAATCAACTAAAATCAATATTCGAGTTCCGAGGGGTGTAAAACCTAGTTCGAGAAACCTCGGATGCATATGAGAGGGAACATGAGTATAAGGCTACAAAGGGAAACTATCCAGCAGATAGGTAACACTAGATACTAACAAAATACCATATTGGAATCGATCTCGATCTCGATATCGTATTCTACCGAGAAGAACCAAATCACCGGAAGAAAGGAAAACAATCAACACATGGCATCGATGCAATGCTCAAGCAATGATGATGATACGACAAGTTAATGTGCATTGAATTTAACCCTAAAGCATGCTCGACAAGTTAATCGGGGTTAGAGGGGCAAACCCTAACTCAAGGAACTCCTAATCACCGTTAGGGTTACTAGGGTGTTCTAATTAAACTTGTTATTTAAGTTGTTGAACAATGCATGATTATGGCATAGATAGATAGTTCTCATTTTCTGAACATTTTGGTATATTATTTGTATTTTTCTGAATTACATTAAAAGTTATTGAATTTACAAGTTTTATTCAAATTCTAAAATTATTAAATCAAATGTTTAAACCTTTTGCACCATAGTATGACAAGGATAATGATATGACAAGTTAATTTGTATTAAAAAGTAACCCTAAGACATGCTCATTTAAACGGGGTTAGGGGTGAAAACCCTAACTCGTGAAACTCCGGAGTATATGAGAGGGGTTGATTTTGTTTTCTAATTAAACTTGTCTTGAAAGTTGTTGAACAATGCATGATTATAGGTTAAATAGTTAGATCTCATTTTTCTGAACATTTTGATATATTATTTGTATTTTTCTTTGTTATAAATAATTAATTATTGAATTTACAATATTATATAAATTTATGGATTTAATTAAACCATTTCTGAATTTAAACAAAACAGAAAACAGAAAATATTTTTGCTTAGACACATGGCTCTCAAATTTCTGAACATTTTGATACATTATACATATTTTTATGATTAAATATGAATTAGTTATTGATTTTACAAAATTATATTAATTTCTGCTATTTTTAAAAATTTCTGAAAAGGATTAAGCCATTATTGCATCACCGACGTCATCAACCCTATCCCTAACTTTCTACACCGGCTGCTCCTACCCACAACCACCGACTAGGGGCCTAGGACGATCTGGGTCCACCCTGTGTACGTGGCGCCACGCCGACGCCAGCGGGAGGCGTCGGCGGTGGTCGCCGTAATCAGCCACACCGCACCGCATCACCACGCCGCCACACATCTCGCGCCATTCAAGGCCATTGCCGCACTCCGTCGGCATGCTGCGCGTGGCGGCGGTGGAGGAGGGCGAGAGGCGAGGCATGATGGAGAGGGCGAGCCGTGCCTTCGGCGGCCGGTGGCGACGCTGACGGTCGTTGGAGGTGGTGGCGGGCGACGTCGTTGGGCGGCGGTGGGCGGCGCTGAATGACGAAGCAGCACGGCACGGGCAATGACGGTGCGGTGGCGACGCGGCACGGCGTCAGGCGGCGAGCTCGGGCAACTGCGGCGTCGAAGCGGTTGTCGGCGTTGGTGGAAGCGAAGTGATGGGAAGAAGAAGAAGAAGAAGAGGCCCGATTATAACAAAGGACCTTTAGTCGGTTGGTGGCTCCAACCGGACTAAACATCGTCGCTGGAGCCACCAACCCGACCCATACTCCAATATTTTCAGTTGGCGCTAGGGCTCTTTAGTCGGTTGGTGGCTCCAAGGACATATTCCCCTGCTTTCAAAAAATTCGTATTTTCTCTCTGTTCCTTATTTTTTATTTTGGGGTTTAAATTTGTATTGTTTTTTAAATGATAATTAATTTGGAATTTAGAAAACTTTAAACATAAGAAGTGTTTGGATTTGAATAAATAATTCAAAACATTTTCTGTTTTAAAAATAATTAATGTAACCATTTAAAATATGAACCATTTACAATTAAAAATGAATTAACTTATATTTTTTAATATCAATTTGGAATTTAGAAAAACTTTAAACATAATAAGTGTATGGATTTGAATAAATAATTCAAAAACATATTCTATTTTTAAAAAATAATTAATGTAACCTTTTAAAATGAATTAACTTATATTTTTGAATATTAATTTGGAATTTAGAAAAAATTTAAACATAAAAAGTGTTTGGATTTAAATAAATAATTCAAAAACATTTTCTGTTTAAAAAAATAATTAATGTAACCATTTAAAATATGAACCATTTACAATAAAAAATGAATTAACTTATATTTTTTTAATATCAATTTGGAATTTAGAAAAAATTTAAACATAAAAAGTGTTTGGATTTAAATAAATAATTCAAAAACATTTTCTGTTTTAAAAAATAATTAATGTAACCATTTAAAATATGAACTATTTACAATTAAAAATGAATTAACTTATATTTTTTTAATATCAATTTGGAATTTAGAAAAACTTTAAACATAAGAAGTGTATGGATTTGAATAAATAATTCAAAAACATATTCTATTTTTAAAAAATAATTAATGTAACCTTTTAAAATGAATTAACTTATATTCTATTTTTGAATATTAATTTTTAAAATGACCCGTTTTTTGCGCTCGGAAAATGGAAAAGGGCTTTTCCGTGCGACAAAAAGGAAAACTTCCTCCTGCAACATTGTTCTCCATACCAATGTCCACACACATGCATAATATGGGCACAACATCACAAACTATGCCGTGATTCAACACATAACATCGGTCATTTGAAAAGCCATGAAACCTCGAACATGATAGGTCATTTTGTGAAGGTTTTTGAAACATGATCAATATACCAAGTCTGGTATTTTTCCTTTCAACTATGTAACATAATATGACACCACGCCAAGGATTTTCATTGTTCGATTTTTTTGAATTTATTATGCCTGTTTTGAATTATCGAATTTCTAACTATGGTCGAACGGTGTGCATGAAGATAGGGGCGGGCATCGTTAGAACTTGCATTGGATCTCTGAAGAAACCACATATTGCGAGTCTAAAAATGATTTTTCAAAAAATCACGGGCGATAGATCATGTACTGTAGTACAAACCGACCCACTTCCGCCGATTCGGCAGACATTTGTCCTTTTACCCGGATGGACGAAAAGGTTTGAGATGTACCGTTGGGAGATAGTCCATGTAAGGTGGTCTAGTATTTTAGGAAAATGGGACCGGTAGCATTGTGAAATGGCATTTTGGCGGTTACTTCACAAAACCACCCGTTTTTTGCGCCGGAAAATGGAAAAGGGCTTTTCGTGCGACAAAAGGAAAACTTCCTCCTGCAACATTGTTCTCCATACCAATGTCCACACATGCATAATATGGGCACAGCATCACAAACTATGCCGTGATTCAAGACATAACATCGGTCATTTGGACCGAAAGCCATGAAACCTCGAACATGATAGGTCATTTTGTGAAGGTTTTTGAAACATGATCAATATACCAAGTCTGGTATTTTTCCTTTCAACTATGTAACATAATATGACACCACGAAGGATTTTCATTGTTCGGATTTTTTGAATTTATTATGCCTTTTGAATTATCCGAATTTCTAACTATGGTCGAACCGTGTGCATGAAGATAGGGGCGGGCATCGTTAGAACTTGCATTGGATCTCAAGAAACCACATATTGCGAGTCTAAAATGATTTTTCAAAAATCACGGGCGATAGATCATGTACCAGTAGTACAAACCGGACCCACTTCTGATTCGGCAGACATTTGTCCTTTTACCGGGATGGACGAAAAGGTTTGAGATGTACCGGTTGGGAGATAGTCCATGTAAGGTGGTCTAGTATTTTAGGAAAATGGGACGGTAGCATTGTGAAACGGCATTTTGGTGGTTACTTCACAAAACAACCCGCTTTTTGCGCTCGGAAAATGGAAAAGGGTTTTTTCGAAACATGATCATTGTTCAAGACAAATTTAGTCCCATGTATTCTCAAACCGACTAAAAATATTTTCCGCCATTTCCCACCTCTTCCGCCAAGTTTTCCGCCCTTTCCTTTCTACTAGAGCTTTTAGTCCCGGATGTAGTCACTAACGGACTAAAGATATTCGCCATTTCCCAAAGCTTCATGCCAAGTTTTCCGCCCTTTCCTCTATATTTAGGGTGATCGTGTCATGGCTATCCACACATCCACACCTTCCTCTCTTAGAACAATGGACAACGCCTCGGGCCATTCGACCCTCGAGGAGACCGAGGCTACTGGCGCCCAACTACCCTTCTTGTCCACCGGTACCGCCTGCCCGCCGATCTTGGCCGGAGGTTCTGTCCCTCCTGTCCCCCAAGGTTCCGCACGTCAGGCGGCCATCACAAACCACTTCTACCACGAGCTCACGCCGGAGCAGCGGATGGATCCCCAGTGGGATCCCGACAACTATGACACCTGGAATGCCTTCTTCGCTAATAGGCGTGAAAGGGAGCTCGCCAGGTACGAGGGTGATGGCCCGCCACCGGTGAACCACAACGAAGTCGGCCGTTGTCTATGGTGGGAGAACCGTACTATCATCGAAGTGATGTGCTACATCGCCGGGGGAGACCATCCTCGCCTACGGTGCCCACGAGTCCACCCGCCACAGGCCCCACACTGTCCCGACGATAGCGGCATCGTCTTCCAGGAGACCCCTCTCCCACCCGCCGTGAATCCGAGGCTGGAATGGCCCCTGGTATATGCCATGGATGGGCTGAGGATCCCCGGAGTGGTAGGTGACGATGACGATGACGACGATGAAGACCTCAAGCTGCGTACTATAGGACTAGGCATGATTATGACTAAAGGGGCTTTAGGCCGAGTGTTAGCTAGTCCCGATTTGTCCGGTTTTAATATTAATAAATGTCTTAAGTGTTACCTAATAAATAGAGGGAAATGCCTATATAAAAGAGGGTTCATATTTAGTCTCGGTTGGAGAAACCAACCGCGATCAAGGGATTATGGCGATGGGCGACAACACTAATAATAGGGGTGAGTGTCGACATTATGTTGTGCGGTTGTACCTTGTCCGGATGGTGTCACCAACCGGGACTAAAGAACCTTTAGTCCCGGTTGGAGACACCAACCGACTAAAGATGAGTCAAGACTAATAATAGGGGTGAGTGTCGACATTATGTCGCGAGTGTTGACATTATGCCGAGCTGCTTGTACTATAAATATGCATCCTTGTGAGTCCATCCTCCGGCCAGTTTGAGGCATCTCCAAGATGGTTTTAGAGCGAGGACACCACTACGGCCAGTTCGGGGAGATGCGGGCCAGTCCTCCGGCATCTCCGAGAACTGGTCATAGAGGCACTCCCTAATATGTGAAATTAGTTAGCTCGAGGCGTATTGATCTAGTTAGTGAAGTTACAAGCTGCAAGATGGTTTTGAGCGAGGACACCACCGGCCAGTTTGAGGAGATGCCTTGAGCCCAGTCCTCGGCATCTCAGAAAGGTCATAGAGGCACTCCTAATATGTGAAATTAGTTAGCTCGAGGCGTATTGATCTAGTTAGTGAAGTTACAAGCTGCAAGATGGTTTTCGAGAGGGGACACCACTGCGGCCAGTTCGAGGAGATGCTTGAGCCCAGTCCTCCGGCATCTCCGAAACTGGTCATAGAGGCACTCCCGGTCCAGCCACAAAATGGGACTAAAACTCAAGACATTTATTAATATTAAAAGCGAGACTACAAAACCGGGACTAAGGCCACAAACCGCGAAGATATCCTTCGGTCAAGCCACAAACCGCGAAAGACATGAACTAGAGTTACATAATATGAGCATGAACTTCTTGGCATATGTCATTCCTTATGACCGCTTAGACGTAACCATGGAGCATCTTCTTTACTTAACGGAATGCTTGGGTGTTTTCCTTTGTGAAGGGCGGAATTTCATCAAACTTATTATAATCTTCCGACATGTCTGTCTTGTCCTCGATTCCCATGATGTTTCTTTTCCTGAAAGAACTATGTGACGCTTTGGCTCATCATATGATGTATTCGCTTGCATATTTTTTCTTTTTTGATTGGAGGACATGTCCTTCACATAGAAAATCGAGACACATCATTGGCTAGGACGAATGGTTCATCTCTATAACCAAGATTGTTGAGATCCACTGTTGTCATTCCGCATAACCTGGTCTATCTTTACCCTTCCCCATTCGGGTTGACCCATTTGCGGTAAACAAAGGGACCTTAAAAGAGACTCCATAGTCTAGTTCCCATATCTCCTCTATGTAACCATAATATGTGTCCTTTTGTCCATTCTCGCTATTGAATCAAAGCGGACACCACTATTTTGGTTGGTGCTCTTTTATCTTGGGCGATCGTGTAGAATGTATTCCCATTTATTTCGCACTTGGAAATTCAATACGAGAAGATGGTGTGGCCAACAAGTATAGCTGATCTCCAACAGTGGTGTCGTTCAAGAGATGTGTCCGCATCCAACCACCGAAAGACTTCATGTGTTCATCGTAATCCATGATTCGAGCTTCCCGGGTTTTTGAGCGTATAATATTCTTGTGTTCCTCCATATCTGGAGCTGCCAAGGTGGAATTATGTAGAAGCGTAGTGTGCTTTAGTGAAAGAATCCCTGTCCCTACATATCATTGCTTTCTTTCCCAGCGTGCCTTTTCCACTTAGTCTTCCCTCATGCATGAGTCGAAACACCAATCGGCTTAAGGTCGAATAAAGTCAACAAAACTCAATGACCTCCTTTGTTCCATATCCCTTGGAGATGCTTCCTTCAGTCTACGGTTATGAACATATTTCTTTAAGACTCCCATGAACCTCTCAAAGGGAACATATTGTGCAGAAATACCGGACCGAGAATGGCAATCTCTTCCACTAGATGAACCAGAGATGCGTCATAATATTGAAGAAGGATGGTGGGAACACCAATTCAAAACTAACAAGACATTGTACCACATCCTTCTATAACCTTGGCGAATATATCTGGATTGATTACCTTCGAGATATTGCATTGAGGAATGCACAGCTTCACAATGGGTACTCGAACATTTTCGGTAGAAGCCCCTCAATGCAATCGGAAGCAAGCAATCGTCATAATCACGTGATCATGAGACTTCAGGTTTTGGAACTTTCTCTGCCATATTTATTATCCCTTTATATTAGATGAGAAGCCGACGGCTTGATCTTTGTAAAGGACTTCAAAAAGATTTCCTTCTCTGCTTTGGTAAGAGCATAGCCGCACGACTTAAGTGGCCTTTATCCGCCTTGTTATCTGTATGCATGTTCTTTGGGTCTTTCATAATTTGTTGGTCCTCCGTGCTTGGTGTATCTTTTGTCTTCCCATACACGCCTAGGAATCCTAGCAGGTTCACGCAGATTCTTCGTCACGTGCATCACGTCGATTGAAGCGGACACGCAGACTTTCAATATGGCAGCTCCCAAAATATAGATTTCTTCTTCCACATGGGTGCGTGTCTGTAGCGTCGTTCGAACTGATTGACCACGACCCTTTCCAAAGATTACTTCTATGTCCTTGACCATACCAAATACATCATCACCGGTGGGAGTTCAGCTTCTTCCGGTGATCTGCCTCACCTTTGAAATGCTTGCCTTTCTTTCTTACGGATGATTGGTCGGAAGAAATCGCCGATTCGCTAGGGTACACAACCTTCTTGCATTTATGCAAATATGTACCTTCGGTCTTATCTAAACAGTGGGTGCATGCCTTATATCCTTTGTTTGTCTGTCACGAAAGGTTACTAAGAGCAGGCCAATCATTGATGGTTCTGAATAACAACCCTCGTAGATTAAATGGCTCTGTTTGTTCTCATCCACGCGTACACTGGTTTGCCCCACAACCGTAAGAGTTCTTCAACTAATGGCTTAAGGTACACATCAATGTCGTTGCCCGGTTTCGGCCTTGGATGAGCTTGGCATCATAATGAACTTACGCTTCATGCACAACCAAGGAGGAAGGTTGTAGATACATAGAGTCACGGGCCGTCAGTGTCGCAGCTCTCTCTCCCAAAGGATTCATCCCATCCATACTTAGACCAAACCATAAGTTCCTTGCGTCACCGCAAAGTGGGAAGTCTCTCTCGATTTTTCTCCACTTGTGACCCATCGCCAGGTGTCTCAACTCCCGCCTTTCTTACGGTCTTCTTTGTGCCATCGCAACAACTGGCATGCTCTTTGTTTCGAACATGCGTTTCAACCTTGGTATTATAGGAGCATACCACATAACCTTAGCAGAACCCTCTTGGGAGGCTCTCCCTCAACATCACCAGGTCATCTCGTCGATCTTATCGCAACGTTGCATACCGGCATTTATCTAAATTCTCATACTCCTTACGCGGTAGAGGATGCGATCATTAATGCATGCATGTATCTTTTGCACATCTAATCCCGGAGGATGAGAGTCTTCTTTGCTTCGTAGGTACTCTCGGAAGTTCGTTATGTTTTGGAAACTTGACTTCATTATTTTCAAGATCTTTTCAAACGAGGAGTCGGTTAGACCACACTCGCCTTCCATCGCAACAATTCCATGTCGCATCGAGCTTTGTGCTGCAATCTTCACAATTTGGGTACAACAATTTCTTGTGATCTTCTAACATGCCCTCTAACTTCAACTTCTCATTTTCTGTTTCACGCCTCGCTTTGCATCGAAATGACCCTACCAAGTTCATCACCGGCTCATCCGATGCCCGTTCTTCACCTTTTTCCTCTCCATTATCTTCCATTGCGGTATCAACGTATTCAGAAACATATGATGATAGTTGTTATCATCATCTTCTTCTTCACCATCTTCCATCATAACCCCTCTTTCCCGTGCTTGGTCCAAAGAATTATAGTTGGGCATGAAACCTTTCATAATCGGTGGCGAATGATTTTCGAGGAAGAGTACTCCTTGTTGTTCCGACATTGAACACATGGACAACGATAAATCCATTCTCTTTGTTTGCCGTGAGCCACATCGATAAATTTATCCACGCCTTTGATATACCCGGCTACCACGGTCACCGTATATACATTCCCATCGTTCATCTGCATCATATAAGTAAGTTTATCAAAAAACAGGACATCATAAATAGTGAAATAACCAATTCACACCGACACATGAATTGTATCAATGACCTAGAAAAGATAAGATTGCTAACCTCGATCGAGGGAAATAAAGAGGAGAAAGCTCAAGTGCGTCTCGGACACCTTCTATATTTTTGTTCTATGAGAAATTCAACGGGATTTTTCACTCAAACATTTCAACAAACACCTTCAATGCATGCATGAAAAAACTAGCACACCCTCACACCTTACACCATTCGAAAAAACAGAGTGGAGGCAGAGGGGCTGGGCGTTGCATTTATAGAGGCAGGGTCTTTAGTCGGTTGAAGCCAGCAACCGGACTAAAGGTGCGTACAGCCACGTGGTCGTGGCCAAACCTTTAGTCGGTTGATGGCTCCAACCGGGACCCATGCCTCGCCCCGTGCCAGCAGACGATTAGTCCCGGTTGGTGGCGCAACCGGGACTAATGCTCCGAGGGGTCGCGAACGGATGACCCTTTTTCCTCTAGTGATATATAGTTGGATGCGACGCGGGATAAGCTCGTACCACATGAACGCCTACTAGCAATTCAAAAGGAGTTGTCGGGATTTTTGCTCAGGGACATCATAAGCATAAAAGGAAAGTACAACGTGGATAGACCTTCGTGTAATCGTGGATAGACACAAAAGGACAGTATGTGTTGTAATAATCTTGGTGTAAATCAATTAGACGAGCTCTAGTCTCGGTTGTGTATATATTTATATGTATTTATGTTATCGTGAGTGAAATTATATTATATATGCATCAATGTATACAGCATGTAGTAGCGTAGAATAATATGTATATGAAAATACAAAATGAAAAATAATCAAACACAAAAAAAGAAAACCCTAAAACCCCACCTCCTGCCGCCGCAAAAGTTTGGTGCAAAACGCTGCCGCGGCAGAAGAACTTTAGTACCGGGACTAAATATCCTCCAGCCCAGCGCGCGCAGCGGGGCCACGTGGAGACAATCTAGTCCCGGTTTATAACAGAACCGGGATTAAAGGCCTAACCTTTAGTATCGATACGTTAGTCTCAGATTGCAATCCGGAACTAAAGCCTCTTACAAACCGGGACTAATGTTTTGTTTTCTACTAGTGTATGTAATTGTTATCTTTGCGATATTAATATATAGTCTTTATCAATAAAAATAGAGACCGGTAGAGTCACCGGGCCACCGGCGTCCCTCCAATCCAAAATATTGATATTAATATTTTAGGACCGAGGGAGTATTCAAAATTTTAGACATGTTTATATTGCATAAATATACTTGAATCTACAATCTCCGACATCTAATTTAGGAAAGAAAGAGTAAATATCATCCACTTGAGAATAGATTAAGATGCTCAAAGCGATGAAGCATCATTTCAGAAGATGCATGATTGAATTCATGTGGGACATACCATTACAATCTACTCCGAAAATCGGAACAGCTCATACGGGACAGAGTTTACACGAGGTTCATATCTCCAGCTTGAGGCCTACGCAAAGCTGAACATGCATGATCGTGGCACATAGCACGGATGGCGAGCATCTACGGTTCTGTTTGTCGGTGAGTACCTCAATGCTGTCGAACTGCTGGAACATATAACTGGACTCCCGGAGCATAACTGGCACAGTCGGCGCATCATCACAAACACTCCGACGGTACGTACGACTCCGAGTCCGAGGGCTCAAAACAGAGCACACGAAGATGGCAAAGTGTTCCTTGCATGTGGAGACCTGGGCCACCAGCAACGCCCTAGTCCAGCGAGAAGCGAGCACAACTGCGTTTCAGTAGTACAACAATTACAGCGACAGAGCTACAACTTCTAGTTGTTGTATCCTCTGCTATTTGTAAGGATTGTAATTCTATTCATATCATATAGTAGAACTCTCTCTTTTTTCCACCCAAAAAAGATGCATCGTGTGCCTACCTGGTACTCAACGGTACCAAATACCTCTGAAATTTGAAAAGAGGCAACGCTGTTTATTTGTGGTACATATTATTTGCTCAAGAATCAAGTAATGAAGCATCCATAGAACTACTCAAACTCATGTACTCTTAACCGCGGACACGAGATAGAAACGCAGGAACACCATTACCAGCTAATTCGAAGCTCGGAAGGGTTCATAGAGGGCAGATTTTACACAAGGTTCATATCCAGCTTGAGGACTACACGGAACTGGACATAATCCTGGCAAATAACACGAATGGCGAGCATCTACACGGTTCCATCGAATCCTGCTCACCTCTACTCTTTGTCGGAGAAGGGACTATACCTAGGACATAGGAGAAGAAAGGCTGTCAAACTGCCAAAACATAACTAAACAGGAAAAACAACAGAGGAGGAGCTAACGAGCTTGCAGTAAGCATTACAGCTTGAGTTATGTTTCTTACGTCACAAATCCAAGTGTTCGCGATGGCGTTTGCTGATGATGCCTCAGGATCCCAAAACTTTCGATAAAATCCGTTTATGCACAAGCGCGGAGCTGATTTGTGACGTAAGAAAGCAGTAAGCATTACAGCTTGTACATTCAATGTACGACACAGCTAGTGAAATCCGAACTATCATAATAGGTAGTTATAATTCCAGTTGAATTTACAAATTGGCAAAAAACGATAGTATTACATAGTTCACGAACAGCGGTAGGACCAAAATCGAAACGGAATTGCAAGTTCAGGCAAATAGGAAAATGGAGTTACGACCCTAAACCCTACACCCTAAACGAACGCCAGATTTGTGGAAGCTTCCCAGACTGTTGCCACCACGCTCTGCCGGGTCAGCCGCATTCAGTGATCTCTTCCTCATGATGATCATTGTGCACACTCAGCTCGACCTGGCCAGCAACCTCCACCCTCGGTTCGACGTAGGAGGCAGCCTCCACAGTTTGATCATCAGCTGCTGCGTGACCTGCGTCCCTAACCCTCTCTGCCGGGCGTATAACGACGGAGATAAAATTAGTGAGGAGCAGCATGTGGGTAAGAAACTCGTCACCATTGCTCAGCTGCCTGGCGTGGAAATCCCCGGATGCATTAGTTGCTGCGTGGAGCAACATCTCCGTCCACACTCTCCCAATTATCACCAGCTTATGTGGGAGCCCCAACTCCAAGCGGAGCAATGTCCGAACAACGATGCTTGCTTTCACCAGCACAGCCTCGCCCGGGTAAGCATCCCAGCTGACATTCTTGAGGACGTCACTTTCCATCTTATTACTTCCAAAATATCTGGAAGGATGCTTGCTTATATAATCAATCTGTTGAGGAACATCCACGATACCATCCTTGATAATCATCTTCGAGAACAAATCCCAGTGCTGTTCGTAGCTGCTGTAGGTTTTCTGAAACAAGCTACGAGTAGCTGCATTTGTGGGTAGGATGTCAGGGTGCTGGACGAGGAGGTACATCATGTAATCAGAGAGAGTATTGACCACCAATTTGGCCATCGATGTGTCATTATCCAGCAACGATCCTGTGACGGCATTCTCGCGGAGGAAGGTGTGCGTGGCTATATATGTGCCAGATAAACACGCAGTTATGAAATTCCATCCTCAAGCTCCAATCGAGCTCTTGGCTCTGGTTGAAACCCGTCAACCTGCGAGCCCAATACCCACTCCGCTCGGCCACGTCTTCAATTTGTACCATATCATTCTTCTCCCCTCTGAGAAAGCCCCATACAAGCTCCTTGAGGGCAGGTGAAAGCTTGACATGTTTGGTGTAATGACTTTTGTTCCACCAGTCCTTGAGCCCAATCCATCCAGCCATTCTTCTCTTGATCCTGGTGTAAAATCTAGGTTGAAGCGTGCCCTTGAGTCCAGGCAGCCTTCGTGTTATATATTGGAGCGTGGAAGGCTCTAGAGATTACAAGTAGTTACAATGGATAGAGACGGAGGAGGTTTAAACTAGTTTTATCTATACACGGTATATCTCCTAGAATATCTATCTCCTCCGTCATCTTGAACAACACGGAATACAGACGTTACAAACAATATGTTTAACATTCTCCCTCAATCATAACTTATCTAAGTTGAGATTGCACTTAAAAGCTTCTAATTGTCGAACAGGTAGAGCTTTTGTAAATCCATCTGCTACTTGATCACCGGATGGAACAAACCGTATATCTAGCAATTTCTGAGCCACTCGTTCTCGAACGAAGTGATAGTCCACTTCTATATGTTTGGTCCTTGCATGAAACACAGGATTAA
The DNA here is from genome assembly GCA_030063025.1 of Avena longiglumis. Classification (NCBI taxonomy): domain Eukaryota; kingdom Viridiplantae; phylum Streptophyta; class Magnoliopsida; order Poales; family Poaceae; genus Avena; species Avena longiglumis. Next base: position 36,194,019 of record CP125979.1, read on the forward strand.
CAGATAAATAAGTGGCTCCAATATTGTCACACCATAGACATGCTGCAGGTGGATGAGAGATTCCCAACTCATCTAATAACGTTTGAACCCACATAATTTCTGTGGTTGCATTGGCCAGTGACTTATACTCGGCCTCTGTGCTTGATCTAGATACCGTGGCTTGCTTTCGTGCACTCCAGGAAACAAGATTAGACCCAAAAAATACTGCAAAACCGCCTGTTGATCTTCGATCATCTGGGCAACCAGCCCAGTCAGCATCAGAGAAAGCACTTACAAGTGTAGAGGATGATTTGCTTATTCGCAATCCAAGTCCCAATGTACCTTTGAGATATCTCAAAATCCTCTTGACTGCTGTCCAATGATCTTCTGTTGGTGCATGCAGAAATTGACAAACCTTTAACAGAGAAAGCAATATCAGACGAGTGAGAGTAAGATAAAGTGCTCCCACAATACTCCTGTAACGGGTGGCATCATCTGAGCCTAATAATTCCCCCTCCTTGGAGAGCTTCTCAGAAGACGACAAGGGAGTAGGCGAAGCCTTGCAGGCACCCATGCCAACACGAAGAAGAACATCTGAAGTATATTTACTCTGAGACAATAGAATACCATCATGAACCTTGGTAACTTCAATGCCAAGGAAAAAATGCAAATCACCCAAATCTTTGAGAGCAAAGTCAGATTGCAAAGCACACAAAAGAGCCTTAGTAGCATCCAGGGAGGAACTTGCAACAATGATGTCATCCACATAAACAAGTATAAAGACAATCACCTTGTCGTGACGAAAGAAAAAGAGAGATGTGTCAGCTTTGGACGGAACAAACCCAAGTGCCTGCAATCTATCACTGAGCCGGGAGTACCATGCCTGGGGAGCTTGCTTAAGACCATACAAAGATTTATCAAGTTTGCACACAAAACCTGGTTTAGTGGAATCCTCATATCCAGGAGGCTGCCGCATGAATACCTCCTCCTCTAGAACACCATGCAAAAACGCGTTCTGAACATCAAGTTGACGCAGATGCCAGCCATGAGAAACTGCAATAGACAAAACAAGACGGATCGTGGCAGCCTTTACCACTGGACTAAAAGTGTCCTCATAATCCAATCCATATCGTTGTTTGAAACCTTTAGCAACAAGACGGGCTTTGTACCGATCAATAGTACCATCAGCTTTTCTTTTAATTTTATAGATCCATTTGCAATCAATAATATTGGTGGCATGATTTGCAGGAACTAAATGCCAAGTTTGGTTTTTAGCAAGAGCATGCATCTCATAATCCATAGCATGTTTCCAATGGGGATCACTAAGTGCATCAGATAAACTTGTGGGCTCACCAGTAGTACTCAAACAGCCATACCTGATCATATTTGGGCCAAGATTAATTGGTTTCACAATACCTCGCGAGAGCCGCGTGACTGGACGTGGAACGGAAGATGGCGGTGTCAGAGACGTGGATGGCGATGACGCAGGATCAGGCGCAGGAGAGGGCGATGCAGACGATCCCAGGTGTGCGCTGTCCGGCGAAGCGACCCCGTCAGTTGTACGGGAGCCAGAGGCCGCGAGCGATTCCGCATCGGAACCACCAGCCACAGGTGTCCGCAGTCCATGCGGGACACGGGGAGAGGCCACGGCGCGAAGATCGACACCCGCGGTCGGACGCGACTGAAGTGGAGAAGCCGGGTCCTCTGATTGACCCGCAGGCGACCGTGGCATGCGCGGGAGCGCGCGAGACCCAAGGGAGAGCGTATCAGATCCCAAGGTTGTTTCTTCAAGTGCGTGGCTGTTTGCATGGTTCGAGTCCTGCATAAAATCATGACTGCTTGTCTCCAAAAGATTGTCAGATTCATTAGAAAACTCCGTGGATTCAGTAGGAATATTAATCAGGGATTGATCTTGTGCAACACTTCTATCCCCATAAGCAAATGGAAGTAGATTAGATGGAAGAAGGAGAATTTCCTTACGGAGTTGGGCGCCAGCATTAGTATGAAGGTTTGCAAACGGGAAGAGAGACTCATCGAACGTGACATCTCTTGAAATATAGATACGACCAGAGGATATGTCAAGACATTTGTATCCTTTGTGAAGGGGGCTATAGCCAAGAAAAGCACATTGTTTGGAACGCAACTGTAACTTGCGTTGATTGTAGGGACGAAGATTAGGCCAACATGCGCACCCAAAGACGCGAAAAAAATTATAATCAGGCGGATGATGAAACAACCGCTCGAGGGGTGTATCATTATTAATAACGCGACTAGGCAGCCGATTAATCAAATAGGCGGCGGTGGAAAAGGCTTCGTCCCAAAATTTGAGAGGCATGCTTGCATGAGCTAAAAGAGATAAACCGACGTCAACAATATGACGATGTTTGCGTTCTGCTGGCCCGTTTTGTTGATGAGCGTGTGGGCATGAAACAAGATGGATAATGCCGACACGTTGGAAAAAGGAGTGTAATTTTTGGTATTCACCCCCCCAATCCGTTTGAATAGAAAGAATTTTGCGAGAAAATTGGCGCTCAACAAGTTGTTGAAAATCATGAAATTTTTGAAACACTTCAGATTTATGTTTAAGAAGATAGATCCACACAAATTTACTATAATCATCGATAAAACTCACATAATACTTCTTTCGTCCAACAGAATCTAGGGCAGGCCCCCACACATCTGAAAACACTAATTGTAATGGAAAATCTGACACACTTAACGACTTAGGATAGGGCAATTGATGACTTTTTGCCCTTTGACACGAATCACAAATAGACTCTTTGGTGGACTCACTGGAAAACTCTAATTTATTTTTATTGAGGATTTGTTGGACGATGACTCCGGAGGGATGTCCAAGACGATCATGCCACCTTCCCGAAGATGGTTTGGTGGCGCCAAACGCTTGCTTCCCTATAAACGCCCCACGCGGGATAGGGTAGAGCCCATGATGGCATCTACCTTGAAGTAGAGTTTTCTTCGTGGCCCGATCCTTAACAAAGAAAACACGAGGATGATATTCAACAAAAGCATCATTGTCGGAAGCAAGTTTAGAGACGGAAATCAAATTTTTTGTTGCTTGGGGAACATGAAGAATATTATTGAGATGAAGCTCACGGGTAGAAGTGTTAATGGATGCACTACCAATATGATCAATATTCATACCTGAACCACTTGCTGTGTGGACTTGATCGTGGCCGTTGTACTTGTCACGAGCGGTGAGCTTCTCTAGTTCCCCGGTGATGTGATCCGTCGCCCCGGTGTCGGTATACCAGTTGGTATCCACACCATAAGAGGTTGTCGCCACCCCAGCACTCTTCTCGTTCTCGCCGGTGTAGGTGGCATCGAAGCGCTTCCAACACTTCAGCACCTCGTGGCCAAGCTTCTTGCAGAGTTGGCACTGGACTTGTGGCCTGTTGCCACCATTGCCACCACCATTGCCGCCTCCTTGGCGACCTTGGTTGTTGTTGAAGTAGTTACCACGGCCGCGGTTATTGTTGAAGTAGTTACCGCGACCGCGATCTCCGCCACGGCCTCCACGAAGCCACCGCGACCTCCACGGTTCGCGGCGTTTGCGAATGCGTTGAATCCGGTGAGGTCCTCGTCTTGAAGCAGATTGAGGCGAGTCTCGGCTCAAAGCTGAGAGTAGAGCTCTCCCAGCGTCACCGGTTCCACTGGCGGACATGGCCGCCACAAGGAGTTGTACTCCATGTCAAGCCCTGCAAGGATGTAAGATACCAGTTCATCTTCATCAAGTACCTTTCCGCAGCCATCTCATCGCCGAGGTGCACCATCTTGGCGGTAAGCCGTGCGATTGCCCTTTTGATCTGGAGAGGCGAACCGCAGCTGAAGAACCCGCGATTGGGCGCGAACATTGCCTGGATGGCCGCCCACATCGGAGCGGGCGCTGATGTGATGCAACCTGCCCCAGCACCTCGGGGCAGGAGTTGGAGACGGCCGAGCACGGCGATCGCGCCATCCAGGTGGCGTGCTTAGGGTTGGGGATCAGCTCCTTGCCGCCATCGTTGGTGACGACGATCGCCTTCGTCGGCTCCTTTTACGGTACCATCAAGGTACCCGCCGCTGAGCTCCACGGATTGGTGGAAGGACCTGCGCTTTCCACAACAGAAAGTTGCCCCTCGTGAGCTTCTCGGGAACACCATTGCCGAGGGAAGGGAAGAGGGACGCGGTGGAGCTTGAGGTGGCCATCAGATGCGATCTCGGAGGAGAGAGGGCTCTGATACCATGTAAAATCTAGGTTGAAGCGTGCCCTTGAGTCCAGGCAGCCTTCGTGTTATATATTGGAGCGTGGAAGGCTCTAGAGATTACAAGTAGTTACAATGGATAGAGGCGGAGGAGGTTTAAACTAGTTTTAGCTATACACGGTATATCTCCTAGAATATCTATCTCCTCCGTCATCTTGAACAACACGGAATACAGACGTTACAAACAATATGTTTAACACCTGGTCTTGTCGTTGCAACAAAAGGATATGAAGTCATATTGCCCGACGGAATTGGACCATCTTCCATCCTTGACGACGACGACGAGGTGGTAGCGTGCAAACACAATTAATCTGGCCAGCCACTTCCATCCGTGGCCGCTGAGGATGGCATATGTCCAGGTTGATCCAATCATCTTGAAAGCCGATGCGACCTCTAGCGCGCAAGCTCCGCCTAGAAGAACAAAAGTGATAACAATGTCGGGCGTGCAGTAATCGCCATCTCTCTCGCTTCTTCTTGTGATGAAGGCCACAAGAGCGGCGAAGCAAGACAGAAACGAAATGCCACGGATGAGGTAGCCATACCATACCATGTGTGGATCACCTGTGCCTTGGTGTAGAGCATGTCATACGCCACGGCGAGCTGCACCTCGATTGCTCTGTACATCTCCTCAGCATACCTCTTCTCGCGTGCCGATACATTCTCTTCTCTATCAACCATGTCGTTTACAAGCCAAACTAGTAGCATGCTTATGTGTGTATCCCAATTCGTGGACGCCTCATCTCTGTCTATGATTAAAGGCTTGAGAAATACATGCTTCAATTCATGTGCTGACCTCACAATAAGTTGATAAATATTTAATTTGTCGCTTCTGCTGAGATCGTATAATATTTCACCGAAGTGGTAGAGTCTCCCTGACCGATCATCCCGGAAATGCCTATTGGAACCCTTGCTCGCGCACCTTCTGAGCGCCCATATCCTCTCGCTGTACTTGACAAATCCAGCCACCGAAACGAGCACAGCGGCGGAGACAATGGCCGCCCTGTCAGCAATGATGTACTTGTAGAGCACATACCCGGTGCCGGCGACCTGCACAAGCAAATTTAGCAGGTGCCGCAGCCAAAGTTCGTTGTCCTCCAATGCATAGGCGGTGATGGTGTCCTGGCCGCCGAGGTGCAGCAGGAGGAACGGCGCCCATAACGCAACCAGCTGGTGCTTCTCGGTCGATGCTTTGGACAACGAAGCCGACATGTGCCCCAGCGCGTAGACCGCAGCGGTATCGGCAAGCAGATATACCAGCCAGAGGAGGACCTTGAGAAGAGACGAGACGCTGTAGCGGCGGATGCCTGCGAGGAAGAAGAGGATAACCTGCAGACCGAAGCTGACAGCAACAACAGCTTGGATCTCCCATTCACTCCACTTCTCCAGCCAAGACTGCATCGGTGCCATGGATCCACCAACCTGCTGCTGCAAGCAACAAGTTAAACTATGCACATTATTATTATCAAAGTGTGAACACTAATAAGCTGAGAATTTTGCTTCTTTTTATTGAATTATAAACTGTTAAAAAATTAGTGCACAAGCTGCAGCACGGTGTAAACTGAATTTATTTATGAGATGATAAAGCTGACAATTGGTAAGCATTCAAATAAACCTATCCGTGCATCAGGGATCCACACTCACATATTCACACAAGCCCAGGATAATCGTTAGCATGTTGTGCATGAGGGATTCACTCAACACATGCCTCTAATCTAACAAAGCAACAATCTGGCAATCTGGCATAAGAAATTAGAGTATATAAGACACTGACCCACGTGTGCTGCAGCAACAGGCCTGCTCGATCGATGCCGTTGAAGCAGGGAGGGATTTGGCCGCTCCCTGGATGCCCAAGCCGGAAGACCCGCCAATCGACGGCCTCGTCTCCGGCTCCGGCGAGGTTCCTGGATGCCGGACGGCGCCGACCAATCCTTGGGTGGCCTCTGCTCCGGGCTGGGGAAGCTGGCTGTCTGGAGGGTGAAGGAGGGAATCAAACAATCACGGCGGCAGGTGGGTGAAAACATAAAAGCAGCTCGGGGTAGAAAATTGTCGAGGGCTGGAAGTCAAAATGAATTATCGAGACTGATGAAAAGCTAAAGCTGCAGGTTCTCCTTTTTCTTTTGCTTTTAATTAACAAAAATGAATTGTTCCGCTGTCATTGTACTGTAATTAACAAAGTGAGGCAGTTGTGGTGGGCGAGTTTGGGCCCTACCTGGTGTACCAAATACATCTGAAAGTTCAAAAGGGCCAACCAACGTGTTCATTTATAGTACATATTATTTGCTCAAGAATCAAATAATGAAGCATCCACAAACTGACTGAACTCATGTTCTTGAACCACGGACACGAAAGAAACGCAGCCATACCATTACCAGCTACTCGAAACTCAGAACAGTTCATACGGGGGCAGAGCTAACACAAAGTTCATATCCAGCTTGAGGCCTACACAAAACTGAACATGATCCTGGCACAGAACACGGATGGCGCGCATCTACTTATTCAGGGTTCCGTCGAATCCTCTGCCCACCTCTACTATTTGTGGGAGAGTACCCCCAGTACATATGAGAAAGGCTGTCGAACTCCAGGAACAAAACTGAACAGGAAAAACAAAGGAGGATTTCCCTGTAAGCCAACGAACTTGCAAGTGCGGCGCCCCAGGCACCGTGGAGACATCATCAGCGAGACCATCTCGAAACAGAACACGACCCTACAGATAGAAGCTAGCAATTTGTACAGTCTTCCTTGCATGTGGAGACCGGTAGTCTCTGGCAAGGAGAAGATACGCACCTCGCAGGTCCTGAAAAGAGCAGTACAATGTGTTAGTTAGAACTTGGAACCAAACATCAGTACTACTAGCTTTAAGAAGCCTTCGATTGCAAGAAAGATAACGATAAAAAAATTAGACACATCACAGCAGGTTTGCACATTGTAACTGAACTAGGTAAGAAACCAGAAACACAACACAAAGGTTCATAGGAAATAGCAAGTGTTGTCTAGCCATAGAACATTTTACTATTTGCTGATAGGCAAGATCATTTTTTCCATGACTTCAGTTACATGACTAGCAATGAACAAAAATCGCATTTCATGGCAAACTGTGGAGGCACTACTACTACATGTCGTATTGCTGTTATTAGCATTAGATATTATTAACAAGTGGAACATTCTAACCCAAAGTAGCCTCAACTATTATAAAGAAAGTTATTAGTAGGGAAAGCCAGGTGCAATACACGTCAGGCTACAACTAGCTCTTCATAGAATGACCAACCCAAATAAAAGGATATGATCTCTAAACACTAGCGATGCTGATATCAACGCCTATGAAGACAGAATTCTTCATAATTAGAAAATCTGAAGGTGTTGCTTCAAGAACAGACTGTTAAAATTGGCACCTATCACAACCTTAAAATATGCAGTATGCTTTACTGTCATAACTATCATTTTTGAAAAGATACTCTCCATTGAACAGTGCACACTGCATATGAGTCGAATGTTTGAGACAGAGCTAGTACTGTACTGCAGTAGTAGGAACGTCTCATGCATTTATGGAAACCTAAAATATAAACCCAAACAATCACAAATTATTGTATGAGACCACCTAGGCTTTTGTATTCATTTTGTACTACTTGACACCAATGTGTCAAAGATACATGTGTGTCATCCTTGCATATGGGGAACGCTAGCCTTAGCTGTTATATTCCAATTGAAGCATTCCAATTTTATAATACAAATAAGGTAGAAGAATCTACCTTTCATGTCAAGAAAGTCAACAACTTTTAGGGGTAATTAGTCTTTATGTGCGATTAGTTTGCTGATAAGTTCCATCTTGCCAGGTAGGTTAATCGAAATGCATTCAACTAAAATGCAATTAAGTGCACTGCAGGGTAATGGCACTAAAGTTGCAGGGAACATTGCTAGCAACCTAAATGATGATGAAATAAGCAACTGAAACAAACAACCACTGGTTCTACTAAACCCAATGTAGCCTCAGATTATTATATGAGGAAGCTAGATTCTTCCAGTTTTTAGTTTTTATTATCACTTGACACCGAAAAATACTAACATTTGAAGGATGCAAGGAGACAGACAAGTAGTCTTTATCCAGATCAGCTTGTGATACTGATAAGTTGAAGTGTTTAACCATGAACAACAACACGAGAATCACTTCTAATTGCTTTCTCATAGCCTAAACAAAAAGCTGCTTAATCCACAAATAAGTAGTTACTTAGCTTGCTAGAATCATTGTATCGATCAAGTCTATGGTGCTTTTAAGGAGGCACTAGCCAAGTTGCTAATCAAAATGCATCCAACTTGTTAGCCAAGTCGCTAGCAAGTTAAATGATGAATGAAATAAGCAAGTGAAACAAACAGCCATTGGTTCTGAACCAAAATGAACCCAGATTATAGTATGAAGCAGCAAGGATGATTGGAACATAAAAGTAGTCTTAATCCCACTCAGTTTGTGATACTGATAAGTTTAACCATGCACAACCACATTAAAATGAGTTCTAAGTGCTCTCTCATAAAATCATGTTTTACTTTTACTCACAATCAAAGCTACTTGATCCACAAAAAGGGTTGTTACTTATCTTTCTAGTATCATTGTATATTTGTATTGATTAAGTCTATGGTGCTAAGAGGCAGTAGCCAAGTTGCTAAATTACATCACCCTAGAATGCAGCAACTTAAATGCAAATCAGGATAACTGTTCAATAACACAAGAACTGAGGTATGCTCTTACCAGAAGAACATAGGCAGCACAAGCTTCTGCCCTCTACCCTCATGAATGTCTAAAGCTTAGAATAGCAAATCTAACATAACTAACCTTCACTTCTGTTCAGAATTTGGCTATTACCAGAAGACTATAAGACAGCACAAGCATCTGCCCTTTACAGTCATGAGTATACACTATTTCACAGGATGTTAACGATACTGAAAGGCCAAAATTGAGCAATCGTCCTGGAATGGTCTTGCTAGAAAAGAATGTCTAGAATGGTTTTGCTAGAAAAGAGTGTCTAGAAATAGCAAAAGGAGCATAGCTCACCTTCATCTCTGTTCAGAATTCGGCAAACAGCCCGAAGGCATTGAACCCCCACAGGCTGGGGGCATCGTAGATCCAGATTTTGCAGTCCCTATGCACTGAACATTAGGGAACTCACCGGCGCCCTGTCGAAACACCTGACCACGCATGGCGGCATCATCGCCCATGGTCCTCATCTGCATGCCCGGATTGCAGTAGAGCTGATCGTTGCATCTGAAATCGCAGGAGCTCATGACCTGGGCTGCGTCAACACCCCCAGCAGGGACCAAATCGGCGGCGCTCTTCGCGACGGGCCGGCCGTACGGGAAGGCGCCGATCTCCCCCTCGATCCTGCCCCTGATGTCGACGAGCAGGCAGCGGAGCCTGGCGACCTCGGCCTCGAGCGCGGCGTGGCTCTGGACCTTCCTCATGAGCTGCTTGTTGAGGGCCTTGAGGTGGACCACCTCCTCCTCCAGCAGCGCCGTGTGCGCTTTCTTCTTCTCGCGGTACTTGCGCACTGCGGCGCGGTTGCCCGAGGGGCGGCGCTTCTTGGAGGCGGCGCCGTCGGCGGCGGAGGGGGACTCGGCGCCGTCGGAGGAGGCCGAGACGACCTTGGTGTGGACGTGGACGCAGGTGTGGGTGTGCGAGAGGTCGTGCGCCGGCGGGTTGCAGGTGTGGGTGTGCGTGCAGGCGAGGTGCTCCGTGTCCTTGAGGATGTCGTCGAAGTAGCTGTCCATGGAACAGCCGCCGGGGGCGTCGCTACCGATGCCTGGGCACAGGTACGTGTCCGGGTTCGAGAAATCGAGGTCCCCGTCGTCCATGGCCGCGGGCGAGAGAACGCGGCCGGACGCAGGCGTGTTCCGGCGTGTTGCAGGATGCGGCGGCGCGGCGCGAGGGGACAGAGAGAATTGGGGGGATTCACGGGTGCTCGCGATGGGAGGCTGGGGGAAATATCAGCCGCCGGGAGATGGACGGAGGAGAACGATCTGACTTAGGTGTGCCTTTTCGTCGCTTATTAAATTTGGGTAAACACTCCCTATCGTGGTCCAACGGGGCCAGACCGATTCCATATTATTATTTGTCGAACGTGCAAACACCCTACAAAATTGTAAAAAGATGTAATAGTTTTTTTAATAGACTTGTATTGCTTCTACTCTCTCCAATCCATATTATTTGCTAGATACATTCATTTTAACAATAAGTAATATGAAACGAAGGGAGTACTTTTTTAAACCCAGTACACTGTTGAACCTCAAACTTACACTCACCTCTATGAACGCTCGCATGCACATTCGACTCTTATGAGCACCTCCGAAAACCGAGTCCGAGAGACTGATCCGGTGGTCCTTGATATTGATCAAGTCACCGCGGATGACTAGCTATCGATGGAAACATCGTTTCTCACCGGAGAATATTCTTTCTTTTATGAGACAATAAAGCGTCAAATCTAGAGTTTCAACTCTAGTAGGCTGAGATACCATTATCCACCTAACCATCTAACCACAGATTGGTTCGCAAACTGTATTACTCAAACATTAGGCATTATAATGGTTCTAAGGCCTTGTTTGGATACAACGTTTTAACAGAACCCGTTTAGCCTATTCTCACGTAACCGTCTAACAAACAAACACTCTGTTTGAATGTGCGATTGATAAGGAAAACCTGATTTCCACAATCCACGGAATCTAAATTTTAGGAAAAATAGATATCCGTTGTTTTTGTGGAAAAGCGTTCACTCGAGAACGATTGCAGCTACTTCCTCCATTTAGAAATATAAGATATGTTAGACCATTGAAGCTAATGTATCTATATATCTTTTAGTATATAGGTTCAAACAAATCTACATATTAAAAGTTGTCTATATATATTTACTTCACAAATAAAAAATATAACCTAAAATATCTTATATTTTCAAACGGAGTGAATACCACTTGTCAACCATATTGTTACTCAACAAACTTACCAAACAGGATTTTTCCGTATACCTCTTGTCAACCATATTGTTACTAGTACTGGTTTTTCGTAAATTATTCCCAAAACAAGATTTTCTAAAACGTAGAGGCAAAACTCTCGATCATCCGAACAAGCACGTGTTGGTTAGTCCCTCTAAACCTCAAGACAAACACACAATCATACGAGAGCTACTTCTAGCACATGAAGCCATAAAATGACTACTAGAATTTTGACTTCTACGGACATGAGTAATACAAATCTCGAACCTGAAGCAAAGATTTGATCTCCTTTACGATCATCGTGTTAACTGATCTATCAATCTCTTTTCTATTCAAATGTTTTGATATCTCCAAGCATTCTGTCTCCACCATCAACGACACGTTATTCCAATGTAGGGCAAGGGAGAGTCCTCCTTGAACAGCCATGAGATCGGCTCCTAGGGCACTTCTGTAGGATGTAAGCTGACGGGTCAAAGGTAGGATTAACGTACAATATCATCTATAAGTACAACGCCAGCAAGTGCATTTTTTGCATTGAGAAAGGTTCCATCGGTATTCAATTTAGGCTAGCCAGAAGGTAGAGGGCACCATTGCAGGTCATTCGGTATACGCACACCCACGGTAGGGTGAAACTCTTTCAGTGTCGGGTTGAGTATAAACTTTCCTTTTAGAATATCTTCTTTAGGGTGGAATGTAATTTGAATCAAGGACTCCAAATAATTGACCAAGATCTTCTTTGAAGCTTCAACCAGTGGTGCAGTTTTTCGTGAATAACCTCGTTCCTCACATGCCATATTGATAATCTCCAAGAGGAGGGAATCACTGTGCACAATTTGATAAGTATTTGAGTGTTGAACCCACGAGGAGCCGAAGGTAAACTATCTATTCTTTAAATTCCTATAATCCACTTATATGATCTTTCTTGTAAAGCAATGGACTAGAGTGTGTAAGGTATTTTTTACGTCTAACTAGAAAACTATAGGGTGTTGAAAGTAATAGCAGGAAGTAAATACTACAAGTAAAGTAAAGGAGAAGCAGGTAACTCAAGGGAGCAAGTGTTTAGATAAATTTTTATTTTATTTGTTTGGTTATCAAAATTAGTGAAACACGTGGATAGTTATTTTATTGTTGTTTTCTAGAGAGGAGTCATAAATAGATGCAGCCGTGTTAGCAGCAATTAAACCCCTAGTGATTAATTCCAAGGCTATTTTCGAGCAAGCAAGTGAGTTATTAATACATAAAGTCCAACCATCATTGTAAGTTTCAAGGTCCCCATAACTTATACCCCCGTTAGTTAACCATGAATTAACATAGCATACATATTTAAGACTTGGGATATGGTTTCCGTCAATCTCCGGCCATTCCTCCTATCAACGTGCAACGATGACAAACTTATACATTCCTCTACATATGTGTGCACTCATATATCAGTACATAAGACCATCATAGAAGATAGCATATACTTGTATGCAACCAGCAATGAACTATTTTGCAATTTCCATAAACAGAACACTACTCAAACATAGACATAAAGATACAATAGATCATGAAAAAACAATAGATTGCATCACACACCATGTTTGTCAAAACATTACAGTAGATGGATGGAGATGATCTCGCTGTAGATATTGATGATAACCACACCGAAGGGGGTTGGATCCCACCGGAGGCGATTCCAGTAGCGTTTCCTCCCTCTGATCTCCGCCAACGGCAGACTACAAACCCTTTGTTCATGTGTTTTTATCTTCGCATTCGTATGTTCGGAGATCATGTCAAGAACACTTTTTTATAGAAGGTTTTAGGTCAAGACGAAGAGGATAGCGGTGGAATCGACGATATCCGAGCAACAAGGCCCAAATGAGGGTAGGTGGCATGGCCTGCATAGTACCCCGCGCCACTGGGACTCTTTCCCATCCCATTAAGCTCCTAGTGACTTCCTTTAGCCTGCTAGAAGCTACTCGAAAATTCTGAAGCATGCTCTCTGACCTTGCCCTTTTTGGAGTCTCGTAGCTCCTTTAAAGTCAAAAATACTAACAAAGGTATTTTCTGCTAGACAGAGCTAGAACTAAAGAAGAGGGAATTGTTTATAAAATCCCCCAGAACAATGTAAAACATGGATATAACATTATATAAGATAGAAATAATGGAATATGTGTCAATAAACTGCAAAGTTCTTGTATGAATTTTACATTCATCGATATCCCGAAGCTTAACCTATGCTCGTCCTCGAGCATAAAGGTGGTAAAACTAAACATGGAGTTTGAAGTTTGTTGCAATGTTGAATATCATAAGTCATGATCAGTGCTACACAAAGCTAAATAGTTCATTCTTTAAGGAATAGCAACAATAAAATAAGCTATGAAGTGATATCTCTTATGTACTTATATATATGCTTAACAATAAGTTAACTTGCATAAAACAAATGAAAGTACTATGGACCATTAAGAATATAAAAGTGCAAAATAAAAGTAAATCCTATACTGGTATTAGAATCATCCTTTCACTTCTTTTTTCTTCTTTCCTAAAAACTTGAGGAATAGAAAGTAGCGAGATTAAACATGTATAATAATTTGCATACTCCAAACCTTCATTACTTGATGGCATGTTGTAGATCAATGGTTTCCATTATACCTATCATCAACATCTTAACATTATGATTGATTTTGCAAAAGAGATAAACTTTCATAGGATAACTAACTAAAGGAAGAGAATAGGAACAAGAAATACATGAATTCAACCATTCTTTGAATAGCTTAACACTTTCACCACAAATCATGGTATTAGTCAATGGTCTCATTATGATTTTTTTATTGTACTCAATAGTCTCCTAGGCTTGCACCGAAAGACCATCACCGTATATATATGTGAGGGTGACGATCGATTGAACTTAAGCACACAGCCGAAAAATTCAATACGATCTACTTGTTATCCTCAAACCTTTATTATTGCTTCTTTTTTGGGTGACTTAGCGGTTTTGAATGATCGATGACCAAGTTAGGATGACTAGCTCAGCTAGTAGTCATCAAAATCTCATACCGGGACACTCCCGAGAAACCGAGGCTTTTGGTTCCAAAAGTACGAGTTTATTGTCTTGTGTATCGCCTTGTAAGTTCATCCTCTTGGAAATGCATTGAGATGCATCACCCTTTCTCATACGGGTAACCCGGGTAACATTCTTACATATTAGTAGGTCAAACATATTGACGACTCCTGAAATTTGTCCGGGTGTGTGACCCCGTTTAAAGCGTAACACACTCACCTGTACCTACCAATTCCCTTGGCTTTCGTTCCTATAGGATTCAATGGCGCAAGCATACCAATCCTCCATTTTTCTATCCGTCCATTTTTCCTATCCCATTAATTAAACGAACCTCAGACTATTGTACGAGGCAGGTAGGCCCTTGCAGTCTTTACTTTTTAGTATTACTTAATACCAGTAAAACAATTAACATGTTTTATATCTAAATAGAAACACCCTACTATCTGATTTCTTTCAACATACAAGTATGTTACCACTAACCTATATCTCACATTTTTTTCTATTTTAAACAACAAATATTTGTTTTCCGGTCTTCTCCGTTAGTCTGTAACCTTGCATCGACTAACACCGTGCTTCCATCTCTCAATGAATGTCCACAACAGTCCACGTCTCTAACAAATAGCATAGTTGCATCTCTTTTCCCCCTTCCTTCTCTCGCTCTGCTACAGTTCCTGAGAAGGCGTCTTTGGCCTCTCCTCGTCCTAGCCGGGAGTAGCTTGCGGAGATGGATAGGAGTGGCGCCGAGTAGAAAGGGTTAGGTTTTTAATTTGGTTTTTATTTGTGGGATTCTTGCCCGTAGGCTTGTCTTTTCGAGATCTTTGCAGCCAGATCTAGGGACTAGGGTATCATCCCGCTGTTCATGAGCTCCGATGGCCGGAGGAGGTGACAATGATGGCGAGCGCGGCAACCTCCAATAAATTTGCGTTGTATCCTAGCGTCCTTGAAGTGGAGGGAGATGGTGTTGTGGAGTTTCTTTTGGCTGGCCGTGGCGGCGAGGAGAAACCGCGAATCGGCGAAGCTTCCTTCACGGAGTTGGCGGCGGTTGCCGCCTCCTTCCGCCTGCTGTGGAGATGAGAGGAAGAGGTGGAGCGAGTCCGGCTCAATCTCTCTGTTGAGGCACCGTGTCTGGCACCGTCTTTGTCTTCTTGGTGGCTTTGCTTCTTCGTCCTTCATCTCAGTCGGCCGTGGCAGCAAGGAAGCGGATGCTGGTTCCTAGAGGTGGCGCCGAGGGTCTCTGGTGTCTACACCCTCTTCAACAATTTTCTCAGCGACGATGATGGTGCGCCGCCGCTATTGTTGGAGGGCCTACCTTCCCACGCCCTCCGGGAGCTACGCTCGTTGGTGTTCATCAGCAGGGGCTCGAAGACGACGACGAGTTCCGTCCCGCCTATGCACCTTCTAGTCGAAAGACGACCTTTCTTTCACCCTCCAGTCTGGAGGCCTTGTCCAGTGTCTCTCGACAACGTTGAGGAGGCCGCCGATCGAACCAAGAAGACCAGTGCCATGATTGCGTTTTTTCTTTCATCTTCAAGGTCCTTTTTGCAAATGCTTCCTTAGATGCTAGGTTAGCCCGGGCTATAGACGCAAAGGAGGACCTGTTTATAATTTTGTACACACCTTCTATTTGCAGCTTCTAGGCCTCCCCGTGGGGGGAAAAAGCAGTCTACGTCTCCTCCTTTGCTCGACATTTCCAAGAAAACGAGACGGCCGAGAGTGACTAGGGTAGGCAGGCGGACATCGCATCTTAAATCGCTTACCTATATTGCCCACCACGGCACCACTCAACCACGACTCTCTGGTCAGCTGGCCTTCTCCATCCACATTTTTCTGCCCCATCAGCTTTGTAGTCTGCACTGCTATTACTAAATCTATTCCTACGTGGCCTCTCCGTACAGAGACAGAACTTTGTCATCTCCACCGTGGAAAAAAAAAGACACCCAGCAACCGCAAGGAGACGGTGGCTGGCTTAAATTACGATGATGAGTCGATCTCTTGGTATTTCCCATACAAAATCGACTTTCTGCGCTTTGACTGTTATAGGGAGTCATATGCGCTTTGATTTGTCTCTAAAACCACACCAACGAATACGAAAAACGCTTGATTCCAAGAGATCCATCGGACACATGACTCCATGTGCCGTCAGCCGATGTTAGGCGCACTACCGGGCCGAGGTAGGACAGGAATAACCTTATGTTTACTTTGAAACATAGCCGCCGCCTCATCATCACAAAAAAGACACCGGAACTGTCTAAACTGAAAACGTGAACCTTCCCGGCGGCGAGATGCCGTGGTCCGCCACACCACCACGGCGCACCAATGCCACGGGAGGCGGAGCGGATTGGCGGCATCGCCGTTGAGAGGGACGAAACCTTAGATGGGGTTTAAAGTCACCGCCACCTCTTTCATGCCATAATAGCAGGAGTCTTTCACTAGCAACTACCCGTTCTTCAAATTTTGTTGGTTAGTTCGTTTCAGTTCACGTTTTCTACACAAAGACCCTTCTTTCAAATTCTACTTACCTGCGGAAGCTTCTGTATGCGTACATTGGCTGTCTATGCAAGGTAAGCATACCATTGTTCACTACAGGAATGGGAAGCAACGCCGACGGCCGAACATCGGGCCGTCGGCGTAGCCATCGTCTAGGCCAGCTCCGCCAAGCAGTCGTCGGCGTAGAATTGCCCTCGGCATATCCTATGCTACGCCGACGGCTGCCCTCGGCGTAGCTATTTTTTATTTTATCTCATTAAACTTTGAAAAATCATAACTAAATCATTCTAATTCGCAAATAATATATTAAAATTTGCAGAAAAATATGACCTATCTATCTACACTCAAATATTACACATTTATAAATAAAAATTAGGTAAAACATAAGACATTATATATAGTTTAAAACGGGCATAAAAAAATCAAAAATGATCGAAACAATGCATAACCTTCGCGTGGTGTTATGTTATGTGACATAGTTAGAAGGAAAAATATCAAACTTGGTATATTGATTATGTCTCAAAGAAACCTTCACAAAATGACCTATCTCATTCGAGGTTTCTTGGCTTTCGGGTCAAATGACCAATGTTATGGCTAGAATCAAGGCATAGTTTGTGATAATGTGCCCATATTGTGCATACACATGCATCATGGGATGGCGAACAATGTTGCAGGAGAAAGTTTTCCTTTTCGTCGCACCAAAAAGCCATTTCCCATTTTCTGAGCACAAAAAACGGACGATTTTGTAAAGCAACCACCAAATGGCTAATTCAAAATGGTACCACCATATTTTACAAAAATACTATACCACCTTATATATAAAATATACCAATAGGGGAATCCGAAACCTTTCCGTCCACCTCTGGTGAAAAAGACAAATTCCTGCCGAATCGGTAGAAAGTGGGTCAGATATGAACTACAGGTACATGATCCGATGCTCATGTTTTTTTACAAAAATCATTTTTAGGTTCATAATATGCTATTTTATCAAAGATCCAATGCAAGTTTAGTGAGGCTCGGCCCCGAGCTAAGAATCTTCATGCCCGCCGTTCGACAAAGTTTGACGATAGTTTAAAACGGGCATAAAAAATTCAAAAACGATCGAAACGATGCGAAACCTTCGCGTGGTGTCATATTATGTGATATAGTTATAAGTAAAAATATTAAACTTGATATATTGATTATGTCTCAAAAAAACCTTCACAAAATGACCTATCTCATTCGAGGTTTCTTGGCTTTCGGGTCAAATGACCAATGTTATGGCTAGAATCAAGGCATAGTTTGTGATAATGTGTCCATATTGTGCATAAATATGCATCATGGGATGGCGAACAATGTTGCAGGAGGAAATTTTCCTTTTCGTCGCACCAAAAAGCCATTTCCCATTTTCTGAGCACAAAAAACGGACGATTTTATGAAGCAACCACCAAATGGCTAATTCAAAATGGTACCACCACATTTTACAAAAATACTATACCACCTTATATAGAAAATGTCCCAACAGGGGAATTCGAAACCTTTCCGTCCACCTCTGATAAAAAAGACAAATTCCTGCTGAATCGGCAGGAAGTGGGTCAGATATGAACTACAGGTACATGATCCGATGCTCATGTTTTTTTACAAAAATCATTTTTAGGTTCACAATATGCTATTTTATCAAAGATCCAATGCAAGTTTAGCGAGGCTCGGCCCCGAGCTAAGAATCTTCATGCCCGCCGTTCGACAAAGTTTGACGATAGTTTAAAACGGGCATAAAAATTCAAAAACGATCGAAACAATGCGAAACCTTCGCGCGGTGTCATATTATGTGACATAGTTATAAGTAAAAATATTAAACTTGATATATTGATTATGTCTCAAAAAACCCTTCACAACATGACCTATCTCATTCGAGGTTTCTTGGCTTTCGTCAAATGACCAATGTTATGGCTAGAATCAAGGCATAGTTTGTGATAATGTTCCCATATTGTGCATACACATGCATCATGGTATGGCGAACAATGTTGCAGAGGAAGTTTTCCTTTTCGTCGTACCAAAAAGTCATTTCCATTTTCCGAGCATAAAAAGCAGACGATTTTGTGAAGCAACCACCAAATGGATAATTCAAAATGCTACTACCATATTTTACTAAAATAATATACCACCTTATATGGACAATGTCCCAACAGGGGGTTCCGAAACCTTTCCATCCACCTTTGGTGAAAAAGACAAATTCCTGCCGAATCGGCAGGAATAGGGTCAGATATGAACTACATGTACATGATACGATGCTCATGTTTTTTTACAAAAATCATTTTTAGGTTCATAATATGCTATTTTATCAAAGATTCAATGCAAGTTTTCCTTTTCATCGCACCAAAAAGCCATTTTTCATTATCCGAGCGCAAAAAGGGAATTTTCTAAAGTAACCACCAAATAGATAATTCAAAAACGGAGGGTTTGTGATTAGTTGATATGGATATCATATTTGGATTCCTCTCATTTTTCTGATCAATTTAGACATATTATTTGTTAAATTCCGATTTATAGATTTAAAGATATTAATTATTCCATATTAAATAGAAAAATACAAAAAAGTAAAATTATTATATTTTTATTTGAACTCAATAATATTTTTACTTATTCATTAATGTTTATTTAAATAATTGTTTGTAATTTCAAAAATACAAACATGTGACATGTTGATATAAGGGTTAATAGGATTGATATCATAGTATTGACAAGAATGTATGAATTACTTTGCGGAAACAGATTCTGAAGGAACGAGGAAGTTAAACATGCTGGAGCTGGAGTAGTATTAGGATGGGTGACCTTCCGGGAAGTTCAACCAAGACTGCAATTTAATTAAATATTAAGTGTAATTAGTGTTAAAAATGTTCAAAGTGAGAGATTAACGAGTCAAACAATTCAAAGATTCAAAAATTAAGAAAAAAATAAAATAAAAAATTTATTTTTTTTAAATATTTTTGCAACCTGTCGACAAGATATGCCGACGGCCTCTACGCCGACGGCATTGCCCTCGGCGTATGCTTGCCGTCGGCGTAGCATACGCCGACGGCATTTTGATACGCCGACAGCCTCTATGTGCTCCGCCGAGGGAGCCCTTTGCCGAGGAGGCTACGCCGAGGGCAGCCGTCGGCGTAGCATACGCCGAGGGCATTTTAGGCTACGCCGACGGCTTTTTGTCCTCGGCGTAGCGCACGCGTCCTGTAGTGGTTCAGCAAAAGACCAGCTTTATAGTCAATAAAAATAATCCGAAGTCAGCATTCATTTCTTCCCTTTTTAGCTTCCACACAATCTGTAGTTTTAGAGCTTTTCTTCAAGACTCTCATGCATGCTTCGTTGTAGTAAAAAAAAGGAAGGGCGTAATGCTCCATGGGGATGAAAGTAAGTTTGTGAGTCTGAGACAGACCGATGCAGCTAGCGGGTAATGTTTGTTTATTATTCTCTGTTCAAAATAATGGTTATGTCTTTCCCTTTGATGCTAAATTTATTTTTACATGCACAAAAGCTAGGTGTAACTTACTTTTTTTCTTCTGGTATGTCATATCCACTCCTTTTCAATGTTTTTATTTTACTAACTTAAATTTCTTAACAGTCTAGATTAAAATCAACTATACTCTGCTACAGGAGAGCGTCACACAATAAAAGAAGATGCTGATCCTTTTGGAACATTTTTTTTTTTCCAGAAGGTCCATGAAATCTAAGGGAGCTCAAATGCACCTTCTGGACTATCTTATGCCTTTGCTCTCAACCTGGTACATCCGTACATGGACCGTGGTTATTTCTAGTCTAGGGATAATAATTTTAAGCTGGTGCTTCGCTCTTCTGCAATGTTTCAGAAAAGTAACATTTTTGTCCTATGATTAGTATCACTTTACTAAGATTTTATTATCTTTGACTCATTCATGTTTTTATCAAATATGAATTTTTTTCCTCTTTCTTTTTCGCATGGCTAATTTCCAATTAAGTTTTGCGATGTATCATTTTACTAAGATTTTATTATCTTTGACTCATTTGTGTTTTTTTTTATCAAATATGAATTTTATTTCCTATTTCTTTTTTGCCAATGATCATTTTTAGAATACTGCCATTCGCCTGCGTGGAAGCACACAAGATGTCCCACCCGTTATATTGCATATAGTGTGCATGCAGTAAATCAACATGAACTTCAAATGCTCATCGACAAATGGGATGCTCAAGTTATCTCAGGGACGTTGCACTTAGGGACCAAGTTGGACTCATTATCTTTTTCTTATTTATCATGGTAAGCAGACTCCGAGAGTTGTGTTTGTCACACCTCATGATCAAACTTTCTATACAACCAACTATAATGCCTAATGTACCTCAAAGTGGATTTTCAAATGTTCTAATTTTATTCTCAATATATTTATTTCTATAATTTCCGCAGCAACGTGCGGGGTATTATCTAGTTTCATAAGAATGGATGACAACATAGTCTTTACCCCGGTGATACTGACAAGTTTAACCATGCACAACCACACAAGAATTGAGTTCTAATTGCTTTCTCATAAAACCATGTGTTACTTAAAGAAAAGTAGTAGCTTCGCTTTCTAGTACTAGCATTGTAGTATCGATCAAGTCTACTGTGCTATCAATGAGGCAGTAGCCAAGTTGCTAAATCAAAATGCATCCGACAAAAATGCAACTTAAGTGCAGTGCAGAATAGTCGATCGACAACTCAAGAATTGAAGCATCCTCTTATTTATCAGAAAACTATAGACACCTCATGATGACTTGGCTTGATTCCAGAGGATGCAAACATATTGAAAGGCAGTCAAGCAATTTTACCTAGAAGAATGTTTTCCTAAGAAAGAATGTCAGCAAAACATAATTAACCTTCACTTCTCTTCAGATTTGGCAAACATCCTGGAGGCATTGTGGATCCAGATTTCGCAGCCCCCGTGCACTGAACATTCACGAAATCAGCGGTGCCCTGTTGAAAAACCTGAGCACCCATAGTGCCATCATCTCCCATGCTCCTCATCTGCATCCCCGGATTGCAGTAGAGCTGATCGTTGCATCTGAAATCGCAGGAGCTCATGACCTGGGCGGCGCGACCAGCAAGGTCAACACCGCCACCACCAGGGACCAAATCGGCGACGCTCTTCGTGGCGGGCCGGCCGTACGGGAAAGCGCCCATCTCCCCCTCGATCCTGCCCCTGATGTCGACGAGCAGGCAGCGGAGCCTGGCGACCTCGGCCTCGAGCGCGGCGTGGCTCTGGACCTTAAGCGTGAGCTGCTTGTTGAGGGCCTTGAGGTGGATCACCTCCTCCTCAAGCAGCGCCGTGTGGGCCTTCTTCTTCTCCCGGTACTTGCGCACGGCGGCGCGGTTGCCCGAGGGGCGACCCTTCTTGGAGGCGGAGGGGGACTCGGCGCCGTCCGAGGAGGCCGAGACGAACTTGGTGTGGACGTGGACGCAGGTGTGAGTGTGCGAGAGGTCGTGCGCCGGCGGGTTGCAGGTGTGGGTGTGCGTGCAGGCCAGGTGCTCCGTGTCCTTGAGGATGTCGTCGAAGTAGCTGTCCATGGAACAACCGCCGGGGCCGTCGCTACCGATGCCTGGGCACAGGTACGTCTCCGGGTTCGAGAAATCGAGGTCCCCGTCGTCCATGGCCGCGACAAGCAGCGGCGACCGGAAAACACGCGCTGCAGATGCGCTTCGGCGGACCCGGCGTTGCGGCGGCGGCGGCGGCGCCGGCGCGGAGGGGAAGAGAATTTTTTGGGGGCTGGGGGGATTTGGTGTGGTGGGTTGATCGGTGCGCGTGATGGGAGGGAGGTGAGTGAGGACAAATATCAGCCGCCAGGAGATGGACGGTGGAGAACGACCCGACGCCGCTTTTGATTTTTCTTTTGCAGTTTATATGTGAACTGTTGCTTGGAAGTGAAGGTTTATACAGTCAAACAAAACCAAATAGTAACTACATATGTATCAGCAAATATAACATTGTTGAGATTCTTCTTCCGTAACAAGAAAACACTTGGTAGAGGGTGTGTGAGAGATAAAAATACACAAAGCGGTGGTAAGAGCATTTCTAGCAGATCCAAGATAAACCAAACCCGAATAATTAGTATGGGGGATCGTCAATCGCATATCCTCTTCTATATCTCTTCGGACAGAACATGTCTTAAATCTCCGAACTAGATATTTTAAAAAATAAATTCGTGGGAAGTGTCTAGATACGATTTCATAGATAGATAGGAGTTCATACACAGTGAGTTCTTCATTTACACATACCGATTCTAAAAAATCTACATGAGGAGGCGTCATAAAACCTAACCCTAAATAAGGTGGCGGTGACAGCACATCACCGGGACCAAAATACGGTGGCGTTCAAATATGTCGAATGGAAATTAGTTGAGGAAAGGCTACAGAAAAAGGCCCAGTAGTTGAAAAGGAAAATTACTATATCTAAGCGACTCATCAATTTAGTATTTACCAATATGGTACTGTATATTATATCTTTTGTCTCTCTTTCCAAAGGAGTCTTGAAAAAGTTAGATTATTTTTCTCTATATTCTTTTGGCAAAAAGATAGTGAGAAAAAGAAATATCGACTGACAAAATGAAGTGTTATTTGTCATCCAAAGGACCAACATGAACTAGGTATACATGACTTGGAGGTCAAAAATATTGCTCTACTAGGTAAGTGGTTGTTCAAACTACCTACTGAAGATGGTATATGGCAAACCCTCCTACAGAGGAAATATGTTGACTCAAAAGCGTTATCTCAAGTGCTTTGAAAGTCTGGAGATTCGTACTGATGAGTACGAAGAAACATTTTTTTTAGATTCGACACTTTCTCTATTAGGGATGGATCGGAGGTTAGGTTCTGGAAAGACAAGTTGCTAGGTTATGCTACACTCTGAGAATAGTATCCTGCTCTATACAACATTGTTTGACATAAAGGGGATACCATTGCCTGGGTTCTAGAATCCTCCCCTCCTAATGTGTCATTTAAGAGGACCTTATTCGGAACTAGACTTGCATCATGGAATGCTTTGTTACAATGTTTAACTATGGTGCATCTCTATAATGGTCCCGATCAGTTCCGTTGGAATTTACTTAATAATGAAACGTTCTCTGTAGATTTCATGTATAGATCTTTGATCATACCTTCTGTACCAGTTAATAATAAAAACAAAATTGGAAGAAGATACCATTAAAGTAAAAAATATCCGTCAAGGTGTCATACTAACAAAGGACAACATTGTTAGAAGAATTGGCAAGGAAGTAAACAACGTGTTTTTTATCATCACGATGAAAAGACAATTAAATATCTTTCTTCCAGCGCACAAATTCGCTAGAACTATATGGTCAATCATCCAGGTAGCTTCTAGACTATGTCCCGCTCGTAGCGTTGCAAATATATTTGACAATTGACTACATGGGATAGATTTTAAGTACAGAACTCTTATCGGGGTGGAAGCACTTGCTGTTATCTGATCGCTATCGTTGTGTAGAAACTGAAGCACTATGCACACGACAACTGCTTAGACGAATCCTGCACGACGCAAATCCAACAGACCCCCTTGATTTGGCCCGCAAAACGAAAGGTTCATAAGCAACATCATGTGTAAATCGTCTTGTGCATAGCATGATTCATGTAAAGAAATGACAAAATTTTTAATGATAAAATGCCTTCTCTTATGCAGGTTGTCTACCGGTGCATAGCTACGCTCTATTTGTGATCGTTTCTACATTGAGTGGAGTGTTTTACGGAGGTTTGTATACGCTTGGAGAATATGGGGGGGGATATTTTTTCCCGACATAGGTGGCAACATGATCTTCGTATTGGGTCGTCTTAGTCTTGTTTAGGCGTTATGTTGTTTCCTTGCTGATCTCCATGTAATTCATCTACAATTGTTTTTCCGGTTTCTTAACTCGTGTTGGCCGTGTGCATTTTTGGTTATACAGAGACCGAGTGTAGCACTTAAAACTCTTTAAGTAATATATCACCCATTTTAGAAAAAAAAATATAGTTACAACTTGTTGGCTCCAAAGCTACCGGAGAGTAATTTTGATCCCCTTTCTCAGATTACTATACAGTAATAAACAAAAAAAATACAGCAAGCATAAAATGGAAATAGTCTTCCATCCAGGAACATGGCAAGGCTAATGCTGAATCTGTATCAAGAGTGTGAAGTAACATGGCACCCCATCCTTTTCTTGCAGGTTATCTACTTCACCGACCCTGTGAACGAGTATACCTCATGCAGTACCTGATGGACTATGAGGACAAGAAGTTCCAGAACGTGTCCAAGGAGGGCCTGAAGCTGGGCAAGGACTCGAAGCTCAAGGACCTCAAGAAGTCCTTCAAGGAGCTGACGGACTGGTGGAAGAAGGCCCTGGGCACGGAGGGCATCGACTCGGTGAACATCAGCAACCGGCTGCACAACACCCCCTGCGTTGTCGTCACCTCCAAGTATGGCTGGAGTTAATCCTGGGCATTCCCGGTTTAAGCTGCTTTATGCAGTTTTCTGAACCCAGACCGTTTATCACAGTTTAAAACGGTTTAAGCTGGTTTAGACTGTTTATATCAGACATGAG
This sequence comes from Avena longiglumis, assembly GCA_030063025.1. Taxonomy (NCBI): domain Eukaryota; kingdom Viridiplantae; phylum Streptophyta; class Magnoliopsida; order Poales; family Poaceae; genus Avena; species Avena longiglumis. The sequence continues at coordinate 36,219,324 of CP125979.1, forward strand.
ATGCCGGTCTGCTGCGGGTCTGTTTCACGGTTTGAATGATTTGGCATCAGTCGCTATAGACAGACATACACAGGTCACTATACAACTCGTTGTACACACAGGTCGAGTTTGGTAGCAGCTTCTCGCTGTACACACAGTTTAAAATACTCACTGCAGAACTCGCTGTACACACGGTTTCTCAAGACATTCACAGCTTAAAATACTCACTGCACAACTCGCTGTACACACAGGTGGTTGTACAGGTTGCTGTACACATGCAGCAGGATATTCATCCATGATAATCTACCAGATCTCACAAACTTAACTTAATGAACAATATTCCCAGGGTTCCCAATATTCCTAGGGTTCTTTGCAACAATTAATTTGATGAAAAAAACAGTGCCAATATTCCCAGGTTTCTTTGCAACAATTAACTTAATGAACAAGTTTCTCATCTACCAGATCTCACAAACTGGAACCTCAATGATCCTTGTTAATGAGCAAATGGAACTTCAATGATCCTTGACTCCCTAGTAGGTTCCCTGTGAATGTGACAGAAACAAATGGAACTTCAATGATCCTTGACTCCCTAGTAGGTTCCCTGTGAATGTAATAGAAACAAATGGAACTTCAATTTCAACATGAAGATCAAGATCAATAAAAATCATAAAGAATATAGACAGCAGTAAAAGGGAAACCACATACCCAATTTTCTTGCCCGACATCATGCTTCTCCAAACTCCAAACCTCCAAGCTCTAATGATTTAAATAACAGGAAATTTAGTATAACTTACACGTCTAGAAAAGAACTAAGAGCTAGGATCTATTAGGATCTTGTTTTTACCTTGTGCAAGCTCTTCATACTTGTGTAAATCTGCAATTGTTTGTCGTATATCAATTTTATTGGGTGTTGATCTTAACCAACTCTGTCCACAAATCAGTGCTTCAACCATCTTCGGCGACAATGAGCTTCTTTGCGGATTAATTACTCTACTACCAGTGCTGAAGCTAGCTTCAGAAGCAATTGTTGAAACTGGAACAACCAAGACATCCTTCACAACTTTAGATAATGTTGGATATTTTATTTGCCACCTTCTCCACCAAGTTAGAATAGAGAAATCATCTGTATCCTTCTCACAAACTTCTGCCAAATATATAGCTAATTATGTATTTACTGCCTTACTTTCAATGGCTTGCAAATGTTCGAGAAAACTAGACGCCCATAAATCTCTTGGATTCTCAGCACAATCTTCAAGATCAATTTTAAGTGGAACATGAGAAATCTCACTATTACTTGGAGCTAACTCAGCTTCAGCGTACCACTCAAACAACCTTGTCAAACTATCTTCAACTTTGTGAAGGTTTTTTGCTTTCTCTCTGTCATAAATAATGGAAAAGCCATATTCCAAAAATTTAACTGTGTACCGAGGATCAAGAATAACACAATAAATAGAAATGGGTTCAATATATCATTATTATCCCAATACTTTTCAAATTTCAGCTTCATATTTTCTGCCATTGATGCTAGCCCAGGTTCTTCCTTTTTTCCACGAATCAGTTGTGTTATCTTGTTCCGCATCAGCAATAAATCATGAAAGAAGGCAGTTGATGTGACATTTATGTAGGGGTTCGTAGCATGGAAAACAAAAAATTTCTACCGCATGAACACACAATCAAGATCTAATCAATGATCAAGCCAAGATCTATCTACTAGATTGTAGCAACGAGTCAATAGAGTACTAACCCTCGAAGATCCAAAGCGGTTAACGAGAGCAGATTCTCGTGGATGATGTAGTCGTACACTCCCGACAAGATCGCGCAGACGATCCTTCTGACGCTGCGTTCCGGCAGCGCTTCCACAGTCGGTCACACGTTCGGTACTCGATGAAGACCTTCCTCTCCCTTGTTCCAAAGAAAATGGAGGTTGTAGCACTCTCGCGATTCCGCAAAGACGGCGTGGTACCGGAAGTAGAGGGAGATCTCAGGCTTCGCCTAAGCCGAGCGAGTATGGTGGACTATGAGAGAGCCTTGGTGATCTAGGGTTTAGACACACCAATTAGAAGGGCTAGGCCGGGCTAGGGCAATTAGAGGCCCCAACTCAGCTTGGGAGAAAACCAGGTCGCGGCTAGGGTTTAGGTTTAGAGGAGGCAACTTGTGTGTCAGGAGGAGCCCCGCCTCCTTATATAGGTGGAGGGAGGCGCCGGCCAAGGGGAGGGAGTCCCTCACCAACTCGGATCCCTAGTAGGCCGGCGGTGGATGAGGAACTCCTCCCCAACTCGGTTTCCCACTTCTTCTCCACTTTCCAAAATAGCCGTTTGACTTTTTAAATTGGCGTTTGACTTTTCAAACTAGGATTTGATTAAACCCTTTATTTTGTACAGCGATGACACCTAGTACATGATGCAATCATTCCAACTTGTAATGACACATTCATGTACCCTTCCCCTCCGGAGTGCCGGACATTCCGGAACCTTCTAGAACATTTCCGATGAAAACACCGGAATCATTCCCTAACTCCGAAACAGGACTTTCCTTATATGAATCTTATTCTACGGACCATTCCGGATCTCCTCGTGATATCCCGGATCCCATCCGAGACTCCGAATAACATTCGGTCTCTTACTCATCATTCCATAACTACTCAACAACATCGAATCCTTAAGTGTGTCTCCCTACGGTTCGTGAATTATGCGGACATGATCGAGACGCTTCTCCGATCAATAACCAATAGAGGAATCTGGAAATTCATATGGCTCCCACATATTTCTACGATAACTTTGCGATCGAATGAACCACTTACATACGATACCAATTTGCCTTTGTCTCACGATAGTTTACTTATCCGAGGTTTTGATCGTCGGTATCTCTGCATACCTAGTTCAACCTCGTTACTGATAAGTACTCTTTTCGCTCCCTGATATGTGATTCCTTGTGAGCCGGTCACATGCTTGCAAGCTAATTGGATGACATTCCACCGAGAGGGCCTGAGTATATCCGTCATATGGATGGACAAATCCCACTCTTGATCCATGTGCCTCAACCCATACTTTCCAAACACTCAATGCCACCTTTATAGCCACCTAGTTACGGTGTGGTGTTTGATGTCATCAAAGCATCCTTCGGGTGATGGTGATTAACATGATCTCATGGTCGAAGGAATTAGGTTACTATGTATCAGAAAGCTTATAGCAAATGAACTATATTAAATGACTTGATCTTTATGCTATGCTTACTATAGGAGTATGTCCATCACATCATTCTCCTAATGATATGACCCTGCTGTTAATAACATCTTTATGTTCATGATCAGGAAACCATGATCATATATTAACCAACAAGCTAGTTTAACAAGAGGCTTTACTAGGGACTCTTTTATGTTTACAAATCACACAAGTATTAATGTTTCCTGTTAATACAATTATAGCATGGTATGTAAACATTTATCATAAGTATGAAGGTATGATAATAACCACTTTATTATTGCCTCTTGGGCATATCTCCAACAGTCTCCCACTTGCACTAGAGTCAATAATCTAGTTTCAAACCTTTGTGTATTCAACACCTATGGCTTTCTAGTGTCGTATGTACACGATTGCTAGTGGTCAACTGATCTCCGGATCTGACACTTTCAGCTCCGTGTGTAATTGCATGTCTTTGCGTCTCTACGCATCACTCATTCTCTAATGAGATGGCTTCGTACAAATTTGGTCCTTTGGTGTGACCTTTAGTTCTTTGGGGTTAAAACATGTTGATAATATTGTCGTACAATATATCTTCAAAGTATTATCCCGCTGTGAACTACACCTAGTTTGATAACAAACTACTTGACACAAATGTCCTCTTTAGCTGCTATTATAGCAGTTATATACTTAGCCTTTTGTTGTAGTATCTGTCACAATGCCTTAACTTTGGAACTCATCCAAATCCATTATGGAACTTACTTTACATTTTATTGTGCCACCCTTAGTTTAGATTGAGATAAACTAAATTTGTACTTTGTGACAAAACTAGTATCAATGTAGTACTTTTACAATAAACTAACCATCTATTTGTCACTTCTACAAATAATATACTCTTAGTTCTTCCAAAAGATCATAAGAATATCCTTACTATTGTCCAATGATCATCTTATGAATCATTCTGGTATATGCTCATAACATTTAGAGCATAGGACATATCTGGATTTGTGCACATCACAACATGATTGATAAAATACTCTTTGTGATTTTATACATCAAGTATCAATCTATACTTGAATCTTTGTTTCAATTACCAAGTGTCAATACACTTGAATATATCATCAATATTGAACTCATTCAATCCTTTCTGTGCGACAAGAACCTTTCTTGTAGTTTCTATATTGAACTCATTCAATATATCATCTATGTACTTTTGGCACAACCATATTAGCGTCTATTGATGCCAAATATTTGGGTTTTGCCTAAGTCTTTCATCGAGATGAAATTCTTATCCTGTGTTAATAAAAGATACATTATTTCCAATCAACAATATGTCTTCCATATAATGTATTAGAAACATGTCTTAGCGCTCCCACTTAATTTCTTGCAAATTCAAGCATCTTCATCGTCTCCGATGAAATAAAACTCTTTTAACAATTTCATCATGGTGAAGATTCCAACTCCGCGATGCTTACTTCAACTATTGAAGTTTGCATATGCTTTTAGAATCCTTTGAATTAACAAAACCCTTTGTACCGTGTCATGCACACGTCCTTGGTAACCATTCTATTAAAGAACTTGTTTTGTTTATTCAACACATAACAAAATTATATGTCGTAGTTGCTACATTAATCCGTCTAGACTAAATATCGCTATGAAAGATCAAATCTTATCATAGTCAACCTTTGAACATTGTTGTGAACTCTTTCCCAACATGTCGACTATTTTATAGATGTGCAACATCTATGTCTATTTCTTTTATCGATCCAAACACAACTGTAAGGTCTTACACCTTTCTCGAGGGTCCTTCAAGTTCAAAACTTGATTTCTCGTGTATGGAACTATCACGGATTTTATGGCTTCAAGCCATTTGACGGAGTCAGGGCTCATCATCGCTTCTTTGTATGTAGTCGGATCATTATTGTCAAATAATGATTTAACTCTCAAATCTTGGTATTTGATTGTTTACCCGACCTACTTGGTTCAATAGAAACTTTGACCTTTCGTAACCACAACCTTTGAGGCACGTGAGCCATGAGCATTGTTCGCCTCCTAACACTTTTCGGTCATGTTAACTTTGCACATATAGCTAAGGTTCTTTTAACCTCATCAAAGTTCTATTGTCCCCCCACTTAACTTTTCACAGAAAATTCCTTCTCAAAGAAACTTGACATTCTAAGCGACAAACACTTTTGTCTCCGATGTTATGGAGGAACAGTTATTCGAAATAACATACAAAGACAGGTTCATCCGACTTTGGTTGCAAACATCTTTCTTATGCATAGCATACCAATGTTTAAGAAAGGACTACTTGGGTTTTATCCCAAACCATAACTTTATATGGTGTCATTTCAACGGATTATGATGAAGCTCTTTTCAGTGGAAAAACGGTAGTCTCTCAAGCTTTTAATCTTTTAAAATATAATGGCAGTTTTATGAATTACTCCTTTGATTTTACCATGCCAAACAAGGTTTTAATTTCATATCTCGAATGCTCCATACTCTTATGGTGTTTCGGGAAATGTAAATCCACGGAACGATTCCTTAAATCTTAGGTATTATGCTAAACTTGTAACTCAAATATCTTCCTTGATGATCTTATCATAAACTATTTATATTCTTGTTACAATGATTTTGCACTTCATCTTGAAAGTCTTTGAACTTTTCAAATGTTTCATACTTCATCCTTATTAAGTAAATATTCATATATTCACTCAAATTTTCGGAGAAAGCATATGAAGTTGAAATCCTTCGCTTTTGACTACACATAATGGATTTCGTACAACAATATGTACAAGTTCCAATAAGCTAGTCATTTGTTCCCTTTTGGCCTATGAACGAAGTTTTAATTATCTCTAGGAAAGTTTCACAAGCGTCATTTGATCAAAAATCAAAAGAATCCAAAATTCCATCCACATGGAGTTTCTTCCTGTTTTCTTTCCAATATAATTTAAACGGCGATGTCACTTCCTAAGCGATCTTTCAATCAATTTGTCTTTCGACATTTTTAGCACTAGTTTTATGGATGTGATTTCTCCAACGAGATTTGTGAATCATCCATCTTTTATGGGTTACGGCAATTATTTGAACAACTCTTTTATTCTCATAATACCTGATAAAACAAATCTTGAAGGCAAGATTTGATGTTTAACGAGCAACACAATAACCCTTTATTTATTCTCGATGAACATCATCACATATTCTTTTGCTAGTTACTTAGGCCATTGTAGTTCATGAATTGTGTTGTTTCGTATGACGATTCACACCAACAAATTCAATATCAAAATACTTAAGAACCACATTGTTTAATAAGCAAAGAATATAGCCATAACATGTATATCATCTATATACTTAAACTGAACAATTCTAGTCTTTTCTTTTCTGCCATATATTTATGAGAATCTCTTTCAGTATTTATTTTCTGTTTGAAAGAATCTATCAACATCAATAGTGGAGTCATACATATGACACATAGTCCAAAACGTGTATAATTAAATACCAATGTCTTTGGACTTGCACTTTGAAGTAGATCACCATCATCAAATGTTTGGTGTGCTTTCAAATTCCATTCTTTAGTAATCTCTTGGTGTAGTAAACATTTTACCTACATCAAATATTCACCCTCATCATGGAATTATCCATGATCAAGCTACTTTTAGCTTATAACGGCGAATCACGAGTATAATGTTGCTCTCCAAAACCTTTTGGAGGATTAGGACAACTAGTGTCTCCAACCTTTTGCAAATTCTCATAAAATATGAGAACATGACTTTTGCCATATTTGCAACCAAAACTTCGTTTCAGATATCACAACTCTTTCAGATCCTAGATAACCTTGATATTGAAACTATCTTTCGAATATCAAGAATCATGGAGATAAACATGATACTTATATACTAACATTGGAATTGTTACTCTTGATTTAATACCAACTATTAAACTTCATGGAGTAATCGAAACTTACTGAAAGTTTGCAATGGGACTTTTAAACTTTAGATTAACACTTCAAAACAATACGATACCAGTTTGTAAAGCAACTAACCAGAATTCTATAGTTCTATCATCTCAATTATAACTAAGCGTAAGGTGATAAACGGATGCCAATGACTACAACAACTATGCAACTTCACTTTGATTTAATTTATGATAAATAATGTTCAACTTTTAATCATATTGCCGTTGAACTCCCACTCAAAACAATATCCCTCACATTGTTTTAGTGATCACACGAACCAAATCCACCACATCAAAACCGATCATCACGAGAGTTGATGTAGCTTCAATGGCGAACAATCATCATGTTCATCATATCTACTATATGACTCATGCTTTACCTTTCGGTGATCCGTGTTCCGAGACCATGTATGTACATGCTAGGCTCGTCAAGATCAAACCTTAGTTTCCGCATGAGCAAATCTGGGTTACTCACGTTGTATACACTCGCAGAATCTAACACACCCGATCATCACGTGGTGCTTCGAAACAACGAGCTTTAGCAACGGTGCTTACTAAGGATGAACACTTTAAAACTTGAAATTGTGTGCTTGAGGGATCATCTTATAATGCTACCGTCGTCTACTAAGCAATACAAGATGCATAAAAGGATTAACATCACATGCAATTCATAATATGTGATATGATATGGCCTTTCTTCTTGTGCTTCCGATCTCCATCTTCAAGCACGAACATGATCTCCATCATCACCGACATTGCATCAAGGTCAATGACGCCGCTCCATGGTTGTCGTCCACCAGCTTCAACTATTACAACTACTTTGAATAGACACGCGGGTCTTAACAGAATTTAAAGACAACCATATGGTTTCGCCGTTGCCAACTTACAATAAGGAACATTGCATACATCAAATATAATCACAATCATGGCCATATCACATCACAGCACACCCCTGCAAAACAAAGTTAGACGCCTCTACTTTCTTTGCATGTTTTACGTGGTTTGGGGCTTTCAATAAGTGTCGTTCTAACTTACGAACAAGAACCACAACATTGATACTAGTATTGTCAATCACCCGTTGTAAATTGAATCTTAACTATGTTGGGAGAAACAGGCACCCGCAAAGCCACTTATGCAATACAAGTTGCATGTCAAGCGTGGAGCAAGTCTCATGAACGATGTCATGTAAGGTTAGCTCGGGCCCACCATCCCGCAAGATGCAAAGTACACAAGAAGCAATCGTCAACAAAAGCATCAATGCCCACAATGACCATTGTGTTCTACTCGAGCAACATATCTACATATAGACACGACTCTGATACCACTGTAGGGGTTCGTAGCATGGAAAACAAAAAATTTCTACCGCATGAACACACAATCAAGATCTAATCAATGATCAAGCCAATATCTATCTACTAGATTGTAGCAACGAGTCAATAGAGTACTAACCCTCGAAGATCCAAAGCGGTTAACGAGAGCAGATTCTCGTGGATGATGTAGTTGTACACTCCCGATCTCAAGATCGCGTAGACGATCCTTCCGCAGCGCTCATGCGGTCACACGCTCGGTGATTGATGAAGACCTTCCTCTCCTTGTTCCAAAGAAAATGGAGGTTGTAGCACTCTCCTCGTGATTCCTAAAGACGACGGCGTGATACCGGAAGTAGAGGGGAGATCTCGCAGGGCTTCGTCTTAAGCCGGAGCGAGTATGGTGGACTATGAGAGAGCCTTGGTGATCTAGGGTTTAGACACACCAATTAGAAGAGGCTAGGCCGGCAGCTAGGGCAATTAGAGGCCCCAACTCGGCTTGGGGAGAAACCCTAGGTCTGGCTAGGGTTTAGGTTTAGGAGGCAACTTGTGTGTCTAGAGGGGAGCCCCTCCTTATATAGGTGGAGGAGGGCGGCCAAGGAGGGAGTCCCTCCCAACTCGGATCCCTAGTGGGTTGGTGGAGGAGGAACGCCTCCCCAACGCGGTTTCCCACTTCTTCTCCACTTTCCAAAATAGCCGCTTGACTTTTCAAATTGGCGTTTGACTTTTCAAACTAGGATTTGATTAAACCCTTTATTTTGTACAGCGATGACACCTAGTACATGATGCAATCATTCCAACTTGTAATGACACATTCATGTACCCTTCCTCCGGAGTGCCGACATTCCGAACCTTCTAGAACATTCCCAATGAAAACACCTAATCATTCCCCAACCCGAAACAGGACTTTCCTTATATGAATCTTATTCTCGGACCATTCCGGATATCCTCGTGATATCCCGGATCCCATCCGAGACTCAACAACATTCGGTCTCTTACTCATCATTCCATAACTACTCAACAACATCAATCCTTAAGTGTGTCTCCTACGGTTCGTGAATTATGCGACATGATCGAGACACTTCTCCGATCAATAACCAATAGAGGAATCTGAAATTCATATGGCTCCCACATATTTCTACGATTACTTTGCGATCGAATGAACCACTTACATACGATACCAATTTCCTTTGTCTCACGATAGTTTACTTATCCGAGGTTTTGATCGCGGTATCTCAGATACCTAGTTCAACCTCGTTACCAATAAGTACTCTTTTCTCGCTCCGTGATATGTGATCCCTTGTGAGCCACCACATGCTTGCAAGCTAATTGGATGACATTCCACCGAGAGGGCCCGAGTATATCTATCCGTCATATGGATGGACAAATCCCACTCTTGATCCATGTGCCTCAACCCATACTTTCCAAACACTCAATGCCACCTTTATAGCCACCCAGTTACGGTGTGGTGTTTGATGTCATCAAAGCATCCTTCGGGTGATGGTGATTAACATGATCTCATGGTCGAAGGAATTAGGTTACTATGTATCAGAAAGCTTATAGCAAATGAACTATATTAAATGACTTGATCTTTATGCTATGCTTACTATAGGAGTATGTCCATCACATCATTCTCCTAATGATATGACCCTGCTGTTAATAACATCTCTATGTTCATGATCAGGAAACCATGATCATATATTAACCAACAAGCTAGTTTAACAAGAGGCTTTACTAGGGACTCTTTTATGTTTACAAATCACACAAGTATTAATGTTTCCTGTTAATACAATTATAGCGTGGTATGTAAACATTTATCATAAGTATGAAGATATGATAATACCCCCTTTATTATTGCCTCTTGGGCATATCTCCGACAATTTAGTTGTTCGGAGAATCAAACTGTCACATTGTAGAAAAGTTTGAATACAGAAATCAGTTTTCGGGCTTCCAACCAGTCATCAGCAGTGGGAGGACCGCCAACTCTTGAAAAGTATGGTGTAAAGTATTTGCATTCTTCACCTAATCTTTTGAAAGCCTTTTCAAAGGGAACTGTATCCTCGAGCATAAGGTAAGTGGAGTTCCACCTTGTGTCAACATCTGGCGAAAAGAGACCCCTCTCTCCAATCTTCTCCTTCTTCACACATTTCTTAAATAGTCTTAACCTTCCCGGGGATGATTTTACAAATAGAAGGGCAGTTCTGATTTTTGCAACAGATGGATTACTACCTTCCCAACCCTTTTCACCACCAGATTTACGATGTGGCAACATCACCTCACATGCAAGAACTGATTTTTGCATATTGTTGATGGCCAATGTTCGGTAGCAGTTTTCAAATACCCGATTGCAGTATTATTTGAGGTTGCATTATCAATAGTTAGGGTGAAAACTTGTCCTATATCCCACTCTACAAGACACTCCTCTATCATTCTGCCAAGAGTATCTCCTGCATGATCAGGCATGAAGCAAAAATTCAACACCTTTCTCTCTAGATCCCACTGATTATTGATCCAATGAGCAGTCAAACTCATGTAGTTTTGATTCAGAATGGATGTCCATGTGTCAGTCGTCAAACAAACACGCTGATCCTTCAAAGCTTCCTTCAACTTCATCTTTTCTTTCAAGTACAGATTTAAGCAATCCCTAGCAACTGTGTATCGAGATGGAGGTTCAAACTCTAGTTGAAGCATTTTTGAGTATTCCCTAAAGCCTTCACCTTCCACATCACTAAAAGGATATTCATCCATGATAATCATCTTTGCAAGTGCCCGACGACATTTTTCGGCACTAAATCGATGATCTTGTAAAGACAATTGTCTTTGCTTATCGTGGTCTGTGAATGGACAGCTAGAGCAACGATATAACAAATGACCCCGCAATATGCTTGTTCCATGAAAACCTCGGTCACATTGATATACATGCTTGCAAAAAACACAAATTGCTACCGGACCAGCTTTCATATCTTCCTGAGTAAAGTACTCCCAAACATCTGAGCTGAGGTGGAAGAGAAGGAGTCCACCAAGGCAGTGCGGCGGAGGAGCCCGAGTACGAGCAGTACGACAAGGACGAGATGTAGTTGTGTTGTGGCTTTTTAGCTCTGTTGTGTTGGTCATAGGTGCAGAAGGTAACTGCTGGAAATGTGATGGTTTTGAGGGACGTCCATTTTTCCATGCGAGAACGCATCATGATACGGGGTTTTTCGCCCAAACTTCTTAATGATACTCTAGCTAGCTCAAATTAGCCGTTTGCGTTGTTTCAGAAGCGCCCTTTTGTACACTTACTTCTTTTGGTTTGTTAACTGTGCTGTAGTTACAGAATGAATAATGGGGTTCTTGGAAGTTTGTTTGGAGTTACCATACAGGAGTAAGCAGTACGAGGAATTCAGAACACGCGTACGGAAAATGCCCTTTTTACCGGTTCCAGAGGTTGGGACTAAATCATCCCCCTTTGGTCACTAGTAGAAAAAGGGTCTTCGGTTCGATCTAGAGTCTAACACTAGTCTCGATTGTTTTCGGGCCGGGACTAGTATGAGCACTAGTCCTGGTTCGTACCGTTTTCGGTGGCTAGCAGCCCGAGAAAACTCTAGTCCTGGATCGTTTCGGACCTTTAGTCCCGGGTCGTGATACGGCCCAGGACTAAAGGGGTTTGGGCACGGGCAACACCCTTTAGTCCCGGGTCGTGATACGGACCGGGACTAAAGAGGTGCGGGCCCCGACAGGAAAACTTAAATTGGCTATAACTTTTGCGTATGATAAAAAAAAGTACAACCTATCAAAATGTGTGGAAAAAAATTGTGAATTCGATTTCAACCGCCTTAGGCCGTTTTAGATTATTTTAGATTTTTAAAATTCGAAAATAAAAAAAAGTTATTTAAAAATTAATTTTTTTTGCAATTTTATTTATTCCATATTTGTATTCCTCACATTTTTATGATAATTATGGATATATTATTTGTCGAATTTCGATTTACAGATTTAAAGATATTATTTATGCCATATTAAATGAATAAATGGCAAAAAAGAATAAAATATTATTTTATTTGGTTTTTTACTTTCATTGGATTAAAATATTATTATTACTTATTTATTGTTGTTTACTAAATAGTTGTTTGTAATTTCAAAAAATAAAGATGTATGGCATATTGATATGGGCTAATAAGATAAATATTGTAGTGTTGACAACAAGGTATAAATGGGCTTCGCGCGAGGACATCCTGATGGAACAGAGGAGTTAAGCGTGCTGAGGGTGGAGTAGTGCAAGGATGGGTGACCGACTAAGAAGTTTACCGTAAGTGTAATTTGACCTAAGATTAGATATAGTTAGTACTAAAAATGTTTCAAGTGAGAGGATTACGAGCCAAACAATTCAAAAGTTCAAGAAAAATTTGAAAAAAAATAATAAAATATTTGAAAAAGATCTTTATTCCAGGGCCGTATTACGACCCGGGACTAAAGGTCCTTCGTCCCCCTGCTATAAAAACGGCCATGCGCTGGCCCATGCGGTGACCTCTAGTCCCGGGTTGTAACAAACCGGGACTAGAGATAGGGGCCTTTAGTCCCGATTTCGCAGTCCCGGGTGCAAAATTGAGACTAAAGGCCCTTACAAACCGAGACTATAGGCCCTTTTTCTACTAACACGAACCGGTACCAAACATGGGGACATGACAGAGATTTGGTAGAGAATTCAGTGTTTAGGGTTTAGGAGGGGTTTAGGGGTATCAGATCATTTCATCGTACGAGGATCGCGTCGATGTGCTAGAAACGCGTTTGGGTTTAGGTAGTACATGAAGATCAATGTGATGCATATCAACTTGGTGCATATATATAAAATATGTGATTGCATAAGATCGCAAATTAAGTAATACATGCATAGTGGTACTCTTCGGAGCATACTATATATTACATGTAGCATAGTGGTACTCTCCGAGGCAAATTATATATTACATGTAGTACATGCATGTCTTCATGCATAGTGGTACACTCCGAAATTAGCTATGACGTCCCGAAGGAAAAAATCCGGCCAATTCCTCGCCAATTGCTTTGAAGCGGTGCTCGATTGAGAGCGTGTCCCGCTTTCTTGCCAACTGTAAAAGAATGAGATACAAATAAATACATGAGCTATGTGTATATATATATATCAAATCATAATCAAACAATTATGACTAAAACTCATCACAACTGATGGTAACAAAATAAATTTGTGAATATTGTTTACGTACCTCTTTATTTCTTTTGTTATTCATTCTCTCGCTGACAATCTTGTGAATGTACTCGCAAACATAGTATCCACATAGATTAGTCCCCAATGGTTGTTTCACGCATTTCTGTACAAGAATATAATTCAATCAAACAATAATAAATTATGATAAAGGTGTGTGGATCTCGGTAGTACTACTTATTTTGTTCGAACGCCATATCAGCTTCGGTTTCCATCCACCGGCCGGATCTTCCTCGATGAACGTTTTCCATACGCTGCCCGACAAAGAAAATGCATAAAAGAGTTATCAATTTGTTGATATCAGGAAATTAACGAAAAAACCAATAATAAATTAAAATTACTTTTTGAGCATATAAAAAGCCGTCTTGTATAGTATAGGCTCTTTGCTTAGTGAGTCAAAGACATCAACTTCTCCATCGTACATTTTAATGACGATAAGAATAAAGTGAAACCTGCGCACGTTTAAATATGCAGTGTCATAGATATAACTTATCAGTTAAAATTTTAACATCTGGTGAGCAAAAAGAATGTGTTAGAAGACAGTAAAACTTACTTAAAGTTGCAAGGCCAAAGTATTTTTTTGTCACGTTGTCGCTTAAAAAACCTTAGCAAAGTCTCCGGTGTATCCTTGTTATACATGGGATCTTCTATGGTTTTTACATGCATTGTATCCGGGTCAATGAACCCAATGTCCTTGATTTCATCCATTTTGCATTCGAGCTTCTTCGATCTGCATAATATAGCGCACAAAATATTAAATTGAGTACAATTGCAGACAATGAACGAGCTGAGCTAAAGACTTCTCAAATTACATAAATAAATCACTTATAGACAATAGCAACTGATGATAGATTTGTCGAGGGTTCGGAGATTGTATAACTAAAAAAGTTCGCACAATTCAACGCTCACACTGTATTCTTGGAAGTAGTGCTCATCCTTAACTCGCACCATGATAGCCTCGATCCCTCTCTTTGTGGCATTAGTGTACCATATATGCAAATTACGCATACTTGTTGGTAGCAACCTGACATTCTCGACCAAATCTTCCCCTTGAACAAATTTATATGCTACTTCAGCGATGGGGTACTCGGTTGTGTTTTGTCGAGAACTTTGAACGGCCTTCTTGTCAAACACCTTGAGAGGGGGGCCAATTGAACGGGTTGTTCTCCGAGCTGGTGCACTTGTTTCCCTTTTTTGCCTGGACCACCGATTGATCGGGTTTTTTAGCCAGGACCATCTCGTCATATGACCTTTCAATAGAACTCCTATAGTCAGATGGCGGCGATGGTACAGGGTCATATAGATTCTCAACGGTACGCACAACTTTCACCGGATCTAGTGTCTTCTCAAAAGGTATCTCTAGCACTTTCTTAGCAAAACGGGCTTCCACCTCGGACTTAGAGATTACGGTGCATTCCTCGATAGTTCTTTCCCAAGGTAACTTCTGAATAGGCGGCTGTGCTTTCTCCTTTCTAAGTCTCTTCCTAGTCGGCGAACCATTCCGCTTAACGGGCGCTTTCTTACGCGGAGGATATAGAGATGGTGGACTCGCGCTGGGGTCCCTCTCAAGTAGGTGTGGACTTTGTTGCTCATGTGGACTGCTACCAGGAGGAGTCGATGGCATTTGCTGCTCATGTGGACTTTGCTACTCATGTGGACTGCTACAAGGAGGAGTTGGTGGCCTTGGCGAAATGACGATGTATTTCTTGTTCCATAGGGCGAAACTGCGCTTGACATCGCCCATTGTCTTCTCATCGTCACCTCCAGGAAAATCAAGATCCATTGTTTCATAACCCGTCACAACGTCGTCCACCCCGACACGAGCATAGCCAGCCGAAATGGGCATATGATGGTGCGTTGCTCCATCTTCGTTTGGGTAAACATAGCGGACCGCCACCTTAATGGACATGTTCCTCATTGGCACATGTAGCTCGCAATCTGTCTTCTCCGTGAAATAATCCACGGGGTAGCTTGCTCCACATCCTTCAAGATGCGAGGAACCCACGCTGCTTCTTGGCTGATATGGGGCAACATCGGCTTGAGTATCTTGTAGAAACAGCTGTCGATCAAAGTGCCCTCACGACTAGTTGAGTCTTTTGATTTTTCTCAAGCAAATGCACCTTACGCTCCAATTCGATAACCGGTCTAAGTCCGCTTCTTATTTCTTGCACGACTTCTATAATCGCCAAGACTCGCCACGCTTCCTTCATGGTGACACCTGGGAAGGCTCGTATTCGTCCAAAGTGTTCATGATTCCCCAGAGCGAGTGTCAACTCGTCATTCTCTCTATCGGGACTGTAATCTCCCTTTTTAACTTTTTCTATTGCATCTACAAGCACCGTCGTGAATTTTGCAATTTTCCTTCCATTTTCCCTTTGCAATGATCCGCCATGTCTTTGGGTCCAACCCTGCCCCATGTGCGAACAACCATCGCAACAACTTGGCATGCTCTTTGTTTTGGAACAAACGTTTCAACCGTGGTATTATAGGAGCATACCACATCGCCTTGGCAGGAACCCTCTTCCTGGGGCACGACTCGTCCTCAACATCACCAGGGTCATCTCGCCTGATCTTATACCGCAATGCACCACATACCGGACATGCATTCAAATTCTCGTACTCCTCACCACGGTAGAGGATGCAGTCATTGATGCATGCATATATCTTCTGCACCTTTAATCCTAGAGGGCAGACAACCTTCTTTGCTTCGTATGTACTAGAGGGCAATACGTTCTTCCCTAGAAGTATCTTCTTTATTATTTTCAGCAACTTTTCAAATTCCTTGTCAGAAGAACCATTCTTTGCCTTCCATTGCAGCAATTCCAGTGTGGTACCCAACTTTTTCTGGCCATCTTCGTAATTTGGGTACAATAGTTTATTGTGATCCTCTAACATTTTCTCCAACTTCAACCTCTCATTTTCACTTCAGCAGTTTATCTTCGCATCAAGAATGGCCCGACCCAAATCGTCATCGGGCTCATAAAAAATGGGCTCATAAAAAATGGGCTCTTCTTCAGATTCGTCTCCCCCATTCTACTATCACCGTCTTCAGTGAACATAGGATAGTTGTCATTATCCTCTTCTTCTTCGTTGTCTTCCATTATAACCCCTCTTTCTTCGTGCTTGGTCCAACAATTATAGTCGGGCATGAAACCGTTCTCAAGCAGGTGGACGTAAAGGGTTTTTGAAGTAGAGTAATCCTTCGTATTCTTACAGAAACTACATGGACAACAAATGAAACCATTTGACCGCATGTTTGCCTCAGCCACGTTGAGAAAATAATGCATGCCAGTAATGAACCCGGGATGGCATCGGTCACCATACATCCATTGTCGATTCATCTATATTATATAAGTATATCAAAAATCATTAATTACACAACATCATGAATATATGAGTGACCAAATTAATTAATATTCAAGTTTATCATCACATAAAACTAAGTGTTTATATATAAAAAAAGACTCACCGAGGTTGTGCTTAGGCTAGGACGACGATCGCATTTACCGATGAGGACGGGGACGATACTAAAACCAAAAATCATACTTCAATTTGAGCTCAAATTGCATATAAAAAGAATGAAATCCCTAACTTAGGCATTTCATCAAACACCTTGCTAGCACTAGAAAAATGATACGAGTTAGACTAGCAAAGAAATAAGCTAAATTAGGATGATATTGCTAACCCTTGGATAGACGGCTGATGTCGTCAATCTTGACAAAATGGTGGAGAAAAATGGAGATTTGTTGGAGTGTGAGAGGAGGGA
The DNA here is from genome assembly GCA_030063025.1 of Avena longiglumis. Taxonomy (NCBI): domain Eukaryota; kingdom Viridiplantae; phylum Streptophyta; class Magnoliopsida; order Poales; family Poaceae; genus Avena; species Avena longiglumis. Next base: position 36,236,727 of record CP125979.1, read on the forward strand.
AATATTTGGAAATGTGAGAGGAGAAATAAAAATGGAGCCGGCTCGGGTGGCTCGCGTGAAGAAATAGATCTGGAGACCCTTTAGTACCGGTTCTTTATATGAACCGATACTAAAGGTGCAACGCTGGACCCACCTCTGCCTCAAATTTGGCGGGAAACCCTTTCGTACCGGTTCGTAACACGAACCGGTACTATACAGCCTAAACGAACCGGTACTAAGGTTTGCCGGTGACCTGAGAAGTTAAACCGATACTAATGCAGCCTTTAGTACCGGTTCTTAAGAAACCGGTACTAAAGGTCAAATCCTTTGGCTAGTTTTCTACTAGTGACGGTACCTTGTACGACGTACTAGTACAGTCGTGATGCCGTCGTCAGGAAATTAACTGCCGGCCGGTCCTTACGAGTAGACCATATACACTCCTTGATCGTTCTTTTCTCCCCAGGCGCCGCCGCCGGGAGAAATAGATCTTTCCCTATGGCACAAGCCTTCCGGCTCCCCCCGCCGATGACCTAGGTCATCGGTGGTGAGGGGGTCGCAGGATCCACGCGTTTGGATAGTTTTTAGCCAAAGTAGATTCATTTTTATGCTGTTTATCGTCTTGGTTTAGGGGCGGCGATGACGATGCTGAATAAGTTTTCTTCAGATCCTTCCCTAATGAGTTTGAAGACCAGTCTATTCAAGCAAGGATGGTGCGACAGTGGCGGCAACCTTGTGATGGATGTGTGTCCTCAGGATCCACCGCTGCGGCGGCGTTTGCTCCAGCGCCGACGTGGAACCTAGGAGATAGTCAAGGAGCGGATGCAGATTGTGATATATATCGACGACATCTGGAAGATGGTAGATCGTGTGCTGGGTTTGTGGTTTGTGGATGGCAGGTATGGTTTCCTCCTCCGACGTCTTAGTCATGTGGGGGTGCTAGATCTGGAGTTCGATGGCGTGTTCGAGGTGCTGCCCCGGTCTGAATCGTTCAACAACAATGGTTTCACCTTGGGCCACCTTGGAGGTTCACAAAGTTGCATATCAGCGATGGAGCCGCTTCAAGCTCGGGTGAGGAGGTGATCTGTTATTTCCTTTAGTGTCTGTTGTTGTGGTGCCGGAGGCAGGTGACGGACGTCGGCGTCAAGCTCAAAGTATTTTTTTGGTCTGGATTGTATTTTTCTTTCTTGGCTGGCTGTCCTTTGCGCAAAGGCGTTCTGCTATTTTTTCAGTTTTGTCAGGTCGGTATCTATGTGGCTTATACTATGAAATTTATGATATGAATGAGACACGTATTACCATAAAAAAAAAGAATAGACCATATACGTAACTGTACGAAATACACTCCGATATAGGAGGTTGCTACACTACGGGCGCCCTGAGGATTGCAGGCCCTGGCGGGCGTTCGGACACGATGCTCGGCGTGCGTGATCCCGACAAAATCTACGTGCATGCAAAAAAATCGGCAGTTCTAGACAGCTCCCTCACGTGTTTAATTCCCGCCCGCGGTAACAAATCTCCTCCCAGAGCCAGAGCTGCCAAAGCGCGTGCAAAGCACGATTAGCTATGGGTGATAAAATGCTTAGTCGGGATACATAGTACAAGTCGATCAAAAAACTCCCTCGTCTCGCGACCGGCTCGCCCCCACGGGCGACCGGCCGCGCCGCCACCTCTCCCCGTCTCGATCCACCCCTCCCGGCCTCCTCCCTCCCGCTGTCGCTGCCAACGCCGGCTAGCCGGAGGCGCCTGGCGGCGGCTCCCGGCCCTTCCCCTCCTGGCTTCAACTTCGCGGGATGGCGAGGCGAGGGGGTGTCCCCAGGCGACGGAGGCTCCGGCGCTGGCGAGGATGGAGAAGGAGGTGCAGGCGCTGCTGTTAGAGGCGGGGAACGACGCCGTGCTGGTGGAGCTCGCCCTCCCGACCGAGATTTGGGCCCATCGGGCTCGATCTGGGCCTAGGTGTGCTGCCCGGTGCGGCGATGACTCTCCCGGTGGACTGTGATGCTGGAGCTGGTGCGGGGTTTGGCGGTGTCGATGGCGCCCTTGCTGCAGTGCGGCGGCGGAGGCTTTACGGGTCCATTTGGGCTCGGCCGGGCCGAAAGGCCTAGTTTGCCCCTGCTACTGCATCCGGTCGGCCGTCGTCCTCCAACGGCGGAGGTAGTTCCCTCCCGCGTGCGATTGCCTCACGTACCTTTCCAAAGTTTATTCTTTTCGGTCAACGGGCCTCACATCCCGAGTCATGGTGCGACGATGGTGATGACTCCTATAGATAAGCGTAGCATAAAGATCATATCATTAGGAGAATGATATGGTGGACATACTCCTATAGATAAGCGTAGCATAAAGATCAAGTCATTTTAATAGTTCAATTGCTCTATGCTTTATAATACATAGTAACCTAATTCCTTCGACCGTGAGATTATTGCAATCACCTTCACCGGAAGGATGCTTTGATGACATCAAACACCACACCGTAACTGGGTGGCTATAAAGGTGGCATTGAGTGTTCAGAAAGTGTTGGTTGAGACACATGGATCGAGAGTGGGATTTGTCCATCCATATGACGGATAGATATACTCTGGGCCCTCTCGGTGAAATGTCATCAAATTAGCTTGCAAGCATGTGACTGGCTCACAAGGGATCACATATCACGGAAACAAGAAAAGAGTACTTATCAGTAACGAGGTTGAACTAGGTATGCAGAGATACCGACGATCATAACCTCGGATAAGTAAACTATCGTGAGACAAAGGGAAATTGGTATCGTATGTAAGTGGTTCATTCGATCGCAAAGTAATCGTAATATGTGGGAGCCATATGAATTTCCAGATTCCTCTATTGGTTATTGTTCGGAGAAGTGTCTCGATCATGTCCGCATAATTCACGAACCGTAGGGAGGCACACTTAAGGATTCGATGTTGTTTGAGTAGTTATGGAATGATCAGTAAGAAACCGAATGTTGTTCGGAGTCTTGGATGTGATCCGGGATATCACGAGGAGATCCGGAATGGTCCGGAGAATAAGATTCATATAAGGAAAGTCCTATTTCGGGGTTGGAGAATGGTTCCGGTGTTTTCATCGGGAATGTTCTAGAAGGTTCCGAAATGTCCGGCACTCCGGAGGGGAAGGGTACATGAATGTGTCATATCAAGTTGGAATGATTGCATCATGTACTAGGTGTCATCGCTGAACAAAATAAAGGGTTTAATCAAATCCTAGTTTGAAAAGTCAAACGCCAATTTGAAAAGTCAAACGGCTATTTTGGAAGGTGGAGGGGAAGTAGGAAACCTACTTGGGGAGGAGTTCCTCCCCTCCATCGCCGGCCCATTTGGGAAACCGAGTTGGGGAGGGACTCCCCTCCCCTGGCGCGCCCCCTCCACCTATATAAGGAGGGGCAGGGCTGCCCCTCCTAGGACACAACACCTCCACCCGTAAACCCTAGCCCCGACGCCGCCACCTACTGCTGCCGCCGCCGCCTAGGGCAAGCCGCCGCGGCCTAGCTAAACCCTAGCCGCTGGCCTTGCTCCTCCTTGGTGCGTCTAAACCCTAGATCGCCGAGGCTCTCTCTCATAGTCCACCATACTCGCTCCGGCTTAAGGCTAAGCCCTGCGAGATCTCCCCTCTACTTCCGGTACCACGCCGTTGTGCTGCCGGAATCGCGAGGAGAGTGCTACAACCTCCGATGCCTGTTGGAACAAGGGAGAGGAAGGTCTTCGTCGAGTACCAAACGTGTGACCGACTGCGGAAGCACTGCCGGAACGCAGCGCCGGAAGGATCGTCTACGCGATCTTGAGATCGGCAAGAGTACGACTACATCACCCACGAGAATCCGCTCTCGTTAAACACTTTGGAATCTTCGAGGGTGAGTTATTCCATCGACTCGTTGCTACAATCTAGTAGATAGATCTTGGCTTGTTTGTTTGTATGCGGTAGAAAAAATTTGTTTTCCATGCTACGAAACCCAACAGTGGTATCAGAGTCGTGTCTATATGTAGATCTGTTGCACGAGTAGAACACAATGGTCATTGTGGGCGTTGATGCTTTTGTTGTCGATTGCTTCTTGTGTACTTTGCATCTTGCGGGATGGTGGGATGAAGCGGCCCGGGCTAACCTTACATGACATCGTTCATGAGACTTGCTCCACGCTTGACATGCAACTTGTATTGCATAAGTGGCTTTATGGTGCTGTTTCTCCCAACATAGTTAAGATTCAATTTACAACGGGTGATTGACAATACTAGTATCAATGTTGTGGTTCTTGTTCGTAAGTTAGAACGACACGTAAAACATGCAAATAAAGTAGAGGCGTCTAACTTTGTTTTGCAGGGGTGTGCTGTGATGTGATATGGCCATGATTGTGATTATATTTGATGTATGCAATGTTCCTTATTGTAAGTTGGCAACCGGCAGGAGCCATATGGTTGTCTTTAAATTCTGATAAGACCCGTGTGTCTATTCAAAGTAGTTGTAATAGTTGAAGCCGGTGGACGACAACCATGAAGCAGCGTCATTGACCTTGATGCACTGCCGGTGATGATGGAGATCATGTTCGTGCTTGAAGATGGAGATCGGAAGCACAAAGAAGAAAGGCCATATCATATCACATATTATGAATTGCATGTGATGTTAATCCTTTATGCATCTTGTATTGCTTAGTTAACGACGGTAGCATTATAAGATGATCCCTCATGCACATGAATTTCAAGTTCTAAAGTGTTCATCCTTAGTAAGCACCGTTGCTAAAGCTTGTTGTTTCGAAGCACCACGTGATGATCGGGTGTGTTAGATTCCGCAAGTGTATACAACGTGGGCAAGCCAGATTTGCTCAAGCGGAAGCTAAGGTTTGATCTTGACGAGCCTAGCATGTATAGACATGGTCTCGGAACAAGGATCACCGAAAGGTAAAGCATGAATCATATAGTAGATATGATGAACATGTCGATTGTTCGCCATTGAAACTACATCAACTCTCGTGATGATCGGTGTTGATGTGGTGGATTTGGTTCGTGTGATCACTAAAACAATGTGAGGGATATTGTTTTGAGTGGGAGTTCACCTAGATTAATTTAACTATTAATTAGAACTCAATTTGTCATAAACTTAGTCTAAACTATTGCAAATATGTTGTAGATCAATGGCGGCCCCTATCATCAATTTTAATGCGTTCCTAGAGAAAGAAAAGTTGAAAAACAATGGAAGCAACTTCGGATTGGTTCCAATTTGAGGATTGTCCTCACAAATGGTAATTTGACCTATGTGTGGATGCACATTGGTGACCCACTGCCATCGCTACCGATGAAGTAAAGAATGTTTACCTTGCTCTAAGACTCAAGACTCCACAGCTCAAGGTGCTATCTTGTATGGTTTAGAATCGGAGCTTCAGAAAAGGTTTGAGAATTCAGACCCACATGATATTGTCCGTGATCTCAAATTGATCTTTGAGACTCACGCGACAATTGAGAGCTATGAGGCTTCTGAAAAGTTCTTTAACTGCAAGATGGAAGAGGGCAGCTCCGTCAGTGAGCATGTGCTTAAGATGTCTGGGCATGCAAACAAACTTCAAAGCTTGGGTATAGTGATTCCTAATGCTTTGGGGATTTATCGTGTCCTCCAATCACTACCACCAAGTTACAAGAACTTTGTGATGAACTACAATATGCAAAACATGAACAAGCAGTTGCCAGAACTCTTCGCCATGTTGAAATCTGCAGAAGTGGAGATCAAGAAAGATCACCAAGTATCGATGGTCAATAATACCACCAAATTCAAGAAATGCAAGTCTAAGCAAAAGGGATACTTCAAGAAGGGTGGTAAGAAAGTTATCGCGCCGACGAAGAAGACCAAGGCTGGACCTAAGCCTGATACTGAGTGATTTTACTGCAAGGGAGAAGGTCAGTGGAAGCGAAATTGCCCAAAGTACTTAGCGGATTTGAAGAACGGCAACATCAAGAAGAAAGGTATATCCGATATACATGTTATTGATGTGTATCTCACTAGTACTCGTAGTAGTGCCTGGGTATTTGATACTGGTTCGGTTGCTCATATTTGTAACTCGAAACAGGTCTTTGCGAATAAACGGAAGCTAGCGAAGAACGAGGTGACGATGCGCGTGGGAAACGGATCAAAGGTTGATGTGATCGCGATCGGCACGCTACCTCTTCATCTACCATCGGGATTAGTTTTATACTTAAATAATTGTTATTTGGTGCCTGCGTTAAGCATGAACATTATATCGGGATCTTGTTTATTGCGAGACGGTTACTTGTTTAAGTCCGAGAATAATGGTTGTTCGATTTATATGAGTAATATATTTTATGCACATGCACCTTTGATAGATGGTCTATTCTTATTGAATCTCGATAGTGGAAATACACATATTAATAACATTGAGGCTAAACGTTTGAAATCGAGCGATGACTCGACCTATATGTGGCACTGTCGTCTTGGTCACATTGGAGTGAAGCGTATGAAGAAACTCCATTCCGATGGACTTCTTGAATCACTTGATTTCGAATCACTTGAAAGATGCGAAGCATGTCTTATGGGTAAAATGACTAAGACTCCATTTTTTGGTATGATGGAGCGAGCTACGTACTTATTGGAAATCATACATACCGATGTGTGTGGTCCAATGAGTGTAGCATCGCGCGGTGGTTATCGTTATGTTCTTACCTTCACGGATGACTTGAGTAGATATGGGTATATCTATTTCATGAAACATAAGTCCGAAACTTTCGAGAAGTTTAAGGAATTTCAAAGTGAGGTAGAGAATCAACGTAACAAGAAGATTAAATTTCTACGTTCTGATCGTGGATGTGAATATATAAGTTACGAGTTTGGCGAGCATTTGAAGAAATGCGGAATACTTTCAAATTGACACCGGGAACACCACAGTAATGGTGTGTCGAACGTCGTGTCGAACTCTCTTAGATATGGTTCGCTCTATGATGTCACTTACATTTACCGCTATCATTTTGGGGTTATGCATTAGAAACACGCATTCACTTTAAATAGGGCACCATCTAAATCCGTTGAAACGACACCATATGAATTATGGTTTGGGAAGAAACCTAAATTGTCGTTCCTTAAAGTTTGGGGTTGAAGCCTATGTAAAGAAGTTACAATGGACAAGCTTGAACCCAAAGCGGAAAAATGTGTCTTCATAGGATACCCGAAGGAAACTATTGGGTATACCTTCTATCATAGATCCGAAGGCAAAATCTTCGTTGCCAAGAATGGATCCTTTCTAGAGAAGGAATTTCTCTCGAAAGAAGTGACTGGAAGGAAAGTATAACTCGACGAGGTTGTCGAACCTTCTCTCGAAATTGCGAGTAGCGCATCACCGGAAGAAGTTCCTGTGGTGTCTGCACCAATAAGGGAGGAAGATAATGATGATGATCATGAAACTTCGGTTGTAGTTGCTACAGAGCCTCGCAGGTTAACGAGAACTCATACCACTCCTGATTGGTATGATCCCTTTATGAGTGTCATGTTGGTGGACAACACCGATGACCCTGCGACATATGAGGAAGCGATGATGAGCCCAGATTACACTAAATAGCAAGAAGCCATGAAATCCGAGATTGGATCCATGTATGAAAACCAAGTATGGACTTTGGTGGACTTACCGGATGGCCGGAAGGCTGTCCAGAACAAATGGATTTTAAAGAAGAAAACATATGCTGATGGTAATGTTACTGTCTATAAAGCTCGACTTGTCGCAAAAGGGTTTCGACAAATTCAAGGAGTTGACTACGATGAGACTTTCTCACCTGTAGCGAAGCTAAAGTCTATGAGGATTATGTTAGCAATCGCTGCATATTATGATTATGAGATATGGCAGATGGATGTCAAAACAACATTCCTCAATGGATACATTGATGAAGAGTTGTATATGATGCAACCCAAAGGTTTTGTCGATCCTAACGATGCTAACAAGGTATGTAAACTGCAACGGTCCATCTATGGATTGAAGCAAGCATCCCGAAGTTGGAATCAACATTTTGATAAGGTAATCAAAAGTTTTGGTTTTATACAAACTTATGGAGAAGCTTGTATTTATAAGAAAGTGAGTGGGAGCTCTGTAGCATTCTTAATACTATATGTAGATGACATATTGTTGATTGGGAATGATGTAGACCTTCTTAATAGTGTCAAGGAATATTTGAATAATAGTTTTTCAATGAAGGATCTTGGCGAAGCTGCTTACATATTAGGCATAAAGATTTATAGAGATAGATCGAGACGCCTAATATCATTGTCACAAAGTACATATTTGGACAAAGTTCTAAAGAGGTTTGGAATGGAAGATAGCAAGAAAGGGTTCTTGCCCATGTTGCTATATCGACCTTGAGTAAAACTCAAAGTCCCACAATGGCGTAAGATAGAGAAAGGATGAGTAAGACTCCTATGCCTCAGCCATAGGATCTCTAATGTATGCCATGCTATGTACTAGACCGACATTGCATATCTTTGTTAGTTTAACTAGCAGATATCAAAGTGATCCAGGAGTGGATCATTGGACAGCGATAAAAAACATCCTTAAGTACTTGAGAAGAACTAAGGATATGGTTCTTTCTTATGGAGGTGATGAACAACTTGTTGTTAATGGTTACACCGATGCTAGTTGGAACACCGATCCGGATGATTCTAAATCACAATCTGGATATGCATTTACTTTGAATGGTGCAGTAGTTAGCTAGAGGAGTGCAAAGAAAAGCGTTGTGGCGAGATCTTCAACTGAATCGGAATACATGGCTGCTTCGGAGGCTTCACAAGAAGCGATATGGATGAAAGAGTTCACTACAGAGCTGGGTGTGGTTCCAAGTGCGCTGGACCCAATGTCTATCTACTGTGATGACATGGGCGCCATAGCCAATGCGCAAGAACCAAGGTCACACAAGAAGCTGAAGCATATCAAGCTACGTTTTCACGCTATTCGAGAACATGTCCAAGATGGGAACATAAAGATTTGCAAAGTACACACAGATCTAAATGTGGCGGATCCGTTGACTAAACCTCTCCCGAGGGTAAAACATGACCAGCACCAAATTGCCATGGGTGTTCGGTATATTACCATGTAATCTAGATTAGATGACTCTAGTGCAAGTGGGAGACTGTTGGAGATATGCCCTAGAGGCAATAATAAATGTAGTTATTATTATATCTTTGTGTTTATGATAAATGTTTACATTCAAGCTATAATAGTATTAACAAGGAAACATTAATACTTGTGTGATTTGTAAACTAAAATAGAGTCCCTAGTAAAGCCTCTTTATAATACTAGCTTGTTGGTTAATAAATGATTGTGGTTTCCCTATCATGAACATTGAGATGTTATTAACAACAAGATCATATCATTAGGACAATGATATGGTGGACATACTCCTATAGATAAGCGTAGCATAAAGATCAAGTCATTTTAATAGTTCAATTGTTATATGCTTTCTGATACATAGTAACCTAATTCCTTCGACCATGAGATGATGCATATCACCTTCACCGGAAGGATGCTTTGATGACATCAAACACCACACCGTAACTGGGTGGCTATAAAGGTGGCATTGAGTGTTCAGAAAGTGTTGGTTGAGACACATGGATCAAGAGTGGGATTTGTCCATCCATATGATGGATATATATACTCTGGGCCCTCTTGGTGAAATGTCATCCAATTAGCTTGCAAGCATGTGACTGGCTCACAAGGGATCACATATCACGGGAACAAGAAAAGAGTACTTATCAGTAACGAGGTTGAACTAGGTATGCAGAGATACCGACGATCATAACCTCGGATAAGTAAACTATCGTGAGACAAAGGGAAATTGGTATCGTATGTAAGTGGTTCATTCGATCGCAAAGTAATCGTAATATGTGGGAGACATATGAATTTCCAGATTCCTCTATTGGTTATTGTTCGGAGAAGTGTCTCAATCATGTCCGCATAATTCACGAACCGTAGGGAGACACACTTAAGGATTCGACGTTGTTTGAGTAGTTATGGAATGATGATTAAGAGACCGAATGTTGTTCGGAGTCTCGAATGTGATCCGGGATATCACGAGGAGATCCGGAATGGTCCGGAGAATAAGATTCATATAAGGAAAGTCCTATTTCGGGGTTGGAGAATGGTTCCGGTGTTTTCATCGGGAATGTTCTAGAAGGTTCTGGAATGTCCGGCACTCCGGAGGGGAACAGTACATGAATGTGTCATATCAAGTTGGAATGATTGAATCATGTACTAGGTGTCATCGCTGAACAAAATAAAGGGTTTAATCAAATCCTAGTTTGAAAAGTCAAACGCCAATTTGAAAAGTCAAACGACTATTTTGGAAGGTGGAGGGGAAGTAGGAAACCTACTTGGGGAGGAGTTCCTCCCCTCCATCGCCGGCCCACTTGGGAAACCGAGTTGGGGAGGGACTCCCCTCCCCTGGCGCGCCCCCTCCACCTATATAAGGAGGGGCAGGGCTGCCCCTCCTAGGACACAACACCTCCACCCGTAAACCCTAGCCCCGGCGCCGCCACCTCCTGCCGCCGCCGCCTAGCTAAACCCTAGCCGCCGGCCTTGCTCCTCCTTGGTGCGTCTAAACCCTAGATCGCTGAGGCTCTCTCATAGTCCACCATACTGCCCGGCTTAAGGAAGCCTCGAGATCTCCCTCTACTTCCGGTACCACGCCGTTGTCTTGGAATCGCGAGGAGAGTGCTACAACCTCCATTCTTTGGAACAAGGGAGAGGAAGGTCTTCATCGAAAATCGAACGTGTGACCATTGAAGCGCCTTTAGCAGCGCCGGAAGGATCGTCTACGCGATCTTGAGATCGGCAAGAGTACGACTACATCACCCACGAGAATCCGCTCTCGTTAAACAGTTTGGAATCTTCGAGGGTGAGTTATTCCATCGACTCGTTGCTACAATCTAGTCGATAGATCTTGGCTTGTTTGTTTGTATGCGGTAGAAAAAATTTGTTTTCCATGCTACGAAACCCAACAGTGGTATCAGAGCCGTGTCTATATGTAGATCTGTTGCACGAGTAGAACACAATGGTCATTGTGGGCGTTGATGCTTTTGTTGTCGATTGCTTCTTGTGTACTTTGCATCTTGCGGGATGGTGGGATGAAGCGGCCCGGGCTAACCTTATATGATATCGTTCATGAGACTTGCTCTACGCTTGACATGCAACTTGTATTGCATAAGTGGCTTTGCGGGTGCCTGTTTCTTCCAACATAGTTAAGATTCAATTTACAACGGGTGATTGACAATACTAGTATCAATGTTGTGGTTCTTGTTCGTAAGTTAGAACGACACGTAAAACATGCAAAGAAAGTAGAGGCGTCTAACTTTGTTTTGCAGGGGTGTGCTGTGATGTGATATGACCATGATTGTGATTATATTTGATGTATGCAATGTTCCTTATTGTAAGTTGGCAACCGGCAGGAGCCATATGGTTGTCTTTAAATTATGTTAAGACCCGTGTGTCTATTCAAAGTAGTTGTAATAGTTGAAGCCGGTGGATAACTTATGTTGAAGCCTGGATAACTCTCGTGTTACTGATGGGTAACTTATTCGTAAACAAAAAAGTTACCCATGTCTAACACATGATCTATATGTAAGTTTTGTAGCAGTGGATAACTTATATGTTATTGGGTGGATAACTTATACGCTGAAGTACGAATAACTCGCGTGTTATGGATGGATAACTTTTCGTCGAAAAAAAATATTGTCAGAATGTACCAACATGGGATCTAGTTTCGAAGATCTCGTCACGACTTGAAAATAGACCTTAATTCACGATTATTGACTAAAATTAGGTTAAATTATTTTTTTGAAATACATATTTGCCTTAAAAACCGGAATGGAGGTGGTATACAAATTAAGTGTCTGTGTGCATTACAAAAAACACATAAAGGCTGGTTTTAAATTTATTTTTGCGGGACACTCGTCTTAATTTTAGAGGGCACAAAAACACTAGCATTTACATGCACAAACAAATAATTTGAAAAATCAAAACACGATATACACATATTATTTTAGGAAGGAACACACACTACTAAAGATATCTTTACTATTAAAAAGAAGTTGGTGTTGGTAGGTTGTACTTTAATACTTTGACATTAAACATTGAAACAATCAGGACCGTATGATTTGCATCTAATGGTACAATGAACCTTCCAGAACTTGGATTAGTTAATTACAACTCTATGCCACCGATTAGTGGAAAATAACGCTTCAGAATGCCCGAACGAAAAGAAGGAAGCAAGGGCCCCGACCTATCATCTCTGACCTCCTCCCATGGAACATAGGGTCTCGCGCCGCCGCCCCTCCCATCTTGTGCTCGCCCTCCCGTCGCCACTAACAACACACACACGTCCAAGGCAGACCTCCTTCTCCTTTCGAAGCGCCTCAATGGGGCCACGAGCGGGGCGAGGAGCCAACATCGGTCGATGCGTAGAGGAGGGATGAGGTTGGAGTGCCTCCGTTCTGGCCGGCGCGGCGTCTTTCGCCGGCAGGAAGAGCTGGGAAGCGGGAGCCGGGCGGAACGTGGGGGTGGGCAAATGCCGGGCGGTGGAGCATGGTGGGCCTACAGCAGCGCAGGCCAGCGAGCGAGATGAGAGAAAGGCGAGGCAGATGATATCGCAGGGGGGTCGGGTGGTGTGGTCAACGGGCACCACCATCGCAACCCATCTGCACGAGACCAAATTTTGCATCCCCAAAGACAACCATATTGCCCGGAAAGCTTCAAATCGAGACCAATTTTTGCATCCTATGTTGGTGAGGTACCTAACATTGCTTCTCTCTATTGTCTACAAATACATATTTAGGATATAGAAATTTGAGGATTATATATGGTTCAATAGAAGGAGGACATAACGTATAGCTAGCAAATTGTTCGGAAATTTCATTCTTTATGTCAATTGTCAGATCCCCTTCGTTGCTAGGGATTTGGATGCTTGGGATATTTAGATTGGGGCACAGAAGAGAGATGAATAAGATGAAAGCATGAACAAGTGAGGGAGACTTGTGGTATTTTTCGATGCCCTATCCTTCAAGTAAATCTTAATTTGGAACACCTCATAGTGCTTGATTTTAACAACCTGCTACAGGGAGTTGATTTATTTTGGACTAAGCAAACATAAAAGATTATAATTGTGGAAGTTTAAGAGGCCTTTGTTGCTAGCCATGTATGTTTGCCTGTAGATTTTGCTCAACTGTATTGAGGTATAGATTTGGGTCAAATGACTAAATGAGTATATTGTTGTGGTTTCTGAATTTTTTTCACCCTACACTTATAATTGGTTATACAATACCTTCAAAAATATGCACACGACATTTGGTGTTTTCCTTTAAATAGATATAATATGTGCAGGCAATCTGATAGTTTTATTGTGTTCTAAAATGTACTATGCATGCTGCTAAGATGGTGTTACTCTTTTAGCCTATTGCTCACATGCTTCCATATATGTTCAACATGCAGGTTTTCTGAAACTATAGTTGGTAATGGGGATCTTTTATTGCTTACAAGGTTGCCAGGTTTTCTTCTGGAACTATAGTTCCAGGTTGCCAGCAACGAAACCAAAGCTGCTCCTTTTCCAACACTCTCTCCTTACCAAGCTGTGGAACCTGCTCCTACGGCCTTGGATCTTTCTGTGATTGCCTGCAATGATACAGATGCTTCTTCATAAAAGACCGGGTCAGAGTACTAGGTAACGTACATGTATCCCCACAAATTTTTACTGAAGAAACTTCTTATTTCCTTATAAAAGATAATTATTGTACACTGTGGTAGCAAACAATTTACCTTAGTAAGCACATGAACGATTAAGCGTTTAACCTATTTGGTGCCGCCTGGTACTCCATAATACTAGGCCAGATTCTTGCAATGTATGAAGGAAGAATTCTAGAACTTCCTAAGATGCAGAAACAAATTCTAGGACAGGAGCGTGCCAGTTGTCACTGTTCTTATTATTCTTATCCAGAGTTCAAAGTATTGCCGCATAACTTTTCCTCTCAAATCAGTGTTGCTAAAAGCAAAGATGGGTGCAGCTGGTAGAGGCTACGGTTCTACCAGATCTCGAGCGTAGATTATAGGGGTGGAAGTGAGGGCGGTGAGGCTGGAGGCGCAGACGCCGGCGGCTGGGCGCCGTCGCTGCGAGAGGGAGGAGGCGGCGGCTAGGGCAGGGTGCAGCTAGGGTTTGGGGCTCCCGTCTCCTGAGGGATACGACAACATAATATGTTTATTGTCTGATTATAATCAAAGGGGTACATGCGTTTATATAGGAGGGCAGCTCCTCTAAACCCTAGATAACTTGGGCTAATCCCCTAACTGGGCCTCTTCCATGTATACTGGAGCCCGATCATAACATCTCTTCCCGCCTTCTCAAACAGCTCGTCCTCGAGCTGAACATCTGGAAACTGCTGACGGAAATCGTCGAGCTGCTCCCAAGTTGCTTCCTCCTCGGGCAGGCCGGCCCACTGCACCAAGACATGCCACACGCCGCGACGCTGTTGCGCCTGCATCACCTTCGCTACCTTCATGGGAGCTGGCAGAAGTCGGCCATCAGAAGTAGGAGGAAGGGCCGGTGGCGCTGCAGGAGGGTCCCCGCGGTAGGCCTTCAGTAAGCCAACATGGAAGACATCGTGGAGGCGAGACCCAGCTAGCAGCTCAACGCGGTATGCGAGTGAGCCAACATGCTCCAGCACACGAAAGGGACCGGCGTAGCGGGGTCCCAATTTGCGCTTGGAGCGCGGGTCCAAGGACTGCGTAGTCCTGTGAAGGAGGCGCAGCCACACTCAATCGTCCACCGCGAACTACGCCTCGCGGTGATGAGCATCATAGTACTTCCTTGCCAGCTGCTGTGCTTGGAGAAGACGCTGGCGCGCCTCAGTCAGGATCTCGTCGTGGGTGCGGAGTAAGTTGGCCGCCGTCTCGGACCGAGCCATGCCAAGCTCATAAGGAAGCATCGCCGGAGGTGGGCACCCGTAGACCACCTCAAAAGGCGTGGCATGTAGGGCGGAGTGATAGGAGGTGTTGTAGCAGTACTCCGCCCATGCCAACCAGTCCACCCAAGCTCGTGGACGATCACCCATAACACAACGCAACTACATGGCGATCACCTTGTTGACCACCTCGGACTGGCCGTTCGTCTGAGGGTGAAACGCCGTGCTCATGCGGAGCTTCACGCCCGCCAGCCGAAAGAGATCCCGCCACACGTGACCCGTGAACACAGGATCACAGTCGCTGACGTTGGACAAAGAAAACCCGTGGAGGCGGACGATGCCGTCGAAGAAGGCCCGCGCCACGGACGTGGCTATATAGGGGTGGCCGAGGGCGATGAAGTGTGCGTGCTTGGAGAAGCGGTCAACCACCATGAGGATGACGGATTTGCCGCCCACCTTGGGAAGGCCCTCGATGAAGTCCATGGAGATATCAGCCAACACCTGGGAGGGTACGTCCAGCAGTTGTAGCATACCCGCGGGTCGCAGCGTCTCCGTCTTGTTCCGCTGGCACGTCACACATGACCGCACCCAGTCACGAACCATCGCACCATCACCGGGGATGTAGAAATCAGCACGAAGGCGATGAAGGGTCTTCTGCACGCCCTCGTGTCCTGCAGAGTGTGCCAAGGACAAGACCTGGTGGCGCAGGTCACCGTGGTCGGCCACGAAGAGGCGGCGCCCGCGTATAAGCAGCCCATCGTCCAGGCGCCAGGGTGCCTCCAGCTCGCCGGCGTCAAGGCGCCCGTGGAGCGCCTGTGCGTCTACGGCAATAGAGGTTGCCCGGCGGATGTCATCGATGAAGGCGAAGGACGGACCGAAGCGGATGCACAGGACGGCGCCCGTCGTGGAAACGTCGTCCGTGACATCCTCAGTGTCGCGGCGGGACAATGCGTCGGCGACCGTGTTGAGACGGCCAGGGCGGTACTCGACGATGAAGTCGAAGACGAAGAGCTTGCTGATCCACTGGTGCTGCGGGACGGTGGAGAGGCGCTGGTCCAGCAAGAACTTGAGGCTGTAGTGGTCCGTACGCACACGGAACGATCGGCCCCAAAGGTAAGGTCCCTGGTGGCGCACTGCCTGGACTAGCCCGATGAGCTCGCGCTCGTATGCCGCGAGCTTGTGATGGCGAGTGGTGAAGGGGCGGCTGAAGAAGGCTAGCGGCCCTTCGCCCTGGTGGAGGACGGCGCCGAAAACGATGTCGAAGGCGTCGCAGTCCACCACGAACGACATGTCGAAGTCCGGCATCTGGAGGACGGGTCCCGTCGTGAGCACCCGCTGGAGAGCTTCGAACGCCGTAGTCGCCTCCTCGTCCTAGGAGAAGGTGTAGCAGCGAAGGAGGCGCGTCAGTGGAGCGACGATGAGGCCGAAGTCCCGGATGTACTTCTGGTAGTAGCCGGCGAGGCCCAAGAAGCCGCGGAGAGCTCGCGGGGACCGCAGGGTCGGGCACGTGGCGACGGCGGCGACCTTGTCCGCGTCCATCGCGACACCTTCCGCCGAGATGACGTGCCCCATGTACGCGACGGAGGTCGTGCCGAACGAGAACTTCGAGAGCTTGAGGTGGAGACGATGCGCTCGAAGCTCGTTGAAGATGATGACCACGTGCTGCAGGTGCTCTACCCAGGATGAGCTTTATATAAGAATGTCATCAAAGAAAACAAGCACAAAGCGGCGCAAATATGGGCTGAGCACGTCGTTCATCAGGGCCTAGAAGGTTGCCGGCGCATTGGAGAGGCAAAACGGCATCACCAGGAACTCGAAGTGGCCATGGTGAGTACAGAACGCTATCTTCTCGATGTCGTCCGGGTGCATGCGCACCTGATGATAGCCCGAGTGCAGGTCGAGCTTGGTGAAGA
Source organism: Avena longiglumis (assembly GCA_030063025.1). Classification (NCBI taxonomy): domain Eukaryota; kingdom Viridiplantae; phylum Streptophyta; class Magnoliopsida; order Poales; family Poaceae; genus Avena; species Avena longiglumis. The sequence continues at coordinate 36,253,544 of CP125979.1, forward strand.
AGCGCGCTCCGTGTATCTCGTCCAAGAGCTCATCCAAGACGGGGATTGGGAACTTGTCCTTGGGCGTCATGGCGTTGAGGGCGTGGAAGTCGATGCAGAAGTGCCATGTGCCGTCGGTCTTGCACACAAGGAGCACCGGGGCGGAGAACAGAGATGTCGAAATCCGGATGATGCCCTGCGCGAGCATGACCGCCACCTCGCGCTCGAGCTTGTCCTTCTGCGGCTGGGGGTACCGGTACGGGCGCACGGCGACAGGCGCCATGCGGGTGGGAGGCCATGTGGCTCGTCGAAGATGTCGTTGTGCTGCTGCAGGAGGTCGGCCAGGAGCGGATGCGCCTCGTCAAGTGTGGCCGCCATCAACTGAAGCTGCGGGGTCGCGGCGCCGGAGCCGCCGATGCCCGTCCACTGAAAGCGATGGCCACCCGCGCGCCAGAAGATGAGGGACAACACGTCGAGGTCCCAAAGGATGGGGCCTAGTGTGGACAGGGAATCGACGCCGAGGATGAAGTCGTAGCAGCCCAGGGCGATGCCGACGCAGTTGATGGAGAAGGGCTCGTCGCCGATGAGGACGGGAACCTGCCGCGCCACGTCGTGGCAAGTAAGGCGGTCCCCGTTGGCGACGGTGACGCTGAACTGTTCCGCGCCCGCCGGCTGAAGTGCGAGGTGGCGCATGGCGTCCCTGGACATGAAGTTGTGCATCGAGCCCGTGTCCACGAGCGCGGTGAGACGCTCCCCGTTGATCGTCACCGGAAGCAGCATCGTCTTTGCCGTCTTGATGCCCACCATGGCATGAAGGGAGACGACGAAGGCAGTCGCATCGACCGGCCCGTAGGTCATGACGCCGGCCTCGGAGAGTGTGGTGGCGTCAAGCTCCGATGAGGCCTCCACTCGCGTCTGCCGGTCTTCAAGTAGAACAAAGGCGCATGTATGACCCGACGCCTCTGACTCTTCGTGGTTGAAGCACAGACCTTCGGCCGCTCGAGCTGCTCGGTGACGCTGCGCAGGAAGGTCTGCGTCGGCGGGAGCGGCTGCGATGGTGAGCGCCGAGCGTCGGGGTGGCGGCCGCCGGTGCGGGGCGGGTCGGGGGAAGCGCGCCGCGGCTTGGGAACGCCTGCTGCATGGTGTTAGCGCGCTGCTGGTACGCGCGCGTAGTACATGGCTGTCTGCAGGTCCTGGGGGTCGCGAAGATCGACGTCGACGCGGATGTGGTCGGGAAGACCGTCGACGAAGAGCTCTGCGCGCTGGCGAGCCGTGACGCTAGGCGCATGGCAGGCCAACATTTGGAAGCGGTCGGCGAAGTCCTGCACCGAGGTGGTGAAGGGGAGGCGACCGAGCTCGGCCAGGCGGCTCCCACATATGGGGGGTGCGAACCGGAGGAGGCATAGGTCGCGGAAGCGCTCCCACGGAGGCATCCCGCCCTCGTCCTGCTCGAGGGCGTAGTACCTGGTCTGTGCGGCGCCACAGAGGTGGTAGGAGGCGATCCACGTGCGGTCGGACGCCATGGTCCGCTGCCCCCGGAAAAACTGGTCGCATTGATTGAGCCAGTTCAGGGGGTCGACGGTTCCGTCGTAGGTGGCGAACTCCAACTTGGTGAAGCGAGGCGGCTGCTGTACGTGCGGCGAGGCCGTGTAGGCGCTCTCGTGGTGACCCGTCGCGACGGGAGGAGAGTACCGCGGCACCATGGAGCTCCCGGCGTATGGGTCAGTATACCCGCCGAAGGTGGTGGCGGGCGGCGGCAGCACCGTCGGCTGTGGCGGCGCCGACGTGTAGGTCGACGTGTCGATCCACGTCGGCAGTGGGGACAGCGACGACGGGAACCTGATCTGGTTGATCGGGATTCCCTTGGGCGCGGCGGTGGACGATGGTGGTGGCGCGAAGGGCGCCGCCAGTGGTGGTGGCGCGAAGGTCCGGAGGTTCGAGACCGCCAGGGTGAGGTCGCGGATCGCCGGTGACATCTCCGCCGGAGAGAGGACGGGGCCGCGTCGGCTGCCAGGGCCGTGGCGCCCGAGGTGGCCGTCAGCGGCGGCGGCTGCTGCGAGGTGGCGGTGGCCACGCCGGTGGAGGCGGCAGCGTTGGTGGGGAGGTCCGAAGAACTCTTCGAACCAGAGCAATCTAATACCAAATTGGTAGAGGCTACAGTTCTACCAGATCTCGAGCGTAGATTATAGGGGTGGAAGTGAGGGCGGTGAGGTGGCGCAGACGCCGGGCTAGGCCAGGCGTCAGCTGAGAGGAGGCGGCGGCTAGGGCAGGGTGCAGCTAGGATTTGGGGCTCCCGTCTCCTGAGGGAGACTACAACAGAATATGTTTATTGTCTGATTATAATCAAAGGGGTACATGCATTTATATAGGAGGGCAGCTCCTCTAAACCCTAGATAACTTGGACTAAGCCCCTAATTGGGTCTCTTCAGTATATACTAGAACCCAATCATAACAGCAGCAGAGTCATCCGCCAAGACTGGTGGTTCCGTCCATGCCTTCGTTGTTAAGGTCCACCGCCGATCCCTTCCTCTGTTTATCCCTTTCGTGTTCATCTTTGTTTACAATCATATTGAGTACAATACATAAAAAAAGATGTGATGACTGAAAATCTACTGTAACTGTCGCTACTCTAAAATCCAATGGCGTTTCATGTTTTTCAGGTGCTTGTTTTACATGGACATGTAGCAACTAACCCAAGTCAAGATCAAGTGGTACTACTCAAGGACTAGAGATGTAAGTAATAAGTAAGCTAAATGCGGATATAGGTCCTTGAGACCTTGACTAAATGCAGGGCTTGTTCTTGACTAAATCCACCCATTTGACTACATAATTGACTAATATTCCCTCTGTCCTAAAAAGGATGTCTCAAGTTTGACTACATCCATCCATTTGACTACATAATCCACCCATCCTTTTTAGGACGGAGGGAGTACTCTTTTCTGCTTACAACACCTATATTCTGTTAATGTTCTTGTAATTCTAGAACTTTTTGTTTGTCTTGGCTGGTGAATAAGGTTCTAGTAGGAAGCAAAAATCTGAAGCTACACTTTATTTCAAACATTACAAGAAGGTTCAGAGTACTCAGTTTCATGACCAACTTTCTTTTCTGGTTATTAATGACTTATCTCAGTTTAGAAATTTATCTCAATTCAATTTAGAAATGCATCATGTAAACACTTGGATTTGAACATTTATAAAATTGACATTAGAACATTGGATGAGAGTTTCTACTCTTGTTTGCATTATCGGATATCGGAAAATAAATAAGCGAGTTGATTACATTACAACCAAGATATCCCTTAGTCAGATAGTGTTCTTCAGGAACTGCACATTTCCTCGGGGACTGCATCTGTTCTTCAGGTACTGCACTTGTTCTTCGGGTGGTAACTGATTCTGCTGATGGTTCTTCGCAGGCAGTGCAGAGGCTTATCGAGGAGGAGCAGCGAGGAAGAGCAGCGGAGCAGAGCAGCGAGCAGAGCCCTGCAGCGTTGAGCAGCCTGAGCCCGGAGCAGCGCAATGTAGCAGAGCGGGAGGAGCGGCCCATTCTAATTCACGGGATCTCCGATCACATAGAGTGGTTTACCACTATGGAAAGCTCAAATTGTGGGTCTCATACCCATCTCCTTCGATGCATTTTCTATCACGTTGCGTGATAGACCCTTTGTGAAGGATCGCAAGTTTTTAGATGTTTGGATATAATCCAATGCAATAACTCCGGAGTTTCTCATTTTCCTGACAGATTTCAATCTCCTCTTCACATGTCTTGAGGACTTCATATTATCCTTAGAACTGTTCACCTTAATAATCACAGTTTGATTATCACAGTTCATTGGAATTGCGGTATAGGTTTTCAACCACATGTAAGTCCATCAAGAGTTCACGAAGCCACTGCTTCAACAGTGGCGTGTCTAGTGCTGTGAGATCTGCTTCCATAGTTGACCTCGTTAAGATGGTGCTTGCAAGACTTCCAAGAAACAGCGCCACCAAGTGTGAAAACATATCCACTCGTGGCCTTTATCTCATCATCGGATATCCAATTTGAATCACTATAACCCTCTAGTACCCTTGGATACCCGTATAGTGTATGCCATAGCTCATGATGCCTTTTAGATATCGCATAACTCTCTCAAGAGCATGCCAGTGATCATCTCCTGGATTTGAGACAAATCGACTGAGTTTGCTTACAGCAAAGGCGATGTCAGGTCTCGTGGCACTAGCTAAATACATAAGCGAGCCAATAATTTGAGAGTATCTTAGTTGATCTCTAGCATTTCCTCGATTCTTTCGAAGCAACACACTAGGATCATACGGTGTAGGAGAAAAATTGACGTCGCTATACCCAAAACGACTCAAGATCTTTTCCACATAGTGGAAGCAATGTAATCCCACCATCATCATCTCTCAAAAGCTTGATGTTCAGATAACATCTACTCCAGATCCTTCATCTCAAAGGAACGAGATAAGAAATCTTTGACCTCCTTAATTGCATTAAGGTTGGTTCGAAAATCAGTATGTCATCAACATACAAACAAAGGATGACTCCCTCACCCCACCATGGCGATAGTATACGCACTTGTCGACCGTTTACAACAAAGCCTGCAGGTTAAGGTTTTATCAAATTTTTCATGCCACCGCTTAGGTGCTTGTTTGAGACCATACAAAGACTTGATAGCTTGCACTTTTCTTTCTTGACCATTTACTACAAAACCATCGTTGATCCATATAGATTTCCTCATCCAACTCTCCATTTAGGAAAGCCGTCTTAACGTCCATTTGATGAACGAGAAGACCGTGTGAGGCAGCCAGGAAAAAAGTAGTACTCGAATGGTGGTCAACCTTACTACTGGTGAGTAAGTGTCAAAGAAGTCTTCACCTTCCTTTGGGTATAACCCTTGGCTACAAGCCTTGCCTTGTACTTCTCAATAGTACCATCAGCCTTAGTTTCTTCTTGAACACCCATTTACATCCTCAGGTTTGCACCCATAAGGGCGATCGGTGATCTCCCATGTTTCATTAGCTAAGATGGAATTCATCTCACTATGAACAGCTTCCTTCGATAATCGATCGGAGATGCATAAGCTTCGAAATGGAAGTGGGAGTGTCATCTACAAGGTACACAATGAAATCATCACCAAAAGACTTTGCAGTCCTTTGTCTCTTGCTCCTTTTAGGAATTTCATTTTCATCCTCCTTAGGACTTTCGAGTGTTCAATCGAATGATAGGTTCGAGAATATAGCAAATTCTGATTAGATGAACTAGGTATCTCGGATTTGATGAGTTAGATTTATCCTTCATTGAAATATATCCTCAAAGAAAGTCGCATCATCGACTCCATGATTGTACCGACATGAATGTGTACTTGATTTACTATCAAGAATCTATAACCAATGCTATGGAAAGCATAGCCCGAAAAACACAATCAATGGTTTTTGGTCCAAGCTTGCGCTTCTTGGGATTGGTACATTAACCTTTGCCAAACAACCCCAAATGCGTAAGTAAGAGAGTTTTAATCTTTTCTTCTCCCATTCTTCGAATGGAGTAATTTCTTTGTTCTTTGTGGGAACTCGGTTTAGGACATGACACGCGATCAATAGTGCCTCCCCCACCATTCCTTAGAGAGACCCGATGTGTCTAACATGGCGTTAACCAAATCTGTTAGAGTACGGTTCTTTCTTTCGGCTACTCCATTTGACTGGGGTGAGTAGGGAGGCGTCCTCTCATGAATTATACCATGTTCGCAAAAAGAATCAAACTCGTTGGAAAAATACTCTCCACGATCAGACCTAAGCCTCTTAATCTTTCGATCAAATTGATTTTCTGCCTTAACTTTATAGATTTTGAAGAAACTCAAAGCCTCATCTTTTGATTTCAGAAGATACACATGACAATATCTCGTAGAGTCATCGATCAAAGTCATAAAATATTTATTTCCACCTTTTGTCAATACACCATTCATCTCACAAAGATCGAATGTATGAGCTCTAGTGGTGTTAAATTTCTCACTTCTGCTCGTATGTGACTTGCGAGGTTGTTTAGCTTGCAGACTTGGCACTTAGATCCCTTAACGATTGAGAAATCAGGGATTAAATTCATTTTGGCTAGTCATACAACCAAAATTAATATGACAAAGACGAGTGCGACATTTGATTCAAAATTTGTGTAAATATGATTAACAACATTATTACAAATGTCCTAGCGGAGATAAGGGGAACAAGCCTCGCATTCATAGCCTTTACCAATAAAGGTTCCATACTTGAAATTACAAATTTATTGGACTCAAATACAATCTTTTAGCCATCTCGACACGTAAGAGATCCGCTAACAAGATTTTTATTAATTGAGGAACATGATGCACGTTCTTGGTATACAGTCTTTCCCGAAGTGAACTTGGATCGACGTACCAACACCATGAAGCGAAGCATGCGAGTTCCCCATCAAGACGGTTTGAGTCCCTCGACCGATATGAAGAAAACATGGAAATATCGTAACATACATGTACATTAGCGCCCGTGTCAATCCACCAATCAGAGAATGACATAATGAAAGAACGATGGGTAATATACCATACCCAACATCTTTCATCTCAACGTCGCCATGACAACATTAGCAGTCTTGCTCTTCCCATGTTGGCGTTTGTCAAAGCGGTTGGGACAAGCAGAGCCCAATGATTAGGATCACCGCACACATGACAAGCACCTTTCCTCTTATCAGTCTTCTTCTTAAAGCTGGTAGACTGTGAGGCCTTGTTCTTTCCATCGAACTTTCCTTTGTCATCAAACTTGCCTTTGTTCTTGAACTTGTAAGGCTGGAAGTTCCTTTTCGTACCAGGTTGGCATTAGAACCTCCTCGGTACCTCGAGCACGTGTGTCTTTGCTCTCGCCTTCTCTTCCACATCAAGAGTCCCAATGAGATCCGTCACGGAGAACTCTTGTCTCTTGTGCTTCGGAGAAGTAGCAAAATTCCTCCATGATTGAAGTTTGGCAATGATGCCTCCGGCAACAAACTTGTCCATTAACACACAAGTAAAGTGCTCAAGCTCCACAAGTGGGTATCTCATGAGCCTGCTCCACAATGGAGCGGTCATCAATCATCTTGTAGTCATAGAATTGTTCCATGACATATAGTTCCTTTGCCAAAGATCGAGACTCCAAATTTTCTCTCGGCGCATCCCATATCTTTGCCATTGCTGAATGACGAGATATGAATCGACAATATTGTCACCAAGGATGCTGATCAAGGCAGCCTTGAAAGTAGTATCAAGTTTTGGGCATCTCTTCTGGCGGGATTAAGTTCCCCTCAGTGCGCCATAGATGGCGTTATAGCAGCTCATGGTGCGAAACGAGCACCGCTCTCGACGCCACCGTTTGTAATTCACACCTTCAAACACGGTGGCTTCATAGAAACAACAAAGCCACTTGGCAAATTGCACGAAATAAGGTTTTTGGATTGTTGAGAAAAGAGCAATTTACCAAGCGAATTATCCATAATAAGCGCTAGATAAAACATGACTAGAATAATGGGTAATATACTAATCATGTTAAATAGCGAATACAAAATAAGGCATATAGCCACACAAACTACAAGACATAAAACTGGATAGAATCGAACAAGATTGAGATGAAGTTGTACACGGCGATGTAGAACCGCGTGTTGGAACCGTCATTGGTCATGTCGAGGAAGAGTCGATGTCGGGAAGAAGTCCTCGTCGGGGAAAGGCGTCGCTATCTGTGAGGGAGTCGTGACGCGCCGATGATCGTACCGATAGCGCTCCCAAAACCTTATCGCCCTTCTCCGTCTGGGACTCGAAGAAGCGGGGTCTCGGAGGCCCTCTTGTCGGCTCGCGGTGCACGCCAAGCAGGATGGGGAAGATGGAAGTAGCGCAATGCTCTGGAACTCGAGGCAAGGGATGTGTGTCAAGACACCGAGAGAGGCGCGACCTCTCTCTTATAAGCGAGGAGAAAGCGGGGCAGTGCGAAGATGAAACAGCGAGCACATTTAACTCGTATTAAACGTCCATTTAAAGCAAACGTTTCACCTTCGTATAAGTCGATGCTCCAGGAGCCGATAGCAATGTATCTCAAAGAGCCGATGCATCGGCTTTCCCAAAATTGTTGATATACCATTCATGCGTGGCAAAATAAAGCTCGGCTCGGCGAGATTCCCGCAACCCGCGGCGCGCGCGCGCGTCGTGACGAGGCGAGGCGTGGCGAGCGAGGAGGAGGAGGAGCGCGCGTGTGGAACTCTCTCCTTCTCCTTCTCATCCTTTTACCAAGTGGTAGAAGAGCTCACCTTATAAGCTGGTCCAACTTCCACTCAACTAGCAATGTGGGACTAAACATTTGTCCCACCTCTTGCCTTGCATGAATGGGCCACATGGGCCTCTAGGATTTTCAGGAATTATTGAAATAGAAAATGGGCTAGAATATTTGGGCCAAAATTCCAACATCTCCTTCGATGCATTTTCTATCACGTTGCGTGATAGACCCTTTGTGAAGGGATCTGCCAAGTTTTTAGATGTTTGGATATAATCCAATGCAATAACTCCGGAGTTTCTCATTTTCCTGACAGATTTCAATCTCCTCTTCACATGTCTTGAGGACTTCATATTATCCTTAGAACTGTTCACCTTAATAATCACAGTTTGATTATCACAGTTCATTGGAATTGCGGGTATAGGTTTTTCAACCAACCACGGTAAGTCCATCAAGAGTTCACGAAGCCACTCGCTTCAACAAGGGCCGTGTCTAGTCTTGTGAGTTCTGCTTCCATAGTTGACCTCGTTAAGATGGTGCTTGCAAGACTTCAAGAAAACGCCACCACCAAGTGTGAAAACATATCCACTCGTGGCCTTTATCTCATCGATCGGATATCCAATTTGAATCACTATAACCCTCTAGTACCCTTGGATGCCCGGTATAGTGTATGCCATAGCTCGCAGTGCCTTTTAGATATCGCATAACTCTCTCAAGAGCATGCCAGTGATCATCTCCTGCATTTGAGACAAATCGAGTTTGCTTCTGACAAAGGCGATGTCGGGTCTCGTGGCACTAGATAAATACATAAGCGAGCCAATAATTTGAGAGTATCTTAGTTGATCTCTAGCATTTCCTCGATTCTTTCAAGCAACACACTAGGATCATATGGTGTAGGAGAAAATTGACGCCGCTATACCCAAAACGACTCAAAATCTTTTCACATAGTGGATGAAGCAATGTAATCCCACCATCATCATCTCTCAAAAGCTTTATGTTCGGGATAACATCGCCTACTCCCGGATCCTTCATCTCAAAGGAACGAGATAAGAAATCTTTGACCTCCTTAATTGCATTAAGGTTGGTTCCAAAAATCGATATGTCATCAACATACAAACAAAGGATGACTCCTCACCCCCACCATGGCGATAGTATACGCACTTGTCAACCGTTTACAACAAAACTGCGGTGTTAAGGTTTTATCAAATTTTTCATGCCACCGCTTAGGTGCTTGTTTGAGACCATACAAAGACTTGATGGCTTGCACACTTTTCTTTCTTGACCATTTACTACAAAACCATCTGGTTGATCCATATAGATTTCCTCATCCAACTCTCCATTTAGGAAAGCCGTCTTAACGTCCATTTGAAACGAGAAGACCGTGTGAGGCAGCCGAGAAAGTAGTACTCGAATGGTGGTCAACCTTGCTACTGGTGAGTAAGTGTCAAAGAAGTCTTCACCTTCCTTTGGGTATAACCCTTGGCTACAAGCCTTGCCTTGTACTTCTCAATAGTATCATCAGCCTTAGTTTCTTCTTGAACACCCATTTACATCCTACAGGTTTGCACCCATAAGGATCGGTGATCTCCCATGTTTCATTAGCTAAGATGGAATTCATCTCACTATGACACTTCCTTCCGATGGTCGGCATCGGAGATGCATAAGCTTCGAAATGGAAGTGGGAGTGTCATCTACAAGGTACACAATGAAATCATCACCAAAAGACTTTGCAGTCCTTTGTCTCTTGCTCCTTTTAGGAATTTCATTTTCATCCTCCTTAGGACTTTCGTAGTGTTCAATCGGAATGATAGGTTCGGAGAATATAGCAAATTCGATTAGATGAACTAGGTATCTCGGTTGATGAGTTAGATTTATCCTTCATTGAAATATATCCTCAAAGAAAGTCGATCACGACTCCATGATTGTACCGACATGAATGTCGGTACTTCAGATTTTACTATCAAGAATCTATAACCAATGCTATGGAAAGCATAGCCGGAAAAACACAATTAATGGTTTTGGTCCAAGCTTGCGCTTCTTGGGAATTGGTACATTAACCTTTGCCAAACAACCCCAAATGTACGTAAGTAAGAGTTTTAGTCTTTTCTTTTCCCATTCTTGAATGGAGTAATTTCTTTGTTCTTTGTGGGAACTCGGTTTAGGACATGACACGCGATCGATAATGCCTCCCCACCATTCCTTAGAAAGACCCGATGTGTCTAACATGGCGTTAACCAAATCTGTTGAAGTACGGTTCTTTCTTTTGGCTACTCCATTTGACTGGGTGAGTAGGGAGGCGTCCTCTCATGAATTATACCATGTTCGCACAAAAGAATCAAACTCGTTGGAAAAATACTCTCCACCACGATCAGACCTAAGCCTCTTAATCTTTCGATCAAGTTGATTTTACGCCTCGACTTTATAGATTTTGAAGAAACTCAAAGCCTATTCTTTTGATTTCGAAGATACACATGACAATATCTCGTAGAGTCATCGATCAAAGTCATGAAATATTTCTTTCCACCTTTTGTCAATACACCATTCATCTCACAAAGATCGAATGTATGAGCTCTAGTGGTGTTAAATTTCTCACTTACGCAATGTATGTGACTTGCGAGGTTGTTTAGCTTGCCTTGAGACTTGGCACTTAGATCCCTTAACAGTTGAGAAATCAGGGATTAAATTCATTTTGGCTAGTCGCGTCATACAACCAAAATTAATATGACAAAGACGAGAGTGCCAGACATTTGATTCAAAATTTGTGTAAATATGATTAACAACTTTATTACAAATGTCTGACAGAGATAAGCGGAACAAGCCTCTGCATTCATAGCCTTTACCAATAAAGGTTTCATACTTCGAAATTACAAATTTATTGGACTCAAATACAATCTTGTAGCCATCTCGACACAGAAAAGATCCGCTAACAAGATTTTTATTAATTGAGGGAACATGATGCACGTTCTTGACGCAGTCTTTCCAGTGAACTTCAGATCGGACCGTACCAACACCATGAGCGAAGCATGCGAGCTTCCCCATCGGACGCGGTTTGAGTCCCTCGACTGATATGAAGAAAACATGGAAATATCAGAACAGACATGTATATTAGCGCCTGTGTCAATCCACCAATCAGGAGAATGACATAATGAAAGAACAGTGGGTAATATACCATACCCAACATCTTTCATCTCAAAGTCGCCCATGACAACATTAGCAGTCTTGCTCTTCCCATGTTGGCGTTTGTCAAAGCGGTTGGGACAAGCGGGAGCCCAATGATTAGGATCACCGCACATGACAAGCACCTTTCCTCTTATCGATCTTCTTCTTGAAGTCGGTAGATGAGGCCTTGTTCTTTCCATCGAACTTTCCTTTGTCATCAAACTTGCCTTTGTTCTTGAACTTGTAAGGTGGAAGTTCCTTTCGTACCAGGTTGGCATTATAACCTCTCTCGGTACCTCGAGCACGTGTGTCTTTTGCTCGCCTTCTCTTCCACATCAAGAGTCCCAATGAGATCCGTCACGGAGAACTCTTGTCTCTTGTGCTTGAGAAGTAGCAAAATTCCTCCATGATGGGAAGTTTGGCAATGATGCCTCCGGCAACAAACTTGTCATTAACACACAAGTGAAGTGCTCAAGCTCACGACAAGTGATTGTATCTCATGAGCCTGCTCCACAATGGAGCGGTCATCAATCATCTTGTAGTCATAGAATTGTTCCATGACATACGTTCCTTGCCAAAGATCGAGACTCCAAATTTTCTCTCGGCGCATCCCACATATCTTTGCCATTGCTGAATGATATGAATGAATCGACAATATTGTCGCCAAGGATCTGATCAAGGCAGCCTTGAAAGTAGTATCAAGTTTTTGGGCGCCTCTTCCCGGCGGGATTAAGTTCCCCAGTGCGCCATAGATGGCGTTATAGCAGCTCATGGTCCGAAACGAGCCGCTGCTCTACGCCACCGTTTGTAATTCACACCTTCAAACACGGTGGCTTCATAGAAGCAACAAAGCCACTTGAGGCAAATTGCACGAAATAAGGTTTTTGGATTGTTGAGAAAAGAGCAATTTACCTTAATTATCCATAATAACGCTAGATAAAACATGACTAGAATAATGGGTAATATACTAATCATGTTAAATAGCGAATACAAAATAAGGCATATAGCCACACAAACTACAAGACATAAAACTCTTGATAGAATCGTAACAAGATTGAGGCAGAAGTTGTACGGCAATAGCGAGTAGAACATGGGTGTTGGAACCGCTCATTGGTCATGTCGTCGAGGAAGAGAGTCTTGATGTCGGGAAGAAGTCCTCGTCGGGAAGGCGTCGCTATCGTGAGGGAGTCCGTGAGCGGCCCTAATCGCCGATAGCGCTCCCAAAACCTTATCGCCCTTCTCCCGTACAGACTCGAAGCGGTAGGGTCTCGGAGGCAAGGATGTGTAACAACACACGAGAGGCGCGACCTCTCTCTCTTATAGGCGCAGAGGAGGCGGGCAGTGCGAAGATGAAAGCAGCGAGCATTTAACTCGTATTAAACGTCCATTTAAGTTTCACCTTCGTATAAGTCGATGCTCCAGGAGCCGATACCATTCATGCGTGTCAAAATAAAGCTCGGCTCGGCGAGATTCCCGCAACCCGCGGCGCGCGCGTCGTGACGAGGTGAGGCGAGCGAGGAGGAGGAGCGCGCGTGTGGAACTCTCTCCTTCTCCTTCTCATCCTTTTACCAAGTGGTAGAAGAGCTCACCTTATAAGCTGGTCCAACTTCCACTCAACTAGCAATGTGGGACTAAACATTTGTCCCACCTTTTGCCTTGCATGAATGGGCCACATGGGCCTCTAGGATTTTCAGGAATTATTGAAATAGAAAATGGGCTAGAATATTTGGGCCAAAATTCCAACAGATATGTCATAAAAACTTTGGTTTTCATCTTCAATTGTAGTTTTTCGTGCGGTATATTTTTTGGAAGATATGTTATAATTTTACTTCAGTTTTATAAAAAGAGGTCCAGAGTTATTTTTTCAATACTTCAAAAATAGCACAATTTGAACTCTAGTATTTTTAAAAACTATATTTAGAACTCTAATATTTTAAAAAACTATATTATTTCTTAAAATACTTTAAAAATACTTTGCTACCGCAGCCTCACACATTTACACAACGGTGGGCACCTAGTAATTAACTGAGCCTCCAGCCCTCCACTTCCAGCCTCCAAGTATTATTGCCTCGCAGAATGGAGAGCGTCGTCCCCTTGGCACCACAAGGGACAGCCGATTGAACTCTTCCGTCGGAGCGGAGCAATGTCAGCACCTGGAGAAGACGAAGGAGCTACCTCTCCTCACCTGTAGGCGTTCCTGATTAGATCTATCGACTGACCAGCCGTTCCGTTCGGACCGTTCCTCCCTGCAGCTCATGGACGAGGCGGCGGCGGGCAAGCTAAGCAAGTTCGTGCAGCACCACGGCGTCGGCGACGCGCCCAGCTCGCCGCCATCCTTCCGGATGGAGGACCTTCCTGCGGTAACTTCCATTTCAGTTAACTCATTTTTTCCCCATTACATTACAGCAAGGGAAAGCAAACCGTTGTGATGCCTGTGGTGTTCCCCACGGATTCAAAGCAGTGCATAAAAAAATAGGATTTGGTGTGATGCCTGTGGTGTTCCCCACGGATCTGAAACCTGTGGGGCAAAAAAGTCTGGTGTTCTGGGGGCTAGCTCTGATGCCCCGTGTGGGTGCTTCGATTATGGTCCACTTTGTTTAGAAAAAAGATTATGCCACTTCAAGTTTTTTTTAATGTGAGGCACGAAAGTTTGGTATAGGTAAAGATGACCCTAAAACACCGGTCGAAACTACAAATTGCAGTTTGCATTTTATCAGATTTTTCTTTCAAGTGTATGCACACTCTCAGCTCATTGTGTGTTCTTTGTGATTAGTTACTACCTCTCTCACCAGCTAGTTCCAGTTAAAATGCAACCCTTCTGAAATTTCATGTCCTTTTTGTCACAGGAGATTCAAACTGTTGTGATGTCACTTCTCCCGCTGAAAGAGGCTGTGAGGGCAAGCATAGTTTCAAGAAGTTGGAGTATGCTCTGGACATTCCACAGCAATCTGTGTTTTTATGGCCCCAATGATCCAGATTTTGAACGTGATCTGCATGATATCACCGTTGACCAGTACATCAATGATTTGATCAAAATAGAACGAGTAAAGTTCATTGACTCTGTAAATGGGATTATTCGACGGCATAGTGGGATAGGAATCAATAAGTTCAGCGTCAGGTGTGCCCTTGGCCTGCCCAAAGAGGACCTTGGTCATCTTCACAGGTGGATTGCCTTTGCTGCTTCATCAAAGGCAAGCATAATAGAATTTAACCTGAAGAAAATGTACTTGGCACCCAAAGAAGTTCACCACTTTCCTCTCGAGGCCTTGGACGTTCAAGGAAACTCTTGGTTGCAGTCCTTGTTTCTCGCTAATGTTTCTATAAAGCTACACTCAGGTATTTCTGGCTTTGCAATGCTCAAAAGGTTTGTTTTGGAGGATGTTAAGATATTTGGAGACTTTCCAGGCTTGCTAGCAAGTTGTTCAACACTAGAGGACTTAACAATCATCAGCTGCCCAGGTCTGGCCAATTTAAGCGTACCGCACAAGCTTGATAAACTTCAACATTTGCTAATTGAAAGAATGGTTGTCGAGATGATTGAGTTTCATGCTACCAATCTTTGTCATTTTGAGTACAGAGGACGATTGATCCCTATAGTACTTCATGGCTGCTCAAAATTGGAGAAGGCAACTATACTGTTTCATTGCGGCAAAGGACTGCGCCATGCATTCACTGTAGTTCCAAGCATTTTGCCAGTGAAGATACTAAACGTGGAAGCTACTATAATAAAATATGAAGAGGTTTCCTGGTGTTTATTTCTTGTTTTTTGCTAACTTATAGTTCTTCAAACTAGGTTTTTATGTTGTCTTATTAGTCCTTGCAATATTTCAGTTGCAGAAGCTGACTTTAGGACCGCATGGCATGTTTACGCATTTGAGGCATATGACTTGTGAATTAACTGTCACAAATACTTCAGAAAATGCCGATAATGCCGATAATGGAGTTCTTCAACTTGCCTACTGTTTGGATATTGCACCCAACCTGGAGACGTTGCATGTGGATGTAAGTGTCATTTGTCAGTTCAGAAAGATAGACGGATATATGGACCTCATGTATACTGTAGCATGATTTCATTATTCTTCAGGACATACTGAATTGTTTTGACCAATTTATTGCGAGCTTTGGAATGCAGATGCTTCATTGGGGCTTTAAAGATAACAAGTGTGATGAGGTGGTGGGAGAGGAAGGCTCATTGGGGCATATGCGTCGCCATGATCATCTCAAGACAGTCTACATCAGAGGGTTTCGGCTCTACAAGGCTCAGACTAAGCTGGCATGGTGTATCTTGGCTAATGCCTCGGTTCTCGAGCATTTGAAACTAGAGCCAAGAGGTTCCATGCCGGATGATGGACTCGAAACTACTATACCGGAGGTTTGCAAATGGGCACGTCTTGCCTCGGAGCGCTTTGGTAAGGTAATCACCGTCTCGGATGCCCCTTCAGAATGAGTAAACCGAGCTGTATTCCAATCTGCGTAATATCAGATGATCTCAGCATGCCATCTTTGTAACCTGCAATAGGTCATCTGTCCCTGTCATGTATCTCTGAAGCTACTACTGAGGAACTTGAATGGTGAAAGACTAAACGAAATTGCAACTATCCCTGTTCGTTTAGATTTGCAAACTCTTGAAAGAAGAAAACTTGCTCTAGGTTTGCCTCCCAGGGCAAAAAAAAATGAAATGTCTCTTCAAAGTTATGCTCATGTGTCGAATGAATCTTCCGAACCATAAAAAACATTTACACAAAAAAATGGTGCATGGTATTTTACTTGGCTGGCATCTGCCTCAACGTGGCGCCCCAAAAACCGTGCTCATTTGCTAGCGGACACCATGGCGCCCACCTGTAAATGAGTATGTTTTTTCTTTGTAAATGAGCATGTTTATTTTCTTCGGAAAAGCGTCCCTGAGGAAATGCGAGCGTTCTCACAACGCGATTCGGCATCAAAATGTGTATCTGTTTGTTTTGGCAGCAACGCGGTTCGGCATCAAAATGTGTATCTGTTTGTTTTGGCGAATGCCAAACCTAGCACGGCGGTGCCTTGCTGCAAATTTTGCTGAATGTTTGAGATTACAGGTTCACCGCGTCAGCATCACACGACAGATGGTCATGGGCATGAGGCGGAGGAGGGTGCACCAGATCAGTGTCAGCTGCAGGCCTTATTAGATGCCTATTCTGCCTCTAGACTAGCATGAAGCTGGGCAATAGCGATAAATTAATTAACTGCTTAAGCGTGAGCGGCAGGGCGGCTTCTCAGCGTTCCTGCGGCGCGTGCTGCAGCTTGTGTCTCTGCCCTGCGGGCCTGGTTCCTATCGTAGCTGATTGCAAAAGTTACGCCTGAATCACCCGTGTCCAGAACGTCTTCGTTTTCCCCTCCTCTCCCCGCGGAGGAACCCCAACCCTAGCGTTCTAGCGCCGCCACTCTCTTCCACGCTCCACTCCGTGCGCTACTGCCGTTCCGACGACGTATCGGCTAGAACGTTTACCATGCCTTGTTGCCGCCCTCAATCCCCAGTTCCCCATGACTGGTCTCCTCGGTGCAAGAGGTGGTGTAGCTATAATCGCAGGAACTCCGGCCACGGGCAGCGTCCGGCAGTCGGCGCTCAGCGTCACTCGCGACGACGCACGTCGATTTGGCTGCCTGCAGCCCGACCTCTGGAAGCTATCTCCGGTAGTCTCCATGTTCCCGGGTCGACCACCGCTTGTACCGGCTAGTGGAGGAGCGGAACAAATTTCCCAACCGCCTCTCCTTCATCGTCCTGCTCCGTCGTTCGCCATTGACGCCCGCCTCTCTCCTCTGCCTTCCCATCTCATCGATGTACTTTCTCTTTCGTTCCCCAATCTTTGGTAGGCGGTGATTCGATCGGTGAGTCGTGGGCGGGGCGCAGCGATTCCAGCTGGCCGCTTCCCTTAACGCCCATCTCCGCCCTTCCCACCCATCCGAGCTTCCGCTGGCCAACTTCTCACAAAGGGCCGATGGTCGGCCTCAAACTGGAGCTCGACTTCCACCCACGCGTATTTTGTTCCTCGCCGAGCGGCGGACACCGCATCTAGTGGGTAACTTATATGTTTCCATCCAACCCGTTTAAACTATGGGTAACTTATATGTTTCAGGTTGGATAACTTACATACTATGACATGGATAACTCACGTGTAATGGGTGGATAACTTTTTGATCCAATTTTTTTTATCAATACATATCAATATGGGATATAGTTTCGAAGATTTCGACGCGACTAGCCCAATAGTGAAAACGGATTCTAAATCGGACGGACGGTTTGATCTATAAAATATTTTGAAATTTCGAGTTGATGTTTAGCTGACTTTAATTGGATTTATTGTTTAGGGCCACGGTAGGATGAGAAAGCAGCGCACCGTCCACCAAGTTTTGCCAGCCCGCCAAGTTTTTCCATCCACCGACCAGTCGATAGCTAGATTTCCCGTAAATTATTTAGTAGTTTCAAACTTGATGGTTAAAAAGACGATGTCAACATGAGTAAAACGTTTTTCCATACGAGTCATGTAAAACGTAATACAGTACAGAGCGACTAAGTAGCAATTTTTTCCTAAACAACCAAATGAGAATGTGGAAGTAAAACCCAGTTGAGAGCCTAATCCAGTACAAAGCGGCTAAGTAGCAATTTTTTCCTAAACAACCAGATGAGAATGTGGAATCAACGTTCGAAATAATCCAAAAATAAGTTTTAATAAATTCTATCCAATTTACTTCAGTTCTTAAGATAAAAGGAGCCTTTCTTAGGAGACACTAGGATCCTTTCAACCTACTAGGAGGCTCTAGTGTTGTTGGCAAATTTTGCTTCCATTCACGAGTCGTTCTACTACTCACATATTCCCTCCGTTTCAAAATATAAAATGTTTTAGCTTTGTGAAACAAATGTATCTAGACTTGTTTTAATATGTACGTTCACTCAACTATGGGGTGAATCTATATACTAAAAGAAGTCTAGATTCATTTTCTTTACAAACCTAAAATATCTTATATTTTAAAACGGAGGGAGTAGTATTAAACTTGGGAGGAAAACCAAAAGAGATGACAATGTAAGTTGCCATGTTTTACTTTGTTTGGACATATGCTAGTAAGAGTTTTGAGAACCACAAAAATGCAACAACAAGATTTGCTGAGATGCAGTATATTAATAGAAGGGATTTGCTACATGGCGACCGTTCTACGGATGGAAAACACTGGCGGGCGTTCAGACAGCTATGTCCGCGACAAAAAAAACTAATCTCGCCTGCTACTATGTGTGTTGTCGGAAGCCGGATCAAACAAGCTTGTCTTATGGTCCGAGCCATACAAGCCTAATAGCCCCCAGATGCATTACGTGGTAAAAGTATGATTAGAGCATAATCATAAAATGACAAACTGCTGATGTCACATGCATTAAATATAAAATTCAAAAATTTAAAATGTTTTGTAGCTCAAACTGTTTATCCGATTGATGATCCGTTTTCATTATTGGACTAGTCACGACGAGATCTTCGAAACTAGATCCCATGTTGATATGTTTTAATGATATTTTTTTGGTATAAAAGTTATCCATCCCATAACATATGAGTTATCTAAGCTATAGTATATAAGTTATCCACCATATATAACATGTTGTGTGAAGAATCTTTTGCATGGATGCAAAAGAGTATATATCTGGCGAACGTCCTGAAAATTACATAACTCGGTAGGCATTCTGACATGCGTGCATGTTCTAGCTAAAGAACACGATATTTTTTACCTAAAAGGTACCCATTAGTAGTATCATAGTTAGCTAGACTTCAATATGTAAGTTACCCACCCTATAACATGTAAGATATTCATCATTATAAAAATTTATCCGCAGATAGAATCTAAAATTTATGCGTTGGGTAACTTATATGTTTTAGGGTGGATAAGTTATATAATATGACATGGATAAGTCACGCGTTAGAGGTGGGTAACATAATTTTGCTTACCTAAAAGTTATCAATCAGTAACACGAGAGTTATCCAAGCTTTACCATGTAATTTACCCACTCAATAATATATAAGTTATCCACCAATACAAAAATTATCAATAAATAGATTATAAAAATATTCTACCGGTTCGACTTCGTTACCGCTCTCGCGACATACGCACGACTCAACCTCGAAAGGCTACCACGTCAAACATCAAGCATAATGTTTTAAAAAAATTAAATCTACACTTTTTTTACGTGCGATATAATAAATATAGTCTTATGCCCTACCATCCAGCACACTAAGTCGTAGTAAATAAACATAAAGCGTAAATATAGTCTTAACCAGTAGTCTAACGCTTCGACGATAGTAAAGTCACATCAACCTAATACCAAAGCTACCGTGTGCCAATTAAACTTGCTCAATATATATGCGAGAACACATATACCCAACGCATTTATACGGTGGATATCTTATGTATTACAGGTGAATAACTTAAACCATTATTGTCATGGTACTATAATCTGACAACTCGCATGACAGGAAAAAATTGTCAAAAGGTAGCAAAGTTTTGAGGACCTTGTCGAGACAAAGATAGCATTGAACAAGGATTGCTAACCAGATTAACAGATTATGACCCCTCAAAAAAGATTAACATATTAGAATATAAATTATTTAGTAGTTTCAAACTTGGTGGTTAAAAAGACGATGTCAACATGAGTAAAACGTTTTTCCATACGAGTCACAGTACAGAGCGACTAAGTAGCAATTTTTTCCTAAACAACCAGATGAGAATGTGGAAGTAAAACCTAATACAGTTGAGAGCCTAATCCAGTACAAAGCGGCTAAGTAGCAATTTTTTCCTAAACAACCAGATGAGAATGTGGAATCAACGTTCGAAATAATCCAGAAATAGGTTTTAATAAATTCTATCCAATTTACTTCAGTTCTTAAGATAAAGGGAGCCTTTCTTAGGGGACACTATGATCGTTTCAACCTACTAGGAGGCTCTAGTGTTGTTGGCAAATTTTGCTTCCATTCACGAGTGGTTCTACTACTCACATAGTAGTATTAAACTTGGGAGGAAAACCAAAAGAGATGACAACGTAAGTTGCCATGTTTTACTTTGTTTGGACATATGCTAGTAAGAGTTTTGAGAAGCAGCACAAAAATTCAACAACAAGATTTGCTGAGATGCAGTATATTCAGAGAATTTACACAAGTGTCACAAGTCTTACATGATAAAACTACTTTAGAACAACTACTACTACTACCTCAGATCCAAATTAATAGACTTAAATTTTGTCTAGATTTAAATGTATTATATTACGTTTGACAAGATGCACAATCGCCTTGGCATCATGGCCTCCTCCTCCTCTTGCGGAGGTGCGGGAGCACGAGGAACACGACCGCCTGCAGCACGAGGAACGCCAGCGCGGACCACGCTCCGAAGTTTATCAGATGGTTGACCTTAATCCACACAACCGTCGTCCACGGGATGCACTGCAGTGAGTTGGAACAAATTAAGAGAGGTTTAGCGTTAATTATTAACCGATCGATGAAGGAAGGAAGCGAGGAGAAGGGATCGCTCTTGAGATAGTAGCAGCAGCAGCTTACCCGCGGGGCGTACCACCATAGATAGCTCCCGATAGAGACGGCCGCCGCCGCCTCGCCGGCACCGGCACCGGCACCTTTCTTGAGATCGTCGCCGGCAGCGTCGATCGATTCGACCATCCCGACGGACGATTGGCTAGCTAGCTGGTGAAATTTAAACTGGGTTTCGCGATGCAGGTTTGTTTTTCTTAGCGAGCCCAGCACACACATATATATATATAGTAGGGGTAAGGACGATGTGCCCAAACCTCGATCGGTCTCGGTTTCGGATTGCTCCGCACGAGCAAATCACGACCAGCCGTGCCGGGATCCTAGCCAGAGTCGTATTCCAGCCAGAGCCGGATCCTGCTGTGCCGGGTCCGTGAAATCGCCGGAGTGGAAACGAGCGACCACGAGCGTATCGATCGGGAGAGAGCTCCGGGGTGGGCTGGACCATGGTCGCTCTTCTTACTCGCTTTTTGCCTTCTGCAGCCGCCACGATTTGCTGCAATGATGCATGCCGCGGGAGGCAGGGCATAATACGTTGCCGGCAGGTTCTATAAAATTCTTGAAAAAAGCCAACCTTCGCAAAGGTCGATCATCATCATGCCAAGTGGTGTTTTTTTTTTCGCACGGTCCTTTCAGCGGGGCTTTGCATGCTTGCCAAGTGAATTAATATGGGATTAGGATGAGAGAGAGGGAGACACAGGAAGCGAGCGTACAGGTTTTTTCTTTTTTTTTAAATCCGATGATTCAAAACGAAATATTTTGAAAATCGTTTGTCCAAACTATAAACCGTTTTCACTTTTGAGCTCCTTGTGCCGAGAGCTTTAGATCTCATGTTGATAGGTTTTGAACAACTTTTTTTTGTACTTTCAAAACCGTTGCGTTCGTACTTTGGATTAATTCAATTCTATACTTTTATACTTACGAGTTCTTAGTGTATTTTGTATTTGGGTTGCTACACACTTGTACTTTCACGTACTTTGACAGCGAGAACACTTGTACTTTTCTGTACTTTGGCTCTCAGTACAGCTATACTTTCGTACTTCGGCTGTGAGTAAATTTGTACTTTTCATGTACTTTTGCTGTGAATAAAGTTGTACTTTTCGTGTACTTTTGTTGTGAGGAAACTTGTATTATTTTGTATTTTGACTCTCAGTACAGTTGTACTTTTGTACTTCGATGAGCAACCGTGGGATACTCTACACAGGCGACACATATCCACGACGAGCAACCGTGGGATCTGTGGAGCTGAGGACTCTTGGAGACGGTCTCTAATTGACTGTACCATGGCTAGGTGTGTATGGGCACTAGCCGACGAGGAGAGATGACTAAACATCCGAGCCAAGTACAGGAACTCACTTGCATGTGTGTTACAGCATGGGCCATCTGGCATGCCAGGCGCAAGATGATTCATGAAGTTATTTTCCAAAGCCCGCTTAGCACACACCATTTCGTCGAGACCTTCATCTTCGATTTGGGGCAGATCATACAACACCATCCTAAATGGATCCCTTCCGATGAGTGTATTGCGAAGCTGAACGTTGATGCAGGAGTTGCAAGAAAGAATGGCTTAGGTGTGGTTGCAGTGGTTGTAAGGACTTCAACTAGGGTATACCTGGGAGCGTTGTCAGTGGTGTACTTGGTGGCATTGCTGACCCTGAAACTCTGGAGGCAATGGCAATTAGAGAAGGTCCAAGTCTTGCGAGCGATCTTCTTCTCCAAAAGATTTGTGTGGCGAGTGATTGTCTCAATGTGATCAAGGCTTAGAGGGAGACAACAAACTTGGGAAGCTAGAACAATATCCTATAGAAAATAATAGCGATGGCGAGGAGCTTTACTGAGGTTTTGTTTGTGCATGAGAATAGAGCGTCTACTCCTTTAGTTTCAAAATAGTGTTTTAGTTTAGAGGGAGTAACTCTTTGCGGGGGCCGGCGGCTGTGGCTGTCTTTGCGGGGGCTCCGCACCTACTCCCTGAACACGGCGGGGCCGCAGCGCACGTGGCGGAAAGAGGGGGAGTGGGAGGTACGGGTGGAAGGGTGCTCGGCGGTGTATGTCCCGGAGCTGGAACGGCTGCTGGGGTTCTGCCCCGACCGGATGTGCCTGTGCGCCTGCGACATGGACGCCCGGCCGCGGGTGGTGACGGAGGCGTGGGAGTGCTTCAAGATGGGCTACGGGATCTCCGCCACAGGCAGCCTCGTCTACCTGGGTAATGGCAGGCTCTGCATCACCAGGCTCGTCGGCATCAAAGCTGGTCCTGGTCGTACCACGCAGGCAGTACAGCTCCAGCTCCACCTCCACGGCAATCTTCAGGGAGTCCGGATGGTGAAGCGAATGATTCGCTGTTACGCTTTGCCCAAGTATGCTAGAAGGGGCTACGCGCTCCAGCCCACACTTTGATCCCATCACTCCTTGTGTTAATTTCTTATTTCTCTACCAACCAGTGTGTGTAGAGTGGTGCATTTGGAAAGGATACTAGTGACTCTCAATTTTCAGGTAGATTTTCAATGCCATCTACTCTACCTTTGTGCTGCCTGCTATATGACTGTGGACAAATAAAATACCATTGCCTAAAGTGTAGTTGATGCTTGATAAAATGGAATTGCAAACATGCATAATTTTATCTTTTCCTTTGTCAGAAAGACCATATTGAATGTCTGGTTCACTGCGAGCAGAATGCATTCAAAGGCTCCACAACTGATGTATTTTTAATTTTCCGGGTATGATTAAACCACTAGAGAAAAATAGGCAGATTATACTGTGTGTGTCCTGCTATTTGCAAGCAATACTTTCTTATGATACTGATATCAACTTTGACATATTTTCTCACCAGTTTTTATCTTACCCCCTGGGCAATAAAGAAGATTGACAAGATCTGTGGAAGTTTCTTGTGGAAGGGAGATGAAGAGGCGAAGGGAGGACATTGTTTGGTCAGCTGGAGGGCAGTTTATAGCCCAACAAAGGTTTGGGGGCCTGGGCATCAAGGATCCGGATATGTTTGGCCGCGCTCTGAGGCTTCAGTGGCCATGGATGCCTGGGATGAAGCCGAGTATCCGTGGAAAGGGATGGCGGTGTTGTGTGACAGTAAATATATGCAGCTGTTTGCGATTTGCACAAAGATCACAATGGTCAATAGGCGAAAAGGTGAAATTTTGGACTAATAGTAATGGTGTGGCGCTCCAGGGAAGATCGCGCTGCTGCTAATTTGTCTGGCTAAGGAAAAAAATCTCTAACCGTTGAGGCTCTCGACACCAGGAGGTGGCTTCGAGGTCACTAATGAAGAAGAGCTTCATCAGCTCCTTAAGCTCTGGGTTTTGGTTGATGAGTTTCAATTAACAGAGGAACCAGACACAATCAGGTAGTAGGAAAAAAGTTGTGGGAAAGGTCGAGTTTTACACTTGGTTGCTGCTACGAAATCGTAACTGCACTGCTGATAGGTTGTTAAGACGAGATATACCCTGTAATCCCATCTTCTGTCTTTGTGACCAATAGTGTTCTCATCAGCTGGCACTGATCCGGCGCAGGACCTCGCCATCCTCCTCCTCCTCCCTCCTCCCTCCTCCTCCTCCTCCTCCTGGCCATGACCATCTTTCATGTGATGCTGACGCAGTGAATCATCAATTTGAAACATTCGGCAAAATTGGCAGCAGGGCACCACCAAAACAAATAGGTAACACATTCTGATGCTGAATCACCTTTTTTTAGTGTGCAACGGGCGATAGGCCACCTGAACGTGATTTCATTTTCTTCTTTAAGAAAAAAGGTACATGGTAGCAAGTGTGGGGTTGCCATACTACCCCAAAACAATTGAAAAGGGGAAACTACAAGGATACTACCCAAAAAACCAGAAAAGGGTAAACTACAGCACTATCACACAATGCCCGTTGGACGCCAAGGTCGACACGGCGGGGAGCACTGGCCAACAAACAAAGATGTACCACCAGGTATGTCAGAGCAAATCGCCGTCGAACACCATGCAGTTACGGAATTGGCATGGGGATCCTAGGTGTACATTTTGTCAGCATAACGAGACAATAAAACACCTATTTTTCCAATGCAATGTCGCGAGATCTGTATGGTCAGTTACCCAAGCAGCTTCTGGCTTGTATCCACCGAGTAGTATTGCCAACATATTTGGGAATTGGTTACACGGTATAGATCACAAGTTTAAGATACTTCTTCGGGTAGGAGCGATTGCCATTATATGGTCGCTTTGGCTATGTAGAAATGATAAAGTATTTAATGATACAAACTGTTCACTTCTGCAGGTTATTTACATGCTTGGCACCCTTGTTGGGCGACACTTCATCGTCGGATTATCGCATGCTTTTCACGGAGGTGTGTACGCGGTTGGAGGACACGGTAGGATTTGTTCACCCGATATGGCTGGCAACATAATCTGCGGATTGACCTACCTTCGGCTCCTTAGGCGCTTTACAATTTCTCATTATGATATGTAATTCGCTTATATTTTTTTATTACTCCTTTATGTTCGGATTGCTGGATTTTGCGGCTGTGTGCATCCTAGTTATGCAGAGGCCGGGTGTAATGCTTAAACTCTAAGTAATAAAGCGCCCTTTATCGAAAAAAAAGTTACGCGATTTCCAAACAGACCACATGACAGCGAACAGACCAAATTGATCGCAAGACGTGCATGGACGGGAAGAGAGCTCGCATTTCCTCAGGGACGCTTTTCCTTGTCCACACGCTAGCAAAAACCGTGCTCATTTGCGGGTGGTCACCATGGTATCCGCTAGCAAAATGAGCACGGTTTCAAGCATGTTCAGGCAGATGTCAGCCAAGTACAATACCATGCACCATTTTTTTGTGTAAATGTTTCTTATGGTTCGAAGATTTGACACATTAGCATAACTCAGAAGGGGTATTTCATTTTTTGCCCTGGGAGGCAAACCTAGAGCTAGTTCTCTTCTTTCAAGAGTTTGCAAATGTAAACGAACAGGGATAGTTGCAATTTCGTTTGAGCTTTCACCACTCAAGTTCTGCAGTATAGTAGCTTCAGAAATACAAGAAAGGGGACAAATGAACTCTTTGCAAGTAACAAAATATGGCATGGTGAGCTCATCTGATAGTACGCAGATTGGAAAAAGCTAAGGGTCGGTTTACTCATTCTGAAGGGGCGCCCGAGACGGTGACTACCTTACCGAAGTGCTTCGAGGAAAGACGTGCCCATTTGCAAACCTCTGGTATAACACTTTCGAGGCCAACACTTGGCCTGGAACCTATACCGACCGCAAACCTTGGCTCTAGTTTCAAATGCTCGAGAACAGAGGCTTTAGCCAAGATACAGCACGCCAGCTTAGTCTGAGCCTTGTAGAGCCGAAACCCGCTGATGTAGACTGTCTTGAGATGATCATGGCGACGCATGTCGGGGCCGCCTTCCTCTCCCACCACCTCATCACACCTGTTATTATCCTTAAAGCCCGAATGAAACATCTGCATTACAAAGCTCGCAATAAATTGGTCAAAAAATAGTCTAAACTGTCCAGTATGTCCAGTATGCAGATAATGAATACATGAGGTCTATCTATCTGAATTCTGAACCGACAAATCTATATCTATATCTATACCTAATAATAAAGAAAAGGTGTTTAACATGGTCCTGCTATTTAGGACCGTATTGCCTTCCTAAACACAAAATTATCTACCAGTGCCGCTAAGTAAAGATACCTGTTTATTTTTTGTTTCCCTCGTCACCGGGAGCCGAGTTGTACATCTAATCAAACCAGATGCGACCAAGACACGAGGCACAGCGTCACGATCTTGGCATCAGGAACCTCCCTCCTCTTCCTCTGGCCATGCGCGAGAAGCAGGGGGTGGGCGTGTTGGAATTGGCATGGAGCAGACCACATAGGTAGCGCTGGCGTCGGCTGCCGGGGAGTGGAGCGGATGTCGGCGAGTCGCGGCGGTGGCGGCGTCTTGACCCTGCGCATCTTGAGAGATAGGCGCGAGCTTGCGGGCAAGGGCCATGATGGCGGCACGGATGGCGTGGGCAAGGGCCATGATGGCGGCAGACGGCATGATAGCGAGTCAGCCAAGGCGGCAGGCCCCGCTGGGACATGCATGCTATCGTCGAGCATCCAGTATGCATGGACTACGACCAAAAGCTAGGCAGATCAGAGATCACACACGCTATAAGCATCTCCTCGCCTACGCCATGCATGCGTCCTCCACATTAAGCAGCTGCCAAGTGAATACATCTATCATTTTATCTACGATATTTTATTTTAAAATAATTTACAAATAATGTTAATATTGTTATACGTTAATCCAAATTCTATAAAGTATATGCCAACTTCTGACGAGTGGAGCAAGGCCTGTCGCCGGAGTCTTGGGCCAAGTGGAAGAACTAGGTTTCCACCGTTATATAAACCTCCTGTAAGACGCCGGTTGGGAATAGTTGCATCTGTAAAATCCCCGGCGTTTTGTAAATACTCTCCAATATAGCGTAGTTTCTCTGGCTGACGTCCATGATTTTTTCTCTCTTTGTTGGAGAGGTTTTTTCACGTTAAATTTGTATCCCCTTGCTGAGATTTTCTTTTTGTTCTTTATTATCTTCTTGTCGCAATTATAAAAATATAGGTAGTTGAAATAATCTTTAAGTTGCGGCATACCTAACAGGTGTGAATAGGTTTGTCCAAGATAAGAAAAATGTCTAACTCAAGATAGATGTCATGGCGTACATACAAATTGGACCAGTCTTCTCGATGCAACGCACGGGCAATTTTGCTAGTGACACTTACATCCAAATGCAACGTCTCCAGTTGGGGTGCAATATCCAAACAGTAGGCAAGTTGAAGAACTCCATTATCGGCATTTTCTGAACCATTTAGGACATTTAATCGACAAGTCATATGCCTCAAATGCATAAACATGCCATGTGGTCCCGTAGTCAGCTTCTGCAACTGAAACATTGCAAGAACAAATAAGACAACATAAAAACCTAGTTTGAAGAACTATAAGTTAGCAAAAAAAGAAAAAACACCAGGCAACTAACCTCTTCATATCTTATTATAACAGCTTCCACGTTTAGTATCTTCACTGGCAAAATGCTTGGAACTAGAGTGAATGCATTGCCTAGTCCTTTATCGCAAATGAACAGTATAGTTGCCTTCTCCAATTTTGAGCAGCCATGAAGTACTATAGGGATCACTCGTCCTAATTTGTACTCAAAATGACCAAGATTTGCAGCATGAAACTCGATCATCTCGACATCCCTTCCTTCAATTAGCAAATGTTGAAGTTTATCAAGCTTGTGTGGTACGCTTAAATTGGCCAGACCTGGGCAGTCGATGATCATTAATTCCTCTAGTGCTGAACAACTTGCTAGCAAGCCTGGAAAGTCTCCAAATATCTGAACATGTTCCAAAACAAGCCTTCTGAGTATACCAAAGCCACAAATACCTGAGTGTAGCTTTATAGAAACATCAGCAAGCAACAAGGACTGCAAACAAGAGTTGCCTTGAACGTCCAAGGCCTCGAGAGGAAAGTGGTGGACTGCTTCTTTGGATGCCCAGTGCATTTTCTTCAGGTCAAATTCTATTATGCTCGCCTTTGAGGAAGCGGCAAAGGCAATCCACCTGTGAAGATGACCAAGGTCCTCTTTGGGCAGGCCAAGGGCACACCTGATGAATATAACAGTCGCGATCGAGGAGCGAGCGCGGGGGAGATGTTCAAATTTTGAATTCGCCGCCGGCGAGATTGGCTCGTCCCGGCCGGAGTTGGTGTCCCCCGCCATGTCGCGCCCCCTCCCTGTCCCTGCGGCGGCCCCGCTGCGCTGGAGGGCGTCGTCGGCGTCGGTGTTCGCCGGCTGCCGCCCGGGCTGGTCGGGGGCCACCGTCCTCCTCCGCCCGGCGTGGGCCGCTGGTGCTGCTCAGCGCCCGGCGTCGTGGTCGGCCCGAGACCGCCGCCGCGGGGAGTTCATTCGCCAGGGCGCCTCCCTCTCGTTCCCGGCGCACTCGGTCAAGGTGGGCGCTCGGATTCTCGCGCCGCCGCGCGCGCCGGTTCCGCCCTCGCCTCGGCTGTCTCAAGGCGGTGGAGGCCCTTGACCTCCGGGAAGGCATGGGGGCGTCGAGGGCAGGACGGTGGGGACCCCATGGAGGCCCTTGGCCGGTGGTCCTCGAGTGCTGAGCGGGGCGGCTGGTCGGCGAGGAGCACGGCGTGCCCGGCCTCGGTGCCCTCTAGCCTCGCTCTCCCTCCTTGGGAGACTTCATCCCTTCCGCGGGGCTGCCTCGCGGCCTCGCCCGGAGCCTCTCGGCTCGGCGGCCATGGCGGCGCCCAGGTTGGGAGGCTGGGGAGGCGCGTCGAGCCGTGGGGGCTGGGGCCGTTCTTTGGGCTGGCTGCTCGTGGGCCTCGGCCCATGAGGCGCCCAGCCAGGCTGCCAGCGTGGCGGCGTTGCCGTTATATCCACGCGGGCGGTTGGCGGCTGGCGGGCGTCGTCGGCCCAGCTCTTTGGGATAGGAAACCCAGCCACTGGGTTGCATCTCCGTCGATGGGTTCCCGGCGTCGTCACGAGCTTTCGCCTTCCCCGTCGTCCTGTCCGCCGCCGTCCTCTGCCGGCTCCCCTCCCCGCGGTCGTTCCTGCGAGTGATGGCGCCCGTAAGCCACCGCGCCGCCTCGCCGCCCATCTCCGCCACCGCTGCCGTCCCTCGTCGCGGCTCCTCGCCCGTGAGCCCCGCCTCCCAGCGTAGCCCCTCCTCCCGCCACCCGCCTCCCAGCGCGGTGACCAGGGGCTTACGTCCCCTCTCGTCGCTCGCCGCCCGCCAGCGGCGGCAAGGCGCGATTCACGGTCCCCTCCCCGCGCTCGGCGTCGGGTGGAGGGCCAGCGGCTGTCCCCGCGGGCTTCAGCGGGTGACAGGGAGCGGGAGCTCCGCCTTCGGGAGGCGGCGTTGCAATCCCGTGACGCTGCTGCGGGTCCGCCGGCGCCCCGTGGGGGGCGTGCGGATGCCGGGCCATGGCGGGTGGAGACGGCCCCTCATCCCCCTGCTACGACGGCTCTTGCGTCCCGGTCCGAGGCTGTTGCGGGCGTGTCGGTGGCCCCCAAGAAGAAAAAGAAGAAGCCCAAGCAGAAGCGCAAAGTCGCCGCGGCCGTGGATGGGGCTGTGGTCCCTACCCCGGGGGCGTCGAGCTCGATCCCGGTGTCGGCTTTGGGTGTGGGGGCCGACCGGGTGCTGGCTTCGGCTATCCCCCGCCCTCGGGAGACGCTGGAGGACTATGGCCATGGCGTGGGTGGCGGCTTCTACTTCATCGGTGGGTGGTGTCGATGTCCGTCCGAGACGGCGGCGGTGTCGATCTGGGACCAGGACCCGCCACTCGCGGTGGAGGTGACGGAGTCCCTGATCCAGGAGGAACTCCGTGCGGTCATGCCTGGCTTCGAGTGGCCGGTGCGGCGCTTCTCTCCCTCGGAGTTTGTGGTCTCCTTCCCGTCGGTGGCCATCCTTCGCATGTGCTCCCTCGGGTCCTCGTTCACGCTTCCCCTCCACCAACTGAAGGTCTCCATCCAGCCCTCGTCGACCGCCCAGGACACGGTGGCCACTCTCTCGGAGGTCTGGGTGCGCATCCACGGCCTCCCGCTCGGGCGGCCTGAAGTGGTGGCCCTCGTGGCTCAGACGGTGGGGAAGCTAACGGAGGTCGACGTGGGGTCTCTCTCGGGGCTAGGCGCAGTGCGTCTGCGGCTCCTCTGCCCGTCCCCTGCCGTGTTCCCGGTCTCCCTGCCACGCTTCTTCTTCGACCGGGTGGGACGCGACCTCTTGGTGGAGCTTGACGAGGAGGAGACCGGCCCTGCGGCGTCACCTCCTCCCCCGCCGGCCAGTGGTGGTACTGGTGCGGGGGGGGGCAGTTCTGGGGACGAGCACTCGGACAGCGACCTTGGATCTGACCCTGACTCGCCGCTGGCTACCGACGGGTCTCCTCCACCTCCGCCTCCCCCTCCCCAGGGGGCGTCCGGGGGCGGCTCGGGTTCCCCACCGACGGCGGGGCTCTCGGGAGGGGACCCTCTCTTCTCTGGGAGACCCCCGCTCTCCCTGAGCGCTCCGGCCAAGCTGCCTTCGGTCGACCTTCCCCGTTGCCTCCGCCCTGATCCTCCGGCCCCCTTCGACCTCGACATCGCGCAGTATGGCTCCTACCTGCCTTCGCCCCGCTCTCCCTGGTTCTCCTCCGCCCCTCCCTGCTGAGGCCCTCACCTCGGAGGCGAGGGTTGGTGGTCGCCAACCTGTCCCGCGGTCTCCGGGGTGATGCACTACTCCCTCGCCCGGATACCCCGGACCCTCTGGGGAGCTCCGGCTGTGGGGACCCGCCACCCTGCGCAGCCTCAAGCTGCGGGCAGGCTCCCAGGCCTCCCCCGCCCCGTCGCGCCACAGTGTCCGCCTCGGACTCCAGTCCGGCTTGTCGGGCTGAGCCGACGATGGCGGGCGCTCCCGACGGGTTGCGGCTCGACGAGTTCTCGTCTTGTTCCGCCCCTCTTCGCGGACCACGGTCCTTGGTTTGTCTGGCTCGCCTTTTGTGTTCTCTCCGAGGTCTCCTGGCCCACCTAGGTGAGGTGGCTGCGGATTGCGTATTGTTTTTCGGGAGAGAAGGGGCGAGGAGGCGATTCGGCCATTAAAGGCGGAGGAGAAGTGCTGTGAGCTGTCTGCTGCCGGGCACGTGATGCCGGGGCAGGCAACTCCGCATCCTTGCCGAGGCGAGGCCCGCGGGCCTGGCCCAGCGAGAGACCCACTGCCCGATGCTGCGAGACCACCCAGGTCGACCCCGGGCCGACCAGCGTGGGAAACCCCAAGTCCGCTGCGATCCGTTCCTCTTCTTCCGCTCGCTCGATCCCTTCGAGGACCGCCCGCCCTGAGTGTCCACCATGGACATCCCAGGCCTTCGGGTGTTCATTTGGAACATCCGGGGTTTAGCGATGGTCGTCGCCGCCAAATCAAGGAATCTTCGCTTGGATCGCCGGATATTGTCGGTCTTGAGGCGATTCGCCAGACTTCTCCATCGCCGAGTTGGAAGCTTTGAGCTCCAAGTTCTCTGGTCACGGCTTCCATCCGGCACTCGGGAGGATCCTCACAGGCGAAGGAGGATACCTTCGAGGTTGATGATATGGACATGGGAATTCTTTGTGAGCATGGCGCTTACCCATAGACAATCTCGCTTGGTGGGAGGTGATCATTGTCTATGGCCCCTTGGACCATAGGAGGTCTGACTTCTTGCGTGAGCTCAAATCAAAAGTAGAACGGACGGTTATCCCGGTGGTGGTCGCCGGGGATTTTAACCTGATCCGCTATGCCGATGATAAGAGCTCGGCAAATGTGGACCTCCCTAGGATGCGTATGTTTAACGACTGCATTGCCGAGCTTGCTCTCCGCGAGATCCGGCGTGTGGGCGCTAGATATACTTGGTCAAATAAGCAGCTGAACCCGATTCGCAGTGTTCTCGATCGCGTCTTTGTGTCGGTTGATTGGGAGGTGGCCTTCCCTCTTTGCTCGTTGCGAGCGGTCACTAGGATTGGGTCGGACCATACCCCTCTCCTCCTCTCCTCTGGAGGGGGCCGCCCCCCCCGTCTGAACCGCTTCCACTTTGAATCCTTCTGGCTGCAGAAACGAGGATTTGTAGAGATGGTTCGGGCTAGGTGGTCGGCGGCGGCCGCTTCTACCCCTCGGGTGTACTGTGCGGTGG
The DNA here is from genome assembly GCA_030063025.1 of Avena longiglumis. Taxonomy (NCBI): domain Eukaryota; kingdom Viridiplantae; phylum Streptophyta; class Magnoliopsida; order Poales; family Poaceae; genus Avena; species Avena longiglumis. Next base: position 36,286,153 of record CP125979.1, read on the forward strand.
ATATCTGGCATCACTGTGCCAAATTATCCGGCAGTTCATCTGCGGTGAAGCAATTTGGGCGGACCTTAGGAATCGGAAGGAATCCATTCTGGGATATCCGGGCCTTAGACCGGAGGCCGATCTTCACGCCTCTCCCGAGGCCTGGTCCCATAGGTACTCCTTGAGACTTCCATTATGGAAATTTACAAGGAGAGGCTTTCTGGCGTCGTGAGTCGCCAACTGGGCGGTCTGGGGAGTCGAACACGGCTTACTTCCATGCCATTGCCAATGGTAGGAGGAGGAAGTGTTCGATTCCTTGCCTCTGGGAGGGAGTCGCTGGAGTCCCTCGTGCACTCTCCTCCCATATTTATGCCTTCTGGGGCCTTTTCTCCGCCTCGCGATCGGGTGTCTCGTGGCGCTGACTTGGGCGGTGAGGCGCTTGTCTCCCCCGAGGAGAATGCTGGTCTCACTCTCCCCTTCCTAGGGGAGGAGGTGGAGGCTGCTCTGAAGTCCATGAAGTCTAGGTCGGCACCGGGCCCTGATGGTCTCCCGGTGTGCTTCTTCCAGACGTTTTGGGCTCAGTTACAGCCGCTAATCCTGCAGCTCTTCCAGGAGTTTTTCACTGGTACCCTGGTGATGTCCCGTTTGAACCTCGGTGTGATTACCCTGATCCCCAAGGTTGTGGGGGCCACGGATATCCGCCAGTTCCGTCCGATTACGGTGATTAACGTCATTCAACGCCTGTTCGCCAAGGTCTGTGCTATCCGTCTCGCTCCGGTGATGGAGCGCCTCACCCATCCTCTCCAGTTCGCCTTCCTCAAGGGACGCCTCATTCATGACGACGTCCTGGCACTTCAGGAAATTATCCATGAAGTTAAGGTGCGTCGTCGAGAAGTGTTCTGAAGTTGGAACTTTCGAAGGCCTATGATCGCTTAGGCGGGCCTTCGAGACTCAATCTGAGAGGAGGGGCGTCGATGACCGCATGATCTGCTGGATCATGCAGTTCGTGAGGACTGGCACGACGGCGATCAACATCAACGGGGAGATCGGTCCGTACTTTAGCCCGTCCTGCGGGGTAAGGCAAGGGGACCCGATTTCCCCTATATTGTTTAACGCCGCGGTGGACGCCCTGGCGGAAATTTTGGATAGAGCCCAACGCTCGGGGCACATCTCCGGGGTGGTGGGGCACTTGATCCCTGGGGGAGGGATCTCCCACCTCCAATATGCGGATGACACCATGATCATGGTGCAGGGTTCGGACCGGGACATCATTCACCTAAAGTTCCTGCTTCTCTGCTTCGAGTCCATGTCAGGCCTGACGATCAACTTTGACAAGAGTGAGGTGGTGGTGCTTGGGTACCCCGAGGAGGAGCGCCAGCGGATCGCGGATGGGCTGAACTGTAGGCTCGCGGACTTCCCGATTTCGTATCTAGGTATGCCCATCAGGGAGACGCGTGTGTTGATCAGGGACCTGACCCCTTTGGTTGCTAGGGTGCGCTCGAGGGCGGAACCCGGAAACGCCTTACGTCTAAGGAGCAAGTCCGTCCGATTAACTCTGCCTCGAGTCTGCCCATGTACGGATGGGCTGTACCTGCTACCGAAGGGACACATGCCGACCGATAAGGAGTTGTCTAGGTTCTTTTAATTCGGCAAGGGATGGCCATCGAAATACCACATGGTCAAATGGGCGGACGTCTGCGCCCCAAGAGCTTAGGGGCATAGGTATCTGGACTCTCGCCGCTTTAATGTGGCGCGATGTTAAAGTGGGTTTTGGCGCATTCTTAGGGGACGACGGCGGGCTCGCTTCACTTATCAAAGCCAAGTATCTCGGGGCGGCCCTGTTAGCTTGAGCGGCGGGAGGCTCTCGATTGGAGAGCCCTCCAGGAGATTAAGCATTTCATCGGGCTCGGCCTCTCCTTTGAAGTTGGTTGCGGTCAGGGGATTAGACTTTGGCTTGATCCCTGGCTGCTCCCGATCCCGTTGGGTGTCCTGTACCCCAGCCTTTTTGCTATCTCCGCCTCCCAGGCTCTTGTGCAGGAGGCCTTGGGAGGCCTGGAACGTCTTGTTCGGCGGCATCTTAGTCTGGCGGAGGAAGCGGACCGCCAGCGGCTGCTTCGCTCCCTCCCTGGGGCCTTATCTGAGGCCCCTGACTCGGCAGCGTGGCATCTTCACCCCTCGGGCGAGTTCACGGTGAACTCGGCTTATCGCGCCCTCTTCCAGAGCCACGAGGTAGGGTGGTCGGATCCTCTGGAAGGCCACCGCCGCTTAGTATCCGTATCTTCGTGTGGCGATTCTTGCGGGACCGGCTACCCTCGGGGTGGAGGTGGCCAAGCGTAACGGCCGGGCAATGGCTTGTGTCCCCTATGGGGCCTTGGAGACCTGTGCCCATATTATGTTCACTGCGTGCCCCGGGCTCTTTGGGGCTTCGTCGGTGGCGCTAGGGCGGCACAGGAAGTGTGAACTTGGGGAGTTCCTGCAGTACCAGGCCAACCGGGCCGGAGGAGGTCGCCGTCTCTTCTGGCTCGTGTTTGCGGCTATCTCGTGGTCCTTGTGGAACGTGCGGAATAAGATGGTGATTGAGAAGGTTTATCCGTCCCGTGTGTCTGACCCTGTGTTTTCCTTTCTTGCTTTTCTCCAGCAGTGGTCTCCCCTGGTGAGGCAGCGTGATCGGGCAGCGTTCGACAGCTCGATGCGTGCCCTGAGGTCGGCAGCGATCCCCCTAGCTGCACCGGCTCCCCCGGGCTCGGCGTCCTGAGTCCTCCCGCTTCCTCCTTGCACTTTTTGTTCTTGTTTTTGTTTGGGCGTGCTTGTGCTGTTGCCCCAGCGGATGTGTGGACTCCCCCCTTTTTTTTTCTTTTCGGTTGGCCTGGGCCATGGTGGTTGTTTGCTGCACTTTGTTCCTGGATGTTGCTTTATTTATAAAGCGGGGCGAAAGCCTGTTTCGAGAGAAAGGGCACACCTGATGCTGAACTTGTTGATTCCTATCCCACTGTGCCGTTGAATAATCCCATTTACAGAGTCAATGAACTTGGCTCGTTCTATTTTGACCAAATCATCGATGTATTGGTCATCGGTGATATAATCCATATCATCTTCGAAATCCGGATCACTGGGGCCAATAAAGCATAAATTGACGTGGAGTGTCCAGAGCATACTCCAACTTGTTGAAACTATGCTTGCTCTCACAGCCTCTTTCAGTGGGAGAAGTGACATCACAGCAGTTTGAATCTCCTGCGACAAAAAAGACATGAAATTTCAGAAGAGCCCTTTCAGAAGGACAGGTTTCAGATCCGTGGGGAACACCACAGGCATCACATCAAAGGTTTGCCCCTACTTTTTACCCTTGCTGTAGAGATGAGGAGTTAACGGACATGGAAATTACCACAGGAAGGTCCTCCATCCGGAAGGATGACGGCGAGCTGGGCGCATCGCCGACGCCGTTGCTCAGCTTGCCCGCCGCCGCCTCGTCCATGAGCTGCAGGTAGGAACGGTCCGAACGGAACGGCTGGTCAGTCGATCGATCTAATCAGGAACGCCTACAGGCGAGGAGAGGGCACAGGATGATAGTGCTGCTTACTTGTCCATCTAGAGGAGGAGGAGGAGGAGGAGGAGGAGGAGGGGTAGCTGCTTCGTCTTCTCCGGTTCCTGACATTGCTCCCCTCCGAAGGAAGATCGGAGGTTTGGACTTTAGAGGAGTTCACGGCTGTCCCTTTTGGTGCCAAGGAGACGACGCTCTCCATTCTGCCACGCAATAATTAATACTCCTTGGAAGTTGGAAGCGGAGTGCTGGAGGCTCAGTTAATTACTCAGGTGCCAAATCTGGCCAACGGGGCGGTCCGGCACGGCATGGCCCGTCGTGGCCCGCGAAGCCACATGTCATCCTGGACCGGCACGCGTGTCTTGTCTGGGCCGTGGTCTTTTTTCAGCTGGCACGTTAAAATTTGCCTACGAAATCGTCATAACTTGTACTAAATTACAAAAGGTTGCTTGGTTTGTTGGTTAGGCCGAGGGAGTTTGGAGGGCAGGTCGCCAGTTTGACCCCCACCCTCTTCTTTTTGCACCTATATTGTAATTTTTCGGTGGTAAGTGGGCCTACATGCCGGCACGTTAAATGACGGCCCGTTGGCCAGGTTTGCTAGGTGCCCACCGTGGTGTAAATGTGTAAACGCATCTTCACCGGGTCGATCCATTACGTCGTCACAAACTGTTCGTTTGTGTCTGTTTGGTCGGATCACGGACAATATGGAGAGGGGGTCCGGCCAGCCGCGCCCAACGGCGCGATCCATTTGTCTGGCTTGGGAGCGGTATTTTGTTTTACAAATGCAAACATAAACAGTTCGCGATAAAAAACTAGCAAAGTTCGTACTTAATTTACATTCAAAATATAAAAGGCAAAATTTAAACTACCCGTAGCACTAGCTACCGATCTTCGCGCGCCGGCGCCGCCTCGTCCATCTACAGGTCAAGGCCGATGTACTCCGACAACGTCCAGAGGTGGGCGGTGGCAGGGCCGGTGCGGGAGCGGGCGCAAGTGGATTGATCACCTGCCTAGACACGGCGCCCAACCGTGTTGGAGGTGCGCCAGCTCCATCCCCACCTCCGGCGTGATCGTTGGTGCCAATCCCGGCAGCGGTGGCGATGGAGGCAGCTGGACGTTCGCCCGCGCCACCATGCCGGTGAGCTGAACGGCTTCATCGAAGCCGACCCACTGGGCTTCCTCCTCCCGCGTGCTAGTCGTAATGGCCTGCTCGGTGAAGGTGTCCTCGTCGTAGTCCCGCACCAGCACCTCGCGGTACTCTGGGGCAGGTTCACAGCGACGTCGTCCACCGCCTCCTGCTTGACAACGATGTCGGCGTCGTCCTCGTTGTTGTCGTCCTCGCTATCGAGCTCGACGTCGAAGTGGTTAACGGCGCCCTCTCCTCAATCTAATTCGCAAGTTGTGGCACTTTGTGTGTGCAATTTGCAAGAAGTGGGATTAAAATGCAACGGGTGTGCAAGGTGCAAGTTGTGGTACCAAATTATTAATAGCCCGCAAACTTCCAACAAGGGGAATGCTAAGAGCCATACAACCTCGACACGGTTTCAAGAAGGACCGCATCATGTACCTCTCAGCTGCCGCCTACTCTCCTGATCTAGCCACATCTCTGTCTCCTCCATAGATCGGTCCCCCCTCTTTCGGCCGGTCTCGGTGGCGTAGGGAGGGGTGGGGAACCCGATCTATGGGTGGGGTTTTCAATAAAAATAGTGTTTTCAAATATTAGATTAGTGTTTTAGTTGTCATCTTTTTTACGTATGTGTTAAAGGAGATGACACCGTCTACAATAAGTGATCTTTGGTCTTTCGTTCGATGGCGAGATCTCTTTCCCAGCGTCAATGGTGGTGTTGAAAGATCCAGTTCCTATAGCTAAGGTCTTTCAGATCTTCCTTCACCGGATCGATTTGGACTTTTCCTCATGGTTGTCGCGAGAAGAATTATTCTTGCAATATTTGTTCCGGCTGCTACGTCCTTGACAATGGTGATTCGTACTCTTGGTTCGCCGGTGACATTGATCAGGTTGTTCGATTAATTTTTTCTGGAGTGCTTGTATTGGGTCTCTTGCCGATGTTGATTGATTATCCTAATGGTTGCGCGCGTGCACGTAGCGATGGCACTGCGACTCAAAATATTATGGGAGAACCTTCATTGGTATTTATAGGTTATGGTTTTGATATTTGTTAATGTTCGAATGCCTTAAGAAAAGTGTAAGATTATGTCTTGTAAGAAAAAAGTGATTGAAGACCTCAAAGATTTGCTAGTTTTCTTTAGATTTTATTTTATAACCGTGGAGTCAACTTATGTATCTCTATCATGTACTATTTGCTGCTATGAATATAACATGACAATGATTGTCAAAAAAAAGAGCCATACAACCTCAACGTTTAGTCTCCCTTGAATATGTGGAAAATTCACATGTCGTCCGTCTAAAAACTTTTTTTTTGAACCTCATGACAGTAGGGGGAAAATCCCTACTGCCTCATTTTCTTCATTAACTTATAAAATCTATGGACTTACATGAAGGGTGGGTGCCAAGGAGGCAGCCAAGAATAGAAAGAAGAACAGAAATTTTACAGAGAAGTTACAAAACTATGAATAAAGGGATGTAAACTCTCTGGTTCTATGCACCAAAAGACCAAAATCTTCAATAAATTTGGTTTTCCAGTTCTGGGCTGTGGGAGTAATATCCTTGAAGTGTAAATTGTTCCTCTCCTTCCAAATATTCCGGGCTCACAACATAAATTTTTTCATGAACATGTTACAATTCCTATTCTCTTTAGCCTCAGAAACTATAGACAACCTGTTACCTTAATTATGCCAAGACATCCCCAGTATATTCGAACAATCTATACTGAAAAGGCAATGACAGAATAGATGCTCCACTGTTTCTTCAGAGGGATTTGTACACATGATGCAACTATATCCAGATTGTAGGAACATATTCTTCCTTTTCAATAGATTCCTTGTATTCAGTCTATCTGAGAAGAGAAGCCAGCAGAAGAATTTAACCTTTGGAGTGCATTTGGATTTCCAAATCCAATTAAAAGCAGCATGAGGCTTAATATTCCTGAAGCAGAACTCATAATATCTCTTAGAAGAATAATAATCAGAGCCCCAAACATATTTCCAAATGTCCTTAGGTTCCCCTCCAATATCAGCATTTTTGACCTCCTCTTGAAGTTGCTTAATTTCTTCAAATGCTTCAGGGGAAACATGAAGAGAAAAATTAGCAGATAGGCTAGTGGCCACCAAGAAAGACTTAACAGACACATCTTCATTTAGAGCATATGAAAAAGCTCTTGGAAAATTATCAGCAGCAATTGTTCCCAGCCAATCATCTTTCCAGAAAAGTACAGTCTCACCAGTACCAATCTGACAAGAAGTAACACCTCTGAAAATTGGCATAAGTTTAATAATGTCTTTACACCAGAAAGATCCACAACGGGCCACAACATGAGGGATCTTATCATGATAATAGGTTTCCCAGAGCAGTGTCACCCAAGGGGTGGCAATCTTATTATAAAATTTGTGAAGATGCTTCAATAACAGAGCCTGATTCTGTAGTTTTAAATTCAGAATGCCAGTACCTCCTTTATTTTTTGGCATGCACACCTTATCCCATGCCACTAAAGAGTGACATTTTTCACCATCCTCAGTTTTCTTATTCCACAGACAATGTCTCCTGATTTTCTCCACATGGTCAATTATTTTTGAATGAATATTCAGAGAGCACATAGGAAACATGGCAATTGATGTAAGCAGAGAGTTTATGACAGTGACTCTACCACTATAAGTCATCATCAAGAAGGAAGCAGTCATTTTCCTCTCAATCCTGTCCACTAAGGGCATAAGATCAATAACTGAGGGTTTAGTAGTCCCCAATGGAAGTCCCAGATAAGTGAAAGGCATCTGACCAATAATACAGCCAAAGGAGGCAGCATAAATATGTGCTTGCTCAGTAGAAATATTGATTGGAATCAAAGATGATTTGTGAAAATTAATATGAAGACCAGTAGATATTGCATACTTTCTTAGAATCTCCTTCATCACATTAATTTGAGTATGGCACGCAGGCATTATGATTAATGTGTCATCAGCATACTGTATAACAGGGAAATCCATACCAAAGTCTGGGGAAAAGGGTGCAAGGAGTATCTGATCTCTAAATGCTTTGTTAATTGCAGATGGAAGAAGATCAGCAGCCAGCACAAAAATCAGAGGAGAAAGTGGATCACCTTGTCTGACACCTCTCTTGCAACAAAATTGTCTCCCAGGAACCCCATTTAAAAGGACATATGATTTTCCAGAAGCAAATATAATAGAAATCCATTGTAACCACTTCTTATCAAACCCCATTTGCTTCATAATTTTCAGCATAGCTTCATGATCTATAGTATCAAAGGCTTTGGCAAAATCCAATTTAAGTAAGATAATCTCCTTTTTAGAAGAAGCACATTGATGAATGAACTCAAAGGCCCAGGCTAAGCAGTCCTGAATAGTTCTTCCTTTGAGAAAACCATATTGGTTTTTATGCACAATTTTTAGAACTACTTTTTGTAATCTGTTAACCAATAACTTTGTAATAATCTTCAAACAATAGTTTGGCAGTGTGATTGGTCTAAATTCATTAACAGTTTCAGGGGTATGGACCTTGGGGATAAGTGTGATATGACCCATATTAATACTCTCAAGATCAAGTTGTCCATCATAGAAGTCAAAACACAATTGATAAATGTCCTGCTTAATGATATGCCAGCAACTTTAAGGAACTGTCCATTGAAACCATCAGGTCCTGGAGCTTTGTCAACATGCATAAACTTGACCACATTATCAATTTCCTCAATGGTGAAGGGTTTAGACAGATCCTCCAGATCATCAATTGGCTGAATAGTGCAGCCTAAATCAAAACGCATAGGTGGGGAACAGCTAGTGCCAAGCCTCATCTTAAATGAATCAAAGATGACCTTCTCTTTATCTTCATGGCTGGAGACAACAGTTCCATCATCCAGTTTAAGCTGAGAAATAGAATTTCTCATGTATCTTTCAATAGAAATATTCTAGAAGAACTTGGTATTCTCATCACCAAATTTTATCCATCTGATTATGCATCTCTTTTTCCAATAAATTCTCTGAAACTCTAGCAACTCCAAAATGTGCTTATTTAAAATGCTTCTGAAATTTGCCTCAGGTACAGTCAGGCCCCTATAATCCTCCAAATTATCCAATTCCAAAAGAGCTTTGTTTGTGTTTTCAATACATACAGATAATCTGGAAATTGATTTACTCCAGAATTTCAGATCATATCTAAGCCTTTTAAATTTAGCATTTAAATTGGCTGCATTGTTTTCCTTATGTGTTGTCTTCTCCCAACTTTTAGCCACTGTGTCAAAGAAACCATGGTGGGCCACCCAAAAAATTTCAAATCTAAAGATTTTACTGCCAGGGATATGTGTTTGAATGGACACAACAAGAGGTGTATGATCAGAAGTTGGCTTTCCTTGTGGATTTACCAGAGTAGTTGGGTAACAACTGGTCCAATGTAAAGAAGTAAAAAACTGATCAAGCTGCTCAAGTAAAGTATTTTCTTGCATATTTGACCAAGTATATTTTCTCCCTTTAATTGGAATTTTAGTCAAGTGTTATGATCTTATCCAATCATTAAAAATGAGCATATCATTAACATCACCTCCACTCCTATTTCTGTTATTAGGTGATCTAATGAAATTAAAATCACCCAATATAAGCCAATCTTCAGTATCAGGAATGTTAAGATTACACAGCCATTGGATAAACCGGTCCCTAGCCTGCCCATGACAAGGCCCATAAATGTTAAGCAAGACCCATTCCTGTGCAGATTGAGTTGCAATGAAATGGACAGATAAAACAAATGGTTCACAATGCATTACAAGCCTAAAAAATATTGCACTCTTCCAGATACTAAGCAAACCACCAGAGGCACCACAGGAAGGGACATAAAAAAATTCATCAAAAGAAGGAGGACAACATTCCTTAATAAAAGCCACATCAAAGTGTTCCTTTTTAGTTTCTTGAACACAAAACACAGCACATCCACTAGAGTGGATTGCATTACATAAGGCTAGTTGCTTAGATCTAGCATTAAGGCCCCTAATATTCCAGCACAAAACAAACCACTTCTTAACAGTCTGCATGAAGTCTTCTAGTCTTCCTTGCCACTAGGCTTCTTCACCTCATCAAGAGGTTTCTTGAGAAACTTCTTAGGAGAGAGCTTGGAAGGATGGACTCCACAGAGGTTGATCCCAATAGCCTGAATAGCAGGAATTGGAGTAGAGGGAGGGGTTGGGTTAAGGACACACCCCTGATCAATATCCTCATCCACCTCGTTTTCAGCAATAGCAGGCACCATCCTAGGCTTGACTTTGGACTTTGTTGTCTTCACATCTGAGGGACCCTTAGGTTTGAAGCCATCATATTTATTCTTCCTGGCACTCCTCCTCACTTGATTCTCCACTATAGGTGCTTCCAATTTCCTCTTATGACCAACAACCACATCCTGATCAGAACCAGGTTCAACCAAAGTAGTGTTAGTGACAGATAATTCCCTTACTTTCACAGATGAGGCCCTAACAATTCTCCTGTTCTGCCACAGAGTGAAGCTTTCCCCAATAAGTTCATGGAAAGTAGCAGGTGACAGCTTAATGGAGGGAAACAATGAAACATCTCTCTGAATCTTGGGCACAAAAGTACTAGACAACAAAGCCTTGGCCACAGATAGTCTTGCCAGAAGTTCACTATCAATAAATGAGTGATCAGCATGAACCATACAATTTAAAGTAAGAGTGGTGCTAACATCTTGCATGTTCATATCATGAATGGTAGAACTTGAGCCAGAGTTATCAGAAATGCTGTCATTCCAAGCTTGAGCAGGGCTATCAGTCACATTAGTGGCAGGTGGATGCACACCAGCAGAGAAATAAACACCTTGCTCAGCCAGAATATCCTGAAAGTTAATCAGAGGAGGATCCACCAACATGTTATCCAAAACAACATTGTGATCAATGAGCATGTGCTGCTGGCCCCCAATATTCTGGTTATTGTGACCCCCATTATTCTTATTATTGTGAGCACCAAAGGGAGCTCCATTCTGTTGCAACCAATTAGCAACCTGTTGTTGATAAATTTGCTCTGCAGACAATTCCACACCAAACAGGGGATGTGGGTTGCCATCTTCAGGTTCTGGCTCCTCAGGACGGGGAGGGACATCATGCACATGAGAATTCCAATCAGCAGACCTTAACATAATCACAGGAATGGTCCAGCTACGCCTAGCACCACCCAGTTGCATCATCACAAAACTCTTTGGGACAAACTTGTTGGAATTATGCCCTAGAGGCAATAATAAAGATGTTATTATTATAATTCTTGTTCATGATAAAGTTTATATTCCATGCTAGAATTGTATTAAGCGGAAACTTTAATACTTGTGTGGTTTGTGAACAACACCATGTCCCTAGTATGCCTCTATGGACTAGCTCATTGATCAATGATGGTTAAGGTTTCCTAACCATAGACATGAGTTGTCAATTGATAATGAGATCATATCATTCGAGAATGATATGGTGGACATACCCAAACTAAGCGAAGCAATTAGATCGTATCATCGTGTTCATCTTTGCGAAGCTTTTCCTATGTCAAATATTGTATTCCTTAGACCGTGAGATAATACAACTCCCTGGTATCGGAAGAAAGCTTTGAGGTCATCAAACGTCATCCTATGAGAGGGTGATCATAAAGGTGTCTCTCAGGTGATCGGAAAGTATCTGTTGGGTTGTATGTATCGAGATGGAATTTGTCCCTCCCAAGTCGGAGAGATATACTTCGGGCCCACTCGGTTATTGATATCAACACCGCTTGCAAGCATGTGGTTAAGGAGTTAATCACAAAGTGATATCGGATTACGGAACGAGTAAAGTACTTGCTGTGAACGAGATTGAACTAGGTATGACTGCAAGCGATCAAATCTCGGGCAAGTAAAATATCGCGAGGCAGGGAATATATATATGGGATTGATTGAATCCGGCATCGTGGTTCATCCGATATGATCATCGATGAATGTGTGGGAGTCAATATGGGTGCCTAGACCCAGCTGTTGATTATTGATAGAAGATCATATGCGCATATTCTCGAACCCAGGGTCACACATAACGTGTCTCGACGCTAGGATAGATTGGATAATTGGTTTATGAATTTTGTTGAGTCTCGGATGGGATCCGAGACATCACGAGAGGTTCGGAGTGGTCGAGAATAAGATTCATATAAGGCAGTGTAGTTTTGGAGTTGAATTGTTCCGGTTAATCATTGTATGTAGGAAGCTTCTAGAACCTTCCGAAAGGGACCAACGTGGCCCCACCTTCGGGAGGGGTCATGGGCCTATGAGGGAGTGTCTGGCGCTTTGGGCCAGGGGCACAAAACCCATAGGGCCAGCCGATTCTATAGGGTTTAAATCGTTTAAACTAGGGATAGAATTTCTAGAAGGAGGAGAGTCCTTGCCCCTCCTCCTCCCTTGGCCGCCCAAGGCTTGGAGGAGGGTCAAGGGCTGGCCCTTCTGTCATCCATAAAACCACTACTAGAAAATCGCGTTGTTTTTGTGCATTGCATCATCATGACCGCATGCTCATGTCATCATGCCACATTGCATTTGAGCATCGTCATCATCTTGCAATTGCTTGTATAAAACTAATTGCAGAAAAACCTGTTTGTGTTTTCTAAACGCCTCGTCTTTATTCAAACGCAAAACCCCGGGTCGCCGGAATATTTTGTTTGTCTGCTATCGGTTTGCAGAAGCTTTGTTCTAAACAAATAAAATATTAAATTATTTTAGGGGGGCAGTCGAATGGGCCGATTCGACCCGAACGACCACCCCCAGAAATAAAATCGGTTCACCCCAAAATCCCTAGTTCACGCCATCCTAATCTACCCACCCCTCCTCCACCCCACCCCAACCTATCCTATGTCGCCCCCCCACCCCCCTCCCCCCCCCCCCCCCACCACCTTCACCTCGCCCTGCCCCAGTCAGCCTACCACCTCACCTCCCACACAACCCCACCCCACCCCCACTTAGCCACCCCTGACCCGGTCTAGCCCACCTGCCGTGGCCGTCTGTCCCACAGTCCCTCCCTCTCTTCCTCCTCCCTGCCTCTCTCTCTCACCGCTCGCCCGGCACCCTCCTCTCTCGCGCCTCGGCTCCTTCCTCTTCTCCGCTGTCTGCGCCTCCTCTTCTCCAGCTTGTGTGTTGCAGGCCAGCCACCCCGCCTCGCTTCCCAAGCTCCGCCCGCTCCCTCTTCCTCCGGCCCGTCTCTCCGCTTGCCCGCTTCTGCTCACGGCCTTCGCCTTCCTCTCGAACCACCACTTCCAGCTTCCCCGCTCGGCCGTCCACCCCAGCCTCCCCGCATCCGCCTCCACCTCTGCAACTCTGCTGGTCGTCGACGTTCGGCTCTCCTCGCCTCCGTCTCGGCGCCTCCTCCACCTGTTCCCGGCCAGCTCACTTGGGCGCCTCCCGCCGCCGGCCTCCTCACCGCCCGCCTCCTCGTGCCTCTCGGCCGCGGGCCCCTCTCCGGCGAGCCTGCGCCGCCGGCGTTTATCCTCCATGCGCGCCATCAGCTGGCGCCCAAGGCCGTACATCATCTCCCTACGGCCAGCCGACGGCCTCATCTCCGTTCCTCGTCCTTGTGCAGCGGTGTGCATCGTGCACCCTTTTCCATCGCCTCGGCCGTGTATCCAAGCGTGCTACCTCGTGGCCTAAGTGCAAGAAGTCGGTCTCTTCGCCACCAAGTTGTCACCAAGGACTACGCCAAGACCGCCCCCTCGGGGCCTTAAGCTCGAGACCCGTGCAGGAGATACAGGGCAGGTCCTATAACAAGTGCCTCGAAGCCCTGTCGCTGGATCCGATGATCGACCCCGAGGATTTCCGGTACTACAAGATCTCCTTCACGGAACCTGAAGATCTTCTAAGGGAACATCAAGTAGTCCACCGAGACCGACCCCGAACCCGAGTTCTTCGACGCGACGACAAGATCTCCTAAATGGGGGCCCGGAGAACCCGTACCCGAAGGCCGCGGATGCGACAAGATCATCTCTCGAACGCCAAGATCGCCACCAGGACGACAAGTTCTACTTCCGCACGACAAGTCCGACCGATCCGTGGACCCGACAAGATCGACCGCTTGGAACCAAGATCTCCGGCACGTCACGACAAGTTCTCCATCTTGAACCGAACCCTGCCTTTCCGTCGAACCCCGAGACCGACCCCGAACCCCCGGACCAAGATCGTCGAACCCTAATGTGTGACCCCTTTTCTCGAGCCCTATTTTATAAATGTAATAACAAATTGATGCATATTAAATTGTCCATGCATGCATATTGTCATGTGGTTTGGGGCCTTATGCCGATTCACCTCATAATTAAATATGGGGCCCATATGCGGGCAACTCTAGTCTCATATTGGCCTCATTTAAATTTGTGTAGCGAACCGGTAACTTATCTTGCCCTGTTAATACAACATTTAATTTGCGGGGTAGATAAATAACTTGAACAGTTTAATTAATTGTTGGGACCCCGGCTCCGCTTAATATGGCCTAATTGCATCGCACCTTTGCCATGTCATACATCATACATGCATCATGCTCGATCTTTTGCCGTAGTATTAAATATTGCATCCGGTGTTTATTCTAGTGTTTTGCTTCTTCGCGGATAAGGTCGTTGAGTTGATGCGAGTGTCGTCCGTTCTTCGGTTGAACCCGCGGCAATGTTTTCAGTGACATCTCCCCTTTCTACCTATCTTACTTTATAGTCTTTATTTCCTCCGTTGATCTATTGCTACCGTGTTGCGATGCTCTAGTTTTCGCCGTGATATCCCTTGCAGCCTTATATTGCCTTGGACACATCCTATTACCTGTTGTTTGATAGATGGTTGGACTTGCGCGTCGTAGTCGCTTGCTCAAGTGCGGTTGCGTGTCGTCAAGTGCCGCAGGTGTTGGTGTATTGTCACATGTTTGATGTTGGAGATGATCATGGCTTTACTTATCGTTCACTTTAATTTCTGTTTAACAACTAAAAACGAAGTAAGTGGCGAGAGGCATCGATGGGTGATAGATAATATTTGGTTTCCGATCGCCCACTTGTGTCTGTGGGACCCCGAGTACTTGATACTGTTCCTTGATTTATCGCGCTATCCACATCCGGGAGGATTATGGGACCCCCCTGAGCCAGAGCTTGATTTAGTCTTATTTCTTGGGGCCACAAACTAGTTTGAGGTTTTATTTACTATCCTGTACTTATGCCATGCTACTACTGTATTTACGATTGTGCGAGGAGCACCTTTGTCTTTATTTAGGTAAGCGGAGTGTTTTCGGTATCGACAAGCCCAGTCACACTTCGGTTCCCGATCGTTCTGACCATTGACGCAAACCTTGAGTCCGTCTCGAGCTAGCTTACTTATGGTCTACTCAATGGGGTGGCCCCCTGAAATATTTCTGAATCCTGTGATTGCTTTGTCGTGAAGGCCTCGTTGGGTTTTGATTTGGTTTTTCCGAGGCTGATCGAGTGTGTGTTGCTATTTGTGCACCCCGGCCGGGTTAAAACTTTCTAAAAGCCGTGTCCGCGGTTATGGACGACTTGGAGAACAGTATCTCGATCATAGACAAGCATAACTAAAGTAGTGCTATAAATTTGACTTTATAATGACTAGTAACCAGCTTCACTATAATGGAATGGCTAAATAAAACTGCCCACAATTGCTTGTTTGGGTGTCGCTTGCGACCATTGTACCTGACTAGTAAGTATTGCAATTACAACGGAATGGCTAAATAAAAGTACCAACAACTGCTGGGTTTTGGGTTATCTCATGCTAAATGTATTTGACTAGTAAGTGTCGCAACTACAACGGAATAGATAACTATACTGGCCCACCGCTTATTTTATCAGGATGATTATCTACACCTGACTAGTAATTGCTGCAACCATAACCGAATAAATAAAACTGCCAACGGTGTGAGTTCCTCGGTTGACTTCCTCGTTTGGTTTCGAGAAACACGGGATGGGTTTGTTTGATGGTAGAATCAGGTTGGTTCCGGATAGGTCCTTCTTACCCCTCTCTGATTGACGCCAGTTGTATCGAGTCTCTATAGGTTGTTTAGTGCATGCTGTCGCTGCCGCTTCAGTCCACCATACCTATGTAGGCGAGGACCGCCGAATTCTAGTCTCGCTGTATGGCCTCAAGATCTTGACGCTCCTCTTTTTCCTTTGCCCTTTGTCGGCACCTTTTGTTTAAGCAGGTTTGAGAACGACGTCGTTAGCGTGGTTACCCTTCCGCTTGGCCAGGCGGGTTATGGGCCATTGGTTATTCTTCAGGCTCTTAGCCCCATTTGCATCTTGTCCGTAGCTGGACGCCTATCGCTTTCAAGGTGATTTGGATCTTTTGTATATTATATCGTAATCTTGACTCATGGAGTCGTGTTGTATATGTATCATTACTGTGGGTCCCATCGAGGACTGTTGTGTAATGTTATTACTTCGTTTTCCACCCTTGAAAGTGCTGGTGGGCACCTTTGAATCGTTTCTGCGGGTTTGGCGGAAATCGCTAAAACTTGCATAGGTCCGATTCTGAGGTGTTCTGAGTGGTATCGAGCCCAGCGATTCGATACCCCTAAGTCCAACTGTAGGATAACCTAGCTAACGGCCAAAGTAGAGTGTCAAAACTATTTTGCAAAATCGGTTGGATAGTTCTGATTAGGTCTGATTTTACTCCTTACCCCTCTGCTGCTCTCCTCTCACCTCTGCGTGTTTTGAATCCGCTCTTTTCTCTTTTCTTCGAGTCCAGGATTTCTCGTGGTTGGGTTCCGTCGTACCTTCAGGGTTTCGCTTCCTCCTTTGATAACGGTGTTCTACCATCCGGACTCCATGCTATCTGAGTGGTCCTTTATCTGTGGTACCATCCTTGTTCCTTGTCTATGCCTTTCGGTGTTTTTCCGACGCGACGACATCATCTACGCCAGATCCGATGCAGAGCCTGCATCACTTCTTTGTTTCCGAACCTCGTTTGTCGAGATCTTCAGTCTGATTCCGAGAATGGTTGCACGCTTTTCCACTGATTGTGCGGAGTAATAGTTTGGGTGCGTGATGGATTGGCCCCCATGCCGACTACCCTATCTATTCGCTTTTGTACATTGAAGTGGATGAGAATGTATCGGTTCCCTCTTTCCATCGAAGCTAGAGGTGGCTTTTATTTGTTGATACCTCTACCTTCGACCTTTTGTTCCCGGAGTGTTCCCTCGACGATCACGGACAACGACCTCTTGTTAGTGGTGTCGCGAGGATCTACACGAAGCGAGGGGATGCAGATCACCGACCTTCCTTCCGGTACCATGAGGCGGATCTCGAGGGCGAGATCCATTGTTGTTAGTGTGTGTGGCATCCGCAAAACCACTACTAGAAAATCGCGTTGTTTTTGTGCATTGCATCATCATGACCGCATGCTCATGTCATCATGCCACATTACATTTGAGCATCGTCATCATCTTGCAATTGCTTGTATAAAACTAATTGCGGAAAAACCTGTTTGTGTTTTCTAAACGCCTCGTCTTTATTCAAACGCAAAACCCCGGGTCGCCGGAATATTTTGTTTGTCTGCTATCGGTTTGCAGAAGCTTTGTTCTAAACAAATAAAATATTAAATTATTTTAGGGGGGCAGTCGAACGGGCCGATTCGACCCGAACGACCACCCCCAGAAATAAAATCGGTTCACCCCAAAATCCCTAGTTCACGCCATCCTAATCTACCCACCCCTCCTCCACCTCACCCCAACCTATCCTATGTCGCCACCTCACCCTCATCCCTCCTCCCCACCAACCACCTTCGCCACCTTCACCCTGCCCCAGCCACCTCACCTCCACACCAACCCCACCCCCACTTAGCCACCCCTGACCCGGTCTAGCCCACACTTGGCCGGTCCCACCGGTCCCACTCCCTCTCTCCCCTCCCTCACGCTCCCTGCCTCTCTCTCACCGCCTTGGCACCCTCCTCTCGCCTTGACCGGCTCCTTCCTCCCCTCTTCTGCTGCTGGCCAAGCCCTCTTCTCAGCTCGCTTGTGCCATTGCGCCCAGCCGCCCGCCTCCGCTTCCCCAAGCTCCGCCCGCGCCTGCTCCCTCTTCCTCCGCCCGTCTCCTTAGCCTCTGCTCCGGCCGCGTCGCCTTCCTCTCGAACCACCGCCCTTGGCCAGCTTCCCCTCGGCCACCACCCCAGCCTTCCCGCATCCGCGCCGCCTCCACCTTCTGCAACCTGCGGCTGGTTCGTCGACCTTCCGGCTCTCCTCGCCTCCGTCTCGAGCGCCGCCTCCTCCACCCCTGTTCCCTGGCCAAGCTCCGCCGCCAGCGGGTGCCCTCCCCGCCGCCGGCCTCCTCAGCCGCCCTGCCTCCCTCGTGCCTCTCTGGTCGCGGGCCCCTCTCCGGCCAGAGCCTCGCCGCCGCCGGCCGTTTATCCTCCATGGCGCGCCACCACCGCCACCGCGCCCAGCGTTGCCGCCATCTCCCCTGCAGCAGCCGCCGACGGCCTCATCTCCGTTTCCTCGCTGTCCTTGTGCAGCAGGTGTGCATCGTGCACCCTTTTCCATGTCGCCTCCGGCCGGTGTATCCAAGCGCGGTGCTACCTCGTGGCCTAAGTGCAAGAAGTCGGTCTCTTCGCCACCAAGCTGTCACCCGAAGGACTACGCCAAGACCGCCCCCTCAGGACGCAAAGCTCGCCGAGACCCCGTACCCGGAGATACATGGCAGGTCCTATAACAAGTGCCTCGAAGCCCTGTCGCTGGATCCGATGATCGATCCCGAGGATTTCCGGTACTACAAGATCTCCTTCACGGAACCCGAAGATCTTCTAAGGGAACATCATGTAGTCCACCGAGACCGACCCCGAACCCGAGTTCTTCGACGCGAAGACAAGATCTCCTACATGGGGGCCCGGAGAACCCGTACCCGAAGGCCGCGGATGCGACAAGATCATCTCTCGGACGCCAAGATCGCCACCAGGACGACAAGTTCTACTTCCGCACGACAAGTCCGACCGATCCATGGACCCGACAAGATCGACCGCTTGGAACCAAGATCTCCGGCACGTCACGACAAGTTCTCCATCTTGAACCGAACCCTGCCTTTCCGTCGAACCCCGAGACCGACCCCGAACCCCCGGACCAAGATCGTCGAACCCTAATGTGTGACCCCTTTTCTCGAGCCCTATTTTATAAATGTAATAACAAATTGATGCATATTAAATTGTCCATGCATGCATATTGTCATGTGGTTTGGGGGCTTTATGCCGATTCACCTCATAATTAAATATGGGGCCCATATGCGGGCAACTCTAGTCTCATATTGGCCTCATTTAAATTTGTGTAGCGAACCGGTAACTTATCTTGCCCTGTTAATACAACATTTAATTTGCGGGGTAGATAAATAACTTGAACCGTTTAATTAATTGTCGGGACCCCGGCTCCGCTTAATATGGCCTAATTGCATCGCACCTTTGCCATGTCATACATCATACATGCATCATGCTCGATCTTTTGCCGTAGTATTAAATATTGCATCCGGTGTTTATTCTAGTGTTTTGCTTCTTCGCGGATAAGGTCGTTGAGTTGATGCGAGTGTCGTCCGTTCTTCGGTTGAACCCGCGGCAATGTTTTCAGGCGAGCATCTCCCCCTTTCTACCTATCTTACTTTATAGTCTTTATTTCCTCCTGTTGATCTATTGCTACCTGTGTTGCGATGCTCTAGTTTTCGTACCCGTGATATCCCTTGCAGCCTTATATTGCCTTGGACACATCCTATTACCTGTTGTTTGATAGATGGTTGGACTTGCGCGTCGTAGTCGCTTGCTCAAGTGCGGTTGCGTGTCGTCAAGTGCCGCAGTTGTTGGTGTATTGTCACATGTTTGATGTTGGAGATGATCATGGCTTTACTTATCGTTCACTTTAATTTCTGTTTAACAACTAAAACTGAAGTA
This sequence comes from Avena longiglumis, assembly GCA_030063025.1. NCBI lineage: Eukaryota > Viridiplantae > Streptophyta > Magnoliopsida > Poales > Poaceae > Avena > Avena longiglumis. Next base: position 36,305,697 of record CP125979.1, read on the forward strand.
AGTGAGCAGAGGCATCGGTGGGTGATAGATAATATTTGGTTTCCGACCGCCCACTTGTGTCCTGTAGGACCCCGAGTACTTGATACCTGTTCCTTGATTTATCGCGCTATCCACATCCGGGAGGATTATGGGACCCCCCTGAGCCAGAGCTTGATTTAGTCTTATTTCTTGGGGACACAAACTAGTTTGAGGTTTTATTTACTATCCTGTACTTATGCCATGCTACTCTTTACGATTGTCAGGAGCACACTGCATCGTTTAGGTAAGCGGAGTGTTTTCGGTATCGACAAGCCCACCACACTTTGGGTTCCCATCGTTTCGACCATTGACGCAAACCTTGAGTCCGTCTCGGAGCTAGCTTACTTCGTTGCGGGTCTACTCAATGGGGTGGCCCCCTGAAATATTTCTGAATCCTGTGATTGCTTTGTCGTGAAGGCCTCGTTGGGTTTTGATTTGGTTTTTTCGAGGCTGATCGAGTGTGTGTTGCTATTTGTGCACCCCGGCCGGGTTAAAACTTTCTAAAAGCCGTGTCCGCGGTTATGGACGACTTGGAGAACAGTATCTCGATCATAGACAAGCATAACTAAAGTAGTGCTATAAATTTGACTTTATAATGACTAGTAACCAGCTTCACTATAATGGAATGGCTAAATAAAACTGCCCACAATTGCTTGTTTGGGTGTCGCTTGCGACCATTGTACCTGACTAGTAAGTATTGCAACTACAACGGAATGGCTAAATAAAAGTACCAACAACTGCTGGGTTTTGGGTTATCTCATGCTAAATGTATTTGACTAGTAAGTGTCGCAACTACAACGGAATAGATAACTATACTGGCCCACCGCTTATTTTATCAGGATGATTATCTACACCTGACTAGTAATTGCTGCAACCATAACCGAATAAATAAAACTGCCAACGGTGTGAGTTCCTCGGTTGACTTCCTCGTTTGGTTTCGAGGGGGAAACACCAGGGTGGGTTTGTTTGATGGTAGAATCAGGTTGGTTCTGGATAGGTCCTTCTTACCCCTCTCGATTGGCCGGTTGTATCGAGTCTCTATAGGTTGTTTAGTGCATGCCGTCATGCCTTGATCCACCATACCTATGTAGGCGAGGACCGCAATTCTAGTCTCGCTGTCTTGGCCTCGATCTTGGCCTCCTCTTTTTCCTTTGCCCTTTCGGCACCCTTTTGTTTAAGCAGGTTTGAGAACGACGTCGTTAGCGGGGTTACCCTTCCTTTGGCTCAAGGGGTTATGGACGCCATTGGTTATTCTTCAGGGCTCTTAGCCCCATTTGCATCTTGTCCGTAGCTGGACGCTCTATCGTTTTCAAGGTGATTTGGATCTTTTGTATATTATATCTGTAATCTTGACTCATGGAGTCGTGTTGTATATGTATCTGTTCTGTGGGTCCCATCGAGGACTGTTGTGTAATGTTATTACTTCGTTTTCCACCCGCACGAAAGTGCCTGGTGGGCACCTTTGAATCGTTTCTATGCGGGTTTGGCGGAAATCGCTAAAACTTGCATAGGTCCGATTCTGAGGGTGTTACAGAGTGGTATCAGAGCCCAGCAGTTACGATACCCCACAAGTCCAGCCTGTAGGATAACCTAGCTAACGGCCGAAGTAGAGTGTCAAAAATATTTTTGCAAAATTGGTTGGATAGTTCTGATTAGGTCTGATTTTACTCCTTACCCCTCTGCTGCTCTCCTCTCACCTCTGCGTGTTTTGAATCCGCTCTCTTCTCTTTTCTTCGAGTCCAGGATTTCTCGTGGTTGGGTTCCATCGTACCTTCAGGGTTTCGCTTCCTCCTTTGATAACGGTGTTCTACCATCCGGACTCCATGCTATCTGAGTGGTCCTTTATCTGTGGTACCATCTGTAACACCCTCAGAATCAGACCTATGCAAGTTTGGGCAAAATTCACCAAACCCGCATAGAAACGATTCAAAGGTGCCCACCAGGCACTTTCGTGCGGGTGGAAAACGAAGTAATAACATTACACAACAGTCCTCGATGGGGCCCACAGAACAGATATATATATCAGCGACTCCAGGAGTCAAGAATACGAATATAATTTACGAGATCCAAATCACCTTGAAAATGATAGGCGTCCGACTACGGACAAGATGCAAATGGGGCTAAGAGCCCGAAGAATAACCAATGGCGTCCATAACCCTGCTGGCCAAGCGGAAGGGTAACCTCGCTAACGGCGTCGATCTCAAAACCTGCTTAAACAAAGGGTGCCGACAAAGGGCAAAGGAAAAAGAAGGGCGTCGATCGAGGCCGACACAGCGAGGCTAGAATTGGCGGTCCTCGCCTACATAGGTATGGTGGATCGAGCGGCAGCATGCACTAACAAACTATAGAGACTCGATACAACCGGCGGATATCGAGAGGGATAAGAATGACCTAACGGATTCAACTCGAAGCTAACCAAACAAACCCATCTCGTGTTTCTCGAGACCAAACGAGGAAGTCAACCGAGGAACTCACACGGTTGGCGGTTTACTTATTCGATTATAGTTGCGCAATTACTAGTCGTATAGATAATCGTCACGATAACATAAGCGATGGGCACTTTTAGTTAACCATTCGGTTATAGTTGCAACAATTACTAATCGGATCTGATAGTATGAGATAAACCCAAAACCGGCTTGTTGGTACTTTTATTCAGCCAATTCGTTGAAGTTGCAATACTTACTAGTCGATACATTTTGCATGGCGACAACCAAACAAGCAATGGTGGGCGTATTAATTAGCCATTCCATTATAGTAGAGCTGATTACTAGTCATTATAAGTCAAATTTATAGCAATAAACTTTAGTTATGCTTGTCTATGATCGAGAATCGTGCTCCAAGTCGTCCATATCCATGACACGGCTTTGAAAGTTTTACCCGGCGGGTGCACCAATAGCAACACACACTCGATCAACCTCGGAAAACCAAATCAAAACCAACGAGGCTTTCACGATGAACAATCACAGGATTGAGAAATATTTCGAGGCCACCCTTAGAGTAGAATCCGCAACGGGTAAGCAAGCTCGAGACGGCCTCAAGGTTATGGGGACGGCCGTGAACGATGGGAACCGAAAGTGTGGCTGGGCTTGTCGACACCGCGAACGGCATTATTTCCTAAGCGATGCGGTGCACCTCGCACAATCGTAAATAAAGCGGTAAAGCATGGCATAAGTACAGATCGTAATAAAACCTCAAACTAGTTTGTGGCCCCAAGAAATAAGACTGAATCAAGCTCGTTCAGGGGTCCCATATACCTCCGGATGTGGATAGCGCAAAATCAAGGAACAGGTATCAAGTACTCGGGTCTTCTGGGACACAAGTGGGCGTTGACCAAATATTATCTATCACCCCGATGCCTCTGCTTATTCAATTTTAGTTGTTAAGCAGAAAGTAAAGTGACGATAAGTAAAACTAGAATCATCTCCAACATCAACATGCGGCAATACATCAAGAATCGTGGCATATGACGACACACATCAAGATTTGAGCAAGCAACTACGACCGCAAGTCCAACTATCTACCAAACAACAGTAATAGGATGTGTCCACGGCAATATATGGCTGCAAGGGATATCAAGGGTGCGGAAACTAGAGCATCGCACGAGATAGCAATAGATCAACAGAGGAGTAAAGACTATAAAAGTAAGATAGGTAGAAAGAGGAAGATGCTCTTTGAAAACATTGTCGAAGGTTTTCCCGAAGATCGGGCGATGCTCACATCAACTCAACGGCCTTATCCATGAAGAAGCAAAACACTAGAATAAACACGGATGCGATATTTAATAAAGCGGAAGATCGGCATGATGCATGCATGATGGATGACATGGCAAAGGTGCGATGCGATTAGGGATTAAGCGGAACCGGGTCCGACATTAATTAGGTGGTTCAAGTTATTTAGCTCCCCGCAATTTAAATGTTGTTTAACAAGGCAAAAGATATCACCGACTCGCTACACAAGTTTAAATGAGGCCAATATGAGACTAGATTTGCCCGCATATGGGCCCCATATTTAATTATTAGGTGAATCGGCATAAGGCCCCCAAACCACAGAGATGCATGCGAGATGAATGACAATTCAATATGCAACAAGTTGTTATTATGCATTTATAAAATAGGGTTTATGGAAGGGTTCACACATTAGGGGTCTCGGCGAACTTGGGGTTCGGGTTGGGGTGGGTCCAGTTCGGATGCAGGGTTCGGGTTCGACGGATCAGGCGATAGATCTTGTCGCTTGACATCCGTGAAGTAGAACTCGTAGTCCGTCTTTAGTCGGTGGCAAACTTGGTTCCGGGTTGGAGTGCTTGTCGCACAGGTGGCCTTCGGGATCTATGTCGATGTTCATGGCGTCCTGAAAGAAGTACTCGGCGTTTCGTGATGACCTTGTTGATTCCATGTCGGAGGCCTTGGTTCCTCGATGGAGAACTTGGTGTGTACGCGTCGGGTTCTCGGCTTCGGTCGCCGGGCGTAGGTCTTCGGGATCGGGTCCGGGAAGAAGACCTTGGCTTCGGATGGCCCTTGTCGGAGTTCTTGTCGCGCCGGGGTCTTCGGATCGGGCTCCGGGATCGGTCTTCGGTCGAAGTTTCCGGTAGCAGATCTTGGTGCTTGATGTCCGCGAGGGAGTACTTGTCGTTCCGGGGATCTGTTTGAGTCTCGGACAACCGGCCTCCGTGAAGAAAGAGCTTTGCGTGGTTCATCGGGCGGAGATCTTGTCGCACTCTCGGTTCAATTCTTGCGAGTTCCATCTTGCCTGAGGTTCGAACGGCGGCGCGAGACCGGCGGCGGTGTCGAGCTTGGGGCGGTTCCTTGCGAGTAGAGGACAACCCATGGAGGCGATGTCACGGGCGTCAGGGCCGGGTTTGCCGAGGATGACGGCGCGATGTCGAACATGACTCCTATGTTGCTGGCAACCAAACGATGTCATCCTCACTGCCAGCGCACACAAGCAGAAGGCCCACGCCGGCGGTCGGGCTCGCTGGCGGGGCAGCCGGGAGGCTTGAGGCGGCGAGAGGCTCGGGAAGGAGGGGCCGCAGGCGACGGGTTTGCTCGCGTGGGGAAGCGGTCGGCGTCGGCGCGGCGAGACGAGGTGGTCGGGCGGGCGGGCAGTCAGAGGCCGGGTCGGCGGCAGGTCGGCCTGAGCCCAGCCAGGCGGCGGAAGCGCGAGGCGGGACCTGGCGAGCATGGCGGGTCGGGCGCCAGTGCTGGCGGAGCTTGGCGAGTGCTCGGGGCCTTGGCGGGGGCTCGGGCGCTCGCCCGGCGTGAAGCAGTGGCGGGAGGAGGCCACGGCGAGTGCTGGAGGCTGCTGTGGGGCGGCGGCCGAAAGCGGAGCGGCATCGGGCGAAGGCCTTGGCGCAGAGCGGCGAGGCAGCGGAGGAAGCGAGCGAGAAGCGGCGGGCGGGGCGAGGTGGCGGCGACGCTGGAGCGGCTCGGAGGCGGCGGCAGCGGCGGCGTCCGGCGGGAGGAGAGAGAGAGGAGGAGGTGCGGCGTGCGCGTGGGCGGGGCTGGAGGAGGGAGGCGCCTGGGGGGAGGAAGGCGCGTTGCAGGTGGGTGCGGGGCAGGTGGGGGCCCACGGGGTTGGGTTGGACCAGGTCCAGCGGGTGGGACAGGTGGAGGGGCCCGCGGTTGGTGGGGCTGGGTGTGGGGGAGAGAGGGGTGAGAGAGAGAGGGATAGGGGAGATGAATGGGGCTGATGTGGCATGCAGGGAGTGGGTGAGGGAGAGGGAGTAGCTGAGGTGGCGGATGGGGATTGGAGGGAGTGAGGTGGAGAGGGGGGGCTGGGTAGACTAGTGGGTAGACTTAGGATTTGGGATGGGGCAGGTTGGACCGATTTAAAAACTGGGGCGGTCGTTCGGGTCGGTTGGCCCGTTCGACTGCTCCGGCCAAAATAAATAAATATTTTATTCGATTTAAACGGGCCGTCTGCAAACCGATAGCGGCCAAAACAAAATATTCCGGGGACCCGGTTTTTGGCGTTTGAAAACAAAGAGGGGCGTTTAGAAAACAACACTGGCTTTGCAAACATGGTTTTGGCAAACAATGCATGATGATGACGATGCAATGCACAAAATCAACGCGATTTTCTAGTAGTGGTTTTGCGGGATGCCACAATTCGACACCACTAACAAGGGATCTCGCCCTCGAGATCCGCCTCATGATACCGGAAGGAAGATCGGCGATCTGCGTCTTCTCGCTTTGTGTAGATCCTCGCGACACCACTAACAAGGGTTGTTGTCCGTGATCGTCGAGAGAACACTCCGGAAAACAAAAGGTCGAAGGTAGAGGTATCAACAAATGAGGCCACCCCTAACTCCGGTAGGAAGAGGGAATCGATGCATTCTCGTCCACTTCAATGTACAAAAGCGAATAGAAGGGGTAGTCGGCATGGGGGCCAATCCATCACGCACCCAAACTATTACTCCGCACAATCAGTGGAAAAGCGTGCAACCATTCTCGGAATTAGACTGAAGATCTCGACAAGCGAGGTTCGGAAACAAAGGGGTGATGCTGACTCTGCATCGGATCCGGCGTAGAGGATGTCGTCGCGTCGGAAAACACCGGAAGGCACAAACAAGGAGCAAAGAATGATACCACAGACGAAGGATTCCTCGGATAGCTTGAACACCAGATGATAGAACTCCGTTATCAGAGGAGGAAGCGAAACCCTGAAGGTACGACAGAAACCCAACCACGAGAATTCCTGGACTCGAAGAAGGAGAAGAGAGCGGATTCAAAACGCGTAAAGATAAGAGGAGAATAGCAGAGGGGTAAGGAGTAAAATCAGACCTAATCAGAACTATCCAACCGATTTTCAAAAATAGTTTTGACACTCTACTTCGGCAGTTAGCTAGGTTATCCTCTGTGGACTTGTGGGTATCGCAATTTGGGCTCGATACCACTCAGAACACCCTCGAATCAGACCTATGCAAGTTTGGGCAAAATTCACCAAACCCGCATAGAAACGATTCAAAGGTGCCCACCAGCACTTTCGTGCGGGTGGAAAGCGAAATAACATTACACAGTCCTCGATGGGGCCTGAGCAGATATATATATCGACTCCGAGAGTCAAGAATACGAATATAATTTACTGATCCAAATCACCTTGAAAATGATAGAGCGTCCGACTACGGACAAGATGCAAATGGGGCTAAGAGCCTCAAGAATAACCAATGGCGTCCATAACCCCGAGCCAAGCGGAAGGGTAACCACCTTAACGGCGTCGATCTCAAAACCTGCTTAAACAAAGGGTGCCGACAAAGGGCAAAGGAAAAAGAAGGCGTCGATCGAGGCCGATGCAGCGAGGCTAGAATTCGGCGGTCCTCGCCTACATAGGTATGGTGGATCGAGCGGCGGCAGATGCACTAACAAACTATAGAGACTCGATACAATGGCGGATATCGAGAGGGATAAGAATGACCTAACGGATTCAACTGAAGCTAGCACCAAACAAACCCATCTGGTGTTTCCCCTCGAGACCAAACGAGGAAGTCAACCGAACTCACAGTTGGCAGTTTTACTTATTCAGTTATAGTTGCAGCAATTACTAGTCAGGTATAGATAATCGTCCTGATAACATAAGCAGTGGGCACTTTTAGTTAACCATTCAGTTATAGTTGCAACAATTACTAATCAGATACAGATAGTATGAGATAAACCCAAAACCCGGCAGTTGTTGGTACTTTTATTCAGCCAATTCGTTGTAGTTGCAATACTTACTAGTCAGATACATTTGTTGCAAGCGACAACCAAACAAGCAACGGTGGGCAGTATTAATTAGCCATTCCATTATAGTAGAGCTGATTACTAGTCATTATAAGTCAAATTTATAGCAGTAAACTTTAGTTATGCTTGTCTATGATCGAGATACTGTGCTCCAAGTCGTCCATATCCGCGGACACGGCTTTTAGAAAGTTTTTACCCGGCCGGGGTGCACCAATAGCAACACACACTCGATCAACCTCGGAAAAACCAAATCAAAACCCAACGAGGCTTTCACGATCGAACAATCACAGATTCAGAAATATTTCAGGCCACCCGAGTAGAATCATAGCAGTAAGCAAGCTCGAGACGGCCTCAAGGTTATGGGGACGGTGTGAACGATCGGGAACCGAAAGTGTGGCTGGGCTTGTCGACACCGCGGAAACGGGCCATTATTTCCTAAACAGTACAGTGTGCACCTCGCACAATCGTAAATAAAGCAGTAAAGCATGGCATAAGTACAGGATCGTAATAAAACCTCAAACTAGTTTGTGGCCCCAAGAAATAAGACTGAATCAAGCTCTGGTTCAGGGGGGTCCCATATACCTCCCGGATGTGGATAGCGCGCAAAATCAAGGAACAGGTATCAAGTACTCGGGGTCTTACGGGACACAAGTGGGCGTTCGGAAACCAAATATTATCTATCACCCACCGATGCCTCTGCTTATTCAATTTTAGTTGTTAAACAGAAAGTAAAGTGACGATAAGTAAAACTAGAATCATCTCCAACATCAACATGCGGCAATACATCAGCAACTGTGGCATATGACGACACACATCAGCACTTGAGCAAGCAACTACGACGCGCAAGTCCAACTATCTACCAAACAACAGGTAATAGGATGTGTCCAAGGCAATATATGGCTGCAAGGGATATCAAGGGTGCGGAAACTAGAGCATCGCAACACAGATAGCAATAGATCAACAGGAGGGAGTAAAGACTATAAAAGTAAGATAGGTAGAAAGAGGAAGATGCTCGCCTGAAAACATTGTCGAAGGTTTTCCCCGAAGATCGGGGCGATGCTCACATCAACTCAACGGCCTTATCCGCGAAGAAGCAAAACACTAGAATAAACACCGGATGCGATATTTAATAAAACGGCAGAAGATCGGCATGATGCATGCATGATGGATGACATGGCAAAGGTGCGATGCGATTAGGTCAGATTAAGCGGAACCGGGGTCCCGACATTAATTAGGTGGTTCAAGTTATTTAGCTCCCCGCAATTTAAATGTTGTTTAACAAGGCAAAAGATATCACCGATTCGCTACACAAGTTTAAATGAGGCCAATATGAGACTAGATTTGCCCGCATAGGGGCCCCATATTTATTTATTAGGTGAATCGGCATAAGGCCCCCAAACCACAGAGATGCATGCGAGATGAATGACAATTCAATATGCAACAAGTTGTTATTATGCATTTATAAAATAGGGTTTATGGAAGGGTTCACATTAGGGGTCTCGACGATCTTGGGGTTCCGGGGTTCGGGGTCGGGGTCCAGGGTTCGACGGGTCTGGGGTTCGGGGTTCGACGGATCGGGGCAGTAGATCTTGTCGCTTGATATCCGTGAAGTAGAACTCGTAGTCCGTCTTTAGTCGGTGGCAAACTTGGTTCCGGGTTGGAGTGCTTGTCGCACAGGTGGCCTTCGGGATCTATGTCGATGTTCATGGCGTCCTGAAAGAAGTACTCGGCGTTTCGTGATGACCTTGTTGATTCCATGTCGGAGACCTTGGTTCCTCGATGGAGAACTTGGTGTGTCCGCGTCGGGTTCTCGGCTTCGGTCGCCGGGCGTAGGTCTTCGGGATCGGGTCCGGGAAGAAGACCTTGGCTTCGGATGGCCCTTGTCGGAGTTCTTGTCGCGCCGGGGTCTTCGGATCGGGCTCCGGGATCGGTCTTCGGTCGAAGTTTCCGGTAGCAGATCTTGGTGCTTGATGTCCGCGAGGGAGTACTTGTCGTTCCGGGGATCTGTTTCGGGGTCTCGGACAACGGCCTTCGGCCTCCGTGAAGAAGAGCTTTGCGTGGTTCATCGGGCCCGGAGATCTTGTCGCACTCTCGGGTTCAATTCTTGCGAGTTCCATCTTGTAGCCTGAGGTTCGGAACGGCAGGGCGACGAGACCAGCGGCAGTGTCGAGCTTGGGGCGGTTCCTTGCGAGTAGAGGACAACCCATGGAGGCGATGTCCAGGCGTGCGGGGGCAGGTTTGCCGAGGACGGCGGCGCGATGTCGAACATGACTCCTATGTTGCGGCAACCAAACGATGTCATCCTCATCGCGCCAAGACACAAGCGAAAGGCCACGCCGGCGGTCGGGCTCGCTGGCGGGGACGCAGCGGGGCCGGGGGGGCTTGAGGGGCGACGGGAGGGGCTCCGGGGAGGAGGGGCCGAGGCGGGGTTTGCTCGCGTGAAGCGGTCGGCGCCGGCCAGCGAGACGAGGTGGTCGGAGGCGGGCGGGCAGTGCGAGCCGGGTCGGCGACGCTGGTCGGGATTTGCGCAGCCACGCGAGCGGCGGCTGCCGGAGCGGGGCGGGACCGCGAGCATGGCGGTCGGCGCCGATCTTGGGCGGGCGCTGGCGAGGTGCTCGGGGCCTTGGCGGGCTCGGAGGCGAGCTTCGCCGCGGCGTGAAGCAGGGCGGCGGGAGGCCAGCGAGTGCTGCGGAGGCTTGTGGGGCGGCAGCAGCGGCGGCGAAGCAGCAGCGGCCGCAGCGCGGCGCGAGCGGGCGGGCGGGACGGAGGAAGCAGCGAGAAGCGAGGAGGCGGGCCGGGCGAGGGTCGGCGGCGAGGCGCTTGGCTCGCGGGAGGCAGCGGCGGCGTCCACCGGCAGGGAACGAAGAGAGGGAGGAGAGAGGTGCGTGCAAGGCGTGGGCAGGGGCTAGAGGAGGGAGACGACTGCGGGGAGGAAGGCGCGTTGCAGGTGGGTGCGGGGCAGGTGGGGCCCACGGGGTTGGGTTGGACCAGGTCCAGCGGGTGGGACAGGTGGAGGGGCCCGCGGTTGGTGGGGCTGGGTGTGGGGGAGAGAGGGGTGAGAGAGAGAGGATAGGAGATGAATGGGGCTGATGTGGCATGCAGGGAGTGGGTGAGGGAGAGGGAGTAGCTGAGGTGGCGGATGGGGATTGGAGGGAGTGAGGTGGAGAGGGGGGGCTGGGTAGACTAGTGGGTAGACTTAGGATTTGGGATGGGGCAGGTTGGACCGATTTAAAAACTGGGGCGGTCGTTCGGGTCGGTTGGCCCGTTCGACTGCTCCGGCCAAAATAAATAAATATTTTATTCGATTTAAACGGGCCGTCTGCAAACCGATAGCGGCCAAAACAAAATATTCCGGGGACCCGGTTTTTGGCGTTTGAAAACAAAGAGGGGCGTTTAGAAAACAACACTGGCTTTGCAAACATGGTTTTGGCAAACAATGCATGATGATGACGATGCAATGCACAAAATCAACGCGATTTTCTAGTAGTGGTTTTGCGGGATGCCACACCATCCTTGTTCCTTGTCTATGCCTTTCGGTGTTTTTCCGACGCGACGACATCATCTACGCCAGATCCGATGCAGAGCCTGCATCACTTCTTTGTTTCCGAACCTCGTTTGTCGAGATCTTCAGTCTGATTCCGAGAATGGTTGCACGCTTTTCCACTGATTGTGCGGAGTAATAGTTTGGGTGCGTGATGGATTGGCCCCCATGCCGACTACCCCTTCTATTCGCTTTTGTACACTGAAGTGGATGAGAATGCATCGGTTCCCCCTTTCCATCGAAGCTAGAGGTGGCTTTATTTGTTGATACCTCAACCTTCGACCTTTTGTTCCGGAGTGTTCCCTCGACGATCACGGACAACGACCTCTTGTTAGTGGTGTCGCGAGGATCTACACGAAGCGCGAAGGATCAGATCACCGACCTTCCTTCCGGTACCATGAGGCGGATCTCGAGGGCGAGATCCATTGTTAGTGGTGTCGAATTGTGGCATCCCGCAAAAACCACTACTAGAAAATCGCGTTGTTTTTGTGCATTGCATCATCATGACCGCATGCTCATGTCATCATGCCACATTACATTTGAGCATCGTCATCATCTTGCAATTGCTTGTATAAAACTAATTGCGGAAAAACCTGTTTGTGTTTTCTAAATGCCTCGTCTTTATTCAAACGCAAAACCCCGGGTCGCCGGAATATTTTGTTTGTCTGCTATCGGTTTGCAGAAGCTTTGTTCTAAACAAATAAAATATTAAATTATTTTAGGGGGGCAGTCGAACGGGCCGATTCGACCCGAACGACCACCCCCAGAAATAAAATCGGTTCACCCCAAAATCCCTAGTTCACGCCATCCTAATCTACCCACCCCCCCTCCCCCCCCCCCCCACCCATCCTATGTCCCCCCCTCACCCTCATCCCTCCTCCCCACCAACCACCTTCGCCACCCAGCGCCACCTCACCTCCCACCCAGCCCACCCCCACCCCCACTTAGCCACCCCCTGGACCCGGTCTAGCCCCACCTGCCGCTGGCCCGGTCCCACCGGTCCCACTCCCTCTCTCCCCTCCCTCACGCTCCCTGCCTCTCTCTCTCACCGCTGGCCTCCTCTCTCATGTGCCTGGCAGCTCCTTCCTCTTCTCCGCTCGCTGCCGCCTCCCCTCTTCTCCACTTCTCGCGTGCCTGCGCCAGCCCGGCCGCCTCACTTCCCAAGCTCACGCCCGCTCCCTTCCTCCGCCCCGCCCGTCTCTCGGCCCGCCCGCCTCTTCTCCGGCCGCGTCGCCCTCTCGAACCACGCCCGCGCGCCCACCTCGCTCCGTCCCACCCCAGCCTTCCCCGCATCCGGCGCCGCCGCTCCACCTCTGCAACCTGCGCGCCGTCGTCGACCTTCCGGCTCTCCTCGCCTCCGTCTCGAGCGCCGCCTCCTCCACTGTTCACAGCCAAGCTCCGCCGTGCCCAGCGCCACCCGCCTCCTCGGCCACCTCCTCGTGCCTCTCGTCGCGGCCCCTCTCGGAGCCTGCGCCGCCCGGCCGTTTATCCTCCCATGCCGCCACCGCCGCTGGCGCCAAGGCGTTCGCCATCTCCCCTGCAGGCCCCGGCGGCCTCATCTCCGTTTCCTCGCTGTCCTTGTGCAGCAGGTGTGCATCGTGCACCCTTTTCCATGTCGCCTCCGGCCGGTGTATCCAAGCGCGGTGCTACCTCGTGGCCTAAGTGCAAGAAGTCGGTCTCTTCGCCACCAAGCTGTCACCGAAGGACTACGCCAAGACCGCCTCAGACGCAAGCTCATGAGACCCGTGCACTGGAGATACATGGCAGGTCCTATAACAAGTGCCTCGAAGCCCTGTCGCTGGATCCGATGATCGATCCCGAGGATTTCCGGTACTACAAGATCTCCTTCACGGAACCCGAAGATCTTCTAAGGGAACATCATGTAGTCCACCGAGACCGACCCCGAACCCGAGTTCTTCGACGCGACGACAAGATCTCCTACATGGGGGCCCGGAGAACCCGTACCCGAAGGCCGCGGATGCGACAAGATCATCTCTCGGACGCCAAGATCGCCACCAGGACGACAAGTTCTACTTCCGCACGACAAGTCCGACCGATCCATGGACCCGACAAGATCGACCGCTTGGAACCAAGATCTCCGGCACGTCACGACAAGTTCTCCATCTTGAACCGAACCCTGCCTTTCCGTCGAACCCCGAGACCGACCCCGAACCCCCGGACCAAGATCGTCGAACCCTAATGTGTGACCCCTTTTCTCGAGCCCTATTTTATAAATGTAATAACAAATTGATGCATATTAAATTGTCCATGCATGCATATTGTCATGTGGTTTGGGGGCTTTATGCCGATTCACCTCATAATTAAATATGGGGCCCATATGCGGGCAACTCTAGTCTCATATTGGCCTCATTTAAATTTGTGTGAGCGGTAACTTATCTTGCCTGTTAATACAACATTTAATTTGCGGGTAGATAAATAACTTGAACCGTTTAATTAATTGTGGGACCCGGCTCACTTAATATGGCCTAATTGCATCGCTTTCTTTGCCATGTCATACATCATACATGCATCATGCTCGATCTTTTGCCGTAGTATTAAATATTGCATCCGTGTTTATTCTAGTGTTTTGCTTCTTCGCGGATAAGGTCGTTGAGTTGATGCGAGTGTAAATCCGTTCTTCGGTTGAACCAGCAATGTTTTCAGGCGAGCATCTCCCCCTTTCTACCTATCTTACTTTATAGTCTTTATTTCCTCCTGTTGATCTATTGCTACCTGTGTTGCGATGCTCTAGTTTTCGTACCCGTGATATCCCTTGCAGCCTTATATTGCCTTGGACACATCCTATTACCTGTTGTTTGATAGATGGTTGGACTTGCGCGTCGTAGTCGCTTGCTCAAGTGCGGTTGCGTGTCGTCAAGTGCCAGAGTTGTTGGTGTATTGTCACATGTTTGATGTTGGAGATGATCATGGCTTTACTTATCGTTCACTTTAATTTCTGTTTAACAAATAAAATTGAAGTAAGTGAGCAGAGGCATCGGTGGGTGATAGATAATATTTGGTTTCCGACCGCCCACTTGTGTCCTGTAGGACCCCGAGTACTTGATACCTGTTCCTTGATTTATCGCGCTATCCACATCCGGGAGGATTATGGGACCCCGAGCGAGCTTGATTCGGTCTTATTTCTTGGGGCCACAAACTAGTTTGAGGTTTTATTTACTATCATGTACTTATGCCATGCTACTCAGATTCGATTGTCGAGGAGCACTGTACTGTTTAGGTAAGCGGAGTGTTTTCATGGTATCGACAAGCTTCCACACTTTCGGGTTCCCGGTTTCTGACCATTGCGCAAACCTTGAGTCCGTCTCGAGCTAGCTTACTTCGTTCGGGTCTACTCAATGGGGTGGCCCCTGAAATATTTCTGAATCCTGTGATTGCTTTGTCGTGAAGGCCTCGTTGGGTTTTGATTTGGTTTTCGAGGCTGATCGTGTGTGTTGCTATTTGTGCACCCGGCCGGGTTAAAACTTTCGAAAGCCGTGTCATGGTTATGGGACGACTTGGAGCACGATATATCGATCATAGACAAGCATAACTAAAGTAGTGCTATAAATTTGACTTTATAATGACTAGTAATCAGCTTCACTATAATGGAATGGCTAAATAAAACTGCCCACAATTGCTTGTTTGGGTGTCGCTTGCGACCATTGTACCTGACTAGTAAGTATTGCAACTTCTAGCGGAATGGCTAAATAAAAGTACCAACAACTGCTGGGTTTTGGGTTATCTCATGCTAAATGTATTTGACTAGTAAGTGTCGCAACTACAACGGAATAGATAACTATACTGGCCCACCGCTTATTTTATCAGGATGATTATCTACACCTGACTAGTAATTGCTGCAACCATAACCGAATAAATAAAACTGCCAACGGTGTGAGTTCCTCGGTTGACTTCCTCGTTTGGTTTCGAGGGGGAAACACCAGGGTGGGTTTGTTTGATGGTAGAATCAGGTTGGTTCCGGATAGGTCCTTCTTACCCCTCTCTTATTGGCGCTTGGTTGTATCGAGTCTCTATAGGTTGTTTAGTGCATCTGCGCTGCCGCTTGATCCACCATACCTATGTGGCGAGACCGAATTCTAGTCTCGCCGTGTCTTGGCCTCGATCTTGACGCTCCTCTTTTTCCTTTGCCCTTTGTCGGCACCCCTTTTGTTTAAGCGGGTTTGAGAACGACGTCGTTAGCAGGGTTACCCTTCCGGCTTGGCCTGGGCAGGGTTATGGACGCCATTGGTTATTCTTCAGGGCTCTTAGCCCCATTTGCATCTTGTCCGTAGCTGGACGCTCTATCGTTTTCAAGGTGATTTGGATCTTTTGTATATTATATCTATAATCTTGACTCATGGAGTCGTGTTGTATATGTATCTGTTCTGTGGGTCCCATCGAGGACTGTTGTGTAATGTTATTACTTCGTTTTCCACCCGCACGAAAGTGCCTGGTGGGCACCTTTGAATCGTTTCTATGCGGTTTTGGCGGGAATCGCTAAAACTTGCATAGGTCCGATTCTGAGGGTGTTACACCCCCCCCCCTCTATAAATAGAGGGCTGGTGCACCCCCTCCCCCCTACACCTTGCCTCCAACCCTAGTAGCCCTGCTGCCTTCCTCTCTCCCTCCCGACTGTCTATCTCATGGCAACATTGATGAAGAGTTGTATATGATGCAACCCGAAGGTTTTGTCGATCCTAAGGATGCTGATAAAGTATGCAAACTTCAGCGTTCCATTTATGGACTGAAGCAAGCATCTCGGAGTTGGAACCTTCGTTTTGATCAAGTGATCAAGAGCTTTGGATTTGTTCCAAATTGCTCTGAAGCTTGCATCTACAAGAAAGTGAGTGGGAGCTCGGTGGCGTTTACGGTACTATATGTGGATGACATATTGATTATTGGAAATGACATCAACATGCTTAACGATGTGAAGAGTTATTTGAACAAGTGTTTTCAATGAAAGACCTAGGTGAAGCTGCTTATATATTGGGCATCAAAATCTATAGAGATAGACAAAGGCGCTGATAGCTTTAAGCCGAGTACATACCTAGACAAAGTTACGAAAAGGTTCGAATGGATAAGGCAAAGAAAGGTTCGATTGCCTATGTTGTCGGTAAGATATTGAGCAAGGCTTAGTGTCCGGCTCTGGTAAATGATAGGAAGCTATGAGCAAAGTGCCTTATGCCTCGGCCATAGGTTCCATCATGTATGCCATCTTGTGTACTAGACGGATGTGTCCAATGCTCTTAGTTTGACGGCGAGATATCAAAGTGATCCGAGTGGAACCTTTGGACAGCCGTGAAGAACATCCTAAAGTACCTAAATAGGACTAAAGAAATGTTCTTAGTCTATGGGGTGATGAACATCTTGTCGTAAAGGTTACGTCGACGCTAGTTTGACACCGACAAGGATGATTCCAAATCTCGACGTGATACGTTTATATTTTGAATGGAGGCTGTGAGCTGGAGAAGCTGCAAGCAAAGCGTGATCGCGGGATCTACAGTGGAAGCGGAATACATGGCTGCTGCAGAAGCGCCAAGTGAAGGAGTTTGGATCAGAAACTTCATCACTGAGCTTGGCGTGGTTCCAAGTGCATTGGACCCACTGGAGATATTGTGTGACAACACTGGTGCCATAGCACTTGCTAAGGAACCAAGATATCATCCGAAGACCAAGCATATCAACCGCAAGTTTCATATAATCCGAGATTATATTGCAGATGGAGATCTGAAGATTAGCAAAGTATATACAGATCTGAATGTCGCAGATCCATTGACTAAACCTCTTCCACGTGTAAAACATGATCAGCACCTCAGTGCCATGGGTGTGTGTCGTGGTGGTATCACGGCATATGCCATGGGTAGGCTAAAGTTGGGGCCGATGGACGTGGAGGAATCCGGGGAGGGATGATGCATTGAAGACCGCACTCGAATGAGCAAAGAGAAATACAATGTATATTGGATTGAAGCTATCAAGTGGGGATAACACCTCCTTCTATACATCTAATCTCTTATAATCTTGCCATACTTGTGGCTACAATCATGCTCCTGGAGCTGTATCTCCTATCCTTCTATCTAGATCTCTCTATGAGAGTGGAGGAAGAGGAAGAAGGGAGCTCCTAGTGAGCGAGAGAGGAGCCCTCGGGGCCTCTCAGGAACAACCCCAGTGCTCCTTATAAAGGGGAGCCCAGGGACAAGACTTGTTCCCCGATTGGTATCTAAGCGGCATATTCCTAGCATCTTCTTAGATGCTCGGCCTCTATGGCATCTTTGGAGATGCCATGGCATATTCCTCAAGATATTCTTGATGCCAAGGGCATATTCCTCGAGCCATGTGCCAGTCTGAGCCATGGGCGTCCCAAGACTGGTACGATACTTGCTTGCCTTGTCCCGGGTCGATGTTGAGTCGTCGTAGGTGTCGCGGAGGCTTCGTGGGATGGATAAGTGGACGTCTGGATCACTACATCTTGTCTAAAACGCCCTGGGGAAAGTGGAGACTCAGCCCAGTCTGGGACTGACTCGGCCTGGGGGAGACAGGGCCCAGCCGAGGTAAATGGAGGTCCATCCGAGGTGTATGGTGGCCCAGCCGGGGTATATGGTGGCCCAGCCGGGGTATTCTCTTGATTCGGCCTAGACGGAGTACTCCACCGAATCGGCCCAGTGAGTGACTTCGGTCCAGTGAGATGGTGGCGAGTCCAGTGGGCGAGCTAACTCATTCGGCCCACGGCGGCGTGGAGAAGAGGCTGGTGGTGAGTCCGCGGTGGGCGAGATATCGCTCATTCGGCCCACCCCGGCGTGGAGAAAGAGGTGGCGGTGAGTCCATGGTGGGCGAGCTCTTCATTCGCCCACCCGGCGGCGTGGAGAAGAGGTGGCGATGAGGTAGTCTTGGCGGGGCGGTAGGTAACCTGGCGGAGCGGAAGATGACCCGGCAAGTGGGCGGGATGATTAACTCGGCCCCCGCTTAACTCGACCAAGCTGTTATAATTCGGCCCATGACTGGATAGTTTTCCCTTTCTCTTAATTAATTCGGCTGTAGGGAATGTGGACTGGGCCGAGATTCCCCTTACTCGGCCCAGTTGTTCTTTATTGTCTTTTTCCTCTTCTATTTGATATTCTTTTATCAAATAAACTTTCGTTTATTCTTGTCTCTTATCCATAGACCAACTCTGGGGTACCTGGGGTTATATCCCCGACAGTGTGAGATTGTTGCCAAATGTAAACTAGATTATTGACTCTAGTGCAAGTGGGAGACTGTTGGAATTATGCCCTAGAGGCAATAATAAAGATGTTTTTATTATAATTCTTGTTCATGATAAAGTTTATATTCCATGCTAGAATTGTATTAAGCAGAAACTTTAATACTTGTGTGGTTTGTGAACAACACCATGTCCCTAGTACGCCTCTATGGACTAGCTCATTGATCAATGATGGTTAAGGTTTCCTAACCATAGACATGAGTTGTCCATTGATAATGAGATCATATCATTGGAGAATGATATGGTGGACAGACCCAAACTAAGCGAAGCAATTAGATCGTATCATCGTGTTCATCTTTGCGAAGCTTTTCCTATGTCAAATATTGTATTCCTTAGACCATGAGATAATACAACTCCTGGTATCGGAAGAAAGCTTTGAGGTCATCAAAGCGTCATCCTATGAGAGGGTGATCATAAAGGTGTCTCTCGGTGATCGGAAAGTATCATTGGGTTGTATGTATCGAGATGGAATTTGTCCTCCCAAGTCGGAGAGATATACTTGGCCCTCGGTAATTGATATCAACACCTTGCAAGCATGTGGTTAAGGAGTTAATCACAAAGTGATATCGGATTACGACGAGTAAAGTACTTTGTGAGCGATATTGAACTAGGTATGGCGGTATCGACGATCGAATCTCGGGCAAGTAAAATATCGCGAGACGAAGGAATATATATATGGGATTGATTGAATCGGCATCGTGGTTCATCGATATGATCATCGATGAATGTGTGGAGTCAATATGGGTGCCTAGACCCTGTTGATTATTGATAAAAGATCATGTCGCATATTCTCGAACCAGCGGTCACACACTTAACGTGTCTCGGCTAGGATAGATTGGATAATTGGTTTATGAATTTTTGTTGGTCTCGGATGGGATCCGGGACATCACGAGAGGTTCGGAGTGGTCGAGAATAAGATTCATATAAGGCGTGTAGTTTTGGAGTTGAATTGTTCGGGTTAATCGGTATTGTCTGGAAGCTTCTAGAACCTTCGGAAGGGACCAACGTGGCCCCACCTTCCGGAGGAGGCATGGGCCTATGAGGGTGTCCTGGCGCTTTGGGCCAGGGGCACAAACCCATAGGGCCCAACCGATTCTATAGGGTTTAAATCGTTTAAACTAGGGATAGAATTTCTAGAAGGAGGAGAGTCCTTGCCCCCACTCCTCCCTTGGCCGTCGCCCAAGGCTTGGAGGAGGGCAAGGGCTGGCCGCCCCTCTATAAATAGAGGGCTGGTGCGCCCTCCCCTACACCTTGCCTCCAACCCTAGTAGCCTGTGCCTTCCTCTCTCCTCCCATTGTTTGTGGCGAAGCCTGCAGTGAAATTCTCCACCATATACACCACGTCGTCTTGTAGATCCAATCTATCTCTCCACCATACTTGCTGGTCCGAGGAAGGAGGCGTCGAGTCTTTGCTGCACGTGTGCATCTCACGGAGGCACCGCCACTTGTGGTGCTAGATCGGATCGGATCGCGAGGAGGAGAAGCGAGTACGACTACATCACCCATGTTCCGACGAACGTTCCGATGTGCGAATCTTCAAGGGTATGAAGATCTAATCCAATATCTCTCGTTGATTGCATCTCCTAGATTAGATCTTGGCTTTCCCTCTGTTCGCATCCGTAGAAAATTTTGATTTACTATGCTGTGAAACCCTTCAAAACTTAGGATCAACAATCCAGACTTTAGCTAACACATATTTATTGTTAGACCTAGGCTAGTGCCATTCGGAGAGTAGACCAAAATCATCACAGGCTCTGTTGATGTAAAAGTTTGTGTAATAGTCCAAAGGAAAACCAAGAAACATACTCCAAATCTCCCTACCAAAATCAGATAATCTCATGTTTCTAGCAGCATCATGTTTGACAAAAGTAATTGTAGTTTCCTCATCCAAAGCAAAATTCAGCCCAATGACAGTATCAGCAGCTAGAGCATCATGAAGAGTAAAAGAGCCAATACCAAAAGTATGATCGTCGAGACGGTGCGGCAGATGACCAGCTTCAATCAGGAGATCAGCAATCTCCAGACGTGTCTGCTCTCTGAACTGAATTGGAATGAATCTGTTGGTTTCAGCGATGACCACATTATCGTGTTGCAGCGGTGGAGCAGGGTTCACCACAAGGTATGAACGAATGCGGCGATTGGATGGGCCTGGCTCGACCGCCATGCCATCAGGAATAAAGGCAAGAGGGTTGACAGGGAAGTTGGCCATGGCAAGAGGAAAGGCAGCAACAATGGCGGCGGCGGCAGTCAGAGATGTCGAAGAAAACAAGGGTTGCACTGTAGAACAGGGAGGAGACGAAACGACAGGCGAAAACAGAGGAGGCGTAGATGTTGGAGAGTTTGTTACCTTTAATTCAGGTTTATCTGCTTTAACCACCCAGATTTTCTTGCAGCATAAATTGGCCTGTTTAATGTGTCTCTTCGGTCTCCAAAACATGGTTTGTCGGGTGCAGTTAGAAGCCCAGTGACCAATATTCTTGCACCTCTTACACCTCAGCCCAACAGTGCAATCAATAGCCAGATGCCCAACACCAAGACATTTAGAGCAATCAAGAACGGCCCGGCTAGCAGTAGAGAAAGAATCACAAGTAGCACCCCCATCACGACAAGCCAAACAAAACCCAGGACACGTACTAGCAAAGTGATCCTTCAGGCCACAAGAACTACATCGGCCCAAAAGTTTGAAAATAACATCTTTAGGCGGAATAAACGGGATTTCAACAATATCTTTGACTTCTTCCTCCGAGTAGCTAGCATCTAGAAGATCCACAATTTCCTCAAGCTTGACAATCGACCAGGTAGCACAAAAATTTTCAGAGAAAATCGATCCATAGAAACTCATCTTTCTCTCAGTCACATGATGTCGGCTAGATGGCAGGGTGCAAATAAAATTTCCAAAAGTAATCTCACAACTAGAATGCCCACGTTGAAAGTTAGAGATATTATTGAGAAAACCAGGATTAGAGATCACCTTTTGATCATTGATCTTATCAGACTTCAACATGGATCGATTTTTAAATGTCTGAATATTGGAACTGAAACGCAAAGTACCTCTGCCATGACTATCACAGGATGAAAAAGGAGCAGCAAAATTCATCTTGGGAGACTTAAACCCAAACTTAGCAAATTCCAGAGCTGATGAATTAGAACTATCACTTGCAGCACTTTCCTTGAGAAAACTTAGATCGGAACGAATTCTGGTAGCATTCCTATGTGAAATATCCACAATCTCTTCATTGGAACTCCAACTAGACCGATTAATAAACCCTGAGACATCTGGATGAATTCCACGAAAAAGAGAGAAGTGGCAAACAAAATCTAGCCAGATCCGATCCTTAAGTCCATATATAAAATGACCCACTTTATTTGAAGAAACCGAGAACCGAAAACGTCGATCACTGAGTTTGAAAACCTTAAAACCTTGCGCCAAACCACGAATGCAACATTGGAGTGCAACACCAACAGATTCTTCAGATAATGCAAATGAGGCCAAGTAGAAAGAGACCACAAGGAAGAATTCCTTGGCCCCAGAGGGGGAGAAATGAACTGTAGATCCAAACCTTGCACGAACATGATCGGCCAGGGCTTGGCCAGGCGAAAAATACCAATGTATGAGAGCCTCCATGGGGATGGGAAGAGAGATCACAGGATGGGGAGCAGGATGGTAGGAATGGAATGGCTAACGGGTGGCCGGAGAAAGAGATTGCCGGCGGTGAGTGTCTAGGGGGTGGGAGCGTCTAAAAACTATTTCAAAAAACCTAATCTTGATTCAAAGATGCAAACAAGACTATTTTGGGAATCACATAACTTCAGCATGTAGATATAGTTGTCATGTGGGGTTCCATCAGTCAGGAATTTGCAATTCCTAGTTGATGTCTCTCCTGTCTGGTACCATGTTAAACTTGGGAGGAAAAACGAAAAAAGAGTGGCATATGACGATTTGCTTTGCTTGGCCAGATGCTAAGAGTTCTGAGAACCATACAAAATCAACACAAAATTTGCACAAGAGTCACAAATTTTCCATGATGAAACTATTTTAGGAACCATAATTCTTGATGGAAAATGTTGAAGACTTTTGAGATGCGGCAGCAGCAAGGAACACACTGTAGGAGCATCACAAGCAACCAACCAGATGCAACAACATAGATCAACTACTTATAGCAAAAAAAAACATAGATCAACTACTACAGCCAGCTGCAGTAAATAGTTTTAACCATCACAAACAGTACCAACATCTAGAACCCATCTGCAGAGTAGTACACTACTAAATTTAACTAGAAGGTTTTCTTTCACCCAAAAGGACTGCCAGCAATCCAATTCCAGTTCCAGCTGCCGTCTCCCATACCAAAGAGACGCAGCAAGCAGTCTAAATATATATAAATAGGCTATATAACATGCGCGACCGACCAGCCAAAAATCGGAGCCTGGCCTCAACCAACGAGGTGAATGGCTTCTGCCTCTTCATCTTCTTCAACAATGGTAGAAGCAGCCTCAGCACTCCTCCTTCCTCCGCTTACAGAGGGATTCAGTTGCCGCTGACACCCGCCTTGGCGCTGCTCCTGGTCCTGCTAGCAGGGCTGCCACCTCCGTCCGCCAGCCCGCTGATCCTCGTCATCCGGCGAGCGCTGCTGGTAGCAGCAGGGCTACCATCTGCATCACCGGCAGCCTTCAGGCCGCCCCTCGTCGACCTGCGAGGGCTGCTGGCAGAAGGACTGCCGCCATTGGCGGCCGTCACAGCGCTCTCTTCAACTGCAGCAGAACTGGTCTTCTTCCTTTTTCCAGCGCCAGCTTCGGTGGTGGCTGTACCAGCACCACGCCCCTTGCGCTTCTTCTGAACCTGCTGCTGCTCACCTTCCTCCTTGCTTTCAGCTATCTCAGCTTCGGTGGTGGCTGTACCAGCACCACGCCCCTTGCGCTTCTTCTGAACCTGCTGCTGCTCACCTTCCTCCTTGCTTTCAGCTATCTCAGCTTCGGTGGTGGCTGTACCAGCGCCACGCCCCTTGCGCTTCTTCTGAACCTGCTGCTGCTCACCTTCCTCCTTGCTTTCAGCTATCTCAGTACCCTTCTTCATCTCCTGCCCTTTCCCTTCGGCTGGATTGTCCACAGCAGCAGCCGTTGTCTTGATCTTCTTCTCATCCTTGCCTTCCTTGTCATCTCCTTTACGCTTTCGA
This sequence comes from Avena longiglumis, assembly GCA_030063025.1. NCBI lineage: Eukaryota > Viridiplantae > Streptophyta > Magnoliopsida > Poales > Poaceae > Avena > Avena longiglumis. Next base: position 36,329,393 of record CP125979.1, read on the forward strand.
GCCTTCTTGGCAACTACTTCCTTGCTGTCCACCACGATCTTGACCACCTTCTTAACGTCAGCATCCTGTTCTCCATCAACACATTCATCAGTCTTCTTGTTCTCAGCAATGGCATTCTCTTCCTCGTTCAAGCTGCTGTCGTCATCATCTTCCTTCTCCAGGGCATCGTCGTTCTCCTCGCCAGATTCATCCATATCTTTCATATCCTCGGCGGCCTTGCTTTGCAGAGACTCGATCAGGTCCATCATCTCCTGTTGATCTGCAAGGCAAATATCAAAAATCATCATCACAGACTTTACAGGCCATACCATGCTTTGACAGAATTGTGTTTTAGATGTACCTGTGGGTTCTCCAGGTAGTCGCAAATGTCAGTGGGGCAGGAAGGGCATGTCTTCACAATCTTCTGCACGTGAAGTCGGCCACCCTGCTTCTCTCCCTCATAGAAGCCTTGTCATCAAATGATCCGAGCAGACAAGTCTTGCAGAAGTTATGAGCGCAGGGAGTAGTCAGTGGTTCTTTCATCACGTTGCGGCAAATGGAACACGCAAACTCTGTGTAACCAGGAACAACAAAAACAGGTATTAAGAGAATAGCTTGGAGTAGATTCCGGTTCTTTAAAGCCAAACAAAGTGTTGCAATAAAAACACACGACATAAAAACAACCTTTCAGCAGCGTTTCAGCAACAGACACATGAGCACGCCTTCGGAATTTCCTGATTTCCTCGTCAGTTACAGGATTCCCTGATTGGACGGGCTTCTTGCTGATTGGTGGAGGCTTCACCCACTTCCAATCTTCTTTGTCTTGCTACAATCAAATATAGATAAGTCGTGAAATTTAGTATGGTAATAATGAAAGGTAACAATCAAATATAGATCAATCGTGACATAGTATTGTGATAACGAGAGAAGAAAAAACGTGTGCACATACATCATAGTCCCATGAAGGAGATTCCTTCCTCTCAGTTATGTCAGTTGCACCTTGCAGCTCCTTAATCTTGGGAAGTGGTCTTGGCCGGTCACCATAAAGATCACTTTAAACCAAATAGCACAATAATCAGTGTAAGCAAACCATAAAGATTACTTTAAACCAAATAGCACAACATATCTGTGTAGCAAAGTCTGTTGCTTTTAACACAAAATAATATCCCAAATACAAAAAGGGTAATTTCTCAAACCTGGTCCAAGGAGCCGGTTCATTATCACAGCGCACAAAGAGGTACCGACAGACCTTGTGTGTACCCTATAAGAGAATTCAGAACAATAAATGTTACTCCAGCATTTCTTAATTCTGTAACATGTGCAGCCTGTGTACGGGATATAAAAATTACCTGAACACCGATCTTCCTCCAGCATTTCTCAATTCTGTAAACCCCATCATAGCGCACACCAGACTCAGGAGCATATGAAGAACGCTTCTCTTTATGTGACCTTTTGAAGAAGATATAGTAAAAGATAGTTCAGAAACAAGAAGATGTGATTGTGAAGGATAGGATGTGATCCAATTTGCAACAGTATGAAACATAAATCAAGCTAAGATGATTACCAAGGAGCATCATTAACAATGTAGAGCTAACAGCATTATACCACAGTATTATCTAATCATTGAACACTGGTATTTCAGGGAATAAGCATCGCAAAAGAACATACCGTACAACCCTGACAGGGTAACCCTTCAAGCAACTAACACGCAAAGAAGCATTCATCTTTTCAAATTTCTGATCTGAAGATTGCTCCTTGTTTGTTCGCTTGTTCCCACTTAGATCCCTTCCACCACTGTCAGTGCAAATTATTTTAAAGAAATAGACAAATAGTAAGTGCTTGTATTTAGGATCAGGCAAGAAAATACAAGGATAGCAAGTGGTTAAGCTAGCAAACCTTCCAGTATACAGAAACCACTCCCCATGGTCCTCATCGTCGATGTAACCTCCTGAGAGTGCTACTGACTGAGCACCGTGTGTGGACTGGCCAGCAATGCCAGCTACATGAGGAAAATGAGCACCCCATTGCCTACACTCAAGGCGGTCTTCCCAGGTTTCCCCAACTAAAACACCAGTATTCCTTCTGGGGTCGTTTTTTGCAAGAATGGGGCCAAAGTGGTCAGGTGCGATAGTCACAAATATCTGGCCACTTGAAGCATTCGCTTTACCACTCTTCTTTGCCCTGTCAGTTGTAAAAGCCTTGTCTGGTCTATCATTATTTCTTATGTAATGGTATGCATTTGCGGAGCCAGATGAGTTAGGATTCTTCTTAATCCTAGCCATACGGATAGCTACAACTAATGCTGCGTTAATCCTTGGCTGTTCTGCCATCTTGGATGGGATCGGTCCTCGACATTTTCCACATGTCCTTTTTCCACTACGAATCCACTTTTCAAAGCATTTCAAGCAGAAGTTGTGGCCACATGGAGTCTGCACGAGAAAAATGCGAAATCATGATTAGAAAAGGTACCAAGAAGATGTTAAATAAATGAGACAGTGAATAGTTACAGTGTTATGGTGTCCTGAGTAGAGTATTTAGATAGAATAAAAATCTACAAGGAATGCTGGAATATGCTCAAACATAGCATAGCATCAGACAAGCAGAAACAGCAATTGGGATTTGGGTGATTGTTCGAATAGAATATTTGGGTGATTGTTTGAATAGAATATTTGGGTGATTGTTCGAATAGAATATTTGGGTGATTGTGTGAACACATGATAAACATTGCCATGCATGAGCTAGTTTTGATGAATATACTAGTCTAGCTTCAAATATAGTAAAAGATCAGCTATGTCTCTAGAACTTAATGAAGGATCAGCTATGCCAAGCAACCTTTTATACACGCCATAATTTCTTTATACCAAGCAACCTTTTAACTGCAAATATTGATCACATATTCAAGTATGTTGAAACATAGAAAAAAGAATAAATCGTCTCGATAGTATTCTAGCTAATATTGAGGCAAAACACTTGATTTAGTATGACACTCCACATCCGCTGTCCAACTTACAACAAGTTATACTCACTGTCATCAAGCACCTCAAAGCACAATCCTGAAACTCTAACATGAGTTCCATAGTAGAAAGATAAGAGATTGCACGGTAATCTGAATATAGAACATCTAGAGCTCATATAACGTTGCTTGAAATGCAGAATAAGGGGCATGGGAAAATATAATCAAGGCACAGACAAAAATTTAGTTTTTGAGGTGTTAAACATCATTGTATCGAAAAACGATTCAGCGCATTACAAACTACAATAATGTCTCTGGAATGGCTTCATTGATTTGAACCATCCAATCCCGTTAGAGAAGGGAACCCCTATGTACTTTTGCCCTCTTATAGTGTAGGTGCAGTGCACTGTAAAGAAACTTTCGATAAGAAACAGATCCCTGCTAGATGAAACATTCTATAGACAAGAAAAAGGAAACATGAGTTTGGTCCCAAGAACCAGCTACCTACTTCATGTAATCAATCACTCTGTGCTCGTCAGAAAAGGCATCAGGGGAAATGCAAAGCACCATTCATAAAGACTGGACCAACAAAAGTTGAAGCATGATTCAGAAGAACAAGGCTGGACCAAGTGTAAAAATCGGATGATCAATTGGCCATACAGACTGATTGGGTATTATAGGCACTCCCTTAAAAGTTTTCAGGTGATCATCGGCCGAGAACAGACGGGTTGTGATCCCCTATTCCCCTCTTACTGCAGACAAGCTCACCAAAACAAATGATGCAGCAGTTACAACAACAAAAAAGGACCGCACAGAAGGGGCACAGACATCTCGATCTGTTGAAATAAAGAAATCTAAGCGCAGACACGACATGAATGGGGACGGTTTGTTGACTGAACATGTGAGAAGGAATGACCCGGACGGATATCATTTACTGCTGTACCCAGCCGCATCTAGTGATCATGCTGCAACCATAAAAACATACGGAAGCAGATCATGGTGGAACCATAAAAACAGGGCGCCGACGGGTAGATCCGTCACCCAGATGCTCGTATATTATGTATACTGTGATGAGTGGGAAAATAGCATGACAGGGATTTAATTAACAGTAAACGGCGATTGAGAAGTGGGGGGAGATGGGGGGGGAAGAGAGGGGGATATCGACGTACGGTGACCGGGCGGTCGGGGAGCTTCATGCAGAAGACGCAGGAGAAGTTCTTGCCGACCATCTCGAGCGTGTCGTCGTCGTCGTCGCCATCCTCCTCCGCCGCCGCCTTCTTCTGCGCGGCGCCCCCTAGCAGCTCCTGGCGCGCGCGCGCCTTGTCCTGCTCGGAGAGGGCCGGGTCGGCCTCGATCCTGCGGATGGCCGCGAGCATGTCCCCGGCGGCGCCTCCGGCGCCGGCGGCGAGGGAGGGGGCGGGCGCGGCGGTGGGGGAGGAGGAGGAGTCGGGGTCGCCGGAGCAGTCGGGGCAGACCCAGGCTGCGGCGTCGGCGAGCGCGGGCGGGCGGAGAGGCACGGGGAGTGCCACGGCGTGGCGCAGGTGGTGCAGTGGAGGAGGTCGACCTCGGCGGGGCCTCGGCGCGGCACACCATGCACACCCGTCCCCGTCGCACGGCAGGTCCGGCATCTTCGTCCGGTGGCGGCGGCGAGGGAGGGAGACGGATGGGGAGGGGCGGAGGGGAGGTGAGGTTTGAAAATTGAAATTTTGATTTCGGTCGGAGGGACGGTGGGCTCTGGCCTCTGGGCTGTGGTCTCCTTCTCGTGACGGGAACGACGGACGAGGGTGAGATATGGGGGGAGTGGTGGGTGGGGCCCACGGGCAGTCGAGGGGCGAGTGGTGGGGCCATGTTCCCGTAGTGGGAACCCATCGGCGCGTGGAACTCGCTTGGTCCGACGCCCACGCGTACGTTCGACGAGCCCTGACACTGGACATGGGACCGGAATTTCTCGGGCCCACATGTAAGTTACAGCGAGTGGATGAACTGTGGGTGGGTACGGTGGGCGCCTGGGCGGGGTGGTCTGGGGTTCTGGGGCTGCCCCTGTCCCACGATGACTGATGACTCATGACGATGGGTCATTCACTTGTTTGGACTTCCTCATGCTGTAAAACTTTTTTTTTTCCTCCTCTGCTCCACCGGCTGATTGGATAGGTGACCTGACTCCACATGCTTTCTGGCAGCGGCTTGGCATGAATCCTCGTGCTATACAAAATATAGAGTTGGTCAAAGTTAACCGTGGTAAAAAACAGACATCTCGAGACCCGGTTCGATTAATCCACCTAAAACCGGATTGGAGGGGATCGAAGAGGATTAAGAAGGATTTTGACTTATATGGGAGCTAATCCAGATCAATCCATCCCAATTCCACGTTAACCGAATAGGGTATGAGTGTGTTTAGCTTGGTCGAGATCTCCTTCGCAAAAAACTACTCCCTACATAACGAAATATAAGACGTTGGGCATTTCACGATTAATTTTTTTTCTCCGCTTGACCGGCTGATTGGATAGGTGACCTGGCTCCACATGCTTTCTGGCAGGGGCTCGGCATGAATCCTCGTGCTATGCAAAATATAGAGTTGGTCAAAGTTACCCATGGTAAAAAAACACATCTTGAGTGTGTTTGGCCCTGTCCAGATCTCCTTTAAGCGAAAAAACTATAAAATATCAAAAGACTATACAAAATAAAAAAATTATTGGATTACTAGATGTTTTGGCAAAATAAAATAAAGAAGAAAGGCATTCTGAAACATATGACCAATAAAGAAACGAAAGAGTTAAAAAACAAATGATAAGATTGAGGAAAAGAAAAGGAAAGTGTGGATGCAAACACCATAGAGAACAAGACAGAGAGGCAACATCGATTTGGGACCACCGGAGTTCTCGTGGTCTTGGTTATGTGTTTCCTCGCAACCACGCTAGGAGGATTCTACGGGGAGTTGTCCGTTCCTTCTTCACTGTATCCGGCTCCGGTTCTACTAAGTTGTTCGTTCTTCATTTAACGGATATCGCTCGCCTCTCTGAGTTGCTCGGCCTTCTCTACGGCTTCCACGGAGAGTTGTTCATTGTTTGCCGGTCGAATCTAGCTCGACCTGCGATGTTGCTTGTACTTCCTCGAATCGGCGTAACCACGAGGAGTTGTCCATCCTTCCTAGATCGTATCTGGCATATCTGCGGAGTTATCCATCATTCCTCGCTCGGATCTGGCTCGACCACGAGGAGCTTTGACCTATGGCGGTGTGACACATCATGTCATCGTTGTCGATACCTGTCTGATGAACAACTCTGGAGAAGATCAGGAGCGAGTGGAACCTTTGGGAGATAGCTAGGAGAGGAGGAAGTGCAACCGTGCCGCGAGAGTAGGCGTAGGGCTTGGGAGGGGTGTTAGGAGTGGTGTGTGTGTGTGTTAGGTTTCCCATACTCTCTGTTCGCGGTGTTGCTACGGGTTCTTGTAAATATTTTTTTTGCCTTCTATAAAGATAAGGCACGCCTTTGGTGTGCTCTCAAAAAAAATCATCGTTGTTCATGTCATGGGGGTGGTTTGGCATCGTCGACGAGGGTGGCCTAAGAGAGGGAATAAAGTTATTCATGACAGAAAAAAGACGCATAAAAATTGACATGCTACAATAGAGATGTCATCAAAATAAAAAAAGAAAGGTAAAACTACAAATGACAGGAAAATTTATAAGGTACGGGTGCATCACCGTATAGAACGACAAAAACAACATCAATTTCAAACCATGAAGGTTCCCATAAGATTTGTATGTAATTACTCAACCTTCCTCAATCGAGATCTGGCCCAACTTCTCAAAATTGTTCATCCTCCCTCATCGGGATGGTTGACCTATGGCAGTGTCATAGAGGGAGGAAGAACATTTTTTTGAGAGGTTGGGTCAGACTTGGCTAGGCTTCTATTGAGTAGTTCGTCCTTCCTCGATGGGCTTTGCCTCGACCACTGCAAGATTGTTCATCCTTCTATGACCTCTACAAATATAAGTTGTTTATCCTTAATTCCTCATCTAGATCTAGGCTCGGCGACATGGGCATGAATTATGAGGTGCTATCGAGTAGCTTGAACTCTCGCAACACAACATAAAAGGCAAACGCCATTGTTGTAAAATTGGTTGCATGGCATCTAGATGGCGGCGGCGAACACAGGAGACAACCTAGTATAGGGTTTGTGTGGGGATAGGAAGGGGGCAATTTTGGAACCCTACTCTTATTTCTAACCACCCTACTCTTCTTCTTTTTGAAAATCATATTATATTAAGTATGCAAGCCGCCTCATTAAAATCTTCCAGTCCCCTTAGATATCCTGATAAAAAAAATTAAAGTGAAATCCTCTAGCCACCCTACTCTTATTTCTATATGCGTTTTGTACATCGTTTTACATCCATTGTGCCAGGGAGCAAACAATATGTGTCCCACATAAATATGTGTATAATGAACAAAATGTGCATAAAGATGTGTGCAAACCGTATCACCAAAATCCCCCGCAATCCTTACAAATGTGTGTATATATATATGTATATATATATATATATTCATTTTCAGCCCAACTTTAACCACAAAATTAAACCATGTAGGACACAAAAAAATATTCAATTCATATTTGAAAGAAGTTTCCATTCGTTAAGTTTCTGTGAGATTTTATTTCATTTTATATATGGTCAAGTACGGCTCAAAGATAAGGGACCCAACAAACCCAACCAAAAGGTGTAATACTAATAAGTAGCCAATACCATTTACTTTAATTTTTCAAGATGAGCAACCGGAAGGTCCATTAGATAGAAATCCAAGAGAACACACAATTCAGATACACTATGATCCTAGGCTCTGGTGCTCTACGCAAAAATTTGCTTACATTCAAGTGTCGTTCTACTACCTGCATACAGCAACGCACCGATACACCTCCCGTACAACATTCCATTCTACAGCAATGTCCAATAACATTGTGCAAAAGGAAAAGAAAAACCAAACCAGACAAATCTAAGAGTCTATAGCAGCAACCAGACAGGCATCACATGACAAACAGTGGCCAGAGATCATAAAACAGCACCGTTACTCTTCTTGCCCAGACTCCTCCTTGTCGAGCTTGATCATGTCATCGATCCTCACAATGGTAATGGCCGCTTCCGTGGCGAACTGTAGAGGAAGGAAATGTATGACACACCTTGGCGGATCACAGATACGGAGGGTGACGAGAAAGCTAACAGGTTAAGCGTGGGTACAGACCTGGATGATCTTCACTTTGCTCATGGCTGGCTCGATCACGCCATATTCCAGGTTGTTGCGGATGATACCTTTCGACAGGTCAAGACCCATGCTGTGGCAAAATGGAACAAATTCAACATGTGCAGTGGAAGGAAAAAAACGGAGATGTGCAGTAACAGAACAAACAGTGACGGAAAACTTAAAAAACTGTAAGCAGTTATTTTTACCAAATTATGCATCTAGGTGCACTTTCCCAACGACTAAGTCCAAAATTTAAATAATAGGTATTCTGGCAATAACACTTCACGTAAAGAAAGCTTCGACTGCAATGAATCTTGCAGTATACTGTGTAAACAAAAAATAGGGGATATTGTCTGGCATATACAATTGCTTAATAAGCACATCCCAGAGTGCTTAATTACTTTCGTTTAGAGGGTGGTTAAATTAATCTGGAAAGGCCCATGCCTTTGCAAATGTAAATTAGAGGAACAGTAATCCATTTGGATATGTAACGGGATTATAAATTCTGTAATTACCTTGAATAGTGTTGCTTATCAGCCTTTGTTTGGGCAGTATGATGATATGCCCTAAGCTTTGCTACAAGCTCAGTTGCATCTTTGGCAGCATTAACAGAGAGGACCTGTCATCACACATCCATATTCCCATTAGTATATTATGTGGTTCAGTATGCAAGTATCATACATATATCAAATATAATTGATCAAACCTTCGGTATGATTAACAAAGATTCTCTAATTCAGCAATTGCCAGCTGTTCCCTAGATCCAAGAGTTGTAGCTAGATTCTCCAAGTACACAGACAATGCAGCTTCTACAGCGCCACCACCAGCAACTACCTGCATGAGCCGCATACATGTTAAATACACTACTAAAGAAAATTAGTTTCTAAAGACAGTGTTTGTGTGTGTGTGCACATTTGGGTGCATTGGGAGGGGAGATACGCTGCCGTGATATGTTCTAGTTAGTTAAAATAAAATGACACCTACACTTACAGATCTGCATTCACCAACCACAAAAGATTTAATGCTAGAACTACTTTGTGCGATGACAGATGAAAAAATTCAGATACTAAAGAATTAAGTGGCTCATTCAAGTGACGACATTTTAACTGTTCCTATTCATGAAAACAGTTCATGATAAATGGGCATGCAGCTATTGACAACAAGGTCTAAATAAAAAATTGTGGAGATAGTCGCAAGCATGGGCCAACAACAAGCACGGTATAAGAAAGAAACTTGGGAAAATATTAACATGACAACCAGGATGCGCCAGCTAAACTTTTAACTGCAAGCCTCACTTAGTAGCAACTAAAATGCTATAAGAAAAACACATTAATGTTTCCTCATGTTCCATATATATCATGACAACTGAAACATGTTGTATTCAACAGGGGACAAACAACACAAGTAAATGAACAGCAGCAGAAGGCTCTACCATATTGGATTCCAAAGTTCTCTTCACAATGCAGAGCGCATCGTGCAAAGATCGTTCAACCTCATCTAGCATGAAGTCATTTGCTCCTCTTAGAATAATGGAAACCTGCATAAAAGATCATAAAGTGTGATGCCTCTAGCTTCAAAACAAAGGTTGTTGTCATTCGTAGTAAAGCTAACTCAAGAGTCAAGATTGGCATAAAAAGACTAACCGCACTTGTGTTCTTTGTGCCTTTCACCAGAATTATTTCATCATCGGAAATCCGTTCCTCAACAACCTCATCGGCATGTCCAAGGAATGATGGATCAAATGTTTCTTCACCCTCCATGTCAGCAAAAGTAGTCACCTGCAGGTTCTTATCACTTCAGGATATTGACAAACCATTCACTTGGGCTTGAAAAAGTGATTATTTGCCTTGTTACTTGGGAATGTCAAGGGTAGAAGTTGTTTTACTAATAAAGTTATATTTTAGTCAATTTATAGCACCTTCAAATCTACCATGCTCGAAACATATTCAGAAACAGGAATTAATCAAATAAACGAATTCCAATAGTACAAGGGCATTGAATTCAGACGATGCATTGCATATTCCCTTAGAATCTTAGCACACAGTTGAAGCAACTTTATTAGGATTTCAAAGAAAAGTGAGTTCATGGGAGCACCAACTAGTCATGAATGAGATAAAGAAAAACAGCTTGAACATAAACAATAGGAAGAAATAAAGCATACCATTGTTGCACCTGTTGCCTTGGCAACATGGCGCAAATCCTCCTTACGCACACGTCTAACCGCAATTGCCCCGGCCTCAACAAAGTACTGAAATGATGTTTTGTCACACAACGATAAAGCACATTTAGTTACAGTCATCAGGAAGTGATATCCATATACATCACAATAACACAGTAGATATTTTCAAACCATAAAAAATGAATCAGTTATGAAACAGAAACTTCTGAGGACATAAATTTCAGATCGAGTACTGTTGGAAGGGAATGTACGATGGCAGTGATATCCATTAAATTCTAAGTGTAGTACAACAGGTTCTGTGTGCACCACCCAACCAAAAGTGCCAGCAGCTAAGCAGAACGACATTCAGTACTAGCATGGACCAGTTCAACTAAATACATAAATAGTTTGTGCTGCAGTGCTGGGTAACCAAGTATAAAATCATATCAAGAACAGGAACAGCAACTGTTTCTGCGCTAGTTGATGAAAAAGTACCTTCAATGACATATCATCAATACCCTTGGTGGTAAATACAACATTAGCACCAGCCTTGAGAACTTTCTCAATTCGCTCCTTCGTTATGTCAGATTCTCTACGGAAAAAATATTAGGTATACTGCAAGAGATCATTAAATGGAAAATAAATTGATTGAATGATTGTAAAGGAAAAAGGCATGAAGATCTATCAGAAGAAATGAGAAACAAACAGGATAATGGAGCACACCTATTGCAGATTCATTGGGGAGATAACAGCAGTAGGTATAATGATGAACTGCGAAAGAGAAAGATTAACATACCTCTGTCGGATCTTCTCCAATTCCCTTGGATCAGATACAAGGACTTGAACACCCATTTGCATTTTTGTCTTCTGAAGGTTAAAATCAAGACAAGCAATTCTAGCAGGGGTTACTCTAGTAGGCATTCCTTGAGCTGCACGGCCAGAATTCAGTGCATAACCATTCAGCAGGTAACTTTCCTTGCTACTTTTACCATGAGCTTTCAAAATATTGATACTCTGCAGAACAAACAAAGCAATCATTTACAAGCAAAAACTTAAGAGGCAGAAACAACAAATTCCCATCCTTGCGTTAAATGAACCAAACATCACCGTCAAATACATAAAAGCACATCACCAAATTATTATGAGAATAGTTTAAGTGGCAGCAAGATTGCTGATATGAATATCAAGAAAAAAGAGAGCACGATATTAAGAAAGACATTAGATTACCTTACCTTACACTAGCACATGAAATATCAAGACGTTAAACACATGACCAAACAAAAAAAAAACAAATGGCACAACATAACAAACTGGTAGAATACATGTGTCTGAAGTGTCTATACAAGGTTATACAACTAAAAATCTACATTCAAAAAGAAGGGGCACAGTAACAGAAAAAGAGTGCAATATTACAATTGCACATAACTTGATATATCAAATACGAATAGAAAAAATTGATTTAACGAAGTAATGCTTTAATGCACTTTATTTACCTTGATTGGATACTTTACTTCTCCCTTGGAGTTCGTAGTCTTCACAGCTTGAACTGCATCTACAACCTAAGAAACCAATGCCAAGTCAACTGACTATCGCATTTCTTCAACCAAGGCTAACAAGACGACAATGGAATATCTAACTTTTGGTCCCAGAGATAAGAAACTTATCAGATAAACACCATAACATGGCAGTATTATCAAAATAATAGATCAGCTACCTCAAATACATGCATAGCTTAAATAATTAATTACGGGGTTAACAGATGCGACCAAATCAAGTACATGACAACTATACCATCTAATTTAAGACCTTCACTCTGCACACGCTGTAAAAACAAGGCATGATTAAGAAACCAAAAGTACACATCTGACCACAGGAACTTACCAGATTTGCAAAGAAATCGCTGTCGGTGTGGATCAGTTTCGAAGACATGCTAGTTTTTGCACAGTTTATAAGGGAATCTTTTCCAAGTTTATCAACCTAAGAAAGTTGGATGGATATTCATGTCAGTGTGACAATAAGCACAGAATAGAACAGAGTGCTACTGCCATTAGTTCCAGATAGAATTTTTTTTCTTTCTTTTACCTTGACAGACAGCTTTTCTTCAACATACTTGCAAGCTTCACGCATAGCAAGCTGGTAGAACACGAAGGTGAAAAATTAAGTATAGAAAGCCATTAGGTGGCTTCTTCAAATTGTTCATTCAGAATGAAAGAGCTACAGCAATAAACAAATATAAATTATAAGCTCACCCTGTAGCCACTGATAATAGATGTTGGATGGATTTTATTCCTCACAAGATCATTGGCTCTCTGGTAAGAAAAGGAACATCATGTGTATGAATAGCAGAATTGGAAATCTGTATGCAGGAAAAACCTGGCATTAAAGCTCCGTTCATTACCTTGAGCAACTCTGCGGCTATGATGACGACAGAAGTTGTTCCATCTCCAACCTCCCGGTCCTGGAGCTCGGCCAACTCCACAAGAACCTGCAAAGAATGGAATCACAACAAAAGAAGTAAGAACAGAGCTCTCAGTGAACCAAAAAAGGCCAGATCTTACTGCCTGCCAGGTATGATTACCTTGGCTGCTGGATGCTCGACTTCCAACATCCTCAAAATGGTTGCTCCGTCGTTCGTGATGGTAACATCACCAATATCATCCACCAGCATCTGTAAGTCACATATGTGCTAATTCAGTAAATCCTAACAAGGTGTTCCTTCTTCTCCTTCTAAATTACTGGGGATCCAGGTCCTATCTACTGCTTCACTGACAAGGGAAGTGGAAGGGACATACCTTGTCGAGCCCGACAGGCCCGAGCGACGACTTGACGATGTTGGACACCGCCTGGCACGCCACCACTGCAATCAGAGGAGATTGAACGCAAATTAAACCAGGGCGCCCACGAAGGGCTACATGGGTAACTAGGGCATGGTTGGAACTCAAGCTAGGGAGATCCCAGCTTTGCTTGGGTCATTCATTCCGTGGCACTTAAGAACTCTAGTCTTGCTAAACAGTAAATATTATTGCTCAAATTGCAGCCAAAACCCTTCGCCATAGGAGCCGCACGGGCAGGGGCGCAGGTCGTGCTTCAAGCGTCTCACGGGCCGCTAGCTAACCAAATGACTAGCGTTGCTTTCCTGGGCGGGACTGCGAGCCTCGCTTAGCTAGGTGACACGGATCCAAGCGAACCCCTAGATCTCACGGAACACCACGGAATCTGGCGTGAGAAGCAGCAGCAGGAGGAGGAGGAGGGCGTTACCGTTCTGTGTGCGGACGTCCTGGCCGGACTGGCGCTCGCCCATGATGTCGGGCATCTGGGCGGTGATCGGCATGTCGACGTCGACAGGCGGCGGCGAGGAGTGGGCTGAGGAGGCAGCAGCGCTGGAGAGTTGGAAGAGGAGCTCGCAGCGCACGAGAATGAAAGGGGTCGGCTCTGCGGGGCGGCGGCGCTAGGTTTCTCTGTGTGGGTGATCGCTGTATATCACGCGGGCTGTCGTCGTCGGCCCATGGCCTGCCATTCCGCCATGGCCCAAATAGGCAGCTTTCTTCAGTTCTTTGCCTCGCGCTCTGTTTCCTCTTCTTTGTCTTCTGCCACGGTCCTCGATGAAAAATTAACCTTTTTTTCTGCGAAATTCATATACTCCCTCCGTTTAGAAATATAAGATGTTTTAGGTTTGTGAAACATCTTATATTTCCAAACGGAGGGAGTATTAATAATTAGCCACAGCACTAAAAAATCCTAAAAGTTCACTAAAATTAGAAATAGGTTATCGGATCACACAGCGACGACTACTGATTCTAGTATAAGCCGACGGCACGTCGCTGTCCTTGACCCTTCATCTCTGGAGCCGGACAAAGCGATTCGAAGTAGATCATGTTATAGTAGACAAATAGAATTTTGTCATCGTGCTAAGCCCCCAAAGGATCAGTGCACCGAGGAAATAATCATTACCGAAGATGAGAAGCATAGATCTGAGATTGATCTTAAACTACATCAACGAATACGAAAAATGACAAGATTTCAAGAAATCCGCCGGACATACGACTTCACGCTCCCTCCACCAGAACTAGACGCATCACCGGAAAGATGATAGGGTGGGAGGACATTATTCTAACTTCAAGGTGTAGTCATCGCCTCAATATTTGGAAGAAGACACCGAAACAAGATAAAAAAGAACGAGAACCCTTCGTTGGCGAGGAGTTGTGGTATGCCACGCCTCCATGGCTCCAAGACCAATGAACGGAACGGAACGCAGGCGTTGCCAACAAGGGAACGAAACCCTAGATGGGTTTAGAATTTAGAGTCGTCGCCTACCAAGCTTACATTCTCGGGTTAGTTTTTCTATGCCACACCTTGAGACTCTTCTTTTGTTTACACACTTTTGTTTTTGGTGTTCCCTTTTCTCCAAAACTCCGAAAAAATCAGACTCATGGACACCGGATTCACCGGTGCGCCTTCAAAATAAAGGGCATGATGATCCCATAAATCTCTAGAGGAGCACGTATGGCCCGTTTTGAACTGTACAAACATGCTCGTACATACCATGTATGTATTATACGGTGATGTGGGCAATAACTAAACGTAGATCTACCGATATACGATACGTGGATCATGATGATAGTGCTAGTGGAGGCATAAAGTATATCCAACTCTACCGAGTATATCGATACAAGGCTCGGATATTTGTTTCGGCGGACAAACATGAAAACTATCAGGGGGAAAATTTACCATTCGGTTTTCAAGGGACAGCCAAGCACACCTCTTATTTACAGGAGAGGGGAATTTGAAGAGGAGCTCGCAGTGCACGAAAATGAATGGTGTCGTTCTGCGGGCGGCGGTGCTAGGTTTCTCGGTGTGGGTGATCGATGCATATGACGCGGGTTGTCGTCATCGGCCCACGGACAGCCATTCCACCTTGGGCCAAATAGGCCGTTTTCTTCAGTACTTTGCCACGATGTTCTTTTTTTCGAATTTTTCTTTAAGGATGGTAATTTTATCGAGGGTCCTAGGTAGAAGTTTCAAGTAAAAATTGCAACTTCTTTCCTTATGGAACATATATATCAATATGCATGGGTAATCCCTCGTCTCCCACTTCCAGTTATTATGTCGATGGGATTTGGCTTCTTTTTATTCCGACGGCAAAAAAATCTTCGCATATGGGCTTTTCCTAGTGTATCCGACGGGATGGGCAAGGATATAAAGGGCTAGTTAGGCCCATGGATTTTGTGGTGCGGATAGCCGCTAAATCATGGGGTAGGCATGAGAAAAGGTTTGCCCTATAGATGTTCAATGCATATTCGTCTGACTTGTGGCTCATAGATGAGTGATACACTTTATTTTTGCTCATTACGTATGTCACACTCACTTAAATGTCCAACCTCTTTTGCCCTAGGCCCAAAGATCCGCGGACTCTAAATACTAAACCTAACATGATTTAAACAAGGCACCCTGCACAACCACACCCCTATGATCATCTTCATACATTATGTTTCCATAGAGCCACACACACCGACGAGGTAGCCACAGTCGCAGGCGCCTGATACGTTGGAAACGTATCTATAATTTTTGATGCTCCATGCCTGTTTAGTATCTACTTTGCTTTACTTGTCCATACTTTAAGATGTTTTTACATGTTTTCTGGTACTAAACTATTAACAAGTTGCAACACTGTCAGATGCCTGTTTTTTTTTGTTTTTGGTGTCAGAAAAGTTAGTAAAAAAATATTCTCGGAATTGGACGGGACAAAGGACAAAGTCAATTACTTTCCGTGGGGAACAAGAAGTCCAGAGGAGAGGCCGGGCCGGAGGTCGACCCACCCTGGCGGTGGGCCCCATCCCGCGCCTGGCTAGGGTTTGGTCGCCCTTGCCGTCGCCTTGGTCTCCCCCTTTGCCTATAAGAAGCCCCTGCTGCAGAAACCCTAAGTACCCGATCAAATATCCACGAAACCGTCTATAGCCGCCGCCACCATTGTCCCTAGATCGGGGAGGATCTGAAGCTCTTCCCGGCACCCTGCCGGAGGGGAGATCATCCCGGAGGCCTTCTCTCCGGTATAATGCGTGAGTAGTTTCACCTTGGACTATGGGTCCATGTAGTGGCTAGATGGTTGTATCTCCTCCTTTGTGCTTTCATGTATAGATCTTGTGAGCTTCGTTTATGATCAAAATCTAATCTATTTTAATCATGCATGTTGTGTTTGCGGGGATCCGATGGATATTGATTTATGTTGGTTCGATTAATGGTTTTGTCTTTATAATTCTATCATCTCTGTGTTGTTTGTGATCTTGCATGCTCTCCGTTGTTAGTAGCTATCTTGGCCAAATAGTTGCTAGTGACTCCAAGAGGGGTTATTTATGCTCGATAGTGGGTTCATGCCTCTAGTTTTCAAGGGAATTGACAATAATATCTTCGGTTGTAGATGTATTATTGCTACTAGGGAGAAAACAATGGTCTCTTATTCATGGAACATGTGGACTGTTTACCTTACACACTTTGCTTAAAGCGGTTATGCATTGCTTGCAACTTATCTTGGAGGGGGTTCGGATGATAACTTGAAGGTAGACTTCTAGTCATAGATGCAGTTGGATGGCGGTCTATGTATCTTGTTGCATTGCCCAATCAACCTCATAGGATCTTTCTGACTAGAAATTGCATTATTATGCCTTACTCAGTTCCTGTCAATTGCCCTGCTGTAATTTGTTTACCCTTCATGCCATGTTGTTTATCTAAGGAGAGAACCTCTAGTGAACTATGGATCCCGGTCCAATCTTTACCATTGATACATCTTCCACTGTTACTTGTTTACTTGCTGCAAACCATTACCTTCCACACCATACGTTTAATTCTTTGTTACAGCAAACCGGTGAGCTTGACAACCTCACTATTCGTTGGGGCAAAGTCTTGAGTTTGTGTTGTGCAGGTCTCCATGTTGCTTGCAACACCTGTGTGACATTTCCTTCCTCCTTCTGGTTCGATAACCTCGGTCTCAACTGAGGGAAAACTTGTTGCTTGCTCTTCACATCCTACGCTTGGGGTTACCAACAAAGTGCTACGTTGAGCGCCATCAAGTCTTTCCGGCGCCGTTGTCGGGGACTAAAGAAGACGAAGCTCCCACGTCAACCACGCTCCATCAAAGTCTTTCTAGCGCCGTTAACGGGGAGGCTAAGGACGTCTTCACAAGGGGAGTCCTTCACTTCCTTTCTATATACTTTGTTTTTAGTTTGCTTTGTTTCTTTTGCTTGGTTTTGTTTGTCTCTTTCCAAAAAAAAATTTAGTCTAGTTTGGTTTGCTTGCTTTATTCAAAAACACAAAAAATTAGTTCCTACTCTAGTTGTTGGTCTGTTGTTGCCTTGCTTGGTCATGTTTTTTATGAATGGATGGTTTCGTTGAAACTAGTTCTTATTGGCAAAGTGGGTTCACGGAAGAACAAAAGTGTTATTATAAGGAACACAGTTTGTCACAAAAAGGGAAACACTTATGGAAACAAATTGATAAGTTGAATACTATTGCTAGAGACATGTGCTATACTTATAATGTTACTTATTGCTTTGATAAAGCTTATTGCTGCAGGAGGTATAAACACCAATCCTTTCAATGTGAGCATAATGATAATGTTACCATATCCTCTTATGTGAAAGGAAGTTATGAATTTTATGATGTGGAACAAATTGAAGAATTTATTGCTTTCAAGGGTGCATTTGAACTTGCTAGTTTGCTTGAAAATACTGGTGATGCACCTTATGAATGTGAGGTTTATGAGATACTTAAATTTTGCTTTGACAATTACAAAGAAGCAAATGTCTATATTCTTGAATATTTTAATAGGCATTTTCCATAAATGGAAGAGACTAATGACTTGGAGGAGCCTATGGAAGAAGAAATTGTTGAAACTGGAAGCTCATTAGATGAAAAAGAGGAGGAGAATGATGAACAAAAGGAGGAAGCATGGATCTACCCATGTCTACCTTCTAATGAGAGTAACTCTTTACCTCTTATATTATTTGATTGTCCCCCATGCTTACCAAAGGAGGATGAATGTTATGTTCCTGTGGATCCTTTTGAAATATCTACTTTGGTTCCCACTATTTTTGAGCTTGATAGAAATTATGTGTTTGTAGATCATGAAAAGCATGCTTTATGTGATAGCTATATTATTGAGTTTATTCATGATGCTACTGAAAATTATTATGAGAGAGGAAAGTATGGTTATAGAATTTTTCATGGTACTGAAAGTTTTGAAGTTACTCTTGTTTTATCTTCCTATGCTTGTCACCCTGTTTTGTGAATTTATTCTTGTACAAGATTCCGATGCATAGTAAGTGGGTTAGACTTAAATGTGTTTTGAATTTGCTTCTTGATGCTCTCTTTTACTTCAATTCATATTTCTTTTGTGAGCATCTTCTCAAACTTTCATGTCTAACTTAAAGGTGTTAAAGAAAACTACTTGTTGGAAGATAACCCAAGAGTTTCATTGAGTCTTGGAAGTTATTACTTCAGTAATGACCTCTCCTTATCCTTTTTGTTTCCTTTTTGTGCCAAGAATGACCTCTAATGAGAGGGAAGTAAGATTTGGGGAGTTGTTGTCCCGAAACAGATTTCTGTCCTCCACCAAAACAATTAGTGAGGAGGCTCTGTAACTCGGATTGAGCTCAAAATTTTTGAATAAATCCCCCAGTATGTTAGATAACTTTCGTTAGTTCAACACTTTTTGATTTGAGCAACAAAATATGTTCGAAAAAATCGGTTTCTACCTGCTGTTCTGTTTTGATAAATTTCTGCCATTATTTGCATTTGCTTCTTATTGATTCCTTTTTGAGTTCTCTTTAGGTGAATTGAGTTTTTTGAAGGAGTTACTACAATAGCTTGTGTTTTTAGTGAAAAGTCTTGCTGTTCCAAAGCTTTGCCAGTGGTCTAATATCTTTTAAATAAGCTAATGTTGCTAATGAGGATTGTGTGAAGTTTTGTATGAAGGAAACATTTCAGGTGTAAAGAGAGAATGATGCAACGATATGAAGAATGGACAAAAGCTCAAGCTTGGGGATACCACCATGGTGTCACCCCAAGAAATATCCAAGAGGTACAAGCGTTAAAGCTTGAGGATGCCTTGTTCTTCATTAATAAAAAGCTCAGGTCTATCTAGACACTTCGTTTTTATTGTTTCATGCACAATTGTGTTGTTCTTGGAGCGTCTTAGTTTTCATTTGTTTTGCTTAGTTTATTTAGTTTGATTGAATAAAGTAATTTGGACCCCCGTTCTCGCTGTGTTGTTTTGCAAATAAGTTTGCTTGGTGTTTGGAAGGGAGTAGTAAGTTCTTGCTTGAAGTGCAAGAGGAGCTTGCATTGACTGTGAATTAGACTTTAGCATGACATGCTAGGTGTTGTTTTAACCTTATGCTTAGTGATTATTTCTGTAGCATGTCTTGTTCCAAACAATTGGGATTTATTAGTGTGCCTTGAAGAAATTATGCGTTGTTTTAGCATGCAAAAGCATAGTATTGTGGTATTCTCCTTTGATATTTTGCTTGGGTTGACTTGGCACATGCTCACACCATGTTATGACTATGACAAGTCACCATTAGCCTCTATGATCATTTAGTCCTTGACTTGTAGTACCACTCTTTGCTTTGATTAGTTTGCTTTGTTGCATTGCATAATTATGGCCATTATTGCGCTCTTAGTTGGTTGCTCCTAGTCTTTTGCTAGCCTCCACTTGTATGAGTAAGTTTTACTCATGCTTCCAACTCCCAAGAAACCAAGTTTTTCCAAAGTGTCCACTATAAACTCCTATACGTGGTGTGTTACACCATTCCAAAGTGTATTCTTGTTTTCATCTATCTTCCAATTAAAAACTATTTTGTTATGTGAAAACTTAGTGATTAAAGCCCTCACGAACTTGATGGCACACTTTATTCTTGTAGGGGTTCGTAGCATGGAAAATAAAAAATTTCTACCGCATGCACACAAACAAGCCAAGATCTATCTACTAGATTGTAGCAACGAGTCGATAGAGGAACTCACCCTCAAAGATTCCAAAGCGGTTAACGAGAGCAGATTCTCGTGGGTGATATAGTCGTACACTTGCTGATCTCAAGATCGCGTAGACGATCCTTCTGGCGCTGCATTCCGGCAGTGCTTCCGTAGTCGGTCACACATTCGGTACTCGATGAAGACCTTCCTCTCCCTTGTTCCAGCAGGCAGCGGAGGTTGTAGCACTCTCCTCGCGATTCCCAGACGACAGTGACAATGGGAAGTAGAGGAGATCTCATGAGGCTTCGCCTTAAGCCGGAGCGAGTATGGTGGACTATGAGAGAGCCCTCGGTGTTCTAGGGTTTAGACACACCAAGGAGGGGGTGCTAGGGCCGGCGGCTAGGGCTTTGAGGTGCCCAAGTCGGCGGCTAGGGGAGAAACCCTAGGCGGCGGCTATGGTGGGCGGCGGCGGCTAGGGTTAGGTTTAGAGGGGGCAATCTTGTGTGCTAGGAGGGGAGCCATGCCCCTCCTCTTATAGGAGGGAGGCACCTGCCAAGGGGAGGGTAATCCCTCCCCAACTCGGATCCCAAGTGGGCCGGCGGTGGAGGAGGGACTCCTCCCCAACTCGGTTTCCACCTCCTTCTCCACTTCCCAAAAATAGCCGTTTGACTTTCAAATTGGCATTTGACTTTTCAAACAAGGATTTGATTAAACCCTCTATTTTGTTCAACAATGACACTTAGTACATGATGCAATCATTCTAACTTGGCATGACACACTCATGTACCCTTCCCCTTCGGAGTGCCGGACATTCCGGAACCTTCTAGAACATTCCCGATGAAAACACCGGAACCATTCCCCAACTCAGAAATAGGACTTTCCTTATATGAATCTTATTCTCCGGACCATTCCGGATCTCCTCGTGATATCCTGGATCCCATCCGAGACTCCGAACAACATTCGGTCTCTTACTCATCATTCCATAACTACTCAACAACATCGAATCCTTAAGTGTGTCTCCCTACGGTTCGTGAATTATGCGGACATGATCGAGACACTTCTTCGATCAATAACCATTAGAGGAATATGGAAATTCATATGGTTCCCACATATTTATATGATTACTTTGTGATCGAATGAACCACTTACATACGATACCAATTTCCCTTTGTCTCACGATATTTTACTTATCCGAGGTTTTGATCGTCGGTATCTCTGCATACCTAGTTCAACCTTGTTACTAATAAGTACTATTTTCTCGTTCTCGTGATATGTGATCCCTTGTGATCTAGTCACATGCTTGCAAGCTAATTGGATGACATTCCACCGAGAGGGCCCAGAGTATATCTATCCGTCATATGGATGGACAAATCCCACTCTTGATCCATGTGCCTCAACCCATACTTTCCAAACACTCAATGCCACCTTTATAGCCACCTAGTTACGGTGTGGTGTTTGATGTCATCAAAGCATCCTTCCGGTGATGGTGATTAACATGATCTCATGGTCGAAGGAATTAGGTTACTATGTATCAGAAAGATTATAGCAAAAGAACTATATTAAATGACTTGATCTTTATGCTACGCTTTAACTATAGGAGTATGTCCATCACATCATTCTCCTAATGATATGACCCTGTTGTTAATAACATCCCTATGTTCATGATCAGGAAACCATGATCATATATTAACCAACAAGCTAGTTTAACAAGAGGCTTTACTAGGGACTCTTTTATGTTTACAAATCACACAAGTATTAATGTTTCCTCTTAATACAATTATAGCATGGTATGTAAACATTTATCATAAGTATGAAGATATGATAATAACCACTTTATTATTGCCTCTTGGGCATATCTCCAACAGTCTCCCACTTGCACTAGAGTCAATAATCTAGTTTCAAACCTTTGTGTATTCAACACCTATGGCTTTCTGGTGTTGTATGTACACGATTGCTAGTGGTCAACTTATCTCCGGATCTGACACTTCCAGGTCCGTGTGTAATTGCATGTCTTCGCGTCTCTACGCATCACTCATTTTTCTAATGAGATGGCTTTGTATATTTTTTGTCCTTTGGTGAGACCTTTAGTTCTTTGGGGTTAAAACATGTTGATAATATTGTCGTACAATATATCTTCATAGTATTATCCCGTTGTGAACTACACCTAGTTTAATAACAAACTACTTGACACAAATGCCCTCTTTAGCTGCTATTATAGTAGTCATATACTTAGCCTTTTGTTGTAGTATCTGTCACAATGTCTTAACTTTGGAACTCATCCAAATCCATTATGGAACTTACTTTCCTTTATATTGTGCCACCCTTAGTTTAGATTGAGATAAACTTAATTTGTACTCTGCGACAAAACTAGTATCAATGTAGTACTTTTACAATGAACTAACCATCTATTTGTCACTTCTACAAATAATATACTCTTAGTTCTTCCAAAAGATCATAAGAATATCCTGACTATTGTCCAATGATCAACTTATGAATCATTCTGGTATATGCTCATAACATTTAGAGTACAGGACATATCTGGATTTGTACATATCACAGTATGATTGATATAAATACTCTTTGTGATTTCATACATCAAGTATCAATCTATACTTGAATCCTTGTTTCACTTACCAAGTGTCAATACACTTGAATATATCATCAATATTGAACTCATTCAATCCTTTCTGTGCAACAAGAACCTTTCTTGTAGTTTCTATATTCAACTCATTCAATATATCATCTATGTACTTTTGGCACAACCATATTAGCGTCTATTGATGACAAATATTTGGGTTTTTCCTAAGCCTTTCATCGAGATGAAATTCTTAATATGTGTTAATAAAAGATACATCATTTCCAATCAACAATATGTCTTCCACATAATGTATTAGAAATATGTCTTAGCGCTCCCACTTAATTTCTTGCAAGTGCAAGCATCTTCATCGTCTTCGATGAAATTTAAACTCTTTTAACACTTTCATCATAGTGAAGATTCCAACTCCGCGATGCTTACTTCAACCATTGAAGTTTGCATATGCTTTTAGCATCCTTTGAATTAACAAAACCCTTTGGACCGTGTCATGCACACGTCCTAGGTAACAATTCTATTAGAAGAACTTGTTTTGTTTATTCAACTACCATATAACAAAATTATATGTAGTGGTTGCTACATTAATCCGTCTAGACTAAATATCGCTATGAAAGATCAAATCTTGTCATATACAACCTTTGAACATTGTTGTGAACTCTTTCCCAACATGTCGACTATTTCATAGATGTGAAACATCCATGTCTATTTCTTTATAGATCGAAATCATTTATGAGGTCTTGTACCTTTCCAGAGGGTCTTTCAAGTTCAAAGCTTGATCTCTCGTATATGGAACTATCACGGATTTTATGGCTTCAAGCCATTTGACGGAGTCAGGGCCCATCATCGCTTCTTTGCATGTAGTCAGATCATTATTGTCAAATAATGATTTAACTCTCAAATCTTGGTATTTGATTATTTACCCGACCTACTTGTTTTAATAGGAACTTATATCTCCGTGACCACAACCTTTGAGGCACGTGAGCCATGAGCATTATTGATGCCTCTGGAACACTTTTCGGCGCTGCGCAACTCTGCACATATAGCTAAGGTTCTTTTAACCTTATCAAATTTCTATTGTCCTCCCACTTAACTTTTCACGAAAAATTCCTTCTCAAAGAAACTTGACGTTCTAAGCGACAAACACTTTTGTCTCCGGTGTTATGGAGGAATACTTAACAGTTATTCGAAATAACATACATAACAGGTTCATCCGACTTTGGTTGCAAACATCTTTCTTATGCATAGCATACCAATGTTTTAAGAAAGGACAACTTGGGTTTTATCCCAAGCCATAACTTTATATGGTGTCATTTCAACGGATTATGATGGAGCTCTTTTCAGTGGCAAAACGGTAGTCTCTAAAGCTTTTTAATCTTTAAAATATAATGGCAGTTTTATGAATTACACCTGTGATCTTACCATGTCAAACAAGGTTTAATTACATATCTCGAACGCTCCATACTCTTATGGTGTTTCGGGAAATGCAAATCCACAGAACGATTCCTTAAATCTTAGGTAGTATGCTAAACTTGTAACTCAAATATCTTCTTTTATGATCTTATCATAAACTATTTATATTCTTTTTACAATGATTTTGCACTTCATCTTGAAAAACTTTGAACTTTTCAAATGTTTCATACTTCATCCTTATTAAGTAAATATTCATATATTCACTCAAATTTTCAGAGAAAGCATATGAAGTTGAAATCCATCGCTCTTGACATAATGGACTTCATACAACAATATGTACAAGTTCCAATAAGCTAGTCATTCGTTCCCTTTTGGCCTATGAACGAAATTTTAATTATCTCTAGGAAAGTTTCACAAGCGTCATTTGATAGACTCCAAAATTCCATCCACATGGAGTTTCTTCATGTTTTCTTTCCAATATAATTTAAACGGCGATTTCACTTCCTAAGTGATCTTTCAATCAATTTGTCTTTCGACATTTTTAGCACTAATTTTATGGATGTGATTTCTCCAACGAGATTTGTGAATCATCCATCTTTTATGGATTACGGCAATTATTTGAACAACCCTTTTGTTCTCATAATACCTGATAAAACAAATCTTGAAGGCAAGCTTTGTTTAACGAACAACACAATAACCCTTTATTTGTTCTCTATGAACATCATCACATATTCTTTTGCTAGTTACTTAGGCCATTGTAGTTCATGAATTGTGTTGTTTCGCATGACGATTCACACCAACAAATTCAGTATCAAATACTTAAGAACCACATTGTTTAATAAGCAAAGAATATAGCCATAACATGTATATCATCTATATACTTAAACTGAACAATTCTAGTCTTTTCTCTTCTGCCATATACTTATGAGATTCTCTTTCAGTATTTCCTTTTCTGTTTGAAAGAATCTATCAACATCAATAGTGGAGCCATATATATGACACATAGTCCAAAGCATGTATAGTAAAATACCAATGTCTTTGGACTTGCACTTTGAAGTAGATCACCATCATCAAATGTTTGGTGTTCTTTCAAATTCCTTTCTTTAGTAATCTCTTGGTGTAGTAAACATTTTACCTACATCAAATATTCACCCTTCTCATGGAATTATTCATGATCAAGCTACTTTAGCTTATAACGGTGAATCGCGAGTATAATGTTGCTCTCCAAAACCTTTTGGTGGATTAGGACAACTAGTGTCTCCAACCTTTTGCAAATTCTCATCAAATATGATAACATGTCTTTTGCCATACTATACTCTATCATGTTGCAACCCAAAATTTCGTTTCAGATATCACAATATCTTCCACACATCATGGTTTCTGAAACAACTCTTTCAGATCCTAGATAAACTTGATATTAAGACAATCCTTTGAATATCAAGAATCATGGAGAAAAACATGATATTTATACACTAACTCTTGGAATTGTCACTCTTGTTTTAATACCAATTATTAAACTTCATGGAGTAACCGGAACTTACTGAAAGTTTGCAATAGGACTTTTAAACTTTAGATTAACACTTCAAAACAATACGATACCAGTTCGTAAAGTAACTAACCAGAATTCTATAGTTCTATCATCTCAATTAAAACTAAGCGCAAGGTGGTAAACGGATGCCAATGACTACAACAACTATGCAAATTCACTTTGATTTAATTTATGATAAATAGTGTTCAACTTGTAATTATATTTCCGTTGAACTCCTACTCAAAACAATATCCCTCACATTGTTTTAGTGATCACACGAACCAAATCCACCACATCAAAACCGATCATCACGAGAGTTGATGTAGCTTCAATGGCGAACAATCATCATGTTCATCATATCTACTATATGACTCATGCTTTACCTTTCGGTGATCCGTGTTCCGAGACCATGTCTGTACATGCTAGGCTCGTCAAGATCAAACCTTAGCTTTCGCATGAGCAAATCTGGCTTGCTCACGTTGTATACACTCGCAGAATCTAACACACCCGATCATCACGTGGTGCTTCGAAACAACGAGCTTTAGCAACAGTTCTTACTAAGGATGAACACTTTAAAACTTGAAATTGTGTGCTTGAGGGATCATCTTATAATGCCACCGTCGTAAACTAAGCAATACAAGATGCATAAAAGGATTAACATCACATGCAATTCATAATATGTGATATGATATGACCTTTCTTCTTTGTGCTTCCGATCTCCATCTTCAAGCACGAACATGATCTCCATCATCACCGGTGTGGCGTAAAGGTCAATGGCGCCGCTTCATGGTTGTCTTCCACCAGCATCAACTATTACAACTACTTTGAATAGACACGCGGGTCTTAACAGAATTTAAAGACAATCATATGGCTCCTGCCGGTTGCCAACTTACAATAAGGAACATTGCATACATCATATATAATCATAATCATAATCATGGCCATATCACATCACAACACACCCCTGCAAAACAAAGTTAGACGCCTCTAATTTTCTTTGCATATTTTACGTGGTTTGGGGCTTTCAATAAGTGTCATTCTAACTTACGAACAAGAACCACAACATTGATACTAGTATTGTCAATCACCCGTTGTAAATTGAATCTTAACTATGTTGGGAGAAAGAGGCACCCGCAAAGCCACTTATGCAATACAAGTTGCATGTCAAGCGTGGAGCAAGTCTCATGAATGATGTCATGTAAGGTTAGCCCGGGCTGCTTCATCCCACCATCCCGCAAGATGCAAAGTACACAAGAAGCAATCGACAACAAAAGCATCAACGCCCACAATGACCATTGTGTTCTACTCGTCTGACAGATCTACATATAGACACGGCTCGATACCACTAGGGGTTCGTAGCATGGAAAATAAAATTTCCTACATGCACAAACAAGCCAAGATCTATCTACTAGATTGTAGCGAGTCGATAGAGGAACTCACCATCGAAGATTCCAAAGCGGTTAACGAGCAGATTCTCGTGGGTGATGTAGTCGTACTTGCCGATCTCAAGATCGTGAGCGATCCTTCCCACTGCATTCCCGGCTTCCGTCAATCGACCACACGTTCGGTACGATGAAGACCTTCCTCTCCTTGTTCCAGCAGCAGAGGTTGTAGCACTCTCCTCGCGATTCCGGCAGGTGACGGTGTGGTACCTAAGTAGAGGAGATCTCGCCATGGCCGGAGCGAGTATGGTGGACTATGAGAGAGCCCTCGGTGTTCTAGGGTTTAGACACACCAAGGAGGGGGTGCTAGGGCCAGAGGCTAGGGCTTGGAGGTGCCCAAGTCGGCGGCTAGGGGAGAAACCCTAGGCGGCGGCGGCTATGGTGGGCGGCGGCTAGGGTTAGGTTTAGAGGGGGCAATCTTGTGTGCTAGGAGGGGAGCCCTGCCCCTCCTCTTATAGGAGGGAGGCGCCGGCCAAGGGGAGGGGAATCCCTCCCCAACTCGGATCCCAAGTGGGCCGGCGGTGGAGGAGGGACTCCTCCCCAACTCGGTTTCCACCTCCTTCTCCACTTCCCAAAAATAGCCGTTTGACTTTCAAATTGGCGTTTGACTTTTCAAACAAGGATTTGATTAAACCCTCTATTTTGTTCAGCAATGCCACTTAGTACATGATGCAATCATTCCAACTTGGCATGACACACTCATGTACCCTTCCCCTTCGGAGTGCCGGACATTCCGGAACCTTCTAGAACATTCCCGATGAAAACACCGGAACCATTCCCCAACTCCGAAATAGGACTTTCCTTATATGAATATTATTCTCCGGACCATTCCGGATCTCCTCGTGATATCCTGGATCCCATCCGAGACTCCGAACAACATTCGGTCTCTTACTCATCATTCCATAACTACTCAACAACATCGAATCCTTAAGTGTGTCTCCCTACGGTTCGTGAATTATGCGGACATGATCGAGACACTTCTCCGATCAATAACCAATAGAGGAATCTGGAAATTCATATGGTTCCCACATATTTCTACGATTACTTTTCGATCGAATGAACCACTTACATACGATACCAATTTCCCTTTGTCTCACGATATTTTACTTATCCGAGGTTTTGATCGTCGGTATCTCTGCATACCTAGTTCAACCTTGTTACTGATATGTACTCTTTTCTCGTTCTCGTGATATGTGATCCCTTGTGAGCTAGTCACATGCTTGCAAGCTAATTGGATGACATTCCACCGAGAGGGCCCAGAGTATATCTATCCGTCATATGGATGGACAAATCCCACTCTTGATCCATGTGCCTCAACCCATACTTTCCAAACATTCAATGCCACCTTTATAGCCACCCAGTTACGGTGTGGTGTTTGATGTCATCAAAGCATCCTTCCGGTGATAGTGATTAACATGATCTCATGGTCGAAGGAATTAGGTTACTATGTATCAGAAAGCTTATAGCAAAAGAACTATATTAAATGACTTGATCTTTATGCTATGCTTTAACTATAGGAGTATGTCCATCACATCATTCTCCTAATGATATGACCCTGTTGTTAATAACATCCCTACGTTCATGATCAGGAAACCATGATCATATATTAACCAACAAGCTAGTTTAACAAGAGGCTTTACTAGGGACTCTTTTATGTTTACAAATCACACAAGTATTAATGTTTCCTCTTAATACAATTATAGCATGGTATGTAAACATTTATCATAAGTATGAAGATATGATAATAACCACTTTATTATTGCCTCTTGGGCATATCTCCAACAATTCTTTGCCCCTAATAAACTTGAACCATTGTGACAACTTTGTTGTATATGCTTGCACTTATAAGTTGGAATTAGCAGAACCGTGCTGTCACGGGGAACGTTTTCAACATTGCACTTATTCCTTGTTGTACTCAGTTGATATCATGTTCTTTTGTCTATGGATGTCACCGGTGTGAAATAAAGAGGGAACTTGTAAGTCCATGGAGTTTGTATCCTGTGTTAGAGAAATGCCTGAGCTGCTAGCCTAAGCCATGCCTAATCATGGTGGAAACTTTTAGCATCACCATAATAAGCTATATATGAAGCATCCTCAATAAAAAGCTATGCATATGGTAAATAAAAAGATTGCTGAGATGCTCATTGCCAGCTTGCCTTGTCATTTTGGTTATGCGAAAGCTCCTGTACCATGTGCAAGGGGTACCCCGTTGGCGGTTCTCAATGATATGCAAATACTTACAATGACAAGAACTTACCTGGACCCAAAGTTGAGTATGCATGAGGTGTGGCCCTCGTATTCGAGGGCATGAGATTGCCAACTTATACTTCGTCAAGCATATACTCTAGCTTTGCCACTTTAACCTTAACCACTTCAAGATGCTTATGATAGGGGCAATGATGGCTGAAAGCTAACAAGTACCATAATTTTTGGAAGCTCTTTTTGAAACTTGTAATCCCTGCTTCTTTTACAAAAAGGCCTTTCTTCCACCATTATTGAGTCTCCACCTTCTACCTTTAGTCACCATTATTAAGAGAGCATAGTTGTCATTATGTGTTAGTAGTTCCACCTTGCCGGATCGGGGGGATCTGAAGCTCTTCCCGGCACCATCGTAATTTTAATTAGAAGATAGATGAAAACAAGAATACACTTTGGAATGGTGTAAAGAGCACCTCAGGGTGTGAAGAGCAAGCAACAAGTTTTCCCTCAGTTGAGACCGAGGTTATCGAACCAGAAGGAGGAAAGAAACGTCACACAGGTGTTGCAAGCAACATAGAGACCTGCACAACACAAACTCAAGACTTTGCCCCAACGAACAGTGAGGTTGTCAAGCTCACCGGTTTGCTGTAACAAAGGATTAAACGTAATGGTGTGGAAGGTAATGGTTTGCAACAAGTAAACAAGTAACAATGGAAGATGTATCAATGGTAAAGATTGGACCGGGATCCATAGTTCACTAGAGGTGCTCTCCTTAGATAAACAACATGGCATGAAGGGTAAACAAATTACAGCAGGGCAATTGACAGGAATTGAGCAAGGCATAACAATGCAATTACTAGTCAGAAAGATCCTATGAGGTTGATTGGGCAATGCAACAAGATACATAGACCGCCATCCAACTGCATCTATGACTAGAAGTCTACCTTCAAGTTATCATCCGAACCCCCTCCAGTATTAAGTTGCAAGCAACAGACAACTGCTTTAAGCAAAGTGTGTAAGGTAAACAGTCCACATGTTCCATGAATAAGAGACCATTGTTTTCTCCCTAGTAGCAATAATACATCTACAACCGAAGATATTATTGTCAATTCCCTTGAAAACTAGAGGCATGAACCCACTATCGAGCATAAATAACCCCTCTTGGAGTCACTAGCAACTATTTGGCCAAGATAGCTACTAACAACGGAGAGCATGCAAGATCACAAACAACACAGACATGATAGAATTATAAAGACAAAACCATTAATCGAACCAACATAATAATCTCAATATCCATCGGATCCCCGCAAACACAACATGCATAATTACAAATAGATTAGATCTTTATCATGAACGGAGCTCACAAGATCTATACATGAAAGCACAAAGGAGGAGATACAACCATCTAGATACTACATGGACCCATAGTCCAAGGTGGAACTACTCACAAATCATACCGAAGAGAAGGCCTCCGGGATGATCTCCCCTCCGGCAGGGTGCCGGGAAGAACTTCAGATCCCCCCGATCTAGGGACGATGGTGGCGGCGGATACAGACAGTTTCGTGGATTTCTGATCGGGTACTTATGGTTTCTTATCGGGGGCTTCTTATAGACGAAGGGCCGAGACCGGGAGGCGGCCAGGGTGCCCAAACCCTAGCCAGGCGCGGAGCTGGTCCCACCCGCGCCTAGGGTGGGTCTGGCCCCCCTGGCTGGCCTTCTTCTTCCCCACGAAAAGTTATTGACTTTGTCCTCCGTCCCGTCCAATTCTGAGAATATTTCTTTACTAACTTTTTTGAAACCAAAAGCAGCAGAAAACAGGCATCTGGCACTACTGCAACTTGTTAATAGGTTAGTACCAGAAAAATGTAAAAAGCACCTCAAAGTGTGGACAAATAAAGCAAAGTAGATACTAAACAAGCATGGAGCATCAAAAATTATAGATACGTTTCCAACGTATCAGCATCCCCGAGCTTAACTCCTACTCGTCCTCGAGTAGGTAAGTGATAAAAGAATAATTTTTTAGGTGACATGCACCCTCACAATAAAGATCCAACCATTTTTGCAAGCATTGAAAGTTGGGATCAAAGAACTCTAAACATGTGCATGAAAGATGGAGTTCTAACAATAGGACATAGTAATTATACATGCAACATGGCAAGTTACAAACAAAGATCATCAATAATATGCATTAAAAACGTTTGTTTGTTTCACATGCAAAAAACATAGCATAGTGGCATTCAGCTTGTCCCTTATAGAGTAGCAATATAATACATAGGACACCTGCAAAGTTCACAAGGGTTACTAGAAACAGATAGCACATGAACAAGTAATAACACAATATGCATCAATTAATAAGCTTTGGAATATTGCACACAAAATGACAACTATGCTCTCTTAATGGTGCCTAAAGGTAGAAGGTGGAGACTCAATAATGGTGGAAGAAAGGCCTTTTTGTAAAAGGAAGCAGGGATTACAAGTTTTAGAAAGAGCTTCCAAAAATTATGGTATTTGTTAGCTTTCAACCCTCATTGCCCCTATCATAAGCATCTTGAAGTGGTTAAGGTTAAAGTGGCAAAGCTGGAGTATATGCTTGACGAAGTATAAGTTGGAAATCTCATGCCCCTTGAATACGAGGACCACACCTCATGCATACTCAACTTTGGGTTCAGGTAAGTTTTTGTCACTATAAGTATTTGCATATCATTGAGAACCGCCAACGGGGTACTCCTTACACATGGTACAAGAGCTTTCTCATAACCAAAATGACAAGGCAAGGAGACAATGAGCATCTCAGCAATTCTTCTTATGTACCATGGGAATATGGTGTTTTTTTCTATCTTTCCTCTTTTCTCAATGTGTCTCTTTTTTTATAAGAAGAATGCTTCATAGATGTCACTATGGTGATGCTGTAAGTTTTCACCATGATTAGGCATGGCTTAGGATAGCGGCTCAGGCGTTTCTCTAACACAGGATACAGACCTAGCCTCTAACATTTGAACTAAAGAAGTGCAGCAATCTCATGATTAGGAGCAAGTTCATCTATAGATTGTCCTCAATATCCTCATGCTTGCTAACATAATTAAAGAATTCTTCAATATTATCTTTCCCAATTATGAAGCCACTACCTATTGCAAGATTTTTCAGAGCAAACTGGGGGAGCAACATGGTGAGCTAGAGCAAAGTGGCAACTAGAGCAGGAACTATTTTTTTGTGTTTTTTGAATAAAGCAAGCAAACCAAGCTAGACTATTTTTTTTTGGTTTTTTTTTGGAAAGAAGCAAACAAAACCAAGCAAAAGAAACAAAACAAACTAAAAACAAAGTAAAGAGAAAGGAAGTGAAGGACTCCCCTAGTGAAGACGTCCTTAGCCTCCCCGGCAACGGCGCCAGAAAACTTGTTGGCGTGTTGTTATGGGAGATTCTTCTTCTTTAAGTCCCCGACAACGGCGCCAGAAAACTTGTTGATGACTCCTTGATGGCGCCAGAAAACTTGGTGACCGGTGTGGAGTCTTGTTGGGAACCCCAAGAGCAAGCACAGCAACAAGTCTTCCCTCAGTTGAGAGCGAGGTTATCGAACCAGTAGAAAGAAGGAAACGTCACACAGGTGTTGCAAGCAACACGGAGATCTGCACAACACAAACTCAAGACTTTGCCTCAACGAATCAGTGAGGTTGTCAAGCTCACCGGTTTTCTGTAACAAAGGATTAAACGTATGGTGTGGAAGGTAATGGTTTGCAGCAAGTAAATAAGTAACAGTGAAAGATGTATCAATGGTAAAGATTGGACCGGGGTCCATAGTTCACTAGAGGTGCTCTCCTTAGATAAACAACATGGCATGGAGGGTAATCAAATTACAGCGAGGCAATTGACATGAACTAAGCAAGGCATAACAATGCAATTACTAGCCAGAAAGATCCTATGAGTTTGATTGGGCAATACAACAATATACATAGACCGTCATCCAACTGCATCTATGACTAGAAGTCTGCCTTCAGGTTATCATCCGAACCCCCTCCAGTATTAAGTTGCAAGCAACAGACAACTGCTTTAAGCAAAGTGTGTAAGGTAAACAGTTCACATGTTCCATGAACAAGAGACCGTTGTTTTCTCCCTAGTAGCAACGGAGCTCAGGAACGGAGCTCACAAGATATATACATGAAAGCACAAAGGAGGAGATACAACCATCTAGCTACTATATGAACCCATAGTCCAAGGTGGAACTACTCACGAATCATACCGGAGAGAAGGCCTCCGGGATGATCTCTCCTCCGGCAGGATGCCAGGAAGATCAGACCCCCCGATCTAGGGACGATGGTGACGGCGGTTACAGACGGTTTCGTGGATTTCTGATCGGGTACTCAGGGTTTCTGTATCGGGGGCTTCTTATAGGCGAAGGGGCGAGACCGGGAGGCGGCCAGGGTGCCCAAACCCTAGCCAGGCGCGGGGCTGGGCCCACCCGCGCCTAGGGTGGGTCTGGCCCCCCTGGCTGGCCTTTCGGGCTCCCCTCTGGACTTCTTGTTCCCCACGGAAGTATATTGACTTTGTCCTTCATCCCGTCCAATTCCGAGAATATTTCTTTACTAACTTTTTTAAAACCAAAAACAGTAGAAAACAGGCATCTCGCACTGTTGCAACTTGTTAATAGGTTATTACCAGAAAACATGTAAAAAACACCTTAAAGTGTGGACAAGTAAAGCATAGTAGATACTAAACAAGCATGGAGCATAAAAAATTATAGATATGTTTCCAACGTATCAGGGATTAAGTAGTGCCATGCCATTTACGGCGGCACTGACGAGTGGTAACCGGTGTGACCAAGTGGCTCTTGTCAATCGCGTGTCGGTGGCGTGTTAATTTAGCGGCACACGGCGGATACGTTTTAACACTATCGTGTCAGTGGCGAACACATGGCCGATACTATTCGCCGTGGTCCCACGTGCCAGCCCACTGACCGGCGGCGACAAGTACGAAAATTCCGGCAACACTTGCAAGGTTGGCACGTTGCCGAAGTTTCTAGCCTATATCCAGACATGTTGGACCGTGACCCAAATTCGGTCTGTGGTCCGACTCATCCGGACCAAAACTGACCATTTGCTTGAGTCGTTGGAGACGGCTTGAGGAGGCAGCGCCGGAGAGAGTTCGAGGAGGAGCTGCCCTCGGCGCCATTTCCCACATAGGCTGCTTTCTTCATTTCTTTGCCCCGAGCGGTGGAAAGCTAGAAAGAAAGTTCATCCATTGGAACACTAGGGACACTCTTGCCAGGATCCTAAACTTTGTCTCTAATTTACAGGCAAAGGTGTCTCATATAGCTAGAGAGAAAATCCAGGTTGCTCACAATTGTGCTCATAGGGTACAGAGGAACACTCCAAGCGTACCCATCTTAGACTGCTCTTCGACATCTCATTCTTCCTCCTCCAGCCCTTTCATTCCCCTTTTCCAAACTTCTGAATGGCAGGACTTTGTAATTCACAGTGTACAATGTTGTTTAGCAGATGAATGAAATTTGGGTGCCTCAATTTGTTAAAAAAAAAGATCCCTCTTTATTATTTTTTTCTTTCAACAGTAGTTCTCCCTCTTCCGTTTCTGCGCAGCTCTGCATTCTACTAGTTCATGCAAAACATGCGCCAGACTACAAGTCTGGAAACAAAGACAATTGTTCAGATTCGGTAAAATACCTTAAAAGTTTGATAGAAGGAACACACGACCATGAAAAAACTTCACTGTCTTAATAGTAAATTAGTTTGAGCGGAGTGAAGAGGGGGAAATCTAATTTGGGCTCTGGATCAGGACTGGGATGCCTGAAATAACTAGGATTGGGCATTCATCAAGGAAAGATGAAGGTAAGGAGATCGGTTCTCATTGTAAGATGGAGCATTTTATAAAGATTCAACTTCTTCAAAAATTAATTTACCAATATTGTTCTTCCAGTTCCAATAAAACAATAGTGTGTTCTTGGTAAAACACATTTTTATTTATTTTTAACCATTAACAGTTAGTAAGAACATCAAATTCATGCTTACTCCTTCAGCATTACAGCAAACGAACGAATGTCCTAGGTCAACAACATGACAGCAGTAGCCTACCCTATTTCATCAACCAAACACAACACGTAATAACCAGACCGAACAACAACACTCCACTCAGAATACAAAAACGTTCATTTCATTGAGGGGAAAGGGGCATGACATTCCGGTTGCTGCTCTTTCTTCCCAGCACACACATATCTACAAGGCAGCACATCATCAGCTGGGAGGAGACTTGTCGATGCAGGCTTACGCCGGCCGGGTCGCGACATGATCAGGGCATCTTCGAATCCTTCTTGCTCTTGCTGCTCTTCGACGAACGGAGGTCAGCGGCCCTGACCTTGATGGTGGACTTGGCAAGCGACGTAGGCTTCAGGACGCTCTTCGGGTTGATGGCCTGCCGGATCTTGAACACGGCCCATGCTGTACCAATGGCGTGGCCAGCCGCGTCCATCCCTTCGTTCGTCGCGGCAGCGGCTTTCTCTCCGTACCTGAAGGAGAAGGAAGAACGGTGTGAGGGAAGATTCAGACGAGTTGTGGTACAATGAGTAGAAACAGGGATGTAAGGTAGAATGACACGTACTTGTGAGATACGAGGCCGGTCGTCACGGTCGACGATGTTGATAGCACATCCTTCCCAGCCACTTCTACGGCATCGCAGATCTTGCCTGTTGACACCAATAAAGATACATAAGAATCGAGTACCAGAAGAAAGTAAGTTAACCCTAATACTTCTAAGAATGATGTTCAGGGACACTGAAACTCCAAACACCTAACAGTGGAAAACAACAGAGCACAAGAGATGCACGATTTCGTAACAGACTATCACTCTTCTTTACGAAACGATTGGATGATAACAGACTACCTGGCAACATCAAGTGCAGAACAAAATGTGCTGCCAGGACATCATGTTGTTACTAACAATAGATCCATGGCACAGAATATTTAATGAGGATCCGGCATCCCTAAACATTCAGACTGCAGGAAGTAAGGTAGCAGTTGGCAAACTGAAGCAGGGTTTTGGTTCACTCAACCATATTGAGGTCTGAGGTAAGGTTGACCCGCATGAAGAGTGAACTATAACAATTTTCACTCTAGGGAGCTTAATGGCATCAACAGTCGGTGAGTATCTGTACTATAACTAACTTTGATGTGATGACAGTAGTTGTTAGCTCGACTAATATGACAACCTTATACGAGTAGAAGCAGATGTATTTAACCATTTATAGTGTAGGCCTTAAGCATGACATATTGTGTTGTGTGTAACATGGATAATAGAGGGGACAAGGCAAAAGAAAATCGCCAGCCAATTTCCTTCCTTTACAACACTAAAGTACCAGAGGTACCTACCTCCAGAACAAAGTAGGTTCATGGCATACTTCCATAGGCATGTTCAAATATACCATGTGTCAGTGTGGTATGTTGATTTTATTTCACGGTGTACTGACGGTTATCATTATTCTGAACTACAACTAGATAAAAATTGTTTGACAAGCTTGTATTACTGCCAAGTGCTAACAACACAAGAGGTACTGCCAATATTAAAATAGGTCACATTCCGTTTTAAAAAAGGATCACATACCAAATCCTTCAAGCGAAGCAAGAACAATCTCTCCAGGCAATAGGCTAAAAAACTTCTTGCCAGCTTTTGAGTTAGCCAATGAGCTTGTAACATAGCTAGAAACCTTCACGACTCCAGACAGTATTCCAGTCGCCACTTTCTCAGACATTTTTGTCACCTTCTTAGCCCTGCCAGCAAATATAAGAAATACCAAAATGAGACAACACAGTCAGGTTAACAAGGGCACAAGTTATCCAAAACATCTGGTGACCACAAACTTGATATCCCTAATCAACAAGTTGACAACTCACAAGGCAGAGGGTCAAAATCCTAGTACAATCTAATGCATCTTTATTAACTCCTCAAGATATGTCATGAATAATGCACTTGGTAATAAAACCGACAACATTATCGAAAACAATAATTTCATGGTTACAAGAAGCATACCCCAGTTTAATTTAGTCCAGTTGCAAAATTCATCAAAATGAAACTATGTACACGAATACTTGGGATTTTTCCTATATGACAAACATATCAAACCAAGGAATCAATCCATAGCTATGATTCAACATACAGACAAGACCAAAGTTACCATAGCACCAGGGATGCCAAACAGCAGAACTAGTATGTAATGGCCAACATGAGTACACGAACAATTCGAAGAGATTATCCAGGCCCATCACAATGTTCTACTACCCCAACTGAAATACCATTAACGAAGAATGAGATACCCAAAATGGCATACTGAATCATGACTTGAACTACTGATCTAACAATGAACTATAATGTGCCCAAACCCTGAAGCATTTCCACATAGTACATCAGAAATTCCACTGGAGAAAAACGCATGATGGCTGCAAATTAAAAAGCACATTTGATATGAAGAACTGAGGAAGAAAGTACTACCTTTTGATCCGCTTGAGCAGCTCGGGGGTGACCTCGGCTTCAGTGTCGCCGGGCTGGATTCTCTTCCTGAGGACCTCGTTCTGCCAGTGGAGCCTGTTCACCGTCATCACCCCGCACCAGGGAATCCCCTTGGCCAGGTGCTCTGCGCCCGAGGCGATCGCCTTGGCCACCGAGCCGCCGTACTCCTCGACGTTCGGCGCCACGGCCATCCAGCTACGCGGCGGGCTCCACCTCGCCACGCACCTTGCCGGCGAGCCCCTCGCTGCCGACGACAGAGTGGACGGAGAACCTGGTGCTGGCGCTGAGGATGCCGTCGGGGCGCAGGTCGGTTTGGAGAGGGTGAGGCCGTAGCGGAGCGGGTCGGGGGCCGGGTCGTCGGGGGAGGCGGGCACGGTGAGGGAGAAGGAGTAGTGGCAGGGGTCGAGCTTGACGGCGGCGACGTCGCGGGCCAGCGGCCACCGGATGGGGCCGACGAGCGCGATGGCGGCCAGGGAGGTGTCGCCGGCGCGGATGCGGTGCAGGGAGAGGTCGCCGGCGGCCAGCGGGTGGCTGCGGTGGCGGTCGATGAGGTGGAGCTGTGCGCCAGGGACGCGGAGGAGCACTTCCTCCGAGGGCGGCGGCGCCCCGTCGGGGGTGCCGTGGGACGACGGGATCTGGACCGGCGCCAGGTCGGCCATGGCGAGCGTCGGGTAGAGCGGCCGGGCGGAGGGGGATGGGTAGCTCGGGTTAGGGTTCGGGGGCTTGTAGGATGCCATGGGGATTGCAGCGCGGGAGAGTTTTAAGGTGGGAAGGGGAACACGGCGACGGCGACGGCGAGGTCGGCGGCGACGTGGCTCTTGTATAGGGCGCCGCGGCCGCGTGCGTGGCGACGGGGCGTTGGCTGTTTGGGTCCACGCGGTTGGGGAAGGTGGGGCCCGGCTTCGCGGTTGGGGTAGTTCATTAACTTCGAAACAGTTGTGGACCCCACTGTCGGTGACGTATTTGGTTGGAAACTGACGGTGACGCGCATAGACTCGTTGACCAATACCACCGGGCTGTACCTGTCTGACGAGTGGGGCACGCCAGCAGCCTCACCGGCCTGAAGCTGGCTCCAAAGCGAGGCTCCCTACCTCTCTTTACCCATGGAGTTTTCCTCCATGAGTAAGCAACTTCAAGAGCAAGACTAGATAAAGAAAACTTTAAGGGCAAGGGTATTGCGGAGAGGTCTCGAGAAATCTTTATGCAGTTCTAAAACAATAAAAGTTCGTGTAAATGATTGTTTGACACAACAATAAAATAAGTAAATAAGTGTATTACCAATAGAGTGACAATATTTTTCTTTGGAGAAAGAAGAAATGCTCAGATTTAAACGACTCAAAATTAATACTCACCTCCATAATTGCCGCTATTTTTTTCGATATACGGCGCTTTATTAAAAGTTTTAAGCATTACATCCGGTCTCTGCATACTAGGATACACAGCCGAAAAAGTCTACATATCAATGCAAAGAAAATAAAAGAAAAGCGTACATATCATGATGGGACAATGTAAAAACGGGTAAGACACTGATGAAGTATGCTGCCATGCATGCGGGTAAATAAATCTCCAACACGTATCCTCCAGCCGTGTGCACACCTCAATAAAAAAGTCGTGATATTTCGTACGACGTAGGGTCGATCAAGAACTTACGGTGTTGGTACACCATTAAACGACCTGTAAAAGAGAATATTTTTATTATTAAACATTTTATCATTTCTACATAGCCATAGCGACCATATAATGACAATCCTCCAACCCTGAGTAGTAACTTAAACTTGTGATCTATACCACATAACCAATTTTTAAATATGTTGGCAATACTACTTGATGGATACAAGTCAGAAACTGCTTGAGTAACTGACAATATAGACCCGAAATTGTATTGGAAAAACATGTGCTTGATTGTCTCATTGTAATGACAGAACACACGCGATGGATTCCCATGCCAATTCCGTTTAGTAAGATTATCTTTAGTAAGGATAACCCCTCGAGAACGATACCAAGCAAAAAAATTATTTTTCTGTGGTATTTTCATCTTCCGGATAATCCTATTATCCAAAACTGATATGGCTGACATAGAATAAACCATTCTCGCCTAAATTAATTGAAATTTATCAGGCTCAGACAACAGTTGAACATCTGCTAAGCGATATAGTAATGCAATCCAAGAGTCTGGTCTTGTTCCGAACAAATCTCTTATAAAAGTCACATTTGGAGGAAATGATTCTGATATCATGAAGATTGTTTCATCCTTATAACGAACAATAGAATACAATGCGGGATATCGTTCATGGAGCGTAGCATTACCTATCCACTTATCCTCCTATACGCTACTTAAAACCCTTATAAAACGTATCCACGTGCACACTTTTTCCTATGAGGCGACAATCTAGGGTTCCACCATAGTCGTTGCCGTCATAATCTCCGTCCCATCGTCTTCAACCGAGAATTGATGGGTCCCCACCTCATATTTTCTACTCCGCTAGCGGGAGGGGCTGGAGACCTCGGCATTGTGCCAAGATATATAAAGTTAGAGTTTTGTCAACCGACAGGTTATTATGGTGGCAGCGGGCTTTATGGGTCCGCTTTGGGCCTGGCCGGACCTTCTTGGGACTGGTATGCCTCTGTGGAGGTTTTACAGGCCCGCTGGGCCCAACTGGTCACGACCAGGACCGGTATGCCTTGCGGCCGCATCCGGTCGACTACTGCCTTAGGCGGTGGAAGTTGTTCCCTCCCGTGCAGTCGTAGCTCTAATGTCCCATGCTCGAGCTTCCCTTCGCCTCCAATTTGTAGAGCTCGTGACGATGGCTTCAGGGAGACGACGATGGAGGCTTAGTAACCGTGGGGGCGCAGGTTGGTGGGTGGCAAGATCGGTGGCGTTGAGGCCTCATCCTCGAGGGGCTCCTCTGTATCTGTAACATCCCAGCATTTAGGAACCACCGAAGGGTAGATTTAGGAATTTGTGATATTGCATGCATTTATCTGTGAAAATATGGGTAAATTTTTCGTCAAATAAAAACCTAAAGTGATCAAGGTTTCTTTCATGCTTTGAGATTAGGTTTAGTCTTGAAGGATGATTGTTATAAGCTTTGATATGATCTTTGTGGATTAGAGTGTTTTGGGGAAATGAAATTTGAATTTAAATTTGAATATTTGATTTATAATTCAAAAGAATTTAGAATTATGTTTTAGTATTTTGAAATAGTCAAGAGATGATGATTAATAGCTCAAAAATTAAATAAATAACATAATAAATAAAATGAATATTTATTCCATAAACAAATAAGTTACAAAAATTGCAACTTATGTAAATAAGCAACAACCTTTACAATAGTAATTAAATGGAAGAATAATATTTCTTTATTGAATAATAGTACAATCTTTATTACAAAAAGATAAAAATAAAATTACAA
Source organism: Avena longiglumis (assembly GCA_030063025.1). Classification (NCBI taxonomy): domain Eukaryota; kingdom Viridiplantae; phylum Streptophyta; class Magnoliopsida; order Poales; family Poaceae; genus Avena; species Avena longiglumis. The sequence continues at coordinate 36,370,768 of CP125979.1, forward strand.
AAGAATAAAGAAGTATTACATATGACTATTATACAAGGAAAAAGAAAAACTAAACTAAAATCTTGAATTCCCAAGTCTGGTACGTGCAAAACAAACACAAACAAAAAGAAAGAAAGTTAAGGTTAAAATTATATTACTCTCAGAATTGACGGTGAAGTGCATTGTTCAAAATTTCATCATAGAGTAATCTTTTAAAGGGGCAAGTTTCACCAATATGAAAGAATATATCTTTCATAATTTTTAAGCCATAAGTCAAATAAACAGCAAGGAGGGGCAAGTTTCACTAGCCAAGTAAATGGTAATCTGATAAAAGTAACTCTCAAATTCAGAACATATCCACAAGGTGTGCAGCAGGCACACAGGCAGCACACACACCAAACTGCATGGTGTGTGATGTTAGCACCACAGCAACACCTCAATCACATAAAACTGCTCAGCACAGCCGTGGGAAGCAAACCCACATCATTTTCTTGCTTCATACACACCAAGCACAGAAGCCCAGCAGCTAAACCAAGCCAAAGCCAAGCTAGATCACACCAATCAAAACCCTAGATCACATCACCAAGATGTTGACATAAGGAGGGGGTAGATCAGGTGGATAGCTAGACCAAGATCAAGCCATCAGGACTAGGAGGTGAAGGGCTAGATCAAGGACAAGCCTAGGAGCTGGAAATACCAGGAGAGCATCAGATCAAGTTAGCACAAGATCAACCACTGGCAACCCCAACATCAAATGAGTGTGGTGAGTAAAATAGACCATCACATGATCTATCTGTCTCAGATTAGACAAGTATTCATGATTTGTCTCTTACTCAAATTCCCAGAAAACACCCAAGTGGGGTGAATCCATCACTGAACTTTTAAACACTAAAAGCAATCAGAAAACTATAAAGATCCAACTAAGATCTCAGGACAACATCATTGATCTAAGCTATCAAGCTATATTTTTAATTCAAGAATGAATATAGCCAAGATCTAAACTTCTAGGCACATCTCTTAAATAGGAGTAGCACCTTAGAATTTAATCTTATGGATCTATATAAGTTATCAAGCCTACAATTAATTTCCCCAACTTTGATTCAAGAAACAGTAGTTGGTATCACTACCAGAACCAATCCATGAGAAACAACAAGACAAAGGCTTAATCCCTAAACCTTAGACCAATATCATGGGTTCTAGGGATGCAAGGAAAGAGAATTCCACCTATCTATAATGACAAGCTAATATTAAGCTTGAACAAGACAAAACTAAGTTATAGAATCTAATCTTGTGTGCCATACAAGGATGGTGTCACAAGAACAGTTCTAAACTAAGCAGGTTAAGCATCCAATCTTCACAACTACAACCAATCCACTATAAATCATTTTCCTGACATTACAGGAATCATAATTAGGAAAATCCATATACATATATCTTCATTGTAAAAGACCATTTGATCTCAAGCTATATATGAACTCTTAAGCCAACAGTACTAATACAGTGACTTCATCACACAACACTCACTGTCATTAACCAAGTAATGACAATGGTAAGCTATTAAAACCACTAGATTTCCCAAGTATTGCTTCCAGAGCAATTTTACCATCTAAATCATATACAAATTAATCCATAAAAATCATCTGGTAAACTACTAGCATCACCACAGCTAATCATAAATATCAAGCCACAGCTAACAACCACTTAGCATGCTTAGGGACCATCAAAACTTGATCCAACTCATCAGATATCTACTCCACAGAGGGGTATGAACCCTAAGCAGAACAAACCATCATAATCAGGACATGACACTAACCAGGAGATGCCACTACCAACATCTAGCATGGGATGGCCTAGCACAGAGAGCATGAGAGGGAGAGGAACCACTTACCGAAGGTCCTCGCTGTAGATTAGAAGAGGAAGCAGAGAAGGCCGACGAACACGACGGCATGGGGAGCACCCCCAAGGGGCGCTGCGACCCACACAACGTCATGGCGGCGACGATAGTCTCGCCTGGAGGCAAGGAGCACCACCAGAACACACAGCAGCGGCGGTGTCAGCACCAACCCCACCCAAACCCTAGGGTTCGGAACGAAATCGGTCTGGCCACACGAGGGCTTCAGGTCCAAATCAAATTGGACAGGAGGGTAGATCGGGGCCGACAACCTCGTCCTGCACCACAGCGGCGGCTAGGGAGGTCCACGGTGGCGTGAATCGTCGGTGGTGACACCGCTGACCATGGGGTCGGGGAAGGAGAAGAAGAGAGGTGAGCTCGAGAGAGAGAGAGAGAGACAGAGAGTGTTGAGCTGGATTGGTCCAGGAACCCTTCAGGGTGTTGTTTTGACTTTGCCCTACTGGGCCACAAGGGCGCAATAAGCCCAAACAATCAGCCCAAATCATTTAGAGCATGTTTTAAGAATTGGAAAAAGACCAAAATGCCCCTGAACTTAAATAAATTCTAGAAAATAAAATAAAAATCCAAAAAATATAAATAAAATATTTTTGGGTTCACAATATCCAAACTATCCAAATAAATTAAAGAAATAAAATTTTAGACATATAAATTTTATTAAGAATTTTGTAATATATATATAGCTTATGGAATTTTACAAAATTATTGAAAGATGATAAAAATAAATAAAAATCATTTTTATTATATATTAATATTTTAATATTTTAGAAAAATACTAAACAAATATTTAATACCAATTTTTGGTATTTAATGATAATTATTAAATGAATTATTAAGTAAATAAAAAGAAATAAAATAAAAAATACATTATTCAATAAATATTAAAGAAATTAATATTTATAAATCCTTAATTATTAAAAAGGATTTTCTATAATTTAAATAATGGGGGAGAATACATATAAAGTTAAATAATGCATTACATTACTTTTGCATAATCATTTTGCTTGTTTAAATATTGTCCTTACCGGGCAATAATGATGTTTTTGTAGACATAGAAGCTCAAGGTCCAGTGCAAGCATCAGACTTCATACCTTGCAATCACAAGGCAAGTTCATCACTTGCTCATGTCTTTTGAAGAGTCTTTATCAAAGTATTTGCAAATTGTGTGTTATCATCTATATTATAGAAAAAGAAAACATTATTTTCTCCAGATACTAAATCTTAGATATCATCCTAAGTGATGATATGATGGAGAAATAAAACTTAGGGTTCTAATTGCAATAATGATGAACAATTAGGGATTAATAACCCATGACATCAGTGATTATAGCGCCGTATATTACGCGTTAACCATGAGATTTGGAATGGGACGGAGAAGTCAGTTGTATCCTTTTCCTCTTGTATGGAGGCAAGACGACCTTAACGCGATGTTTTGATTCCTTGTCGGATACAACATATGGGCGGGCACCCTTACACTTTTGGTGTCTAGATTATCTATGAATGGTGTTTAGGGATATAGTCCATGTAAATGGTACTATTCCGCATCACAAGGTCATAGAGTCTTGAGGGAACTCATAAGGGTTTTAGCACGCCCAAAGGGGCTTAACGAAGGTGAGCCATCCCGAAGGATTGTGCGGACATATGAGGTCGCGGAGGGCAAAGATTGGCTTAGACCAACTCTGGGCCCCACATCATGGAATTGTGGACGGAAAATGCGCCGGTTGTGCAACAAGGAGTTGATCTCTCATGGGAAAAGTAACGTACCTCTGCAGAGTGTAAGAATTGTAACTTGTTACTCCCTGTTCTGGGAAGGAGCTATGAACACGGCAGGAAAGGAACTCCATGAAAGTTCTGGTCAACCTGTGAAGGCTGATGGTCATAGATTTTCATAATAAAATCAACCTTTGAAGAAAGATTTACGAAAATTGCATAGTGCCAAAGACTGATAGTCCGAGGTGGTAGATAGAGCATCAACCTTCCTACCTTGCATATAATGAATTTGCTGGGTAACGCTGTTACTCATCCTTTCCTTTGAATCCTTGCTTAGACTCTGAGAATCCCGAAGATACTCCAATGTATGCATCTGAGAGTCAAGAGGAGGTATTCTATGAAGAGCCCAACCTGTATGGAGCCATAGAAGGGGAGGACTACGACATCGTCTATGGAGGAGAGTTCCAGGAATCCGAATAATTACTATAGTTCTAGTAGCCACTTGAGCCGAGCAACATGAACAATATATAGCAATAAGTTGTTGAGCTCAATTTGGAGTTTAAGTTTTAAATTTGAAACTTCCGCTGAAACACTTATATTCTGGTTTGTAAGTTGAATCTTTTGGAAGTCTTGAACTTTCGGTATTGTAATAATAATAATGTGTGTATGTTTGTAATATGGACCCTCAGTGTTTCTGTTGTACCACTCTGAGGGGTGTGATATTTACAGAACGGTGTTATGTGGATGTCATGTCAACGACTATAGTGTACTACACATGCAGTGGTATGCTGGGTCACCGCAGTTGGTACCAGAGCAAATTGCTTTGACCTTAGGTTGGAAACCTAGTAAGGGTATAACCTGTAGGAGAGTGTAGCAACGATAAGGAATTCTCTAAAAGAAATATAATGGGTATTCAAATGAGAATATTCCGTTATATGTTTTAGTGTGATAATTCTTTGTTATGATGCAATATATTATTGGTTACTAATAAAAATATTTTCTTGATATATAGAGCTATGGCACCAAAGTTTCCAAAACAGACTTTGGTAAGGAAAGAGGATACTCTTGATGATTATCAAGGATCATTCATAGAACAACTTCGTCAACTTTTAATGATTTTTATTTGTCCAACTAGAATTCCATTAAACACTATAACTTACCATGATGGTCGGATGTTATCCAAGTATCGTGTGAGTATCCAACTTCCAGAGGAGCTTGGATTATATCACGATTTGCCTATAAGTGAAGGTAGGAGTCACTTATCAGCATATCATGTTGCCGTTGTGGAGGCGATAGTTAATATCCGGGAGCATAAAGCCAAGGAGTTAGAAGGTAGCACATTTTCTGTGATACCCCATGATTCTATAGACTCAGAGCCCGTACCGGATCATCTTACTTTGGTTAAGAAGCATCCTAAGTTAGCTTCCAAGTTTATGGATAGATACCAAACACTCATTGCATCTTATTATAAGACACATCAAGTGATTGTTGAAGATAAAAATGACATATTCTGAGGATCTAACCGATCCGGAAAGGAGGAAGCGATTAGCAATCCGGTTAGAAGGAAGCAAGTAGTAGTCGAGACCTATCTTTAAGGATATACCTATAGATCCTGAATCTTTTATACCATATCCTTATTCACCAAGTCCGGAACCTATACATGATCCTACTATGGATATGAGGTATCAGTACCACAGGGTTCAGAGGATGGTTCAGATTCAGAACTTCCTATGGAGAATTCTGATGGTTGGAGAAGGGGATCATATGAAGGATCTCATGAACACCAGATGTCCACAGATGGTTCTGACAGAAATGTTGGATAATCTAGCTGGATGGGTGCAAGAATTAACCCTAGTAACAATAGTAGAAATGCCATGTCGATAGATAATAAGGATGAAGAAGAAGATCTTGAGGAGAGAGTGTTTGAATCATCAACATCTTCTCAAAACCCAGGGAATATACATTATCCGGTGTTTAACTATCTTGCCCAAAGGAGCACAGGGATCGGCGGATCTGTATCCTGTTGACAAATCAACGAGTGAAGCTCAGGAGATGCAGGCAGGATATAATGTTGAATATGTTTCTAAAGACTTTTCAGCTGAGCTGGAGGGAGTCAATGCGCTCAGGTTGAGTAATGACTCAAGTCCCGACACTTCAGATACTGAGTATGTTCCTTCTGGAAGGCCATTTGTTTCACAAACTGTGTGACAAACGACACGTCATCACTGTTGGACATCAGGCATGTATGATGAGCGTAGTTACTACTAGAAGTAGGCAACTATTTAGAGGTATCAAGTACTGTGTATTGTACTCCAAGAAATAAGATAGTTAGATAAATAAGGTAGAGTTGTGATTATACCTATCTGGTATATGTTGCAATGACTTTGTATAATTATGATATTATGTATAATATGTGAAATGCATATTTGGATTTTCTTTGGATCTTCATTGTGTGACTAGTTTTGTGCGTAAAGTCGAGCTCAGAACACATGTGCATGATGTAATTATGAGTGTTCACTTTATGTTGCAGTACTATAGGGTCATGGATATGGGTGTAGAAACCGAAGCTGAACAACAGCGAATGGAACGTGAGGCCAAGGAGAAGGCCGATGCAGATGCAACAAGTCAGGGAGCATTACCACCACCACCAATGAGGCCGTTAATGGAGCAGAACTTTATGCAGTGTATGCAAATGATGCAAGAGACCCATAACAAGTTCATTGAGGATTTGCTGGGGCGAGCAAATCAGAGGGCACCTGAAGGTGGAGGAGCGAGTCTATCTGATTTCCAGAATGCAAGGCTGTTACCTTTTGCATCAGCTCCTAAACCAATGGATGCAGAAGATTGGCTAGCAGACACAAAAAGAAAGCTGAAGACTGTAGGTTGCAATGAGGAGGAGAAATTGAGGTATGAAACTCATCTTCTGACTGGACCTGCAACATCTTGGTGGGAGAATCAGTTGGTCATGCAACAACCAGAAGGAGTACACTTGGGAAGAGTTTAAACAGATTCCGTGAATATCATGTTCAAGAGTGTTATGGAGTTGAAGCGGAGAGAATTTGAGGAGCTCTGGCAGGATATACTAGTGTTATGAAGTATATCCGGGAGTTTAGTCAACTGTCTTGTTATGCTGAGGAAGAAGTTAATACGGAGGAAAAGAGGAAGAAGCGTTTCCTGCGTGGATTAAATCCATTTGTGAGGATGCAGTTGAGGTTAGCTAATAAGCAAACTTATCAGCAGTTGCTAGATGCAGCTATTACCTTCGAAGATGACTACAAGAATGTTCAAGAGGATAGAAGGAAGAGAGCTAAGAAGGAAACCAAGAGGATACAAGCAAGCAAGCCCAAGCCCAATCTGGAATTCAAACCAAGGAATAAGCCCTATAACAATTCCAATTCCAATCGGAGTGCAAATCCAAATGTAAAGAATATTATATGCCACAATTGCAAACTCCCAGGGCATATGAATAGGGATTGCCCGAAACCAGTAATTGTATGCCATGCTTGTGGTCGGAGAGGTCACATCAAGCCCAATTGTCCAAGCAAACCATAAGGAGGTTGGACGGTTCGAGATGGAAGGCAAGCCAGTGGAGGAAATGGACAACCCAATAAAGGAGGTAATAATGACAAGAACAACAATGGCAAGAGGAAAAGACCTACCGGGAAGCTGAACTGTGCAACCTCGAGGAGGTGGATAATTCGGAGCATGCAGTGATAGGTACGCTCAATATCCTTACCAATCCCGGCAAAGTTCTATTTGATACTGGTGGAACTAGTTCATTCATTTCTGAAGAATTTTGTGAGAAGTTTGGGATTAGAAGGGCAACGTTAGAAAACCCTATGACCGTAGTTACGACAGGGGGAATGTGATTATGCATACATTAAACAAGATCAGTTATCTTGATGTGGTTATACATACTTTGTAGACCTTTATGTGATTCCTTTGAAGAGAATTGCAGTAGTGCTGGGGATGGACTGGATGATGGAACATGGAGCTTAGATAAATTGTGAGGAGAAAACTGTCTCAATCAAAACTCCAAGTGGAGCAAGGATAGTTTACCAAGCAGATAAGCACAGTCATATCATGGTGGATCTGCAGTTGAACTCGATGAAAGAGGTCAAATTGGAAGATATTCCTATAGTAAATGAATTTCAAGATGTTTTTCTAGCAGAGCTACCGAGAATGCCACCAGATCGGGAGATAGAGTTCACTATTGATCTAATTCCTGGTACAACACCAATAGCTCAAGCACCATATAAGATGGGACCAAAAGAATTAAAAGAACTCAAAGATCATATTGATGAGTTAGCCAGAAAAGGATTTATCCAGGAAAGTGTATCCCCATGGGGAACACCAGTAATCTTTGTGGATAAAAGAGATGGAGGAAGAAGGATGTGTGGAGATTACAGAAATCTGAACAACGTTACTATCAAGAATAAGTATCCTTTACCAAGGATTCAAGATTTGTTTGATCAAGTGAAAGGAGCCGGAGTATTTTCAAAGTTCGACCTAAGATCTGGATACCATCAAATAAAAATCAAGCCTGAGGATGTTCCCAAGACAACATTTGTCTCAAGATATGGACACCATGAGTACCTGGTAGTACCATTTGGTTTGACCAATGCACCAGCAATATTCATGAATCTGATGAACAAAATCTTCATGCCATATTTGGATAAGTTCGTCATAGTCTTTAGTGATGATATTCTGATATATTCCAAGGATAAGGAAGAGCATGCTAATCATTTGAGAATATCATTGCAGACTCTAAGGGAACATAAACTTTATGCTAAGTTCAGTAAATGTGAATTTTGGCTAGATGAGGTAGAATTCCTCGGCCATGTGATCATTAAAGATGGAATTGCTGTAAATCCATCTAAAGTTCAATCAGTACTAGAGTGGAATGCACCCACCAATGTGAAGCAAATTCGAGGTTTCTTAGGAATGGCTGGTTATTATCGGAGATTCATTGAAGGTTTCTCCAAAATAGCTGGACCAATCACCAAATTGTTAAGAAAGAATACACCATTCAATTGGGATGAGAAGTGTGAAGCAAGTTTTCAGGAGTTGAAGACTAGGTTAACCACAACTCCAATTTTAGCAGTTCCTGAAATAGGGAAGGACTTCACAGTATACTGTGATGCATCTAAAGAAGGTCTGGGTTGTGTGTTAATGCAAGACCGGAAGGTGATGGCTTATTGTTCAAGACAACTAAAACCACATGAAGTTAATTATCCAACTCATGATTTGGAGTTAGCAGAAGTTGTCTTTGCGCTGAAAGGATGGAGGCATTTTCTTTATGGAGCCAGATGTGAGTTATACACTGACCATAAAAGTCTTAAATATTTTTTCACTCAGAAGGAGTTGAATATGAGACATAAGCGTTGGTTGGAATTGATCAAAGATTATGATTTAACAATCAACTATACTCCAGGAAAGGCAAATGTTGTAGCAGATGCTTTAAGCAGAAAGAGTGCAAACATTCAGCCGAGCAATCGGGAGCTACCAAAAGAGTTACAAATGGACTTAGAAATATTAGAGCTTCAATTCAATAGAACAGAGGTTCTTGGAGGATTAGCTACCATGCAGGTAGTTGCAGAGCAGGATAGTGATCTTAAGCACGGAATTTTTAGACATCAAGCAAAAGATCCTTTCATTACTGAGGAAATTCGGAGGATATCTCAAGGGCAAAAAATCAGTTTTCGCCTTGGAGATTATGAGTCTTTGTGGTTCCAAGATCGTCTTTGTGTTCCAGATGTGACTGAGATTCGAGATGTCATACTTAGAGAAGCACATAAAACACCACATTCTATACATCCAGGAAGTACTAAGATGTATATGGACTTGAAAGAACTATTCTGGTGGAATAACATGAAAAGGTACATTGCTAAATATGTATCGGAATGCCATACTTGCCAAAGGGTGAAGGCTGAACATAAAAGTCTAGCAGGACCATTACAACCTTTGGAAATTCCCGAATGGAAGTGGGAGGAAATAGGTATGGACTTCATCACATGATTGCCCATGACACCTAAACGGAAGGATATAATATAGGTAATTGTGGACAGACTCATTAAAAGTGCACATTTTATTCCAGTAAATCAGAAAGATAATGCCAAGAAGTTAGTAGAAGTTTACATCAAAGAGATAGTAAGTAAGCATGGAGTACCCAAAAAGATCGTAACTGATATGGGATCAGTGTTTACTTCAGCATTTTGGAAGCAACTACATGAAGCACTTGGTTCCAAATTAGATTTCAGCACAACTTATCATCCGGAAACAGGAGGTCAAACAGAAAGAACAAATCAGATACTAGAAGATATGTTAAGAGCTTGTGCATTAGATTTTGGAGGTACATGGGAAGATAATCTACCATTAGTAGAATTTCCTACAATAATAGCTATCAGAGTAGTCTGAAGGCATCTCCATACCAAGTTCTATATGGAAGGAAGTGTAGATCACCAATATGTTGGTATGAGCCTGGAAGCAGCAAGGAATTTGCGCCAGACTATATCAAGGAAAAACAAGATATCATTGATAAGATCAAGGATAGACTAAAAATAGCTCAGAGCAGGCAGAAAAGTTATGTCGATCAAAGTCGAAGATCTTGGCATCCAGAAGTGGGAGACATGGTATATTTGAAAGTAAGTCCAATGAAAGGGGTGAAAAGGTTCGGAGTTAAAGGAAAATTGAGTCCAAGATACATCGGACCATTCAAGATACCGAGTCAGAACAAAACTATAGCTTATGCTTTAGAGTTACCCTTAAGATTGGCTCAAGTGCATATTGTTTTCCATGTGTCACAACTTCGTAAATGTTTGAAAGTTCCAGATGATGCAATCACACATCAGGAGATAGAACTACAAGCAGACTTGACCTATGTTGAAAAGCCCTGTAAAATTTTGGAAGAAAACTAGAAAAGGTTGAGGAATAGGGCAATCAAGTACTGCAAAGTACAGTGGTAACATCACCCTGAAAGGGAAGCCACTTGGGAGAAAGAAGAGGATTTAAGAAAAGCCTATCCAGAACTATTCAGGTACATCTCAACAAACTTTGGGACAAAGTTTAATTTAAGGGGGGAAGTCTGTAACATCCCAGCATTTAGGAACAAACGAAGGATAGATTCAGGAATTTGTGATATTGCATGCATTCATATGTGAAAATATGGGTAAATTTTTTGCCAAATAAAAACCTAAAGTGATCAAGGTTTCTTTCATGCTTTGAGATTAGGTTTAGTCTTGAAGGATGATTTTTATAGACTTTAATATGATCTTTGTGGATTAGAGTGTTTTGGGGAAATGAAATTTGAATTTAAATTTGAATATTAGATTTATAATTCAAAAGAATTTTGAATTAGTCAAGAGATGATGATTAATAGCTCAAAATTTAAATAAATAACATAATCAATAAAATGAATATTTATTCCATAAACAAATAAGTTACAAAAATGTAACTTATGTAAATAAGCAACAACCTTTACAATAGTAATTAAATGGAAGAATAATATTTCTTTATTGAATAATAGTACAATCTTTATTCAAAAGGATAAAAATAAAATTACAAAAGAATAAAGAAATATTACATATGACTATTATACAAAGAAAAAGAAAAACTAAACTAAAATCTTGAATTCCCAAGTCTGGTACCTGCAAAACAAACACAAACAAAAAGAAAGAAAGTTAAGGTTAAAATTATATTACTCTCAGAATTGACACTGAAGTGCACTATTCAAAATTTCATCATAGAGTAATCTTTTAAAGGGGCAAGTTTCACCAATATGAAAGAATATATCTCTCATAATTTTTAAGCCATAAGTCAAATAAACAGCAAGGAGGGGAAAGTTTCACCAGCCAAGTAAATGGTAATCTAATAAAAGTAACTCTCATATTCAGAACATGTCCACAAGGTGTGCAGCAGGCACACATGCAGCACACACACCAAACTGCATGGTGTGTGCTGTCAGCACCACAACAACAGCTCAATCACACAAAACTGCTTAGCACAGCCGTGGGAAGCAAACCCACATCATTTTCTTGCTTCATACACACCAATCAAAACCCTGGATCACATCACCAAGATGGTGACATAATGAGGGGGTAGATCAGGTGGATAGCAAGACCAAGATCAAGCCATCAGGACCAGGAGGTGAAGGGCTAGATCAAGGACAAGCCTAGGAGCTGGAAATACCAGGAGAGCACCAGATCAAGTAAGCACAAGATCAACCACTGGCAACCCCAACATCAAATGAGTGTGGTGAGTAAAATAGACCATCACATGATCTATTTGTCTTAGATTAGACAAGTATTCATGATTTATCTCTTACTCAAATTCTCAAAAAACACCCAAGTGGGGTGAATTCATCACTGAACTTTTAAACATTAAAAGCAAAACTATAAATATCCAACTAAGATCTCAGGACAACATCATTGATCTAAGCTATCAAGCTATATTACAATTCAAGAATGAATATAGCCAAGATTTAAACTTCTAGGCACATCTCTTAAATAGGAGTAGCACCTTAGAATTTAATCTTATGGATCTATATAAGTTATCAAGCCTACAATTAATTTCCCCAACTTTGATTCAAGAAATAGTAGCTGGTATCACCACCAGAACCAATCCATGAGAAACAACAAGACAAAGGCTTAATCCCTAAACCTCAGACCAACATCATGGGTTCTAGGGATGCAAGGAAAGAGAATTCCACTTATCTATAATGACAAGCTAATATTAAGCTTGAACAAGACCAAACTAAGTTATAGAATCTAATCTTGTGTGCCATACAAGGATGGTGTCACAAGAAAAGTTCTAAACTAAGCAGGTTAAGCATCCAATCTTCACAGCTACAACCAATCCACTATAAATCATTTTCCTGACATTACAGGAATCATAATCCGGAAAATCCATATACATATCTTCACTGTAAAAGACCATTTGATCTCAAGCTATATATGAACTCTTAAGCCAATAGTACTAATACAGTGACTTCATCACACAACACTCACTGTCATTAACCAAGTAATGACAGTGGTAAGCTATTAAAACCACTAGATTTCCCAAGTATTGCTTCCAGAGCAATTTTACCATCTGAATCATATACAAATTAATCCATAAAAATCATCTAGTAAACCACTAGCATCACCACAGCTAATCATAAATATCAAGCCACAACTAAAAACCACTTAGCATGCTTAGGGACCATCAAAACTTGATCCAACTCATCAGATATCTATTCCACAGAGGGGTATGAACCCTAAGCTGAACAAACCATCGTAATCAGGACAAGACACTAACCAGGAGATGCCACTACCAACATCTAGCATGGGATGGCCTAGCACAGAGAGCATGAGAGGGAGAGGAACCACTTACCGAAGGTCCTCGCTGTAGATTAGAAGAGGAAGCAGAGAAGGCCGACAAACACGGCGGCATGGGGAGCACCCCCAAGGGGCGATACGACCCACACAACACCACAGCGGCGACGATAGTCTCGCCTGGAGGCAAGGAGCACCACCACAACACATAGCAGCGGCGGCGTCAGCACCAACCCGACCCAAACCCTAGGGTTTAGAACGGAATAGGTCTGGCCATAGGAGGGCTTCAGGTCCAAATCAAATTGGACATGAGGGTAGAGCAGGGCCGACAACCTCGTCGTGCACCACGACGGCGTCCAGGGAGGTCCACGGCGGCGTGAATCACCGGCGGTGACACCGCTGACCACGGGGTCGGGGAAGGAGAAGAAGAAAGGTGAGCTCGAGAGAGAGACAGAGAGTGTTGGGCTGGATTGGGCCAGGAACCCTTCGGGGTGTTGTTTTGACTTTGCCCTAATAGGCCACAAGGGGCCAATAAACCCAAACAATCAGCCCAAATCATTTAGAGCCTCTTTTAATAATTGGAAAAAGACCAAAATGCCCCTAAACTTAAATAAATTCTAGAAAATAAAATAAAAATCTAAAAAATATAAATAAAATATTTTTGGGTTCATAATAATCCAAACTATCCAAATAAATTAAAGAAATAAAATTTTAGACATATAAATTTTATTAAGAATTTTGTAATATATATAACTTATGGATTTTTACAAAATTATTGAGATATGATAAAAATAAATAAAAATCATTTTTATTATATATTAATATTGTAGTATTTTAGAAAAATACTAAAAAATAATTATTACCAATTTTTGGTATTTAATGATAATTCTTAAATTAATTATTAAGTAAATAAAATGCAAATAAAAAAGAAATAAAATAAAATAAATACATTATTCAATAAATATGAAATAAATTAATATTTATAAATCCTTAATTATTAAAAAGGTTTTTTCTATAATTTAAATAATGGGGGAGAATACATATAAAGTTAAATATGCATTACATTACTTTTGCATAATCATTTTGCTTCTTTAAATATTGTCCTTACTGGGTAATAATTATGTTTTTGTAGACATAGAAGCTCAAGGTCTAGTGCAAGCATCAGACTTCACTACCTTGCAATCACAAGGCAAGTTCATCACTTGCTCATGTCCTTTGAAGAGTATTTATCAAATTATTTGCAAATTGTGTGTTATCATCTATATTATAGAAAAAGAAAACATTATTTTCTCCAGATACTAAATCTTAGATATCATCCTAAGTGATGATATGATGGAGAAATAAAACTTAGGGTTCTAATTGCAATAATGATGAACAATTAGGGATTAATAACCCATGACATCAGTGATTATAGCGCCGTATATTACGCGTTAACCATGAGATTTGGAATGGGACGGAGAAGTCAGCTGTATCCTTTTCCTCTTGTATGGAGGCAAGACGACCTTAACGCGATGTTTTGATTCCTTGTGCGGATACAACATATGGGCGGGCACCCTTACGCCCCACACTTTTGGTGTCTAGATTATCTATGAATGGTGTTTAGGGATATAGTCCATGTAAATGGTACTATTCCGGGCATCACAAGGTCATAGAGTCTTCGGGAACTCATAAGGGTTTCAGCCTGCCCGAAAGGGGGCTTAACGAAGGTGAGCCAGCCTCGAAGGATTGTGCAGACATATGAGGTCGCGGAGAGGGCAGTGATTGGCTTAGACCAACTACTGGGCCCCACATCATGGAATTGTGGACGGAAAATCGCTGATTGTGCAACAAGGAGTTGATCTCTCATGGGAAAAGTAACGTACCTCTGCAGAGTGTAAGAATTGTAACTTGTTACTCCCTGTTCTGGGAAGGAGATGCGAACACGGCAAGAAAGGAACTCCATGAAATTTCTGGTCAACCTATGAAGGCTGATGGTCATAGATTTTCATAATAAAATCAACCTTTTAAGAAACATTTACGAAAATTGCATAGTGCCAAATACTGATAGTCCGAGGTGGTAGATAGATCATCAACCTTCCTACCTTGCATATAATGAATTTGCTGGGTAACGCTGTTACTCATCCTTTCCTTTGAATCCTTGCTTAGACTCTGAGAATCCCGAAGATACTCCAATGTATGCATCTGAGATCAAGAGGAGGTCTTCTATGAAGAGTCCAACCTGTATGGTGTTGGAATTATGCCCTAGTGGCAATAATAAAGATGTTATTATTATAATTCCTGTTCATGATAAAGTTTATATTCCATGCTATAATAGTGTTAAGCGGAAACTTTAATACTTGTGTGGTTTATGAACAACACCGTGTCCCTAGTATGCCTCTATGGACTAGCTCATTGATTAATGATGGTTAAGGTTTCCTAACCATAGACATGAGTTGTCAATTGATAATGAGATCATATCATTGTGAGAATGATATGATGGACAGACCCAAACTAAGCGAAGCAATTAGATCGTGTCATCGTGTTCATCTTTGCGAAGCTTTTCCTATGTCAAATATTGTATTCCTTAGACCATGAGATGATACAACTCCCTTGTATCGGAAGAAATCTTTGAGGTCATCAAACATCATCCTATGAGAGGGTGATCATAAAGGTGTCTCTCAGGTGATCGGAAATACCTGTTGGGTTGTATGTATCGAGGTGGGATTTGTCCCTCCCAAGTCGGAGAGATATACTTCGGGCCCACTCGGTAATCGATATCAGCACCGCTTGCAAGCATGTGGTTAAGGAGTTAATCACAAAGTGATATCGGATTATGGAACGAGTAAAGTACTTGCTGTGAACGAGATTGAACTAGGTATGACTGCAAGCGATCAAATCTCGCAAGTAAAATATGGCGAGACGAAGGGAATATATATATGGGATTGATTGAATCCACGGCATCGTGGTTCATCCGATATGATCATCGATGAATGTGTGGGAGTCAATATGGGTTTCGGACCCATTTTGATTATTGATAGAAGATCATGTACGCATGTTCTCGAACCGTAGGGTCACACACTTAACGTGTCTCGGCGCTAGGATAGATTGGATAATTGGTTTATGAATTTTTGTTCGAGTCTCGGTTGGGATCCGGGACATCACGAGAGGTTAGGAATGGTCCTAGAATAATATTCATATAAGGCAATGCAGTTTTGGAGTTCGAATTGTTTTGGGTTAATCGATATTGTAGGAAGCTTCTAGAACCTTCCTGGAGGGACCAACGTGGCCCCACCTCCGGGAGGAATGGGCCTATGAGGGAGTGCCTGGCATTGGGCCAGGGCACAAGGCCCATAGGCCAAACAAGGGAAACCCTAATTGGAGCTTCTAGAAGGAGGGGGGAACTTGCCCCACTCTTCCCTCCTTGGCCCGCCTAGGCTTGGGGAGGGCTAGGGTTCCCACCACCCCTCTATATAAAGAGGTGAGGCACCACCCCACACACCTTCCCTCAAGCCTAGATGCCTGCCGCCTCTCTCTCTCCCTCCCGATTGTGTGGCGAAGCCTGCTGTAAACTCTCCACCACTTGCACCGCGCCGTCGTGTTGTAGATCCAATCCGTCTCTCAACCATACTTGCTGGACCGAGGAAGGAGGAGACGTCGAGGTGCCACACGTGTGCATCACTCGGAGGCATCTCCACTTGCGGTGTTAGATCGGAGCGGATCGCGAGGAGGAGAAGCGAGTACGACTACATCACCCAAGTTCCAACGAACGTTCCGCTGTGCGAATCTTCGAGGGTATGAAGATCTCATCTAATCTCTCTCGTTGTTTGCATCTCCTAGATTAGATCTTGGCTTTCCCGTTCGCATCCGTAGAATTTTTTTGATTTACTATGCTGCGAAACCCTTCAGTGGTATCAAAGCTAGATCTATGCGTAGATGTGTTTCACGAGTAGAACGCAACATGGTTGTTGCGGGCGTTGATGTTTTCTGTTGCAAGCCTCTTGTTTGTGTTCTTCTTATGAAGCGGGATAGTGAGATTGAAGCGGTCCAGGCCAACCTTACGACGTCGTCATGAGACCGGCTCCGCACTTGATGTGTGACTTGTTCCACACATGCGGCTGGTGGATGCCAGTTTCTCTCACTATAGTTGTCATGGGATTTACACCGGAGTTTGGCAACCATAATATCAACGTTGTGGCTTTCCGTAGGTAAGAATCGTTCTTAGCATGCTACTCCCATAAGCCACGTAAAACATGCAACAACAAAGTAGAGGCGTCTAACTTGTTTTTGCAGGGAGTGTTTTCTGTGATATGGTATGGCCCAATATGTGATGTGTATATTGTATGCGATGATCATGTTTTGTAATGTTTCACGACTTGCATGTCGATGAGTACGCAACCGGCAGGAGCCATATGGTTGTCTTTATAATTGTGTATGACCTGTGTGTCAACTTCTTATACGCCATGTAATAGCTTTACTTTATCGCTAAGTAGTTAGCAATAGTTGTAGTTGCTATTCGTGGTGGAGGAAATCATGGTGGAGTGATGGAGATCATGCTGGCACGCACAAGATGGAGATCATTGCGCGAAGATTGGCTATACCATGTCACATAAAGTTATATGCATGTGATGTTTATCCTTTTGTGTATCTTATTATGCTTAGATCGCGACGACAACATTATAAGATGATTCCTCACTTAAAGATCAAGATAAAATTGTGTTCTCCCCATGTATGCACCGTTGCGAAAGTTCGTCGTGTCCAAGCATCACGTGATGATCAGGTGCTATAGACTCTACGTTCACATACAACAGGTGCAAGCCAGTTTTGCACACGCGGAAATACTTGGGTTTGACTTGACGAGCTTGGCATGTATAGACATGGCCTCGGAACACATGAACCGAAAGGTTAAACATGAGTCATATGAATGATATGATCGACACTCCGTTGTCCACCATTGAAACCACATCTCTTCTCATGAAGATCGGATTAGGTGTGGTGAATTTGGATCATGTTCACTAAACAACTTGAGGGATGTTGAATTTAGTGGGAGTTCATCTAGTAATTTGATTAAAAGTTGAACTAGTTATCATGAACATAGTCTAATTTGTACTTGCAAATATTGTAGATCAAATGGCTAAGTCCAACTTCAACTTCAACGTTTTCTTTGAGAAGGAAAAGCTTAGAAACAATGGGTCTAACTTCACCAATTGGTTCCAATCTAAGAATCATTCTCTCTGGCGGTCAAAGGACTATGTCCTTGAGAATGCGTTAGGTGACGCCTTGTAGATGCTTGGTGATGAGAAAGGCTCATCGATCAAGAAAGATTATTATGGTGTGATTAAGAGCACCATGTTGTTTGCTATGGAAACGGACCTTCAAAATCGTTTTGAAGACTATCCCGGGCCCTTTGAGATTCTTGAGGAGCTGAAAAACATGTTTCAGACTCAGGCCCGTTCTGAGAGATATGAGATCTCTGAGAAATTGTTTAACTGCAAGATGGAGGAAGGGAGTTCCGTTAGTGAGCACGCCATTAAGATGTCGGGCTACACTCAACGCCTTGAGCAACTGGACTGCAAGATTCCAAAGGAGCTCAAGATTGACAGGGTTCTGCAATCACTCCCTCCCAGCTACAAAAGTTTTGTAGTGACTCATAATCAGATTGGTTCCAATACGATCACCGAGCTCTTCGCAAAGTCAAGGCTGCGAGGTGGACATCAAAAGGATAATCATGTGTTGATGGTCAACAAGCCCCACCTTCAAGAAAGGTAAGGGTGCAAAGAAGCCCTTCAAGAAAGGCGGCGGCAAGCGTTGCCCTACGAGAAGAAGGTCAAGTCTGGACCAAGCCGACACCGAGTGCTTCTATTGCAAGGACAAGGGTCACTGGGCATATGTCCAAGTACTTAGCGGACAAGAAGGCTGGCACCATCAAAGGTATATTTGATATACATGTTATTGATGTTTTCCTTACTAGCCCTCGTTGTAGTGCACTGGTATTTGATCTGGTTCGTTGCTAATATTTGTAACTCAAGCAGAGCTATAGAATAGGCGTCTTGCGAGGATGAGGTGACGATCTTGGCGTTAACAGGATCAAGAGTTGATGTGATGGCCGTCGGCACGCTCTCCTTAGTTTTACCTTCGGGATTAGTTTTAAACCTCAATAAATGTTATTATGTGCCTACGTTGAGCATGAACATCATTTCTGGATCGTGTTTATTGCAAGACGGTTATTCATTTAAATCGGAGAATAATGGTTGTTCTATTTATATGAGTAACATCTTTTATGGTCATGCACCTATTGCGAATGGTTTATTTCTTCTAAATCTCGAAAGGGATGAAACACACATCCATAACATTGAGTCTAAGAGATGCAAAGTAGATAGTGATAATACTACTTATTTGTGGCACTGTCGTCTAGGTCATATTGGTGTAAAGCGCATGAAGAAACTCCATTCTGATGGACTTTTGGAGTCTCTTGATTTTGAATCATTTGACACATGAGAACCATGCCTCATGGGCAAGATGATCAAAACCCCATTCTCCGGTATGATGGAGCGAGCAACGGACTTGTTGGAAATCATACATACCGATGTATGCGGACCGATGAGTGTTTAGACGCGCGGTGGATATCGCTATTTTCTCACTTTTACCGATGACTTAAGTAGATATGGGTATATCTATTTAATGAAAGATAAATCTGAAACATTTGAAAAGTTCAAGGAATTTCAGAATGAAGTGGAGAACCATCGTAACAGAAAGATTAAGTTTCTACGATCCGATCGTGGAGGTGAATATTTGAGTTATGATTTTCTCATGCATCTTAAAGCAAGCGGAATCATTTCGCAACTCACGCCACCTGGAACACCACAACGCAATGGTGTGTCTGAACGCCGGAATCGAACCCTATTAGATATGGTCCGATTGATGATGTCTCTTACTGATTTGCCGTTATCATTTTGGGGTTATGCATTAGAAACCGCTGCATTCACTTTAAATAGGGCACCATCTAAATCCATTGAGACGACACCGTATGAACTGTGGTTTGGTGCTAAACCTAAGTTGTCGTTTCTTTAATTTTGGGGATGCGAAGCCTACGTCAAGAAGTTGATGCCGGACAAGCTCGAACCCAAAGCGGAGAAATGCGTCTCCATAGGATACCCTAAGGAAACTATTGGGTATACCTTCTATCACAGAACCGAAGGCAAAGTGTTTGTCGCAAAGAACGGTTCCTTTCTTGAGAAGGATTTTCTCTCAAAAGAAGTGAGTGGGAGGAAAGTAGAGATAGACGAGGTTGTTGAACCTTCTCTTGAGTTGGAGAGTAACGCAACACCTGAAATTGTTCCAGTGCCGCCTGCACCAACAATAGAGGAAGCTAATGACAAGGATCATGAAGCTTCGGACGATGCTGCTACTGAACGTCGCAGGTCGACAAGGTCGCGTGCCCCTCCTGAGTGGTATGGCAACCCTGTTTTGACTGTCTTGTTGGTAGAAGATAGTGAACCTACGAACTATGAGGAAGCGATGATGAGCCCAGACTCTGAGAAATGGCTAGAGGCCATGAAATCCAAATTGGGATCCATGAGCGAAAACCAAGTATGGACTTTGGTGGACCCTCCTAGCGATCAAAAGGTCGTTGAGTGCAAATGGATCTTCAAGAAGAAAACGGACGCGGATGATAATGTTACCGTCTATAAAGCACGGCTTGTCGCGAAAGGTTTTCGACAAGTTCAAGGTGTTGACTACGATGAGACTTTCTCTCCTGTAGCGATGTTTAAGTCCATTCAGATTTTATTAGCGATTGCTGCGTTTCATGATTATGAAATATGGCAGATGGATGTCAAGACTGCGTTCCTCAATGGCAACATTGATGAAGAGTTGTATATGATGCAACCCGAAGGTTTTGTCGATCCTAAGGATGCTGATAAAGTGTGCAAGCTTCAGCGTTTCATTTATGGACTGAAGCAAGCATCTCGGAGTTGGAACCTTCGTTTTGATCAAGTGATCAAGAGCTTTGGATTTGTTCCAAATTGCTACGAAGCTTGTATCTACAAGAAAGTGAGTGGGATCTCGGTGACATTTCTGGTACTATATGTGGATGACATATTGATTATTGGAAATGACATTAACATGCTTAACGATGTGAAGAGTTATTTGAACAAGTGTTTTTCAATGAAAGACCTAGGTGAATGTAACACCCTCAGAATCGGACCTACGCAAGTTTTAGCGAAAACCCGCCAAACCCGCATAGAAACGATTCAAAGGTGCCCACCAGGCACTTTCGTGCGGGTGGAAAACGAAGTAATACCATTACACAACAGTCCTCGATGGGACCCACAGAACAGATATATACAGCAGCGACTCAAAGAGTCAAGAATACAGATATAATATACAAAGATCCAATTCACCTTGAAAACGATAGAGCGTCCAGCTACGGACAAGATGCAAATGGGGCTAAGAGCCCTGAAGAATAAGCAATGGCGTCCATAACCCTGCCCAGGCCAAGCCGGAAGGTAACCACGCTAACGACGTCGATCTCAAACCTGCTTAAACAAAGGGTGCCGACAAAGGCAAAGGAAAGGAAAAGAAGGAGCGTCGATCTTGAGGCGATTACTGAGGCTAGAATTGGCGGTCCTCGCCTACATAGGTATGGTGGATCAAGCGGCAGCGGCGATGCACTAAACAACCTATAGAGACTCGATACAACTAGCGGTTATCGAGAGGGTAAGAATGACCTATCCGGATCCAACCAAACTAACACCAAACAAACCCATCTGGTGTTTCCCCTCGAGACCAAACGAGGAAGTCAACCGAGAACTCACATTGGCGCTTTATTTATTCAGTTATAGTTGCGACACTTTACTAGTCGGTTTAGATAATCATCGATAAAGTAGCGAGGCACTTTAGTTAACCATTCCGTTATAGTTGCAACACTTACTAATCGAATCTGATAGCATGAGATAACCCAAAACCCAGCAGTTGTTGGTACTTTTATTCAGCCATTCCGTTGTAGTTGCAATACTTACTAGTCAGATACAAAGGTCGCATGCGACACTCCAAACAAACAATTGTGGGCAGTATTAATTAGCCATTCCATTATAGTGAAGCTAGTTACTAGTCATTATAAAGTCAAATTTATAGCAATAAACTTTAGTTATGCTTGTCTATGATCGAGATACTGTGCTCCAAGTCTTCCATATCCGCGGACACGGCTTTCAGAAAGTTTTACCCGGCCGGGGTGCACCAATAGCAACACACGCTCGATCAACCTCGGAAAAACCAAATCAAAACCCAACGAGGCTTTCACGACTGAACAATCACGATTCAGAATTATTTCAGGGGCCACCCCATTGAGTAGACCATAGCAGTAAGCAAGCTTGAGACGGACTCAAGGTTTGGGTATACTGGTGTGAAACGGGAACCCGAAGTGTGGCTGGGCTTGTAGACACGGAATCGTGTCCCGATCCTAAACGAGCATGATGTGCTCCTCGCACAATCGTAAATACATAAGTAGCATGGCATAAGTGCAGGATAGTAAATAAAACCTCAAACTAGTTTGTGGCCCCAAGAAATAAGAAGGAATCAAGCTCGCTCGGGGGTCCCATATACCTCCGGATGTGGATAGCGATAAATCAAGGAACAGTATCAAGTACTCGGGTCCCAGGACACAAGTGGGTTCGAAATCAAATATTATCTATCACCCACCGATGCCTCTGCTTACTTCAATTTTAGTTGTTAAACATGAATTAAAGTGAACGATAAGTAAAACTATGATCATCTCCAACAACACACATGCGGAAATACATCAACAACTGTGGCACTTGACGACATGCAACATCACTTGAGCAAGCGACTACGACGCGCAAGTCCAACTATCTACCAAACAACAAGTAATAGGATGTGTCCAAGGCAATATATGGCTGCAAGGGATATCAAGTACGGAATCTAGAGCATCGCAACCACGATAGCAATAGATCAACAGAGGAATAAATACTATAAAAGTAAGATAGGTAGAAAGGGGAGATGCTTTGAAAACATTGCGAAGGGTTCAACCGAAGATCGGCAAGCTCACATCAACTCAACGCCTTATCCGAAGAAGCAAAACACTATAATAAACACCGGATGCAATATTTAATACAACGGCAGAAGATCGGCATGATGCATGTATGATGTGTGGCATGGCAAAGATGCGGTGCAATTAGGTCATTTTAAGCGGAACCGGGGTCCCGACAATTAATTAGTTGGTTCATGTTATTTATAAGCCCCGCAATTTAAATGTTGTTATAACAAGGCAAGATAAGATACCGGTTCGCTACACAAGTTTAAATGAGGCCAATATAAGGCTAGATTTGCCCGCATATGGGCCCCATATTTAATTAAGAGGTGAATCGGCATAAGGCCCCCAAACCACATGAATGTATGCATGCAAGTATGACAAATGCGACAAGTTATGTTATATTGTAAGATAGGGTTTTCGGGAAGGGGTTCGCACATAGGGGGTCTCGACGAACTTGGGAGTTCCGGGGTTCGGGGTCGGTCTCAGGGTCCAGGGTTCGACGGGATCGTCCTCGGGTTACTGTGGTAGATCTTGTCGCATCCAGGGTCTCGGTGTCCGGGTGAAGCACTCGGCGTCCTCGAGGGAGTACTTGTCGTTCCGGGCTCTCGACGAATCTTGGCGTCCGAGAAGAAGATCATGTCGCATCCGTGGCCTTGAATGCAGGTTCTCCGGCTCCCATGTAGGGGATCTTGTCGTGCCGATCTTGTCGGGTCCCCAGGTCGATCTTGCCATTGCGAGGTCTTGACGGCCAGCGCAATCGAGTCGATGTTAGCGTCTGGGATGAAGAACTTGGCGTTCGAGGACGAACTTGGCGTGTCCGTGTCGACGGGCGTCGGTGCTCGGCATCGATCGGGAAGAAGTGCTTATCGAATGGCCAGGGTCTTGGCACGGGTCTCGGCGAACTTGGCGTGTCGAGGTTGGGTTTTGGTCCGGCGGAAAGGAGAACTTGGTGTTTGAGGGGATCTCGCCGCCTTGTCTTGATGGGTATTGAAAGGCTTGGTATCACGCATGACGCTCTTGACGATACAACACATCGGGCGAAGGGTTTTGGGTAGAACACTCATACGGCAACACCGCACTTCACTTAGACATGCCGAACTTGGCCACACGAG
Source organism: Avena longiglumis (assembly GCA_030063025.1). Taxonomy (NCBI): domain Eukaryota; kingdom Viridiplantae; phylum Streptophyta; class Magnoliopsida; order Poales; family Poaceae; genus Avena; species Avena longiglumis. The sequence continues at coordinate 36,394,816 of CP125979.1, forward strand.
CCTTCACAAGCACTCGCTGATTGCGGGAGGCCGGGCCTCAGAGCGACAGACGGGGCGGCACAAGAGCGGTGCTGGGCCGCGATGTCGAGCTTGGCGGTGGGCGCGGAAGGGCAGGAAGAGGTCGTCGGGGCCGACGAGGACAGGCGGAGCAGGGCCACGGTGGCGGCGGAGGCGGAAGCTCACCGGGCGGCGTCGGAGGCCTTGCGCAGCCAGGCGGGGCCCAAGAGCTCGACACGCTGAGGCGGCGAGCCACCGGCCCAGCAATGATCTGGGCGGGCGAGGTGCTCTGGGAGGGCCCGCGAGCTTGGGCGAGGAGGAGGAGAACCCAGCGAGGTGGGCGGAGGAGCAGCGGCAGCGGAGGTATCTTGCGGCGGTGGAGCCTGGTCGGGAGGCGGGCACACGGGCGGCGCTGGAGGAGCGGCGGCCTTGTGTTGGCAAGGCGGGAAGGAGGCCTTGGCGGGGTGGCCCAGAGCGGATCTGGCCGGAGGAAGCGGCAGGGCATCCGGCGCTAGCCTTGACGGAGGCGCATGATGGAGGCTCTGCGGCGGAGCGGGCCAGGCGGTTGGCGAGCAGACGGAGGGCGGGCGAGGCTGGCGACGGCGTGGACTGGCGGGAGCCTGGCGGCGAGTGGGGAAGGGAGAGCTCGTCGGCCATGTAGCGGAGGGAGGAGGCGCGTGTCGGGTGGGAGCGGGAAGAGGAGAGAGAAGAGAGAGGAGGCGGTTCGAGGATGGGGCAGTGGGGCCAAGATGGGGCAGCGGGGTGGGGGATCCGGTGTGGGCGGTTGGCGTGTGTGCGCTTGTGTGTGTAGTGTGAGTTGGCAGGTGGGTGAGTGGGGTGGGTTTAGCCTAGGTGGAGAGAGGGAGTGGGGTAGGTGGCATGGTTTGATTGGTTAGGGGGGAGGGTGAGAGTGAGGTGGCGCAACGGGATTGGTTGGGGTGATGTGGAGGGAGGCTGGGTAGGAAGATGGGTAGGTTTAGGATTTGGAAGGGCGGGTGTAGTTGGACCGTTTTAATTTCAGAAGTCGTTAGGTCAATCGGCCCGTTCGACCCTCCGCTAAAATAATAAATATTTTATTTATTTCAAACAAGGCTTTTGCAACCGATACGGGCAAAACAAAATATTCAAGACCGGATTTTTGGCATTTGAATAAAGACGAGGCGTTTGGAAACAAATCGGGCTTTGCAAAAATAGTTTTAAGCAAACAATGCATGATGATGACGATGCAATGCAAAAATTCAACGCGATTTTCTAGTAGTGGTTTTGCGGGATGCCACAGTGAAGCTGCTTATATATTGGGCATCAAAATCTATAGAGATAGACAAAGACGCCTGATAGCTTTGAGCCAGAGTACATACCTAGACAAAGTTCTGAAAAGGTTAAGAATGGATAAGGCGAAGAAAGGTTCAGTGCCTATGTTGTCAGGTAAGATATTGAGCAAGGCTCGGTGTCCATTCTGATGAAATGATAGAGAAGCTACGAGCAAAGTGCCTTATGCCTCGCCATAGGTTCTATCATGTATGCCATCTGTGTACTAGACGGATGTGTCCAATGCTCTTAGTTTGACGAGCATATATCAAAGTGATCCGAGTGGAACCTTTGGACAGCCGTGAAGAACATCCTAAAGTACCTAAATAGGACTAAATAAATGTTCTTAGTCTATGGGGGTGATGAACAGCTCGTCGTAAAGGTTACGTCGACGCTAGTTTCGATAACCGACAAGGATGATTCTAAATCTCGGACATGATACGTTTATATTTTGAATGGAGGAGCTGAGTGGAGAAGCTACAAGCAAAGCGTGATCGCGGGATCTACGAGAATCGGAATACATGGCTGCTGCAGCGTCAAGTGAAGGAGTTTGGATCAGAACTTCATCATCGAGCTTGGCGTGGTTCCAAGTGCATTGGACCCACTGGAGATATTGTGTGACAACACTGGCGCCATAGCACTCACTAAGGAACCAAGATATCATCCAAAGACCAAGCATATCAACCGCAAGTTTCATATAATCCGAGATTATATAGCAGATGGAGATCTAAAGATTAGCAAAGTACATACAGATCTGAATGTCGCAGATCCATTGACTAAACCTCTTCCATGTGTAAAACATGATCAGAACCTTAGTGCCATGGGTGTGAGATTTTTGCCGATTGTAAACTAGATTATTGACTCTAGTGCAAGTGGGAGACTGTTGGAATTATGACCTAGAGGCAGTAATAAAGATGTTATTATTATAATTCTTGTTCATGATAAAGTTTATATTCCATGCTAGAATAGTGTTAAGCAGAAACTTTAATACTTGTGTGGTTTATGAACAACACCGCATACCTAGTATGCCTCTATGGACTAGCTCATTGATTAATGATGGTTAAGGTTTCCTAACCATAGACATGAGGTGTCAATTGATAATGAGATCATATCATTGGGAGAATGATATGATGGACAGACCCAAACTAAGCGGAGCAATTAGATCGTGTCATCGTGTTCATATTTGCGAAGCTTTTCCTATGTCAAATATTGTATTCCTTAGACCATGAGATAATACAACTCCCTGGTATCGGAAGAAAGCTTTGAGGTCATCAAACGTCATCCTATGAGAGGGTGATCATAAAGGTGTCTCTCAGGTGATCGGAAAGTACCTGTTGGGTTGTATGTATCGAGATGGGATTTGTCCCTCCCAAGTCGGAGAGATATACTTCGGGAACACTCGGTAATCGATATCAACACCGCTTGCAAGCATGTGGTTAAGGAGTTAATCACAAAGTGATATCGGATTACGGAACGAGTAAAGTACTTGCTGTGAACGAGATTGAACTAGGTATGACTTGATCGACGATCAAATCTCGCAAGTAAAATATGGCGAGACGAAGGGAATATATATATGGGATTGATTGAATCGCATCGTGGTTCATCCGATATGAACATTGATGAATGTGTGGAGTCAATATGGGTTTACTGACCCGTTGATTATTGATAGAAGATCATGTCGCATGTTCTCGAACCCGTAGGGTCACACACTTAACGTGTCTCGACGCTAGGATAGATTGGATAATTGGTTTATGAGTTTTTGTTCGGAGTCTCGGATGGGATCCGGGACATCACGAGAGGTTCTGGAATGGTCCGGAGAATAAGATTCATATAAGGCAATGCAGTTTTTGGAGTTCGGAATTGTTTCGGGTTAATCGGTATTGTACCGGAAGCTTCTAGATCCTTCTGGAGGGGGACCAACGTGGACCCACCTCCCAGGAGGGGGCATGGGCCTATGAGGGAGTGCCCAGCCGGCCAAACAAGGGGAAACCCTAATTGGAGCTTCTAGAAGGAGGGGGGGGGGAACTTGCCCCCCACTCTTCCCTCCTTGGCCGCCGGCCTAGGCTTGGGGGAGGGGCTAGGGCTGCCTCCCACCCCTCTATATAAAGAGGAATGGGGGCGCACCACCCCCCACACACCTTCCCCTCAAGCCTAGCCACCCTGCTGCCCTCCTCTCTCTCTCCCTCCCGACTACGTGTAGGCGAAGCCCTGCTGCAGAAACTCTCCACCACTTGCACCGCGCCGTCGCGTTGTAGATCCAATCCGTCTCTCCACCATACTTGCTGGACCGAGGAAGGAGGAGACGTCGAGGTGCCGCACGTGTGCATCTCTCGGAGGCATCGCCACTTGCGGTGTTAGATCGAAGCGGATCGCGAGGAGGAGAAGCGAGTACGACTACATCACCCACGTTCGGCCTAACGCCCGTTCGGTGCGAATCTTCGAGGGTATAAAGATCTCATCTAATCTCTCTCATTGTTTGCATCTCCTAGATTAGATCTTGGCTTTCCCGTTCGCATCCATAGAATTTTTTTGATTTACTATGCTGCAAAACCCTTCATATGGAGCCGTAGAAGGGGAGGACTACGACATCGTCGACGGAGGAGAGTTCCAGGAATCCGAATAATTACTATAGTTCTAGTAGCCACTTGAGGCGAGCAACATGAACAATATATAGCAATAATTTGTTGAGCTCAATTTGGAGTTTAAGTTTTAAATTTGAAACTTTCACTAAAACACTTATATTCTGGTTTGTAAGTTGAATCTTTTGGAAGTCTTGAACTTTCGGTATTATAATAATAATGTATGTATGTTTATAATATGGAGCCACAATGTTTATGTTGTATCACTATGAGGGATGTGATATTTACGGAACGGTGTTCTGTGGATGTCATGTCAACGACTATAGTGTACTACACATACAGTGGTATGCTGGGTCACCGCAGTATCTTCGTCCTAGGGTCGTGGATGGGGGTTTTCAGGAGAAATCCTTTGTCGGCTTGGGTGACACCGACGCGGTGCCGCCCTCGGGTGGCACCATTCCTTCCTGAAGGGCGTCGTGGATACCCTTCATCTACTTCCCCCTGTGGGGGAGGGGGACCCTAGGATCGGCTAATCCGGGCAGCAACATTTGCTCTCCTTCTTGAAGGTGTTGCTTGGTACTTGGCGAGTCCGTGCAAGGAGCGTGGTGGTACTTTTCGGGAGGGCGCAACTGTTGCGGGTCGCCTTTGCTTAGTCGGTCCACCTCTGTATTTATTTTGTTTCTTCTTTTTCTTGTTGGGCGTGTGTTGGCTGCTGCCTCGGCCTTTTTTCTTGTTCGGTTCGAGCCTATCTTTGGTTGTATCGTGTGATTGCTTTATTAATATGGCGGGGCGAAAACCTATTTTAAGAAATCCCCTAATTGCACGTGACCAGCAAGACCTAAACACCAATTAATCGGAAAAAGAAACATGAGGCTTTGTGAAGAATCACAGAATTGGTGAAGAATTCACCGCTATATATCTCACTAACCTCGAAGAAAGTATCATTAATTCCCAAGAGGAGGTTCCTAGAATGACCGTTTGCTGGAGTCCCTTTTTAAAAGAACTTGTCTGCCTGAACAAGGCTCTCTGTTTCAGGGAGCCAAAAATCTTATCTAATACTCCCTCTGTCTCGGTTTATAAGACCTACGCGTATTTTTAGATCGATAAATTAACCAACTTAGCATGAGGTACATAAGATAAAAACCATACTATTAGAAACTTCAAATGTTATATTTTCTAATGATATAATTTTTATATTATATAAATTATATTATATAGCTTATGCAGACGACCTATGTATACGCGTAAGTCTTATAAACTGGGATAGAGGTTGTAGTTTAATTGAGAAAAATCTATAAATAATTAAACGAGGTAAAGGAGGTTGCATGAAGTCTTGGCCCGATAGATGCATGTATCAAATAATTAAATCATAAATAAGGCCTACCTAATAGCCAGTTTAATAGCTATCCCATTGTAATAGTGGGCTTGGGCTTTTATGATGGCATCAAGTGACATGACATGTCTAACAACCGACTCTTTTTATTAAACTTGCTCTAATTTAGATACAACATATGCACGTGACATCAAAGACAAAACATAATGGCTAGCTCAATCACATACCTACATATTATCAAAATCATTAAATATAGAGATAAAATCTAGAAGACAATCCATTGGAAAAAGTAGTTTCTTAAGAACTATTTTCCTACGATAACGTGCTAAGATAATCTCTATCTTAAAAGGCTCAATGTTACTTTATACGTTTGGTATCCATCATTTAGACCTAAAATCCTAGAATTTATTTTGCAATTCCATCTCTATCCTATTTGGTTGGGATGGAATTGAGTCGTCATTTTATTTGGCAAATCCATTGAAATATGTGTAAACTTGATTCCTATCTTAGACTTTTCATTTCCAAATTCCAGTGACAGCCAAACATGTGGATGTTTTTAGAATTATAATATAAATAAAATTTCATTTCTAATAAATAAAATAAATACTAGGTTGGATGGTTAGGAGGGCAGTGGTACCCCCAACCCACCAGAGTTCAAATCCCAGGTTTGACGCTTTGGTGTCTCATAAAGGCGGAATATTCTTTCAGTGGGAGGCGACGTTCCCGTCGATAGCGAGGCGCCTGCGGTGACTTCGTCAATCTCAAGATCCGCTGGTTCAGTCTTTCGGAGGTGCTCATAGGGGTAGGGTGTGCGTGCGTGTGTTCATAGGGGTGAGTGTATATACGCATTGTGAGCGTCTGCATTTGTACTGTGTTTCTAAAAAAAAAAGAATACCGGGATGTCAAAGACCTCTAGATGTCATCGTTGGGTTGTGTGTCATTTTGATTGGCAAAGAAATCTAGTAGAGGGACAACTCCCACATACCGCCTTGACTCATTCTCTCGTGAAATTAAAAAAAGAAGTTATCTAACGTGGCCGACGACCAAATAATCATGTGCCTGTCTCTAGAACCAGTACAAGCGGGAAAAGAAATCAGTCATGGTCATCCACGACTGACTTGGTATCAGATCGTGTTCTTCAAAGTCGTTCCCTGCTGAAATCATTTGCTGACTGGCCAGCCCGCAACCTTTTTCGTTTCTTTAGTCGGCTGGAAAGAAACACTTTCATGCGGGTTGACTATTGCCAGCATATTCAGTTGTGCCGACTGAGCGAGAGCCTCTACCTGTTGAATCCTTTTTTTTCTCTTGCGATCACCAATGACTCGGCCAGGTTTGATCCGGCCGAAACACATTCCATCGATTTCCTGTAATCTCCTGTTACTGTTATCACCCCTTGTGGTCCGGTTAACTTTATTTTTAAGTAAGTGATGTGGCAGCTGTTCATGAATTTGGCCAATGCCGGCCGCCCAAGTAAAGCATGATAGCAACTTTCCAGATCCACCACCTCAAACTCCAATTTTCCTCTCTGCAGTTATCCCTTGTGCCGAATAACACATCTACTCGAACCTTCCCAATGGGTTCGCATGAAAGTCCTGGCACTATTCCATGGAACGTGGTTCTCGTGGATTGCAGCATGTTCTGCGATATTCTGAGTTTATGCATTGTGTCTTTATACATAATGTTGATACTGCTCCCATTATCAATGAGTACTTTTGAAAATTTCACATTAATGCTGGGCCCGACAAATGTCGGATCTAGTACGAGTGCGTACGACCCCGGATTCGGCATTATTTTGGGATGATCCTTTATGCTCCAAGTTACTTCTTGATCTGACCAAGGCACATATCTTGGTACTGCCGGCATAACTGCATTCACTTCCATATGCCGGCGCTATACACTTTGGCTGTCTTGTTGTTCTGTTGTGAACACGCAATATGATTGATGATGTTCCCTGTAATCATTGCGCCTGTTATTTCCGGGGTTTGTCCTTCCATCCTGACCCTGATTTATTACTTGATGCACTGCATCTCTCCTGTCCGAGTTATCATACCTCAGGGGAGGAGGGGGTAACATTAACTGCTGTGCATTTTCCCCAGTCAACGGCGGTTGCTGCTGTTGATGTGCCTGATGAGGATGTGCTTGCCGGGTTCCCCATTGCGTTTTTCATCCATACGCATTGCCGAGTTGTATGATTAGCGGGCTTGGCCGGGTTTGGAGTGTGAAACTTACACGGTTGATCCAACATGGATTCAAACGTGTACTTCGACCTTTCCTGCCACTGCTTCTTCTGTTCTGGTGTCCACTGTTTCTTCCCTTCACTCCTTGGTGTCCATTGTTGAGGACCATTCTTCTGCATATCTGCATCCCTGAGCGAACCAAGCTATCGCTTGTGTAACACCCTCAGAATCGACCCTATGCAAGTTTTAGCGAAACCCGCCAAACCCGCATAGAAACGATTCAAAGGTGCCCACCAGGCACTTTCGTGCGGGTGGAAAACGAAGTAATAACATTACACAACAGTCCTCGATGGGACCCACAGAACAGATATATATACAACACGACTCCATTAGTCAAGAATACAGATATAATATACAAAGATCCAAATCACCTTGAAAATGATAGAGCGTCCGACTACGGACAAGATGCAAATGGGGCTAAGAGCCTCAAGAATAACCAATGGTGTCCATAACTCTGCCAAGCGGAAGGGTAACCACTAACGACGAAACCTGCTAAAACAAAGGGGTGCCGACAAAGGGCAAAGGAAAAAGAGGCGTCGATCGAGGCCGATTACAGCGAGGCTAGAATTCGGTGGTCCTCGCCTACATAGATATGGTGGATCGGCGGCGGCGAGATGCACTAACAACCTATAGAGACTCGATACAACTGGCGGCTATCAGAGAGGGATAAGAAAGACCTATTCGGAACCAACCTGATTCTACCATCAGATAAACTCATCCTGGTGTTTCCCCCTCGAGACCAAACAAGGAAGTCAACCGAGGAACTCACACCGTTGGCAGTTTTATTTATTCAGTTATCGTTGCAGCAATTACTAGTCAGGTATAGATAATCGTCCTGATAAAATAAACAGTGGGCCATTTTAGTTAACCATTCCGTTGTAGTTGCGACACTTACTAGTCAAATACAATTAGCAGGAGATAACCCAAAACCCAGCAGTTGTTGGTACTTTTATTTAGCCATTCTGTTATAGTTGCCATACTTACTAGTCAGATACAATTGTCGCAAGCGACAAACTGAACAAGCAATTGTTGGCAGTTTTATTTAGCCATTCCATTATAGTGAAGCTGATTACTAGTCATTATAAAGTCAAGTTTAGCACTACTTTAGTTATAGTTGTCTATGATCGAGATACTGTGCTCCAAGTCGTCCATAACCGCGGACACGGCTTTCAGAAAGTTTTACCCGGCCGGGGTGCACCAATGCAACACACACTCGATCAACCTCGGAAAAACCAAATCAAAACCCAACGAGGCCGTCACGACAAAACAATCACATGATTCAGAAATATTTCAGGGGGCCACCCCTTGGAGTACACCCGCAACAAAGTTAGCTGACTTCGAGACGGACCCGAGGTTTGGGTGGACGACTGGGAACCCAAAACTGGGCTTGTCGACACCGCGGAATCGTGTCCCGATCCTAAACAGTACAGGTGCTCCTCGCACAATCGTAAATAAAGCAGTAAAGCATGGCATAGGTACAAGATAGTAAATAAAACCTCAAACTAGTTTGTGGCCCCAAGAAATAAGACTGAATCAAGCTCTGGCTCAGGGGGGTCCCATAATCCTCCCGGATGTGGATAGCGCGAAAATCAAGGAACAATTATCAAGCACTCGGGGTCCTACGGGACACAAGTGGACGGTTAACAACCAAAAACATCTATTGCCCACGTGCCTCGCTACCTACTTCAATTCTAGTTGTTAAACAGTAATTAAAGTTCTAAAAAGTAAAGCCATGATCATCTCCAACATCAACATGCGGCAATACTCCAACAACTGTGGTACTTGGCGACACGCAACAGCACTTGAGCAAGCGACTACGACATGCAAGTCCAACTATCTACCAAACAACAGGTAATAGGATCTCTCCAAGGCAATATAAGGCTGCAAGGGATATCACGGGTACGAAAACTAGAGCAACGCAACACAGATAGCAATAGATCAACGGGAGGGAATAAATACTATAAAAGTAAGATAGGTAGAAGGGGGGGGGATGCTCGCCTGAAAACATTGCCGAAGGTTCATCCGAAGATCGGGGCGAAGCTCACATCAACTCAACGGCCTTATCCGCGAAGAAGCAAACCCCTAAAGGAAACACCGGATGTACTATTTAATACTACGGCAAAAGATCGGGCATGATGCATGTATGATGCATGACATGGCAAAGATGCGATGCAATTAGGCAAGATTAAGCGGAACCGGGGGTCCCGACAATTAAATATATGGTTCTAGTTGTTTAGATACCCCGCAACTTAAATGTTGTCTTAACATGGCAAAAGGTAGTACCGGTTCGCTACACAAAGTTAAATGGGACCAATATAAGGCTAGATTTGCCCGCATATGGGCCCCATATTTAATTATGAGGTGAATCAGCATAAGGCCCCCAAACCACATGACAAGTATGCATGCATGACAATTTAATATGCAACAATTTATATAGTTGGCAATTTATAAAATAGGGGCTCGGATCAGGGTCACACATTAGGGTTCGGCAGATCTTGGGGTTCGATGGGGTTCGGGGTCGGTCTCAGGGTTCAGGGTTCGACGGGATCGGCGGAATCTTTCTCGGATAAAAGAGGTAGATCTTGTCGCATCCGGGTTCTCGGGTCATGTCGACGGACTTGGTGTCCTCGATGGAGAACTTGGTGTATCCGTGTCGGCGGCCTTGGCGGTTATCGGGTTCGGTCTTCGGATCCGGGTGTGGCGCCGATGGTCTTATGTGGCCCGAGGGTTCCATGTAGGAGATCCCCGGGTACCGCGGAGGAGTTCTCGGTTTCGATGAAGATCTTGGCGGGGGTTCCATGTGGCCGATCTTGTTTCGTTTGTCTGCGATGGAGAACTTGTCGTCGAGATTGTGGTTTTTCACATGGCATCAAAATTGCCGCGCTAGATTCCCACAATTGGAAACATTGTCTTCATTTCAGCCTCAGATCATCTTGTACTTGGTCTGCCCCTAACATCTCCCAACACAAACACAGGAGCACACACACGCGAGGCGTCCGAGACGGACTCGACGCCGGTGAGGCCACCTTGGCGGCGCGCGGCCGCGGGGACTGCTGCCGGAGATCGACGAAGGGAAGGCGGCGTGGCGCTGCGCCGGGAGGCGGCGGGCTCTGGACGACGCCGACGGAGGTGCGGGGCTGGCGAGGGGCGGTCGAGGCGGCGGTTGCAGGCGTCCGGGCGCGGCATCGCCGGCGGCGGGAGCGAAGGCGAGCTTCGCAGGGACGGGCGGGCTCGTTAGGAGGCCAGCGGTGTCGTCGGGGCAGAGGCGAGGGCAGGCGGTCCTCGCGAGGAAACGTGGTGGCGGGGACGGCCGGGAGGAGGAGGCGGTGCCGGCATGGCGGGCGGCGTCGGCGAGGAAGGCGGCCTCCCATGGCGAGGAGGCGGGCGAGGGCGGCCATGGGGCGGGCGGCTCGGGCAGTGGCGCCGAGGCAGACGGGACGGTCGGGCGCGAGGTCGTGGAGGACGCCGGAGGCGCTTAGAGAGAGGCGGGAGGAGGAACCGGCGGAGGCGAGGTCGGGGCAGCGGATGGAGGCGAACAGCGGCAAGGCGACCGGCGGGAGGCGCCTTCGGGGTTGCCGAGGCGGCGGTGGGGCGAGAAGAGAGGGGCGAGGGAGGCGGTGAACGGAGGGAGGAGGAGGCGGTGGCGGAGGGGCTGGCGGCGCCATGGGAGGTTGGGCGGCCAGGCAGTGGAGAGGGGAAGGAGGCGGGGTGAGGAGGAAGAAGAAGAGAGAGGGATCGGCGACGGGCAGTGGGCGGTGGGTGGGACCAGGAGAGGTGGGGCGGTGGGGCCGGGGACAGCTGGCGTGGGGTGGACGGGTCCAGGGTGGGACAGCAGTGGTGGGAGTGGGGTGGCGTGTGGTGTGGGGTGAGTTGAGTGGTGAGGGAGAGAGGGGCTGCGGGCTGCAGGGGGCCAGGCGTGGGGTCCGAGTGTAAGTGAGGGGGTAGGTAGATGGGCTAGGTGAGAGATAGAGGGGGGGAAAAGTCTGGGATTGATGAGGTGGCAAGGTGGGTAGGGTTGGGGGAGAGGGTGAGGTGGCGAGCTGTGAGTGGTGGGTAGAATATGTTTGGGTAGTTTTAGGATTCGGGTGGGCTGGTTTAGGTGGACCGATTTTTATTCCGGGGTGGTCGACTAGGTCGAATCGGCCCGATCGACTGCCCCACTAAAAATAATTGAATATTTTAATTACTTCAAACAGGGCTTTTGCAACCCGATAGCAGCCAAAACAAAATAATCCGGAGACCCGGATTTTGCGTTTGGAACATAGACGGGGCATTTTAGAAAACAAAATAGGTTTTTTCGAAAATAATTTTATGCAAGCAAATGCAAGATGATGACGATGCTCAAATGCAATGTGGCATGATGACATGAGCATGCGGTCATGGTGATGCAATGCACAAAACAACGCGATTTTCTAGTAGTGGTTTTGCGGGATGCCACAGCTTGCGATTCTATAACTCCCTCGCATGAATTCCCGAGGTTACACCACCGAGTCAAGAATTCTCTGTCTGTCTCATTCGTCCTTTGCTTGCACATTGCAAGCTGATGTGGCCTGTTTGGTCTCTTGTATGTACTGGTGAAGTTGCTGACAAACATTTCTTTAAAATCTAGCCAACAGTTGATACTGCCTGCTGGCATATTATTCAACCATACTCTGGCTGGTCCTTCCAGCATTTGCGGGACATATCTTACTGACCATCGCAAGTTTATGCTAGCTATTTTTACTGCAGTGGTATAGTCAATTAATCAATCTTGTGGTTTGGTGCTTCCATTGTATGTTTTCGTGCCCCTAGCCAGCTGATAGTTCGGCACTGGCGGCTCGCCCATGATTCGAGGTCCAAAACATGCCGGACCAGGCGGACCTTGCTCCTCTAATAACTCGGACCGGTACAACCTGTCCAGTTTTGATCTCGCGTCATTTGACGGCAAGTTTCTGTAAATGATTATTTCCTGTATTCCATAATGGTTATTTCCACCATGCCCTGCATACTCCATATCTGAGTAACCATCATTGTACCTCTCATTTGCCTGATTATGGTGAGCCGGTCTCACTTCTCGTTCTTGCTGAGGTTCATACCTCGGCTGAGGATTGGGCGGTAAGTCTCTCCTCCCTTCCGCCGGGTCATTGTTCTCATGATTTCCTCTTCCGGGGTCTCCATTACCTCGGGTTCCATTGCCTTTGTTGGCACAGCCAGGGTTTCTTTCGCCACTGTTACCTCGGCTCCCATTGCCTCTGTTCTCATTGGCTTTTCCGGCTATTGCCGGATCATGCGGAACAATTTGCTTATTTCTTTTTCCTGAAGTTACTGCTCTATCTTTTCGTGCATTGTTTCCGGGTGAGGATGTCACATCGATAGGCGCTGCTCCAGCCGAATGAACCATACGCGAAGCTCCCGGTCTTGCCGGGTCAGCCCTAAGCATTTCTTCATTCTGCTGGTTCGCAATGCGTACCAGCTCATTCACTCTTTCTTGCTGTTTCTGCCGGGCTTCACCAGTTAATCCTTCCAATTCTAATGCAGCGGCATTTGCCGCTCTTAGGTTCTTTGCCGGGGTGCTATACCTCGGCAAGCCCAAATCAACTGAATCCGCCTTATGAGTCTCATGCTCTTTATTGATATCATTCATGAGCTTTTTCCCTCTCAATCTTAATTCATCGAACCGCCCGGGGGCAACATCTAGCTTATTTTCCTTAGCATATTCTCGCAGGGTCCTGTTTAAGGATTCCCGCAATGCCGACACCTTTTTTGCCTCTACTAGTACTTTTTGCCTAGTTTCTTCCAACTCTACCTAAGCATTAGCCGGATCAAGTATCGGTGCCACAAGCGTGGTTAAGTTATCTATGGTTGCCTGGAGAATGTTTTCTGGTCTTTCCAGAGGTGGCCATCTTACCCTTGGTGCCTTCGGGGTTGTCTCCTGCACCTCGGCTGGCTTGGCTGCTGGCGGATCTACCTCTGTGGGCTGTGGAGATGCTTGCTTTGTGGCCACCTGCCCTCCCTTCGTCGGGTCCTTGCTTGATCCGGCGCCTCCTGCTGCTGCCTGCACCCCGGCTACGACCATCACCTCGACGCTGCTGGCGGTGCGTTCTCCACGCGGACCCTTTGCAGCGCTGAGGGGGGCTCTCCTGCAACAATAACTTGGTGAGGATAAACGCAGGAGGTGTCGACGCCGACGTAGATCTAGTGTGTGCCCAAGTTGATGAAGACGCCGTTGCGTGGAGGAGCTTTTCTCCTGAAGCTGCCTGCGTTATCACTGACATAGTCACAAAGATTAAATCTCTGGACTAAGCCAGAGACAACGCGCTCGCCTGTGAGGATGAAGTCTCCCGTCCGAATCTTGACTCCAGCTAGCACCGCTGCTGGCCCCACGGTGGGCGCCAACTGTCGTGGTGGTGGCACGGCAGATGCCATGTGTAGGCTAAAGTTTGGGGCCAATGGATGCTAGAGGGATCCGGAGAGGGAAGATGTAGTTACTTATACACACGAATGAATAACATGCAGATCTTTATTTCTCCTCTCTCGGGCTACAAGTGCTCCTTGAGCTGTTTGCAGGAAGAAGAGAAGAACTTCACGAGCCTAACGGTGTCAAATGAATCGATCCCCCTCTCTTGGATCCATGCCTCTCCTTATAAAGTGGTGCCTTGGCTCCGCTAGGGCTGACATGGCAAGCATATCCGGAGAATATGCTTGTCCCAAAATAGTAACTCGGCGACCTCCTTTCTGTGTCGCCCTTCTAATGACGGCAAAGTTTCAGAGAACCCCACCTGCACGCCTCGGGCTCCAGGACTGTCACCTCCGTGACCTCCTTCTGCCCTTCTGCTGCTCTGCGCCTTGTCCTTTGTGCTTGGCTCTGTTCAGATTCTTCCTAGCCCGTGGCTAGGGTTTGACTATAGGCACCTCCTTCTCCTGCAAGCTTCATGTCATTCGGCCATGTCTCGCTTAACTCGGCTTGGCCTTCACCTGCATTTAGATTATTCGGACTTACTCGGCCGACCTAACTCGTATGTCGGCCGGGTAGTGTACATCTCCTCCTATAGGTGTCATGGTCGTGCTTATCTCGGCCGACCTTTACATGACTCGGCCGATATAGACAGTAACTCGGCATATGATAGGGGAATTCCTTTTATCTTCCCCTGTCTTGACCCTATCCGGGGTCACCTCCCCAACAATCTTGCAATTAGTCGACGGGAATTTTGCAAGTAGGCGTTAGAAATATGCAGCCATGGACACAATGCCTGGCAATTAGGCACATGGAATTTGGCAATTAGGAGAACTTGGTTACTGTTCACTGGAAATTTTCTGGATAGTTGGCGTTGCTAAATAATCTGGTAGTTATGGAGAAAAAACTGATAATTATAGATGAATAACCTGGCAGCCTACTTTAAATAATCCGGTGATTGTATTTTTGTGAACTTTCTACATTTGTTTAAAATCTGGTAGCTATGGTCAAAGTAACCTGATAATTGTTCTTAAATAAACTGGTAGCTTCTCTCAATCCAAAAGTTTGCATTTGCACTAGAATATCTTTGAGACTTGTGCCTATGAGAGAGTAGGATAGTGCAAAATAGTGACACGAGAGTGCTTGCTGGCTTTGTCTGGTACTTTGATCTGTAACGTGACAGCTGCTTGCAAGGGTGCACGACCCGAGAAAAGTGAACTTCAGAAATGGACGGAATAGGCTAGGCTAGCCACGGACATGGTCCTGGAAAAATTGGACCGAAAAAAGTATACTGCAGACCTAGGAAAGGAATATCTTTGGCCAGCCGCCGCACAGATGCTACCCGGGTGTGGCGCCACAGGTTAATACAGTCCATTAGAAAATTAGGCTAGCCCAATCACATAAGCAGTTATTTTTTTATGGTAATAACGTGGTAAGAGATTACCGTACCGTGAAAGGCCCCATGTTACTTTGAGAAATCTATAAATGTGATTGCTGGGTTAGACCATGTACTATGTAGCGCCGGTTCAAAGAAAACAGTGTCAGCTATAGGAATCGCTTCAGTTTTCTTGCAGTGTAGGTTCTCTTCTTGTATGGGCCAAACCTGCAACATGCAGTATCTTTTATAGCCTTTTTTATATAGTTTGTCTCTCCTTCTTCTCTCTGAAAGTTGGGCCATGCTGACACATTGTGCTCTTTGAGTCGAACCAATAATTTGGTTCGCTTTTTTTGTCGGATAATTTGAGTCGACCTTTCACTATGTATTGAACCGAACCATCCAGACCTATGGTTTCGCTTTTAGCATACATAGTACATGGTCTTATGTGTCATTTTCATCACCAATTCCGACTCGTAACGCCTTGACTCATTCATCTCTCGTGAAATTGAAAAAAAAAAAGTTAATATCTAACGTGGCCGGCGACCAAATAATTATGTGCTTGTCTCTAGAAGCAGTACAAGGAGTGTCGGGAAAAGAAATCAGTCACCGTCATCCACGACTGACTTGGTATCAGATCGTGTTCTTCAAAGTCGTTCCCTGCTGAAATCATTTGCAACCTCAGTGCTATGAGGTTGGGTGAGCATGGTGAGCGCCGTCTTGTTCCTCCTACTCCTCATGCCGCTGTCGGCAACGGCGCAGCTCTGCGGCCACGACGTGGCCAGCAGCACCTACCAGTCTAACCTGGCCGCCGTCGCCGGCACCCTCCCAGCCAACATCTCTTCTTCGCCGCATCTATTCGCCACCGCTACCGCCGGCGAACCTCCCGACGTGGTGTACGCGCTCGCGCTCTGCCGCGGAGACATCAAAGCCACCGCGTGCGGAGTCTGCGTCGAGGCATCGTTCAAGACGTGCCCGACTGATGTCCTCACCTCGACCGTCTACTACGACGACTGCCTCCTCGGCGTTTCGAGCCATGACTTTCTGAAACCACCCAACATCACCGAGGATGGCACTCTGTACCAGTCGTGGAAGGACAACATCGCCGGTGATGCGGACACCATCGCCGCTGCCGTCCACGAGCTGCTGGCCGGGACAGCCCACGACGCGGCGGCCAACGAGACGCGGTTCGCGACCACGGTCATGGACTTCATTAGCGCCGCCAGCGGCAAGCTCTATTCCCTGGCGCAATGCACGCCCGACCTGTCCCAAGGGGACTGCCTCGCGTGCCTCCAGCGACTAATCGCCATGGTCAACGCCACCATGGCCACGTCCGGTCCCAAGGGGGGACGGATCCTCGTGCTGCGCTGCAACATCAGGTTCGAGGGGTTTAGCTTCTACGATAGCGAACCCATGCGGCAGATCAACCTATCATCCGTAGCTCCGGCTCCCATACGCAAGAGTATGTACTACATCTTACTACTTAGTTTATGATTTTGGTTTCTGTGTCAATCAACATGCCTGTCCAAAATGGTTTAATTTGTGAAGGAGATGGATGGAAACCTTGGGTAATTGCCATATCTGTTGCTGCTCCTGTTGTACTGGCTCTCTGCTTCATCCTTTACTGTTGTCGGATCATTAAAGGTTTGTTGGTTAAGTAGTACTAAATGAAATTCATTAGTAAAATATTCACTCAGCTTATAAAAGCCGTAACTAAAAGAGATTTGAGTGTGTCAATTCTCCTACTGTTTAGGTAAACCTGAAAAGCCTACTCACGGTTTGCAAGGAGGAGATGCACTAGTCTGGGAAATGGAAGCAGAGTTCCCCGAGTTTGTCGTCTTTAACTTTCATCAGATACTGGATGCTACAAGTAACTTTTCTCAAGAAAACATGCTTGGGGAAGGTGGATTTGGTCGTGTATATAAGGTACATAAAACGCCCTAATTAATTTAGATCCTTCAATCTTATGACCATGATAAGTACCATGACCTGGTAAAAATTACTACTCTCCTTCCGTTGCTACTGCTACGTACTATAGGCTTTCTTAGTTTTTTGAAAAGTCAAACATGACTACCTTTCTTCGCAAAAAAAAAATGACTACCTTGACTGATATTTCAGAAAATGTTTATTAGCATTTACAGTACCAAATCAGTATAGAGATGCTAAAGATTCATCTAAAACCTTGGTGAAAAGATACTCAAGTTTGATTTTTTAGTAAACTAACATGCATTATAAGAAGGTCTAACTGTTTTGAAAATACATATGCTTGTAAAAGGTATATGTAGACTTGTAAATGCCAGTTTTGGTTGATAAATATAATAGTTGAAAATTTGGGGAAAACAACAAATTAAGTTGTGTTGTACACCGGTATATGCTATGGCACAATAGCACGAGGTAAAATGAATTTTAGTTTAAGTAAGTACAGTATTCTTTTTTTGAAACGAGGCAAGTATTTGCCATCTTCACTGAATAAGGAGAAGTTTTAGAGGTCTTAAAGAACAACAACAGTTGCCTTGGACACTTTCTAGGACTTTCAAATAGCTCCACTCTCCCAAAATTACATTACCCAAGTACTTGGCACCGGCCACACCCCAAATTCTTGCCTCCGTTTTGATCTTGCCAATGATGACATGAGTTGGCATGGCATGGTGTTGAAACACCCTCACGTTCCATTCCTTCCAAATTTCCCAAGAGACGAGCATAATCCTAGAGGCCAGTGCCTTTCTCACTCTCTCATTATCTCCATGGCGAGATTCATCCACCAATGTTTACGTCTACATAGTTTGATCACGTTGTGGTAGATATGTCACGGTAACCGCCCCATGATAGGATATCAGTCCAAATCCTCACGTAGAATCAAAACTTGAAGAGAATATGTGCCACCAATTCTTAAACTTGGTTGCATAGGGGACAATTCCTGCAATTAGGCACAGATTTTACACTCTGGACGCGCCCAACCTACCAAATAACACCATTGTTATACATGCAAATGGGTCATTCGAATTGCATTCTATACACCGAGGCTGCGGAGCAGTGGCCATCATTGGTAAATTTCCATCTAATTGAGTAGAATACCAATGACAAGATGGATGGGGGATAACATTTCCTAGACGGTGACGAATTGTTATTTGTTTTCAAGGCTAAAGCCATTTTATATATCTAGTTAGCGTACCCGAAATTGATCATCTAGAGCCTTTTGATTGAATAGTTTTTATTTTAGTCCCTTCAGAAAGCTTCATGGCAATGTCCTTTGGCCTACATCCGTAGTGGCAAGGAAGTCCAACATCTTGCTTTTTCTCCATCTCCAATCATGACCATATTGGCCGCATCAAATAGATATCTATCTTTCTCATTGCAAGAGTTTCCTAAAGGCTGATCCAAGCTTTAGTTATATCCACCCATTCACACCAAGACCATCGTAGTTTCAAGTCGGTGGAAAACTTCTCTATCTAGAATATACGAAAACCACCAATCTTTGTTGGGTGACACACCATATTCCAACTAACTTTGCACTTTCCTCTGGTGACCTTGTCACAACTGGCCCAAAGATACACGCAAAAGATCAATGATCTGGTTTATGACTTATTTTAGAAATTCTAAGGAAGTAAGATGATAGATGGCTTGGGAGGTGAGAACCGAACGAACAAGCATCCTACGCCCGACCATGTTAACATTTTTCCAATTCATTGTATTGAATTTTCCGGTAATCTTATCTTGGAAATCAATTCTCCTAAGCCAAGTGATGCCAAGTGGGAGTCCCAAGTATCCCATAGGTAATGTTGTCCTTATTGCCAGGAAGGCTTGTAAAATTTCATCAAGATCTAGGTACTCACATCGGATTGGAGAAATGATACCGCCGAATCATCAACATAAAGCGAGGTCCTTGTGACCGGGGCTCTCCCTCATATAGCATGGAGATGACCTTGAGTGGTTGCTTTGCAAAGAATATGGATGATGGGATCAACGGCGAAGTCAAAAAGGAGGGGACATAGGGGGTCGCCTTGTCTAAGTCCCTGACCATGATGAATAGGCTCACATGAATAGGATCCATATTCAATCGCAAAATCTTGGAGGGAAGCCATTATGCTTTAACACATCCATTAGGTAGTCCCAGCAAACAGAGTCGAATGCCTTCTTGATGTCATGCTTGAACAATAAACGTGGAGTTTTGACAATATTCACATGTACGTGTTTCCATATTTTTTCGATATAAGGCGTTTTTATTAAAGTGTTCTAAGCATTACACCCGGCCTACGTGTTTCCATATGTCACCTCTTTAACAACTAGCTACTTCTATTGAAAGAATCTGGCGAAACTACATATATATGTTTCGTTTTATAGAGTAACATTAGGAAGTGAGCGATTTGGATTGCCCATCCAGTTTGCATAAATAAGTGAGCCAGACCCTAAAATTGTGTGAAAATGATTTTGATATGTTACAAAATCGTGAACATGTGATAAATAAAACATTTGTAATTTCCTGTATTTAATATCCTTTTACAGATCCTTTTCTAATCAGTGCATAATAGTTATACATATATTTTAGACAATTTTTCACCGTCCACTGAGGAATAGATAGCCTCTTGATATATGTGGGCATTATTAGGAGGAAAGATGTTGATCAGAACTAAGTTGAATGAGATTTTACTCATTACTTGTAAATTAACTTGGGTCGACGATAAAGCAACTTGACTGTGGCGAAATATCGTTGTATAAACTTTGAACATATTTTCTTAGGGCTACATTCCTGGACGAATGGATATAGCAGTAAAGAGACTTGCTTCTCACTCAGGACAAGGCTTCCTAGAGTTCAAAAATGAAGTGCAACTTATAGCCAAACTTCAGCACAGGAATTTGATCAGGCTCTTGGGGTGTTGCTCCGAAGGAGAGGAGAAAATATTGGTCTATGAATACATGCCAAACAAAAGCCTGGACTTCTTCATATTCGGTACATATACGCTTACATTTGCATTCGTAAGCTAGATAATGTTTATCACAACAATGTCTTATAATGGCTGAAAATATTGTTCATCAATATTTAAAATCCCTATAAAACTTCCTTGATAACTTAGATGTCCAACTTTTTGGGGTTTCTTAAGATGAATTTTCCCACATTTACTAACACCTAGTTTACGTGCAGATGAAAACATAAAAACTTCACTGGACTGGAACATACGTATTGTAATAATACAAGGAATAATAGAAGGACTTCTTTATCTACATAAGCACTCTCGGTTGTGTGTAATACATCGATCTTAAACCAAGCAACATTCTCTTGGACAACAGAATGAATCCTAAAATTTCAGATTTTGGGCTTGCAAAATCTTCAGCTTGAATAACACCGAAAAAAACAATACAGGAAGAGTAGTTGGTACCTAGTAAGTTTGACATATATCAATTTGTCCACTTATGAATTTTATTATTGCAAGTCAACCATACATTAATCGAACTTACATTATTGCATAATTTTTAGTGGCTACATGGCTCCTGAGTATGCTTCCGATGGCATCTTCTCTATAAAATCCGATGTATTCAGCTTTGGTGTTTTAACTCTTGAGATCCTTAGCGGGAAGAGCAATTCTGGTAGCTATCAGTGTGGATCTTTCTTCAATCTTCTTGGATATGTGAGTTTATTTATATCCATATAGAATTAATTTTATTATTATCTTATGTTATATACCTAAGTACTTGAAATGTTTAGTAGGCATGGCAGTTATGGAAAGAAGGAAGATGGATTGAACTGCTTGATGCATCACTGCTTCCTAGTTGTCATCCGTCGGAAATGATGAGATGCATTAACATTGCATTGTTGTGTGTACAAGAGCACGCAGTTGATCGTCCAACGACATTGGATGTGGTTGAAATGCTAAGCATCAAGTCAATGACGCTACGTGCACCTAAGCACCCAGCTTATTTCTATTTAAGGGAAGGCAGTGAAGTCCAATCTATTGGTATTCAATCATCTAGTGTTAATATGACCATATGATATCCACAAGTATATAGTGATACAGATTTAATGGGACATATTTGACCCAATTAAGTTTGTATTTTACAAGATGAGATCCAACGAATACTATTGGGCTATTGATAGCTGATTCATCACTCTTAGTAGATGTACTTGAAATATTTGTCTCGGGAGAATTCATTTGTAACCAATAGCAAAATTCCAGCACGCGTATATAAACTAGAAATCTATTATCTAATGCAAAAAGTAGAAATCTGTATATATAATGTCTATAGAATAATGTCAACTTCAACGGTGCCCCGCATTTCGGACATCGATTCTGTCTTCATCGGTCTGTTGTAGTGTCCCGACAGTTACGAGGCTCTTATCCTCGTTCCCCAATTGCGGGTGGTTGTGCACCCAACGACAGCCCATAAAACAATTGCACAAAAGAGACATATAATAAAATAAAATATAAATATGATTTACATATATATATATTAACAAAAGACAATTTTCAACAAAAGAAAAACATTTAGATATTCACCTTAATCTAATAGGGTGTGCTTGTGGTGGCAGTGAAGGTCGGCGCCCTAGTCCTTGATGACGATGAAGACCTGCATATGGCGTCCAAACTACTTCTTCCGGAGGTGGAGGCGACAGTGGCGCAGCAGGAGGGCCACCCGCAGTGCAGACTCCACACAGAAGGGGAAGCCTTCTCGCTACGCCCCACAAATCCCGCCACCCCTATCGAGGGGGGGGGAGGGGGCAAATCGCCAACTTGCCAAACCACTCACCTCTGATGATCCCGTCATTGTCACCCCCACCAATCTCGCAGCAAGGCCAAGGGTGGGCGACAATCTACAAGATCCCTACGATCGCCCCAAGTTTGCGTAGAAAACCAGCTGCGGGAGTATCCTAGGGAACACCGGCAGAGCAGGAGGGCACAAGTGGGATATCGCGCTCACAAACATGGTCACAAGAGAGGTTTCAAACCCTAGAGGCGGAGACCGCCATGGAATCACACAACCCTACGAGAGAGGGAAAACGGGTTTCCATCACAAGAATTAGAAGGATATGTGGTTGGGGGAATGGGTTCATGAGTATGATCAGGAGAGGTTCGGTCAGGCTTGGTTGATGACCTGGGCATGCCAAGGTCAGATGTACTTCTTACGTAACAATACTGATGGATGGAAGATTCCCAACCGTACAGTTGAGTAGCCCAACCATAAGTTACGATTAAAAATCACAAAACATATTTGCATTCTAGATAAAACGCATGATAGAAAATATTTAATGAGGACTTTGCCCCAGCTGGATGCAAATTACTACGTTTGGAAGGGTTGTGGTTTAAGATTTTTTTCTAATCTTCATCAGATCCTCTCCTAAATGAAAACAGTTAACAATTGCCAATCTTTTCATCTACAACCTAGACAGAATTAGGGTTTTTTCAATCCATGCTCAAGAACAACTCATCCACTTATATACATTAGTTATTTGTGTTTTGGCTGATATACAAGATTTGTTTAATATTATTTCTTGGTTATGGTATGCTTCGAATTTAATATGAACACCCGGAGAAAATTGTAGTCCACTACGTATAATATTAACATGGATTATCACAATAATTATGACCTAAATACCTATTGAAACAATCTGTAGCACCAGTATAAATAGTTCTCCAAGTGATCGATGGACGAAGTTAATTATACTTCCAACCACTCAAGAGAATTGTTCATGTTGTTTCGTTTAGCTAACACGTCACTGACCGTCCCAAAACGCACGGTAAGTGACATCACAATCATACTGAGTGGGTCTAGAGTATATCTCACTTATAGTGACAAATCTCAGTCTTAATTCATGAAACTCAACAAGTACTTTTTGAAGTATATGAAGAACAACTTTATAGCCACCCTGTTACGATGTGACAGTTGATGCCTCCAAAGTATTCTTCTGGCACAAGTGAATTACATAATCTCATGCATTATAACAATTCAGTTATAGGTCCATTCTAGTCGGCCGCCTAGCTGTCACTTATTGTGGGGTCATTTCTTATTGCATGGAGATCTTCTATAAGAGAGATTCGTAATTGTTCAATAAAAACCATTTGGATGAATAAGAAAGTCATGAATTTGTACTAAAAATTATTATAGGCATTATACTTTCATTTTTTATTCATTAAGATACCCAACCTTTGTAGGTCCGGTCATTATTATATCTCCAAAATCATATTAAAAGAAATAAAATCTCGTTTTACACCATGCATAACTTTTTGTTTCATTTGTTGTGATCACCATGTAAAATGTGATCCGGTTATGTTAGATATAAAGGGTAGTATTATAATTATATAGGCATAGTTAAAAGTAGATCGAATTAGAAAACAAATACCAAAATCAAATCAATTGTATGGTAAGAACAACTAATTTAATACACAACTCGGAATTACCTTTCAATATCTTGATAGTACATAATCCACTTCTGAAACAACAGAACTTTTTTATAACACGATTATGCTTTTTTGAATACTTGTATTACTATAGTATAAATGCCACATGACATGAGGAGACACTATCTTGGCATCGTAATAGACATGTCCATCTCATTCATACTGCATGGCTCAATGGTATTGGTTGATTCTTCATTTCCGATCCTTGCATTGAAATATGATGGCTTCTTAGGGTCAGGCATGATGCTAGTCTCACTACTAAGCATTGTAACGACGTCTGAAATTGTTGGTCGGTCACTTGCATTCTCTTGTGTACACAAAAATGCTATCTTAATGCATCTCATCATCTCCTTTGAGTCACTCTCGATAACCAATGATGCATACATGAGATCACTCCACCTGCCATCTTCCCATAATTGCCATGCCTATTTCAGTTTTGTCACATAACATAAGTTATATATCAAATGAAATATAAATAAATACACATTTATAACCACGTACTTGAAACTCACATATCCAAGGAGATTAATGAAATCGCCATTTTTTTGGTTACGTGAATTCCGTTTTCCACTAAGTATCTCAAAAATAACAACGCCAAAGCTGAAGACGTCGGATTTAACAGAGAAGACACCCTTCGATGCATACTCAGGGGCCATGTATCCGCTAAAAATGATAAAGCATAGATGTCAAAAAATACTTAGAAGGTTAAAGTACAATATGATTGTTCATAAATTTGTTCTATTTTTGTGAAACTTACAATGTACCAATCACTCTTTTTGTAGTGTCCCCATCGATGTTAGTTGAGCTGCATATTTTCGCAAGCCCAAAGTCTGAAATTTTTGGATTCATTTCGCCATCCAAGAGAATGTTGCTTGGTTTAAGATCTCGATGTATGACACGCAATCGGGAGTGCTTATGTAGGTAAAGAAGTCCATGAGCTATTCCCTTAATTATTGCTAACAGGCTGGACCAATCCAATAAAGCTCTTTTATTTTCATCTACACATCAGCTAGATATTATTTAGCAAAAAATAGAGAGAAATCTGGTAAAATGTTAAAGCTTAGTTATGTAGGGAATGAAACTATTATATCAGTCATCCTCATAAAGAAATAAGCAATATATAGTGCAAATATTTACCAAAGATGAAGAAATCCAAGCTTTTGTTCGGCAAGTATTCATAGACCAGTATTTTCTCCAAACCTTGGGAGCAACATCCCAAGAGCCTAACCAAATTTTTGTGTTGGAGTTTGGCTATGAACTGGACTTCATTTTTGAACTCCTTGAAGCCTTGTCCTGAATGTGAAGAAAGCCTTTTAACGGCAATCCCCAGTCCCTCTGGAAGTTGGCCCTAGAAAAAAGATACATTCAAGAGTTACGCTCCATAAGATAAACACTAGTCCTCCTCTCCCATTTGTTAATGATAAGAGAGGTTGCTAATAAAAATCGTGGGCACTCTGAATTTTTGATTTGTCAGTTTTTTGTTTAAAGGATGATATACCCAGGCCTCGTTGTTTTGTCAGATGGTGTCGACCTGCATTCCTTCTTTACGTTTGGTTATGGAATGTGCAGTTTTTCCATCCACCTAGCATATGATTTTTTTTAACAAACAGCACTTTATCACTTAAAAGATTTAAGCATATGATTATATGATTGGTGGTTTCTTCTCTAAGATTATGGCTGTGGTCAGTGATCTTCTTAATTTTTGTGGTCAGTGATCTTCTTAATTTTTGTGGTCAGTGATCTCCCATTTGTGGTCAGTGATCTTCTTAATTTTTCCTAAGCTTTTGCACTAATTTGGTCGATCGATGTTTTGGATGGCTGGGCTCCTCAATGACGTGTCACGATGTTATCACAAAAGGACAACTTGTATGAATTTGTTTCAGTTCATACAATCATATATTATGCTGCTAAATACTGCTACCTAATAAACAATTAAAATCTTATAAGTATATATAGACAATTAATTCACCTTGTAGACAGGACCAAAGCCACCTTGTCCAAGTTTGTTTTCTTCCGAAAAATTATTTGTGGCCTCCCGTAGCTGCTCAAATCCAAACATCGACAGCTCTGAGTCTTTCCATCGCCAAACATGGTGTTCCTCTCCCTCCAAATCCAGAGCACTCCTTGATGGTTGTAATGTCATCACTTTGCCTGAATCTGTATATGTATGATGAGCTGTGTAAATCCCTCTTTAATAATATATAGATAAACACCACATATATATACCTTTTGTTTGCTTCCTGAGGCGACGAGAGTAGATGATGAAGCAGAGAACAGCTGCTGCCGCTAGAGGAGCTACAACTATCGGAATCGCCCACAGCTTGCTTACATGCCCTGATATGAACATGCCGGCCGGCAGACCAATTAAGATAGTGTTTGTAGTGGGAAAAAAAGCTAGCTCTGCTCTGATATGATACGGCATGGCTAGCTCCTTACCCTTGTGTTTGGGCGCCGGAGGTGGTGCCGGCGGCAAAAGGCCCACCAGTATCTGTGGAGGTTGCTGGTAGTAGAACAGATACGACTCGTACCTAAAATAGCACCGTGTGATACCCATCTGTCCTCCAAGGTGTAGAAACATACTGGGATCGACCGAGTCGAGGAGAAGATGCAGGCACGACAAGCAGTCGCCGGCGGACAGGTCGGGCGTGCACTGCGCCATTGAGTACATCGTTGGGACGGCGCTGCTGCCAATGGAGTCCGTGACCGCCGTGGTGAACCTTATGGGCGCCATGCTCGACGCCCCTTCTGCGGTTCGCACTAGGAAGTCCTTGATGTGGCCGGCGATGCCGGGGCCGTCCCTTGCGTCAACGGTGAGGTTCCTGGTGTTCCACCTCTCATAGAGCGCGTCGTCATCGTTTCCTCCCGTCGAGTCGGATGGCCCGATGATGTGGTCGGAGTAGACGAGGGAGCAGTCGCCGTAGATGGAGGAGGCGGCCTTGTAACACGGCTCCTGCTCCGGTGGTGTTGCGCTCAGCACCCTCTCGAAGACGCTGGCGACGCAGTCACGGCAGGCGGAGTTGTTGAGGATGCTGGCGCGGCAGAGGGCGAGCGCGTAGACGGTATTGTTGGGGGCTTGGCCGAAGGTGACGGTGCCCATGTGTACCGGCGAAGAGGAGGTGTTTTCCGGGAGGATCGCAGCGACCACCTTAAGGTTGTCACAGAACAGATCGGCCGCCGCAGGGGACGGAGCTAGTAGCCGGAGGAGCAGGATGATGACGACACCCACCATCGTCGCCATGGCAGGTTGCGCTAACCCGACTAGCTACAACTAGTACTGCTTCTCCCTGATGATCCGCATCGGTCACTTGGTTTCAGTTGATTAATTGCCCGCAATGGCGCCGGTCTCTGTTGATTTCAGTAGTCAACAACTTGCATTGAAACTGTCAACCCAACAGTAACAATGATTAATTTGTTGAGGTATATACACTTTTAGTCCCACATCTTGCACCGCGCGTGCGTTTTAGTCCCACTTTTTGCAAAGTAAGAAACACTAGTCACACAACTTGCACCCTGAGAACATTTTAGTCCAATTTAATCGAATTATTACAAATTTGTCTAAATTCGTCCGTCTTTATAATTTTTTTCAAAATGACCCTATATAATTTGTCTAATTTACACTCTAGCACAAGTATTGGTTTGTGCGGTTACCTTCTGCTACTAAGGTACTGAGTTCGAATCTCTCTACTTTCTATTGTTTTAATATTTTATTTCTAAGTCGTAAGCCTTCTATAGTACGCATCAAGGGCATAAATTTAAAAGAAAAATATATAGAGGTCATTTTGAAAAAAATGCGACGATAAAGGTGGACGAGTTTAGTCAAACTTGTTAAAATTTGATCAAATTAGACTAAAATGCTCTCAGGGTGCAAGTTGTGGGACTAGTGTTTCTTACTTTGCAAGAAGTGGGACTAAAACGCACGCGCGGTACAAGATGTGGGACTAAGAGTGTATATACCTCTAATTTGTTTAACCATTCACTTAGCTTGGTCTTCAGCCGGGCCGGCCACAAACTAATAATGTCCTTGTCTCTAGCACAAGTACAGGGCTCCCGACAAGGTAACAGTCAGCGTCAACAACGACTTACTATAACAGCGCCGTGTTCTTAAAACTCCTGGTGAAATTATTTGCCATAGGCTGGGCGTGTTCTGAAAGATTGAAAATATTTGCTGTTGTTATCGATCGTATGCCCACAATCGATCTAGCATAACAGCGCCACCGGGATTTGTTAAAACTCGTCTGCTTCATGGTGCAATGACCATGGTCATGCTTTACATCTTCTCAATCACATTATCATTTTGGAGACCAAGCAGGCTACATGTGCTCTACTCTACAGTCTACACTACTCAGTATCTTATGCACACCTACCGTAACTCTCAAAGTCCAAGCGTAGACCGACATGTATATACACAGTATTTAATCTGGGTATAATGATATATGTATTCCCTTTTTTACTCATGTTATCCAGTATTCCATAGTAGTTCAATATTGCTTTAGTAGGTTATATACTTTTGCTAGTTTCATTTTGATAAATTGTTTCAATTTATTTGTAGAATGGTCACATCTTCTATGAAAAAAAGAAGATTTTGAAGTGATATATAGTGAAATGGACTTTGACACGCTATTGGGCGTAAAGTGGTATGGAAAAAGAACTTGCATCCTTGCATCCCTTCTCGCTACAAGACGTTTGACAGAGTAGAGCTGCCCCGTTTAAGGGCACGTCCCCTGGTCGCCAAGTCCTATTGACGACATCACTATAAGACCTATCGGCTCAACAATCGTCCGAATAGTACTGGTTTAGCCTACTACTCATGCTTAATCTAGAATCTATGGAATATATTTCATGTTTTATAATATATTTGATGCTATGATTTGTACTCAACTCGCTCCGTTTCAAAATATAAGATGTTTTAGTTTTGTGAATAAAATGTATCTAGACTTGTTTTAGTATGTAGATTCACTCCAAACATGAGTGAACCTACATATTAAAAGTAGTCTAGATACATACATATTATATTTTGAAACGGAGGTAGTACATGTTAGTGTGATTGTATATACCTCCAAAATGTAGAAACTGTGCACCTGATTTGATCCTGCTAGATTTAGAAGATTAATGCGTTGATGCTTATATCCCCTTGGTTAGCTTGCTGCTTTGTTAATGTTAAACTGTTTGAATACCTCTATATGATCTACATTCATACTAGGGTTTATTTTAACCTGATGAATCTTGTTAACTGCAGAAAAAACACTACGTGTTGGCTTTCAAGCCATGCATAAGCGGCTAACTATGAAAATGAGGCATGTGGTCACAAGAGTTGATAAACGAGATATTCATGTCAGTCCAGCAAGGGTTGCTGGTAATTATAGCAAAAACATAGGCCTTATCGATCGCCAAAGCGTGAAGATCATGTGCACAGACTTAAGAATGGAAGAGTTTAGTAAAAGAGTGCAGTAACATGAGGGAAGAGTTCTTAAGCAAGTTGTTCCACATACATGATACATGTCCAACAATGAAGATACAATGAAGACAGTCAAACAGAGAGCCATGTGCATAATTGTAAAAGCCTTGATTTCGGCCTCATCCAGGTACACTTCCTTGACTACATGGCTGATGCATCCCTAATAGATATGATAAGAAGCAATGACTAATGTTTCTGTTATATTAAACTAGCACAGTGGCCCTCGCATTGCGAGGGCATTGTCTTTGTGTGTGCTTGAGAAATTAGTTAATAGTTTCTTTGATATTTGCAGGATATCAGTAGAAAAATATGGATATACAACTACATAACATGAGTGGAAGTATTTGGTATGCCCTTAATGGTTGGATGCAACACCATAGGGCTTGAGTGTGCTTCCCGTTTGGAATCATCACATTGGTGGGCCATTGTCTTGTCCTGACGTTGTCAAAGGAGGGTTTTAAGTTTGAAGATCATTAATTCATGCTCATGCTCTCTAGGAATAGAGAGTTGGTTGTCACTCTTTTCATTTTTAATTATTTGGCGATATTACATCATTAATTTATTTTTGGTTGATCTCATGTATAATAAATATAGTTTTTCACTGATATATATATGGGGTGAACATATTCTCCAATGTATAATTGGACATGTAATACACACAACATTTTAGGTAGGCCAACTAAATAATGAGATTTTGCATTTAATCCGGTTGTATGGAATATACATGAATTTTGCAAGGTCTATTGAAATACAAAAAAAATTAGAACATACAGATGTCAAGATAAAACAACAATTATTGAGTATGATGATGATGTTTTAATTTTAATAAAGTGGACTTGTTTTGATATCTTCCATAATTCCATAATGTACACTCTTTATATTTCCCCTAAATATTCTTAATCTTCTTTGAGACAAACACTGTTATAGCTTCAGTTTTTATCTCTTTCGGGATACCCCGGTGGATATGGGACCAATAAACAAATTCTAACAACCATAATAACAGATCAACTTCCACCTTCTGAGAGCCATAGTTTACTCCGTCGGCTCTCCTCGAATCTCGATTGTCTGCTGCCTCAGTGTCTTTGACCTTTGCTTTCTCCAATAACCACGCAACATGTGTCCACATGAAAGATACAACTAATATACCAATGTGCAAACAAATGCAATCCACGGGATGTTTGCTACAAAACAACTTTATAATTTTGGTCTGAATGGAATGTACTCACTCCGAATCAAAAATAAGTGTCATGCTTTTAGTTCAAATTTGAATTAAATCCATGACACTTATTTTGGAACGGCCGGGAGAGTATGCTTCAGTTATTGAAAGCAAAATTTTCAAAGTTTTGTGCAAAATAACTTGTTTCAAGGGTATGAATATTCAAGTAAGAGCGAATATACATAGGTATATTTGTACAAATTTAGACATAACCAAATAGTGTAAATTCTCATGTGTATTCAACCTTTATCACTAATCTTGCGTCCACAAGTGTTTAGAGCTATATAAACACGTAACTTTGAAATAATATATTTCTTGTGGTACTTCAAGTGTCTTCTGCGAGGCATGGAAATATATATACATGTAGCAGCCAAATGAAGCTTTTGAATCCTAAGCTCGAGCCACCTAGTGAAAATGATACCTACAATGAATCTCTATTCACTTAATAAGATATACATGCACATAAAATGAGTAGACAATATACCTCAATATAACAAATTAGTTCATACTTCATTAGCTTCTCGGCATGTTGTATTTACTTCTAGGTCACATTGTGACTACCTACCACAGTTTCTTTCCATAGCTAGACTTGTAAAAATTGATGTGCATACGCGCACTGACTGACCATAAGCGGGACCATACAGGGCCTTGGCCCAGTCTTTGCACCCTACATTTGTGTTATAGGCCATCAGTTCCTGCTTGGTTTAAGAATCATGTAAACTACCGGCCATATCTTACTTTTGGCTGACATCCCGGCACTGCATATGCGCACTATATGATGTACAACATCGTATAATGTAATAATGGCATGGCATTTTAAGAATGGCATTGATGAGCTTACACTAATATTGAAGTTTTACTATATAAATGTATATGGAGAACTTTATGTGTATTATAATAGGAAGAGATACACGACTACATTGCGTAAAACTGAAAATATGGGCACCAAGTATATAAGTACAATTACACAATTCTAATTAAAACTAAGTGTAAGTTGTACTGTTTTGTAGGATCTCGCCCCATCGATGCAAGATTTCCCATTTTTCTCAACTTAAGCGCCACCGTTGTGCTTGCCCTCAGTACCTTAGCACACCAACGGAGGAATGTCTGTAACCTTGAATCTTCTACTAAGGGCAGGTTCAATGTTGAGCGCTTGTGTAGACACTTGGGTGGAAGAAAAAACGAAACTAATCCTGGTGTCCAATGCAAGAGTGAAGAGCTCCAACAGAAGCATCTAAATTCTAGGCGCTTGTTTCTCCAACTGTTTGGTCTGAATTTTGTGTTCTAATGAAGCCTTTGGCACATTTATTTGCGTCGACTCCTATTATTAAGCGAACACAACTACCAATAGACCTGAAAGATAATCCCAGCGCCCGCCCATAAGAGCATAAGAGTCTCCATTGTACATGCCACAACCCTAACGCACCAGACCAGGTCATCGAGCCGGTCAGAAAATCTAGAGGAGGACAAAAAGTGAATATAGACCAACAGTTTTTTCAAGGAACCAAATTTTACAGATTAATGGTGAAATTTCAACTGTAATTGTGCGGTAAGAAATTACTACTTCCCTGGCATGTTAGGCTGCAGCATACTCCCGGCCGTGACATACCCTTATCCATGCGAATTTCTGGATGCTCACCTGACACACGATCATTGCATGTTCCCAGATTGATTCCTCTAGACCATCTTGGAAGCCATCCATGCTATGGAACGGCACAAAGCCTGACGGCTTCTGTAGGGCATGGAGGCAGCTGCCGAAGGTCCTGGATTTTGGCCGAGACCTCAGATAATTAAGAATGGCCTCGGGTCACGGCCGGCCTCCGCAGATCGATCTCCGACCATGGCAGTAATCGAGTAGTCGCTCTAATTTCTCTGACGGCGCTAAAGAGGAGGCAAAAGGTCATGGACTGGATTCGGTCAGGCGGCGAGATGAGAGGATACAAACATGTTTTCTGGAGGGGGACGACGATACGAACAGAATTAGATGATGCAGTAAGCACATGTATAAATACTTTCCGTGTCCATCTTTTATGGTCCCTTTTGGCACCTACGTGACAACTTGTACATAATGATAGTTTACGTAACTTTTTTAAGCTTTTAATCTTAGCCTTACAAAATAAGATCAATGAATCACATAATTTCAGTACATGTGGATTAACGTGGTGCTTCTGTTGGACATTCTTATATTGCTTTTAGTATATAATAGATTGGTGACGACTCATTATAATCTGTCAACGATTGTGTTTTGAAAGCATAGGAAGACATAAAATTGTCCTTTATTCAGGTTCATTATGGTTGATTTGCTCGAAACTTTCCTTTTTTCCTTTCTTTGAAAGTTCAAAAAATTACAATGTATGTTGCATAAGACAAGTACACACTGCTCGTGTAATTAAAATTTATGTTTTTAATATATCTATGTATCTGTGCACAAAGATTTGATGTCATGTAATTTTCTTGATTCTATGATTTGTTATTCAAGTTTAAAATTTGCACCCTTTTTTTTTGCATTTCCAGTCAATATGTGCACCATAATTACCTGATGTCATACATTTTTTCAGGGTCTCGGCGTCTAGCTCCTACGTATTTTCTCTTTTACCATGTCTCAAAATTCTGTCCTTGCCAATTGTCTAGTTCCTGTGAAACCTGTTACTTGTTTCGCTATTCACGCTAAATATTATTTTTAAAAGCCTGGTGTATATGTTATGATTAATCTTTTCTTATTCACCAAAGTATTTGTCTTTTTATTGCTTATAACTTTGGAGGTCGCGAGCTAATTGTCTCTACTATAATTTTGTTAAGTTTGCTTTCAACAAGGACGCCACAGGAACATGCGGCATGTCAGGTATTAGCCACTCAAAGATGGCGATTCTAGTTATATTTTGCTAACAATAGTGGTCCCACAAAAATATGAGGATGCTTTTTTTGTTATATTATTATTTAGAACTTCATTTTGATGAGCTGAAACATCTGAAAAGTGATATTTTGGTCTTCACGTGATGTTTTGTATTACTTTCGAATTTGAACAATTATGTTTCAAATGACAACCTATCTATTTATGAATTTTTGTAGGAATAAAATGTATGCATTTGTACATACCCCATCCCAAGTTGTATTTAAATGGCAAATACATGTATTTATTTATGTCAGTGTTTAAGAGAAGACAGTGGCATACAGAATGCGGTTGTCTCGCCACCATTTACGTTTGCCAAAACAATTAGTATTAAATACTGAAAAAACAAGTGTTAATCCACCAATGACAACTTGGCATAAAATCTACACGTCAAAGGTGAATTTTTAATGACAGACTACCCAGAACTAGACCAGTAGCGGTAACATGTAAATGATTATTTCTCTAAAGAAAGTACGTCATAAGAGTACTACAAATGACGGTCACACATTTCAAATAAGAATACAGATGGACTAAACAACCGTGTGTCTAGTGATATGAAACATTGAAACTAATACTCGCCGTTTGTGATCGTTAAACATGTCGACGTTTTAGCACGAAAATGCGTTTGCGAATGCCAGGATATTCTCAATCGATCAAAGATGCTAAATCGTTTGCGAAAGAAACAAGCTTTGCACATGGTCCGGGAAACCGTGTGCGTAGTAGAAGGTCATCACACACCCTCGGGTAGCGACGGTTCGATTCACCGTGTGTGAAGGGCCAATTTTACCATGTGCAAAGGCCTGATCTGTACTAGTAATAGATCGCTCCATGGTTCCATTTCAATAGCAATTTTTCCATCACCTCCCATGCATCTTACTAGTGAACTTAGAAAAGTAAAACCTAAAAAATCCATGCCTAGTTTCGTGCTTGACGTCTTAGTAGAGAAACTAAGAATGTATATACGCTTCATGAAATGAAAGAGCATTGTGAGAGCATATAAAATAATAAAGTCGTACGTGTAATTCACGGTATATTTTTGTATGTTTGGTGTAATCACCTTTTCAACTTATTACTGAACCTATGGTAGCTTTTTGACCACGATAAAGCTAAATAATATATCAACAGTTAAAAAAATTCTCGAGAACTTTCTCTATATTTCCATATCTATGTTATTAAGATATTTGTTAGAAAATTTGATTTAGATGCACAAATATTTAAGGATATTACATATAAATTCATACATGTGCACATAAAAAAATAAACATATACACGTATAATTCATGCAATTGTCAAAAAATGTTCATGAGGCATGCGAGTTTCTCACTGTCCTCATTAAAGAATATTCAGTTACAAACTTACAATGTGTTTTTAAGGGGCAAAGTCTCAATAAAGGAGAATAACATTTTTAAAACATTAGATCTAAATATAGCCCAGCGTACAACTATATTACAAACGACAACGTAATTATTATTTAGCAATATTGTTACATAGTTAAATATGCAATGAACTTGTTAAACTCTAATTTGTTAAAAATAAGTTATAAGATGTACAAAATTTTAGTATAAATAATTTTTGTTTTTACTTAATTTGGTCAAAAGCTGGAATCCCTAGCTTCTAGCAATCCAACCACGGATAATATTATCAAAATTGAGTTTCTCTCAGAATAAGGCTGCAATGATCGACTATCTTTCTAGACTCAATGCATACTAGGAGTTTTTATTTTCAGAGTTGTACACAGTTCGTGTTATTTTATTACATGATTTTGGCAGCTATAAATTTGAATAATTTGAGTGTCTTTTGGTTTTACTTAATTTGGTGTCTCCAAATAGAGCAATGTAAGAAATTGGAAGTTTTTTTTGTGAAAAAATTGGAAGATTTGATAGAAAGTTTTACAAGTGGCTAAAAAATCCATATAAACAATACCAAAATGTAATCATTGCCAGTAAGTTTGACTAACTTAAAAGTTACTACATGCAAAAAAAATTAATATACATGGTTAATTAGTACTTGACCACGTCAGAGATGTGTTCTGCTTAGTAGATAAACTTTCCAACCATTCAACCTAGTTCATCATCTTGCCTAAGTGATACACCACACAACCCCAAGCCGAGCTAATGATCCTGATGTGGCACTGCTAAAGGCGAATGTGCACGGTTCGTTTGGGATAAGGGATTGTTAAAATGACCGTGCACCCGCCAGCAACGACATCAACCACCGCTCTAGATAACATAAGAGTTGCGAGAAATGTTCTCCAAAAGTAATGCCTTGAGGAAGGGAGTGACATGTAACCACCGCCAACGCTAGATTCAGTCATAAAGGACAGTCCTACTTTTCACCTTGGAGGACAGTTTCGAGAAAACGCCAAATTAAGCATATCTCTCTTGATGCGGTCGTCGAGGCGTATTATCCCATCCCCCACCCCTCGTCTCTCGCTGAAACTGTGCACATGGTCCAACACAATGTGCCATGTAAGTGAATTTCAAAAACAAAATGTCTAAGTGTACTACTTCTTTAAACCCTAAATGCCCTGACGGTTTACAAGTTGATGTACGACTGAACCTCTTTAGACCTTCATGGCTGGAGGAATATGAGCGATTTTGTGCAAGAATAGAACGTTGGTAATATCACAACCATGGCCAAATCCATAACACTACTCTCATGCGTCGCAAAATTGTAGTCCACATGATGTCACTGCAACCAATCATATTACCATGACAATGTTTTTCCATATGTTCTTGCGATCTAGCACCACCTTATCCAATAGAAGGACAGGAACTTCCCCAACATCTAGTTTGATACATATATATGGATGGATCTCATGAATTATAAAAGGAAAACGTTTGAATACATGTACGAAGTACGTAGAAAGTTAATTGAACTGAGTGGATCTCATTGTTATGTCTCCATATATAGCAGCCACATCACACATAAAAGTCACTAATCAACAATGGTAATTAACATGTACTTGCCACCAGATTTATAAGAATTTTTATTGACTTACTTAGCACCATGATCCTTCATATATATGTATCTGGACTGAGTAGATCAATACAAAAAACACTCACATGTTGAAGGCAACGGCCATATCTTCACATTAGACCTTCGCCGGGTGCATTCATGGTGCTCGAAAAAGTCGTTGCACATGACACCATGTCCTTGCTACATCCTTCCATCCATCCTTTGGCGGTCACACTTGGTGCCATCGTTTGGCAACACGAAATGGTAGACATCTTCCCAAACCCTCCACTATAGAGGACCGCTGGTGTCGATGCTTAAATTATTTGAACACCCTATGCTCCGAGGCGCATTTTATCTTCCTTTCTCACGCTCCGTATATGCCGACCATGTCTTGAAGCCCATCGTCCAAGACATGGAGCACTGGCCACGACAGCGAATGAGGAGTTATCAGGCATGAGCAAGATGGGCTAAATTCGTACATCTCGGATTTTTTTAGTCTCAAACAAAGAGAGAAGCACAATTTGCATCATCAAACAAAATTTGACTGAATCAATTTTTTTTAACATCCTGGCTAATCTTGACCAAAGTTTGAATCTCTAACAAAATTCTTCAAAATTCAGAATATTTCGTCCGAGAAATCTTTTTAACTGACCTGGCTGAAATGGGTGAAGTTTGGCTGAAACTCATATTTTTTTGGGCGAAATCCAAATCCCTGTGTATGAAAATACCTGACCGTCCATGGGTTGGACTTACGACCCAGCTTCTCGCTGGGACGCCGTTTGCGTGTTGTCATAAGTCACGAGGAGATCATCCAGGTTCATGGAAGTATGAAGCATGAGCGAACGATGTAAGCATGGTCGCACGCTAGATGCATATATGTGTAGCCCGTAATTAATGTGCGCTATGAGATAAAGTTGTAGTACATACACATCGAAAAATATCGGATGATCTGCGCGATTATTGGTACACGGATCGATCTCACTCGATGTTTGGAGCAACGGCTTACATACGTACGTCGTCCCGACCACGCGCGTGCTGATATGGGTGACGCGGTCGCGCTGGCGTTTTTGAACCTGCTGCGCGCTCGCTCCGCTGGCTCGCCGGCGCCCCGCGCCGCCGGCTGGTAGGGGGTCCCGCCCGCGCCGACCGCTGGGCGTCCCCGCCCTCGTCGCTGTGCCCCGCAGGGGCGGCCGGCCGCGTCTGCCCTTCCGCGAAGGTACGCCGCTCCCTCTCTGGCGGAAGCCGCCTTTCTGTCTGTGCAGGCTTCGTTGCGGGGAAGACGACGGCGGGCGGCGGATCCCCTCTGCCTGCCTCCTTCCGCCTCGGCGGCGAGCCGCCGGCCGGCATGCCCCCTCCCGTGGTGGTCTCCGCCGTCTCCTTCCCCCCCACCCCCCTGCGCTGGCTGGCCTCGGCTTCCTCGCGGCTCGCCGGCGCTCGGCGAGGCTGGTTCCCTGCCGCCGTCGTTCTCCGGCCGGCGGACGGCCGGCTCGTCCTCCTCTCCGCGTCCGGGGTCGTGCTGGATGCTCGGGAGCGTCGCCCCGGGGAATTCGTCCGGCAAGCTGGCTCCTTGTCCTTCCCTGCGCACGCCGTCAAGGTCGGGGCTCGGTGCCTCCCGGCGGCGGCGCCCACCTCTTCCCGCTCCTCCTCGCGACCCGTCTCGAGGCCGCCGAGACCGCTGTCGCCGGCGCGCGTCGCGGCTCTGGCGGACCTCCATGGCCTCGCGTGGGGCGACGTGGAGGAGGAGGAGCCGGCCGATGAGGGCCTCCCGCCGGAAGCGGAACCGGAGCTGCTCTCCGCGGCGTGGCCTCCGGGCGGCGACGGTGGCGTCTCCGAGGAGGAGCAAGGGGTCCCGACGGCTCGCGCCGCCTCACACCTCCTCCGCCCCTGCCTGGCGGACTTCCTGCCGCACGCGCGGGTTGCCTCTGGGCGACCTCCCCTCAACAGGGGTGGGGTGGGGTGGGTCGGGGCGGTGGGCGGGTCGCTGGGCCTGGAGTTCGGGCGGGTCTGGATGTTGGGGCCGCTGTCTCTGGAGGCCCCCTGGGTAGCCTGCTGGGCCCGCGGCCCTCTCGGCCCACGAGGCCGCGGGGCGTGTTGGACCCCTGGCCTAACCTAACTGCTCCCCTTTCCCGTCCCGCTCCCGCTCCCGCCGCCACCTCCTCGCTCCAGCCCGCGACTTCGCCCCATCGCCGCCCGGCCCCTCGCCCGCTCCTACCTGTCGGCCGCCATGGCCAACGGGCCTAGAAGCCCGCCTGCATCGGGGTCCCCGCCACGGCTCCCGTCGTGCCCTCTCTCCCCTGCGCTCCCAGCGTCGGGCCTCCCCTCCGGTGCGCAGACGCCCCTCCCCACGCCGGTCGTCGCCTGCCCGTGGGGCCTCCTCCCCTGCTGGGCTCCGCCATCCTCCTTGCTGGCAGGCGGGTACTACCGCCACCACAGGTGGAGTCGCCCCCTCCCGCGACCTGCAGGACCGGCGCCCGTCCCCTCCCGGGCCCGTCGGCATCGAGGACCTCCCGCCCCCAACAGCCTGATCTGGCGAGGAGCTCTGCGGGATCGGCGCTCTGATCGGCAGCGGCTGCCTGTCAAGGCGAGGGAGTCGGTGGCAGCTCCGTCTGAGGCGAGTCCCTGGTCAGCAGCCCCGGGGCACTTCGGGCTTCCACGAGGGGGTGATTGCCGAGTCGTCGGCTCCCCAGCAGAAGAAAAGAAAGTCCAAGAAGAAGAAGGTGGTGTCGGTGCGGTGGTGGGCGGCAGCGGTGGCATTCTGCCGGGGTCTGGGCCCCACCACAGGCTCCTCCCGGCCTGCCCTGGTCTTCTCCCCGCGTCAGCCATCCCGCTCCGCCGGGAGGCCTTGGAGTAATATGGCCATGGGGTTGATGGCGGCTTCTACGTCATCGACATGGGCGGCGTGCAGATGACCGTTCCGGAGACCCTGGCCATGGTTTCCATCCTCCCTGATCAGGACCTCCCCCCGGCGCTGGTGGTCACGGAGGACTGATCCGGGGAGCTCCGCTGTCTGCTGCCACGAGTGGCGGTCCACAGTCTCCACGTCCGAGTTCGCGGTCCACTTTCCCTCGGTGGCGATCCTCGCATGTGTGCCTGTGGTTCGTCCTTCACCCTGCCTCTCCACCGGTGCGGGTCTCCATCCAACCATCTTCGGCCGCGCAGGAGACCGTGGCTACTCTCTCGGAGGTTTGGGTGCGGATCTCGGGGATCCCCCATGAGGCTCGGCGTCCTGAGGTGGTGGCCCTGTTGTCCCAGGCCGTGGGCAAGCTCACGGAGATGGACATGAGCTCCCTGCCGGGCCACGGCCCCATTCGCCTCCGTCTGCTCTGTCCGGCGATCTCCGTGTTCCCGGTCTCCCTCCCCCGCGTCTTCTTTGACCGGGTGGGCAGAGACCTCTGGTGGAGCTGGGCGAGGAGATGCCGCCCATGAGGCTCTCTCCCCCTCGGCCCGAACCCGACGGCGGAGCCGGGGTGGGGATCCGAGACTCGATTCTGGTCGACCCGAGTCGCCTGACCGCTGACGCCTCGCCACCGGCCCCCCCACGGCCTCAGGATGGAGGTACCGGGGGCCCCATGGCCCTGCTTCGCGCGGACGCTATCCAGGATGTGCCCCATGCCTGGTCTCTCCCGATCGGTGAGTGCTCTGCCTGGCCCCGGTCGATGTCCCCCGCTGCTTCCGATCCGATCCGACGTTCTCCATCGACCTCCCCATCACCCAGTACGGCTCCAACCTGGACGCGGACTTGGCCCTGATCTCCGGCGCCCCCCCGTCTACGCTCATGTCCTCTGATGGGGAGACCTCGGGGAGTGTGGGGCTGGTGGTTTGCTCCCCCCAGTCGCCCCGTTCCCCTGGGGTGGTCTGCTACTCCCTCGCCCCGGATACTCCGGACCCCTCTTCGGCTGCCGCCGGAGAGGTGCCTCCTCCCTCCCCTGAGGTGGCCCTCACGCTCCGTCGACACAAGACTCCCAGGCCTCCCCCGCCTCCGCCGTCCCGCCACAGTGTCCGCCTGGCTGGGGCAAGGGTGGGCCTCTCTGGGCCGGAGCCGACAGTGGCCGAGCGGGCTGCTATTCGTGTCGCGGCTAGGGATGAGTTCTCAGGTACTTCCCTGCCCCCCCTGTTCGTCTTTCTGACCCTGACCCATCTGGTTTTCCTGGCTCGTCGTTCTGTGTCTTGTCTGAGGTTTCGCTGGCCCACCTGGGTGAGGTGGCTGATGATTGTGGCATCGTGTTCCGTGGTGAGAAGGGCCCCCGGGTTGAGCAGCTGGCCGCCATTAAGGCGGGAGAATGCGCAGTGCGATCGCGGCTGCTCGAGCGCGTGATGCTCGGGAGCGTGAACGCGCCCAGATCCTGGCCGTGGCTAGGTCCTCTGGACCTGGTCCCAGCACGGATCCCCCCCCTGCGCCTGATGGGAGGAGGTCGCCGAGTCTACCCGAGGGTAGACCTCGGTGAACCTCCCAAGGCTGCCTGCCCGATCCCTACTTTGTCGTGCCACTGTCGGTCCCCTCGGGGACCACAGGCTTGAGGTTCCCTATGGATCTCACCGGCCCTTCGGTGTTCATTTGGAACATCCATGGGTTGAACACGAGGGTCGCCGCCAGATCAAAGAGTATCTTCGCTTGGCGCGGATATTGTCGGCCTTGAAAGCGATCCGCCAGGACTTCTCTATTGCTGAACTCGAGGGCCTCTCTCGCCACAAGTTCTGCTGGTCCTGGCTTCCGGCTAGTGGGCACTCTGGGGGCATCCTCCTTGGGGTCAAGGAGGACACCTTTGAGGTGGATGATATGGACCGCGGGGACTTCTTTGTGAGCATGTCCCTCACCCATAGACAATCTCGTTTCAAATGGGAGATGATCATTGTCTATGGCCCCGCGGACCATCGGAGGTCCACCGAATTCCTGCTCGAGCTGAAGCTGAAAGTGGAACGGGCTGAGATCCCGGTGGTTGTTGCCGGTGATTTCAACCTGATCCGCACGGTGGAGGACAAGAGCTCGGCGAACGTGGACCTCCCTAGGATGCGTATGTTCAATGACTGCATTGCGGATCTTGCGCTGCGCGAGATTGCGCGGGTGGGAGCTAGATATACGTGGACCAATAAACAGCTTGCCCCGATTCGCAGCGTCCTTGATCGCGCCTTTGTCTCGGTTGACTGGGAAGTGATGTTCCCTCTTTGTTCTCTTCGGGCTGTGACTAGGATCGGCTCCGACCATACCCCCCTCCTTCTGTCCTCGGGAGGGGGCCGTCCGCCTAGACTGAACCGCTTCCACTTTGAATCCTTCTGGCTCCAGAAGCAAGGATTCGTGGAGGCAGTTCGGGCCAGGTGGCTGCTGGCGGCCGCTTCTCCCCCCCGGGCACACTCTGCGGTGGATATCTGGCATCATTGCACTAAGATATCCCGCCAGTTCATGCGCGGGTGGGGGGCCAACCTGGGGGCTGAGCTCAGATCACAGAAGGAGTCCATCTTGCGGGAGATCCAGGCTTTGGACCAGGAGGCTGATCTTGAGGGCTGTCGTGAAGCTTGGTCCCATAGGTATGCCCTGGAGACCTCCATTATGGAAATCTACAGGGGCGAGGAGGCGTTCTGGCGTCAGCGGAGTCGCCAGAACTGGACTGTTCAGGGGGAGTCGAACACGGCCTACTTCCATGCCATCGCCAATGGGCGGAGGAGGAAGTGCTCGATCCCTTGCCTCTGGGAGGGAGGGGCGCTGTTGGAGTCTCCACAGGCACTTTCCTCCCATATTTATAGCTTCTACAAGTCCCTCTTCTCGGTGGCGCCCTCATCGGGCATCTCGCTTGCCCCGGCCTTCTGGACAGGGGGAGCGCTGGTTACCCCGTCTGAGAACGCGGTCCTCACACGGCCGTTTCTCGCGGACGAGGTGGCGGCGGCCCTGAAATCTATGAAGGCAGTGGCGCTGGCCCCGATGGCTGCCGGTGAGCTTTTGCAAAGCGTTAGGATCAACTCAACCGGTGATCTTGCGGATGTTCGAATTCTATCTTTGGGACTCGTGATGGCGCGTCTGAACTTTGGTGTGATTTCTTTGATCCCCAAGGTTGTGGGGCCACAGACATCCGCCAATTCCGTCCCATCCACGTGATCAATGTCATTCAGCGCCTCTTTGCGAAGTATGTGCTATCCGGTTGGCGCGGTCTTAGAGACTCACGCACCCCTCCGATTCGCGTTCTTGAAGGCGCCTCATTCATGATGATGTCCTTGCCCTCCATGAGATTATTCATGAGGTCAAGGTACACCATCGAAAGGGTGTTCCTCAAGCTGGACTTCGAAAGCCTATGATCGGTGGACTGGGCTTTCTGCGACTTGTCCTAGAGCGGAGGGGTTCGATGATCGCATGATTTCTTTGGATTATGCAGTTTGTGACGAGTGGTAGGGCGATCAATATCAATGGGGAGATTGGACCCTACTTTACCCCCTCCTGTGGGGTGAGGCAAGGGGATCCGATCTCCCCCCTCCTCTTTAACTCCGCGGTGGATGCCCTTGCAGAGATTTTGGATAGAGCCAAAGTCGCTGGACACATTAATGGTGTGGTAGGGCATCTGATCCGGGAGGGGTATTTCTCATCTGCGATGCGCGGATGATACCATGATCATGGTGCAGGGCTCGGACCTAGACATCAGGAATTTGAAATTCTTGCTGCTCTGCTTCGAGACCATGTCAGGGCTCAAGATCAACTTCGACAAAAGTGAGGTTATGGTCCTAGGGTTTGATGACGTCGACCGGCAGCGTATAGCCGACAATCTCAACTGCTCCCTGGCGGAATTCCCCATTTCCTACCTGGGGTTCCCCATGCGAGAGTCTCGGGTGTTGATCAAGGATCTTGCTCCCCTGGTCACGCGTGTGCGCTCGAGGGCCGAGCCTTGGCGAGCGCGGCTCACATCGAAGGGGAGAAAAACGGTCCTGATCAACTCCTGTCTCTCGAGCCTTCCCATGTATCAGATGGGTGCATCGCCTCTGAGGGAATCCATGCCGACTTTGCTAAAGAATTGTCGCGATTCTTCTGGGCGGCTAGGGACGGACATCAAAAATACCATATGGTGAAGTGGGCGGACGTTTGCGCCCCCAAATGCTTTGGGGGCATAGGTATCCCTGGACTCCGCTCAACGTGGCCCCGATGCTGAAGTGGGTGTGGCGCGTGCGAGACGGCGGGGGCTTTGGCTGCAACTTATCAAGGCCAAATACCTCCGCGGCCCCTATTGGCCTGCGACGGCGGGAGGGGTCGATTCGGAGATCTATTCAGGACATTAAGCACTACATTGGCCGTGGCATCTCCTTCGTAGCTGGGGATGGCCAGGGGATCCGCTTTTGGCTTGACCCCTGGCTGTTCCCGGTCCCGTTGGGGATCCGGTTCCCCGCTCTCTTTGCCATATCGGCCTCTCCATCATCGCTGGTCGCGGAGAATTTTCGGGATGGGTTATGGAATCCCCTGTTTCGCCGCACCTTCAACGAGGTGGAGGCTGCCGAACTCCAATCCTTGATGGGGGCCTTGCCTATGGCCCTCTCCCAGGGGAGGGATGTGGCCGCCTGGCTGCTCCTCCCCTCGGGTGAGTTCTCGGTGAGTTCGGCCTATAAGGCCCTTTTCCAGGGCCCGGCTAGGACGTGGTCGGGCCCCCTTTGGGAGGCGCCACTGCCCCTTAGTATCCGCATCTTCGTTTGGCAGCTCCTCAGGGATAGGTTACCGTCGGGGGTGGAAGTCTCCAAGCGTAACGGTCCCGGTGACGGCCGGTGCCCCCTATGTGGGACTCGGTCGTGCTCCCATATCATGTTCTCTTGCTTGGTGGCACGGTTCTTATGGAACTTTGTTCAGAGGCGCTAGGTCCGACTTGGCGAGCACGAGGCGGGGGAGTTCCTGCAGGCCCGTGCAATCGGACGGAGGAGGACGCC
Source organism: Avena longiglumis (assembly GCA_030063025.1). NCBI lineage: Eukaryota > Viridiplantae > Streptophyta > Magnoliopsida > Poales > Poaceae > Avena > Avena longiglumis. The sequence continues at coordinate 36,438,877 of CP125979.1, forward strand.
GCCTTTTCTGGCTCCTCTTCGCAGCCCTATCCTGGACGTTGTGGAATGTGCGCAACAAGATGGTGATCGAACGGATTTTCCCCACCCGGGCGTCTGACTCAGTTTTTTCTTTGCTTGCCTTCCTCCAGCAGTGGTCCCCCTTGGTGCGCTCGCGTGATCGCTCCGCGTTCGAGTCTTCGCTCCGGGCGCTGCGTGCTGCGGCCCTCCCTTTCGCGGCACCGTCGTCGACTCCCCCCGCGGCCTCCCTGTCGACCTGATGGACACCGTCTCCCCTGGTTTCCCTCCTTTTTTGGTTTCTTCTTTGGGCTTTGATGTGCTGTGGCCCCAGCGTTGGTGCGACCTTTTTTCGCTTCTTTGGCCTCGGCCGTGTTGGTTGTGTGTCGGTCCCTTATTGTACTTGGATTGTGCTTTATTTATAAAGCGGGGCGCGAGCCTGATTCGAGAGATTATTGGTATACACATGGATGACGTGGTAATCTCCTCACATGGGGCATGATAGTTGTTAGTTTCTTTGATATCTGTTTTGGTAAAGTATGGATATTTATTCAATATTTAGGCCGCACTTTTAGTGGCGCAGCGGGTAAAAGATGCATGCATGCGGGAGGGTTAGTGAAGTATTTGATTTAGGTTTTGAATTTTTACCAGGCCTGAACAGAATGGCCGAGACTTGGCCATTTTAGAAAACTTTAGTAGAACCAAAAGTCAAACTTTGAAACAAAATTTGACCAAAATTTGAATTTTCGGACAAAACTCGACAAGTTCCAACTGTTTTACATAATTCAACAAAAGTTCACCAAAACTCAGGATGTTTCTTTGGTAAATTTTCTTACCGATCCTGAATGAAATGGTTAAATTGGGTAGAATTTCAAAAATCTCGGGCGAAATCCAAATCGTTCTGTCATCCAGAAAAAATAACATTAAATGACTGATTAAGAGCTAAGAAAACTAACGACATGGCATCAAGCCTATCAATGATAAGAGTTATCTTTGAAAAACAGACGCACTAATGAATCGTATCACTGCTGACTACCCGCGTGATACTCTGATCGTTGAAGATTTGAAGATCATGTGCTGGACCTGATTTTTTAAATGCTTCATCATCTTCTAAACGTCGTAGCTCACGAGTTAGAACTATAGTATGATACATGTGTGGGAATCTGATATCCCCCATGGTGTTTATGTAGCAGATAAATCGATCTAATAAATTATCTGCTTTACCGTAAAAAACACTAATAACTTGACAAACGGAACTAACAACCAAAGAAGATAAGACTGCATGCAGCATGCCAACCGGTAATTAACAAACCCAACATGAAATAAGGCTAAAAATGGTTAGGCGGTGGCACTTTCTGTAATTTTTCTATTTGTGATACCAGACATTCATCACGCTTTTGAAATTAATAGTAGTAAAGATAGATAGAGTGTCTATTTGAATTATTGTGTGTGAAACCGTACAACTGTAACTAAATTTCCACGTGTTGCAGCTAGCGAGCTGCCGCGAAAAATGTCTTGTGCACCAAAAATTGATCGATCATTCACCGTTCATATTTGTTCCATCCTGCTGAAAATCAGAAGTTTCGCCTCTACCTTGCTCAGTTGTGTTGCGCGTGCAAGGATCTTTTTTTTAGGGGAAATCGATCCTTTCCGGTTAACTAAAGTGTTGTCTTCAGCTTGATGAGTTAATTTCTTGCCACTGAACGAGCGTCAAACAATTATACAGGCTTCATTACTAGGTCATTGATTCACTGAAGAAAATTCTCCTACATCCGACCGAACAAAGCCGAAGCAAATTCAAGCCAATTTTTTTGGTGGAACTGTAATATGATTTTTCTTGGCGTGCATCACATCAAAACCGCCTCGACCATACCCGTTCCGGTACTAGTTTTTTCTGATGGCACCGATCGTCAGGTTATTTTTGGGATGGCCGGCTGCCACCCTCGACTAAAAGTACTTCTGCCCAAGTGGTTAATTTGCGTGGTATGTGTCCCGTTACCAATCGATTGAGAATTAGCTTTAGATGATGTCATGCAATCTAATTTGCAACACCACTTGCTACTAGAAATTACGATTACAGCCACATTATTTGTCATTAAAAAAAATCTCAGTTCCAATTGCAACTGAAAATCTCACATGCATCTCACCACTTGCAACTCAAAAACCGCAAGAATCGCGGTGCAAATCTAATGAATTAGGAGCCGACTGAGCTCTAACTTCACAGTCGATTGAGAATTAGAAAAATCCTAGTATTAATTTTTACAAGCTTGACAGTGGTTGGTATTTTTAGAAATGGTCCATTCACCTCAATCTGACTATGATAAAGTAGATGTTACCAGACTGATGGTACCCGATGGTACTAGAAGTATGGGACACTAAAATTATGTGGAACCATATACCTAAGGGATGGAGGCACGCCACCGTGTACGTCGACTGCCACTCTCGTCAACAGAATTGCCAGGGGAGGAATATAATAGAATTGGAAGTTCAGAATTGTGCAGTTGGAAGTACTTCGACAGACCGCGTCTCTGTTACTACGCCAAGGAAGTGGTGCCTCCCCCTCCTGGCTGGGGAAAACTCAACGTCGATGGATCATTTTGCAGCGTTAACAATTCTCATGGTGCTGGTATGATTTTGCGAGATGAGCAGGGGAGTATTATCTTCTCTTCATGCAGATACTTGCCGACATGCTCATCCCCTCTGATGGCGGAACTCGTTGCTTGCTTCGAAGGGTGTGCCCTGGCGATTGAATGGGGTCCGTTACCGTTCATTCTGGAGGTGGATAGTTCGGAGGCGGTGGCGATGATACACAATGCCCCTCATGATCGTTCGGAGTTCATGTTTATGCTGAAGGATATATACGACGCCTATTATCTGAGAGAGAAGGGTCGAAGGTAGAGAGTATTAGGCGAGAGCAAAACTGTGTCAGTGATGCTTTAGCCAAGATGGGACGGGTAGAGGCCAAAACCTCGGTCTGGCTCCACTCGGGCCCGAATGATATACCTAGACTCTGTACCGAAGATTGTAACACCTGTGGTTGATTAATATATTTCGTGTTTTGCAAAAACAAAAAAGTACAGAACTACTCCTTTTTCTTCTAAGAGTTGGTGTTTTTTTTTTCAAAGCCCTCTAACATATACAGTAGTATGTAGGAACGTATTGTTTGTCATCATCTGGTCATCATAGACCGGGTCCATTACGACACGATTCCGATCGAGATGCACTTATATATAACGAGCAGTCTCTCTCGCCCCTCTTACGTACGACACAGCATGGACGCCTTCGCCGATCTGCCCGGCGACGTGCTGGTTGCGATCCTCGTCCGCCTGCCGGCCCGCTCCATCGCGCGCTGCCGCCAAGTGTGCAGCACCTGGAGTTCCGCCATCTCCCACCCGACCTTCGACGTCGTCCACGCCGAACGCCCGGCCGTAGTCGCCAAGGTGACGGCCGTCGATGAGGTGCGCGGAGATTTCATACCAATGCCTATGAGTAGGACAAGCTTCGTCTTCGACCTGTTCCGCGGCCGGTGGCACCGCCGCCACCACCGCGATAACGTGCACGCAAACCCTAAGCAGCCAGTGACTCGGGCTCTCTTCCTCCAGGCCTCTTCGGTCCTCGGTTCATGGGACGGGGTGGTGTGTATAAAGCCCCGGAGGATGGCGGGGTGGCCTTCGCGTCCTCCCAGCCACCTCAAGCAGTACGTGCTCTGGAACCCGCTCACAATGGCCTGCGCCACCGTGTCGCCGCCCCCAGGGGACGCCGGCGGCGAGATCATAGGCGGCTACTCGCACCCGTCCACCAGGCGTTTCCACCTCGTCCACGCCTCGGGCAAAACAACCGTAGGTGGCCTGATGGCCTCGAGGACCTTACGAGTCTTGAGGGTCGGAGACGACGACGCTCTCTGGCGAGAGATCCCCCTCAGCCTCCAGGAGGAGGAGGACAACCCCACTGCGGCTACTAGATTATCGAACATCTCCATTGACGGACGCCACGCCCGCTGCGTCAGATTACACGGCAACCTGCACTGGCTAGTGCTGTGGGGCTCCTCGGAATCAACGACGACGCTGCAGCTGCTTACCTTCGACACGACACGGGAGAAGTTCTGCTTGATGGAGGCACCGCCCAGAACCAGAAGCCGGGACGACGCGGACAACCTGACCAACACACGTCTAGGCGTCCTGTCCGGCGGCAAGCTCTGCGCCTTCGTCGTCCAGCCGTCAACGAGCTCCATGGACGTGTGGGTGCTCGACGACTACCAAGCCGTGTCGGTGCCGCCGCTCAGGATCAGTAGCTGCTGGCGGCTCAAGGAACGGATCGGGCTGGTCCTGCCGGACGGCTCCAACTGGTCACGGAAGTTCTGCGTAGACACCGAGGTGGAGGTGGTAGAGGGCGTTCGGGAGGGCGAGGAGATCTTCCTCCGCCATGACGGACAGATCGACGCCTACAACCTCGGACGAAAGGAGTGGCGCAAGGTGAGCGTTTCCCGGTCGGCCCGTACGGTGATGCACAGGGAAAGCATTCTGCAGCCCGAGGTGAGCTTTGGCGCCGCCTCACGGGCACTTTCTCGGTGGTCTCCGACAGTTGACAAAAACGGACACATACTCTATAGTCTAGTATAGTTTATTTACTTATGTTTAATTAGCTTAATTATGCTGCATCCGACGGCCAAGGAGTTTAATCTCAGACTTTTATTTATTTCCTATTCCCTCCGCCGTTGAAGCTTGTGCTCTGCGTTTTTTGTTCTTTCTATATATCTGGCAATTTTCTTCCACCAACCAAGTATTCGTTCCATGCCATATTATGTCATAATTTTGCGTACAAGTCAAATTTTGCAAAGTTTGATAATAAATATACAAAATAATATGAATATGTATGATATAAAATTTATATATTATGAAGATACTAGTAAAATGCCCGCGCGTTGCGGCGTAAGAAGAAACAATATCTTTTTTCTAAACGAACACATACCACCGTCTTGACGAGCCTCGCCTTGGCAAGGAAGGCGGCGACGTTCTTGTGGTGGTCACCCTGCAGCTGGATGACGTTGCCGAGCTCCTTGTCTTCCACCACGGTGTCGTTGCAGCTGAGCTCCCCCTTGAGTTCTCGCACCACCTTGGCATAGTTACAAATTTTATTATTCTAATTTTTTGGTGGTGAATAGCGAATTTGATAGCTACAAGAGAGTATTTCTATCTTCTTGTGTTGTTTGCCCACCTGTCCGACGCGAAGGGCGGCGGCAGTGTAACACCCTCAGAATCGACCCTATGCAAGTTTCAGCGCTTCCCGCCAAACTCGCATAGAAACGATTCAAAGGTGCCCACCAGGCACTTTCGTGCGGGTGGAAAACGAAGTAATAACATTACACAACAGTCCTCGATGGGACCCATAGAACAGATATATACAACACGACTCCATGAGTCAAGAATACAGATATAATATACAAAGATCCAAATCACCTTGAAAATGATAGAGCGTCCGACTACGGACAAGATGCAAATGGGGCTAAGAGCCCTGAAGAATAACCAATGGCGTCCATAACCCTGCCCATGCCAAGCCGGAAGGGTAACCCTGCTAACGACGTCGATCTCAAACCTGCTTAAACAAAAGGGGTGCCGACAAAGGGCAAAGGAAAAAGAGGAGCGTCAGTACTGAGGCCAGTACACGGCGATGCTAGAATTCGGCGGTCCTCGCCTACATAGGTATGGTGGACTGAGCGGTAGCGGCAGCATGCACTAAACAACCTATAGAGACTCGATATAACTGTCGGCTATCAGAGAGGGGTAAAAAAAGACCTATTCGGAACCAACCTGATACTACCATCAAACAAACCCATCCTGGTGTTTCCCCTCGAGACCAAACGAGGAAGTCAACCGAGAAACTCACACAGTTGGCAGTTTTATTTATTCGATTATCGTTGCAGCAATTACTAGTCAGGTATAGATAGTCATCCTGATAAATAAAGCAGTGGGCACTTTTAATTAACCATTCCGTTGGAGTTGCAACACTTACTAGTCAAATACAATTAGCATGAGATATCCCAAAACCCAGCAGTTGTTGGTACTTTTATTTAGCCATTCCGTTATAGTTGCAATACTTACTAGTCAGATACAATGGGCGCAAGCGACAATCCAAACAAGCAATTGTTGGCAGTTTTATTTAGCCATTCCGTTATAGTGAAGCTGATTACTAGTCATTATAAAGTCAAATTTATAGCACCACTTTAGTTATAGTTGTCTATGATCGAGATACTGTGCTCCAAGTCGTCCATAACCGCGGACACGGCTTTCAGAAAGTTTTACCCTGCAGGGGTGCACAAATAGCAACACACACTCGATCAACCTCGGAAAAACCAACCCAACGAGGCCTTCACGACAAAGCAATCACAGGATTCAGAAATATTTCAGGGGGCCACCCCATTAAGCTACCCGCAACGAAGTTAGCTGACTCCGAGACGGACTCAAGGTTTGCGTCAGTGGCTGTAAACGACTGGGAACCCGAAAATGTGACTGGGCTTGTCGATACCGCGAAAACACTCCGCTTACCTAAACAGTACAGGTGCTCCTCGCACAATCGTAAATTAAGCAGTAAAGCATGGCATAAGTACAGGATAGTAAATAAAACCTCAAACTAGTTTGTGGCCCCAAGAAATAAGAATGAATCAAGCTCTGGCTCAGGGGGGTCCCATAAGCCTCCCGGATGTGGATAGCGCGAAAATTCAAGGAACAGGTATCAAGTACTCGGGGTCCTACGGGACACAAGTGGACGGTTAACAACCAAATAACATCTATTGCCCACCTGTGCCTCTGCTTACTTACTTCAATTTTAGTTGTTAAACAGTAAATAAAGTGAACGGTAATGAACGCCAAGATCATCTCCAACATTGAACATGCGGCAATACTCCAACAACTGTGGTACTTGGCGACACGCAACAGTACTTGAGCAAGCGACTACGACGCGCAGGTCCAACTATCTACCAGACAACAGCTAATAGGAGGTGTCCAAGGCAATATAAGGCTGTAAGGGATATCACGGTACGAAAACTAGAGCAACGCAACACAGATAGCAATAGATCAACAGGAGGGAATAAATACTATAAAAGTAAGATAGGTAGAAAGGGGGAGATGCTCGCCTGAAAAACATTGCCGAAGGTTCATCCGAAGATCGGGTCGACACTCGCATCAACTCAACGTCCTAGTCCGTGAAGAAGCAGAACACTAGCACAAACCGGATGTACTATTTAATTCTATGACAGAAGATCGGGCATGATGCATGTATGATGTATGACATGGCAAGGTGCAATGCAATTAGATCATATTAAGCGGAACCGGGGGTCCCGACATTTAAATATATGGTTCTAGTTGTTTAACTACCCCGCAATTTAATTGTTGTCTTAACATGGCAAAAGGTAGCACCGGTTCGCTACACCAATTTAAATGGAACCAATATGAGACTAGATTTGTCCGCATATAGGCCCCATATTTAATTAGAGGTGAGTCGGCATAAGGCCCCCAAACCACACAAATATGCATGCGAGTATGACAATTTAATATGCATCAATTTGTTATTACATTTATAAAATAGGGCTCGAGAAAAGGGGTCACACATTAGGGTTCGACGATCTTGGGGTTCCGGGGTTCGGTCTCAGGGTTCAGGGTTCGACGGAAACGTTCTCGGATCCTAGAAGGACTTGGTTCGGTGTCGGGGCGCATCGGATCCGCCCTGGTCGGTGCCGATCTTGTCGTCGATGGCGAACTTGAGTGGATCGGGTTCCGGGGTCTTCAGATCCGTGAAGTAGATCTTGTCGCACGGGGTCCGGGGTAGACGAACTTGGCGTATTCGCGTCGGCGATCTTGGCGTTCAGGTTCTCGATGTGGCATCCGGAAAGAAGGTCTTGTTGCATCCGGGGTCGTCGGGTCATGTCGTCGGTTTTGTCGTCTCACGCGGAGATCCTGGCGTCCGGGTCACGGCGTCTTCGGGTCCGACTCCGGGACGGAGAACTTGGTGTGCCGAGGGAATCTTTGGTCATCGTCTCCAATTGTTGGCGGTATTCTTGGTTTGGTGCCGGGGTGTCTTCAGGTACCGTGGATCCTGTACATCCTTGGCAGCGACACGATTACACACATACGAACGGCTCCTGGCACGAAACGGCATCAGATCGATCTTGGGAGCAACCACACAGGGGCACCCACAGCAGATGGCCTGGAGGCGGCTCGCGCGCGGACAGAGGACGAAGGCGCCGCTCGATGCGAGGGGGAAGTGGCCGACCGGCAGCTTCGACGCGGGGGAAAAGGACAGGGACGGCGCGGCGCTACAGGACGAAGCATCGGCGAGGAGGCCGGGCCTCGCTGGTGTCGCGCGACAAGGGGGCCATGGCTGCAGGGCATGCGCGGCCGGGCGACGCGTCGAGGACGGGCGGCGGCCTGCAGAGGCGAGCTTGGCGGGCGCCATGCGAGACGGGCAGCTCGGGTTGGGGAGGAGGACGATGGCGGCTCCGGCGGCGAGGAGCGGGGTGAGCGGGAGGATGAGGGCAGCTCCGGCGGCGAGGTCGGGAGGCGCTGGCGCAGAGGCGGCCAGACGCGACGCCGGGGTCGGAGGCGAGCGACGGGGAGGCGGGACGCGAGGCGAGCGACGGGGAGGCGGGACGTCGTCGGGGACGGTAAAGAGGGCGCGGAGGAGGGGACCCGACGGCGGCGGGGGAGGCCTCGGGGAAGGCACACGGGCCAGGCGACGACGAGGCTAGGCCAGCCGAGGAGGAGGCGGGCCACCCTGGAGAGGGGCGAAGGAGGAGGAAGGGCGCCGGGCGCGAGCGGAGGCGGGCTCGCGCCGGCGAGGAGGTCGGGACGAGGCGCAGCGGACGAGGGAGAGGCGTCGTTGGCAGGCGAGGCGGCGGCGGAGGGCAGCGGCCGGCGAGCCTCAGAGGTCGGCTCGGACGGGGTCAGCGCGGAGGAGAGGGCGCGGCAGAGGGAGCCGGGCGAGCGGGCGGCGTGGCCGGGCGGGAGCGGCGAGAGAGGGAGGGAGAGGAAGGAGGTGCAGGCGGCGGGGGTGAGGACGTGAGAGAGAGCGAAAGGGACGTCGGTGGGGTGGGCTGGGTCAGTGGGGTTCTGAGTGGGGGCAGGTGCGGAGAGGGAGAGAGGGGTGGCATGGTGAGTGTGTGGGCAGGGAGGGGGCGCGTGGTGTGCGTGTGTTTGCTGTGTGTGGTTGGGGTGGGGCCCAGGGAGAGAGAGTGGGGAGTGGGGGGTGAGAGAGAGGATTGGTGAGGTGGCGGGTGGAGTGCTGAGGTGGAGGGGCTGTGAGGTGGCGGGCTAGGATAGGTGGGTAGGATAGGTTTGGGTAGGTTAGGGATTTTGGGTGGACCGTTTTATTCTGGGGTGGTCGACTGGGTCGAATCGGCCCGTTCGACTGCCCCCCTAAAAATAATTAAATATTTTTATTCAATTAAAACCGGGCTTTTGCAAACCGATAGCAGACAAAACAAAATAATCCGGAGACCCGGGCTTTGTGTTTGAACAAAGATAGGGCGTTTAGAAAACAAAATAGATTTTTCCGAAAATAATTTTATGCAAGCAAATGCAAGATGATGACGATGCTCAAATGCAATGTGGCATGATGACATGAGCATGCGGTCATGATGATGCAATGCACAAAAACAACGCGATTTTCTAGTAGTGGTTTTGCGGGATGCCACAGGCAGGGACGGAGACGACTCCTTGGGCTCGAACTTCAGCGACGCCACGTCGAGGGTGAGTTGGCTCGGGACGCTCTAGCGCTCGAGATCACTGGGGATTCGCGTTCGTTTTCTTTTGCATATGCTTCTGGAGGCGGCGGTCGGGCGTATATATGGGTGGAAATCGATCGTCCAGAGTTTGCATCGGACACGGAGGCAGAGTTTGAGTCTGTGGGGTTGTGACTATTTCCCGATCGATCTCGGCCGTGCAATTGTGCGTGTATCGTCTAGATGGGCATTGATAACACAAACTCGTAGTCGATTCTTCATGTGAGAGCTATTCACGTTTGCGGATGGCGCGGTGGGTAATTTAGTAAAAGATGGACTAAAACAATATGTAATGCAACAAAAGAGAATAAATAATTCATGCGCCCAGCAGCGCTTCACACGCTCAACCCACGAATGCACACATACCTTGTCATGATGCACTAACAACAACTCACACGTAAGAAGGACAAACCCGGCCGTTCCTCCCTTGCTATTTTGCAATCGCCCCTAGTTGTTTTTCTTGGAAAGCCATCAAGTCCCTCTTCCTTCCCTGTTCGTTCCCTGTTCGTTCTCGTACGAGAGCAGAGCCTCCTTCGACCTCGCCGTCGCTTCTCACTCCCGCGACCTCCTCTGCGCTACGGCTTCAACCTCCTCCAGCGCGCCACCGCCCCTGGGAGAATCTACGGCCGCCGGTCCTCGAGGGCTACTCCTCTCTCTCTCCCCTCGTCGGCCCCATCTCGCCCCGAGACCATCCCTCCTCACAGGAGTCTGTTCATCAGAGATGTTGCCTTTCCGTTCAATCTCATGGAGCTTCTTGCTTGGCTTGTCGACAACCAATCTATAAAAGTATATAAATTGATGAAATTTGATGTAAAGTACCGAGGTGGTACTATTCAAAGGAGATCTTCTATCCAAGATCTGTTGGGCCGGCCCTGCACCCCACGGCGGGCGACACGACGGTGGGTATGTCCTGATTTTTGGACCGTTTATTTTACTTACAGATACAAATGGCATAGTGGGTAATTATTTGTTGTTTTAAAGGGTAAAATTGTCTCAAAAAGAGTTGGACCGGAAGAAACACTTCGTCCTTTATTATTAGGTACTAGTTGAATGCCCGTGCGTTGCTACGGTAAGTTATCTTTTTTGTCTCACATGTTGCACAAGAATTTAAGTGTGTAAAATGAAAAACATGTGGTGATATGAATCAATGTCATTCGTACTTCATTTAATTAAATTTTCTACTTGCTGAATTCCTCCCATCTCCACAATTAAGAGCCGAATAGCATGTCCAGGTATTCTGTAGGTGTTGAACTATTGCAGGTTCTTTAAATTTCAAAGCATATATTCTGTATCCTAAAATAAAAACATCCTTTTACCTCTTAGACCTTGTTTTCACAGAAGGTGTCGTAACAATATCTTTTTTGCTTCTTGCTTGTTTTCACGGGAGGGTAGGCTACTCATTTCTTCCAAGATCAAAAATTCAAAATGGTAAGTATTAGTTTTCTCCTCAACTTACATCTGATGATCTGGATCCCCGTCCTAAAACAATACAAGGAAATTTGTTGTGCGAAGCACCTACGTGTTGTATCTGAAAATGCAGGTGCGGCTTCCTTAATGTTCCTACAGAGAACATCCCATATATTTGCCTTCTCTCCTTTGTTTTGATAAATAAATTCTTCTTAGGCAAGCATCTGAAATGAAGTAGCCATCAGATCATCACGTGGTTGCTTGCACTTATGAGCAAATCGAGCATGCACGTGCTAGTGCTTCTACGCCCTGGCCGGTTGTCCATGGGGTGCTGGAGCCTCGTGCGCGGATCGTCGGCCCGATTGGCGGGAACACACCGGAGACGCCCAACTTCCTTCCCAGGTAAAGCTCAACCATTTGATGCAAAGATGTATCTGGTTAAGGGAATCAGCAGAGCCATTGAAGCACACATACTTCATGGAGATGACACTGGTGCTCACCTGGACGCTCGTCCTTGTCGTGTTTGAGCACAGCTACCTCGGCCACTCTGTCCCCAACTTCCTGGCCGCAGTGCTGGTCGCCCTTACCTCTGTCCAGATGGACAAAGTGTTGAAATTATGCCCTAGAGGCAATAATAAAGATGTTATTATTATAATTCTTGTTCATGATAAAGTTTATATTCCATGCTAGAATTGTATTAAGCGGAAACTTTAATACTTGTGTGGTTTGTGAACAGCACCGTGTCCCTAGTACGCCTCTATGGTCTAGCTCATTGATCAATGATGGTTAAGGTTTCCTAACCATAGACATGAGTTGTCAATTGATAATGAGATCATAACATAGGAGAATGATATGATGGACAGACCCAAACTAAGCAAAACAATTAGATCGTATCATCGTGTTCATCTTTGCGAAGCTTTTCTTATGTCAAATATTGTATTCCTTAGACCATGAGATAATACAACTCCCTGGTATCGGAAGAAAGCTTTGAGGTCATCAAACGTCATCCTATGAGAGGGTGATCATAAAGGTGTCTCTCAGGTGATCGGAAAGTATCTGTTGGGTTGTATGTATCGAGATGGAATTTGTCCCTCCCAAGTCGGAGAGATATACTTCGGGTCCACTCGTGTCGATATCAACACCGCTTGCAAGCATGTGGTTAAGGAGTTAATCACAAAGTTATATCGGATTACGAACAGTAAAGTACTTGCCGTGAACGAGATTGAACTAGGTATGAGCATCGACGATCGAATCACGCAAGTAAAATATCGCGAGACGAAGGGAATATATATATGGGATTGTTTGAATCTGGCATCGTGGTTCATCCGATATGATCATCGATGAATGTGGGAGTCAATATGGGTGCCTGGACCCAGTTGATTATTGATAGAAGATCATGTCTGCATATTCTCGAACCCGCAGGGTCACACACTTAACGTGTCTTGACGCTAGGATAGATTGGATAATTGGTTTATGAATTTTTGTTTGGAGTCTCTGATGGGATCCGGGACATCACGAGAGGTTCCGGAATGGTCCGGAGAATAAGATTCATATAAGGCAGTGCAGTTTTTGGAGTTCGGAATTGTTCCGGGTTAATCGGTATTGTACCGGAAGCTTCTAGAACCTTCTGGAAGGGTACCAACGTGGCCCCACCTTCCGGGAGGGGGCATGGGCCTATGAGGGAGTGTCCTGGCCGCATTGGGCAGGGGCACAAGGCCCCATAGGGCCCAGCCAATCCTAGAGAGTTTAAATCGTTTAAACTAGAGATAGGGTTTCTAGAAGAGGGGAGAGTCCATGCCCCCCACTCCTTATCCTTTGGGCTTGGGGGAGGGCTGGCTGTGCCCCTCTATATAAAGAGGGGTGGGGCGCACCAACCCCTACACCTCTCCTCCAAACCCTAGCCTTGCTAGCTTTCCTCTCCCTCCCGACTGTTTGTAGACGAAGCCTGCAGAAATTCTCCACCATATACACCACGTCGTGTTGTAGATCCAATCTATCTCCACCATACTTGCTGGTCCGAGGAAGGAGGAGACGTCGAGGTGCTGCACATGTGCATCTCACGGAGGCACCGCCACTTGTGGTGCTAGATCGGATCGGATCGCGAGGAGGAGAAGCGAGTACGACTACATCACCCACGTTCCGACGAACGCTCCGTATGCGAATCTTCAAGGGTATGAAGATCTAATCCAATCTCTCTCGTTGATTGCATCTCCTAGATTAGATCTTGGCTTTCCCTCTATTCGCATCCGTAGAAAATTTTGATTTACTATGCCGCGAATCCCTTCACAAAGACACTCCGGATATTCCCGACTTCCTCAACCAGCTCACCCAGAGCGCTAGTGCGGCTGCCGAAGCGCACATACCTCATCCACTTTATCCCCAACTTCATGCCACAATGCTGGTCGCCCTCACCTTCGTCCAGATTGGCAGGGACGTTGGAGTATTTGTAGCATAGCCAAGGACAACTGGGAAGAAGGCGGGCGCCATGAATAGAGGAGGCTGACATAAGCTCGTGAATTCCGACTGCCTGGGGCGCTGATCTGACGTAGGCCAACGAGACACTGGCGTTGAGCGGAATAGAGCACATGTGGATGGGGCGTCGTGGTCGGCCATCCTAGGAAATCTCTACGCATCAGGTTAACCAACGACATTAGGTCCAAGTGCGGTAAACAACTCCCTCCCGCCTAAGCGGCTAGCAGGAACGCTGGCGAATTGACAGGTGCTCTGCTCCACACCCATCAGCTGTAGTGGCGATGTTGTGCGCGACACGGTCGTCGGTGTCGGCGCCCTTTGCGAGCGCCCAGGCGCGTCCGCTCTCGCACGTCGATATGGCTGCCGAGGATATCGATTTGGCCTCCAGCCTGGTCGACGCCGAGCTTGCTGACACAGATCAAGGCGGAACCGGTCGCCCATCGATTTGGTCCCCATCCCGGTCTCCGTTCGGGATAGTTTGTGCGGCGGCATTCCAGCATCTCAAGCGGCCGCATGGGAAAGCAGGCAATGGGGATTGGGGCGTGTAAGGATGCGGGGATCCTGGGGCGGCGCAGGAGGTGGAGGCTTAGGGAAACTCACTCGCGAACGTGAGACCATAGAAGGACAAAAAAACGTATGTCTGACGGTGGCATCTGTAATATGCCTGAACAGTCGAGGGCAAAACCGGAAGAAAAAATGACGGACGAAAATTTGAGGAGACGAAAACCACCTCTAGACAAATTATATAGTAGAGATATTTTAAAATAATTCTAATAATATTAATTTGGCATCGTATAAGTTTATAGTTGTATCAAACTATTTGGTCAAACATTGTACAGTTTGACTTACTCCCTCTGACCCATATTAGTTGACTCAACTTAGTCTACTAATATGGGTCGGAGGGAGTATATGCAACCTAATTTGGGACTGAGGGAGTAGTTCACGGAAACAGATTGAAGCTAGGTTCATAAAAATATTTGGCACAAAAATGCACTTAGCTGCCGCCTTGCCCTCCGCCTTCAGCCGGTCCTCCGCCGCTCGGTTCGCCAGGCCTTGTCCATCTCGGCGGCCTAGTGGTCCCTCGCCTCTTGTTGGGCGAGCAACTCCATCGGAGAAGGAGCTAGGATCGGATCACCATTCGGGCCGGGGACGGCGATCGGCGCCTCCAGCTGGTCCACCTCCTCCCCCTCGTCGTCATCGTCGTCCTCCGCCTCCTCCGTGTTGTCGGCGTCGACGAGACCCCGCGCGAACGCCGCCTCAGTGGCCAGAACCACGCGCTCCTCCTCCACCGCCGAGTCGGCGACGTGCTATTTCGCGTCGTTGCGCGCTTTGGCGGCCTGGTGGAGCTTGTGCATGGAGACCTTGGCGGCCTCCTGGTCCACTCCAGCGTGGTCATGGCGACCTTGTGGCGGATCTCGCGAAGAGCCGCATATGCGGCCTCCAAGGCCACAGCCTTCACCGCCTCCTTGGTGGTGACATGGTGTATGTCGGTCACCGCCCATTGGGCGGCCACCGTTGCCGCCGCCTCTACCACCCGCTGCAGCGCACACTCGGCGGTCTCGCCTTCCTTCTCTAAGGCCAGCACCTGCGCCTCGCCCATTCGCCGGGCCAACACTGTGGCCTCGAGGTGGACCTCGTCGACCTCCACGTCCGGGTAGCGGGCGCGCCACATCTTCTGGATCTTGGACCATGTGGCGATCTTGCGACGAGACATGGCTGGCGGCGGTGGAGCTTTTTTCTGCTGGTTTTCTTGCTTTGGGGTGTCAAGCTTCATGCACTAGCCAACGCAACTAAAAGTCCGAACTGATGGAAAGGCTAGTGCAATCCACTTATACACTTCAACACCCCTCTCACGTGTGACGGGGAGAAGTCAGCACGTGCAACCGGAAGAGAGCGACAGCGCGCGAAACTCACGTATGACTCAATAGGCCTATACATGGACATAGAGGGATCAACAACAATTTTAGGATAAATTGCGAAGCCGGGACTCGAACTAGAGACCTTAGGCTCTGATACCATGTTAGGAACCACCAAGAAACACACAGTAAGCAGAAAGTGAACGGCGATCCGAAGGATCACTCACCCACGTAGCGTCTGAATAGCACTGGAGCTGGAGGGAACTGAAACGAGGAAAGAAAAAGCGACGAGTGATCGTACCACGAAGATAACGAAGAACACGGAGAAGATGACTATAATGAATAGTGGTAGGAGCAGAAACGAACTGACTCAGAATATGAACAGGATAAGAGATATCAGGACGAGTGACAGCAAGATAAACAAGACTCCCAACAAGATGACGATAACGCGTCGGATCAGGATCACCATCAGTAGGTTGAAGCTTAACATTAAGCTCCATAGGGGTCTCAACCGTGCGCTCATCCCCAAGAGCAGCACGAGCAAGAAGATCCTGAATATACTTTTCCTAGGAGATGTAAAAGCCATCAGAAGTGGAGGAAACCTCAATCCCAAGAAATTATCAAAGAGGACCAAGATCAGTCATAAGAAATTGATCACGAAGACGAGCCTTAACAAAGGCTATATACTCAGGATCATCACCAGTAATGATCATATCATCAACATAGAGAAAAAGAAGAGTGCGTCCACGAGGAGAAGTGTGAACAAACAACGCTGGATCATGAACACTAGGAGAGAAACCAGCAGCAGTCACCACAGAGGCAAAGCGCTCAAACCAGGCACGAGGGGCCTGTTTGAGGCCATATAGAGAACGCCGAAGACGGAAAACCATCTCAGCGGGAACGGAATACCCAGGAGGAGGCTGCATATAAACCTCCTCACTCAACTCACCATTAAGGAATGTATTCTGAACATCAAGCTGAGACATAGACCAGTGACGAACAGAAGCGACAGCAAGAAGAGTGCGCACAGTGGTCATATGAGCCACAGGAGCAAAGGTCTCATCATAGTCACGACCGTGCTCCTGCTGAAAACCACGAGCCACAAGACGCGCTTTATAGCGCTCAAGAGATCCATCAAAGCGAGTCTTAATTTTATAGACCCACTTACAAGTGATAGGACGAACACCAGGAGGAGGAGAGACAAGATCCCAGGTGCTAGTGCGCTCAAGCGCAGCAATCTCCTCAGCCATGGCCATCTGCCATTCAGGATGATGCTCAGCATCCCAATAAGAAGTCGGCTCAGAGGCAACAAAAAGACCATACTGACTAGGAGAGTAACGGTTGGGGGCACGACGTTGGCGAACATGACGAGTAGAGGGAAGCTCATCAGAAGAAGACGACTCGAGAGCGACGAGAGGAAGAAGAAGGAATAGCAGAAGAAGGCTCGGAGAACGAGGAGAACTAGGGAAACTAGGCACGAGCAGGAGGATGGTGTCGAAGAAGAGACATCAGGGAGAGGGGGTCCTAAGAAGACATGATAGGAGTAGAAGGAGGTGTGTCAGGAAAAAAAAGAGATATCTTCCACCGGGTAGGTACCAGCGGTGGGACGAGGATAGAAAGAGCGCGTCTCATCAAAGGCAACGTCGCGAGAGATACGCATCCAATGACGACGGGTCCCAACAGCGATAGCCCTTATGCTCATCACTGTATCCAAGAAAAACACACTCAACAGACTGAGCGGTCAGTTTGGTGCGTTCGCGAGGGGCAAGAAGAACATAGCAAATACAACCAAACAAGCGAAGCATAGAGTAGTCTGGAGAATGACCAGACTACGATGATGCACAGGAAAAGCATTCTGCAGCCCGCGGTGAGCTTTGGCGCCGCATCACGGGCACTTTCTCGGTGGTCTCCGACAGTTGACAAAAACGGGCACATACGCTATAGTCTATAGTTTACTTATGTTTAATTGCATCCGGCGGCCAAGGAGTTTAATTTCAGACTTTTTCTTTATTTCCTACTCCCTCCGCCGTTGAAGCTTGTGCTCTGCGTTTTTTGTTCTTTCTATCTGGCAATTTTCTTCCACCAATCAAGTATTCGTTCCATCCCATATTATGTCATAATTTTGCGTACAAGTCAAATTTTGCAAAGTTTAATAATAAATATACAAAATAATATGAATATGTATGATATAAAATTTATATATTATGAAAATATATTTCAAAATAATTCTAATAATATTAATTTGGCATCGTATAAGTTTATAGTTGTATCAAACTATTTGGTCAAAATTGTGAAATAAATTTTGACTTACTCCCTCCGACCCATATTAGTTGACTCAACTTAGTCTACTAATATGGGTCGGAGCGAGTATATGCAACCTAATTTGGGACGGAGGGAGTAGTTCACGGAAGCAGATTGAAGCTAGGTTCATAAAAATATTTGGCACAAAAAATGCACTTAGCTGCCGCCTTGCCCTCCGCCTTTAGCCGGTCCTCCGCCGCTCGGTTCTCCAGGGCCTTGCCCATCTCGGCGGTCCAGTGGTCCCTCGCCTCTTGTTGGGCGAGCAACTCCATCGGAGAAGGAGCCGGGATCAGATCACCATTGGGGCCGGGGACGGCGATCGGCGCCTCTAGCTGGTCCACCTCCTCCCCCTCGCCGTCGTCGTCCTCCGCCTCCTCCGTGTTGTCGGCGTCGACGAGACCCCACGCGAGCGCCGCCTCAGCGGCCAGAGCCACGCGCTCCTCCTCCACCACCGAGTCGGCGACGTGCTATTTCGCGTCGTTGCGCGCTTTGGCGGCGTGGCGGAGCTCGCGGATGGCGACCTTGGCAGCCTCCTTGGCCACTCCAGCGTGGTCATGGCCGCCTTGTGGCGGATCTCGCGAAGAGCCGCAGATGCGGCCTCCAAGGCCACAGCCTTCATCGCCTCCTTGGCGACGACATGGTGTATGTCGGTCACCACCCATTGGGCGGCCACCGTTGCCGCCGCCTCTACCACCCGCTGCAGCGCACACTCGGCGGTCTCGCCTTCCTTCTCGAAGGCCAGCACCTGCGCCTCGCCCATGCGCCGGGCCAGCACTGTGGCCTCAATGTGGACCTCGTCGACCTCCACGTCCAGGTAGGGCGCGCCACATCTTCTGGATCTTGGACCATGTGACGATCTTGCGACGAGACATGGCTACTGGCAGCTGGAGCTTTTTCAGCTGCTGGTTTTCTCTTACTTTGGGGCTGGTTGTCTTTGCCGCGTCAGCGGCCGTTTTTTATAGACCGCGACAGAGGCGAGAAACGGCGTGGGATGCACGGTAAGTTTTATTGCCGCGGGAAGCGAGGCTTGCACGGGAAACATCGGCACGCGGGAAGCCACCGTCGCTGACATCCGACGTCACGTCGCCATTAACGTCCCATCGCGAGAGTGTCAACGGTGACAGCAGGAGGGAGACGGACATATGGGTTGGACCGCTGGGCGCGGTCGGCTGGACAGGCCGGACCACGGCCGCAAATCAACCATAGCCCGACCAAAATGGATAGAAACGGACCATTTAGAAAACGAACCGTTTAGGGTGACCGGATGGATTGGTCCGGTGGAGATGCCTTTAATCCACACGTCCTGCCTACCACACTGTCCCCTCTGGCTGGAACTGGTTGACCGTAACGAGAGTACGTGCTCACGGAGTGCGAAGCCAGAGGAGGAGCAACGACCAAGAGATCATCATCGGGATCAGATCGCGATGCATCGATCGATGTCTGAGGTGGTGGCCATGGCGGAGCGGGCGTACATGAGGCAGCTCCGCTTGCACCCACTCCGCACCAAGGCCGTCACCTCCGGGATGCTCGCCGGCTGCAGCGACGCTGTCGCGCAGAAGATGGCCGGGGCCAGGAGGCTCCAGCTCAGGCGGCTCCTCCTCCTAATGGTACCTACTACTACTGCATTGTTTGCTTACTCTGTTTTCTTGCTTGCTTAATGTAGTTTACTGCTCGATCCATGTCAGACAGAGCAAGTGAGCAACTATATATGCATGTCTTGAGTTCAAGAATCAAGGCTAACGAACACAGAATATCTTGTAAATTTTTAGTTCGCGAAGGTATTGATTCAGTAGCAGTACCTAGCTACCTCCGCTATTCTCTACGAATTCAGAAAAGAGAACCGTGGCAACACCATCCCCATTGTCACAAATTTGACATATTTTGTGAATTGTGAAAAAAACTGTGAAACTTTTCGGCTGTGTACTCAACATAGTATGCTACTCCCTACGTCCCAAAATAAGTGACTTGAGTTTGTCAAGATATACATGTATCTATATATTAAAACACGTTTAGATATATACAAATTTAGACAAATCCAAGTCACTTATTTTGGAACGGAAGGAGTAGTATAGTACAAGCACTTTCAAAATAAAACGTACACATGCATGATCATTATTAAACTATACGAGAAAGACAAATTTGTGTCATAAAAGATCATATTTTGCACAAAATGGTCATGTTACAAAAGGTAGATCCATATAAAAACCAGTAAGCTTGATGTGCATATCGCCATGTAATGCACACACAAACTAGGTGCAGGAATCTTGCGCTCGTACATAAAGCTGATCTACTTTTAGAGAGAGATAAAGTAGTAGTATCAGTTTTACAATAACTTTATGCTATCAATGTGCATAAAATCTTAAGCATACACTACTCTTCTTTTGATATCCTCAGTTTTTGTCTTGTTTAGTTTCACAATCACATATATTGACTGACGGTGTGATATGGCAAACAAATTGACAGCTCTACGGATTTGCATACGCCGGACCATTCGGCCATTTTTTCCACAAGCTTATGGACATGGTTTTCAAGGGAAGAAAGGAAAAGAAACTACAGCCAAGAAGGCAATTCTTCTTGTATCTTGGTATTTATATATCCACAATCATGCTGTCATGCATCCTGCCTTAACTTGTGCAGCTATGCAGGTCCTAGTGGAGCAGCTAGCTGCATCACCGCTGAACAACATGGTGTTCATGATGTATTATGGTCTGGTGATCGAAGGTATTCATTCAGATATCCCTATCCAATGCCCGGTTCGGAGGGAAAAAACATGAACTTGATTTGTTAAGCTAGTGAGATTGATACTTTGCAATTCATAAAATTGTAGGGAGACCATTTGGGCAAGTCAAGAGCAAGATCAAGAACGACTACGTGAACATCCAATTGACATCTTGGAAGGTACTGCTATGCTATTCACCACCCAATTTAGGTCTACTCATTTTTTTTGCATGTTTCCGTGCTCACCCAAAAAAAGAACAAACGGGGGACTATTATATAACGTGTATACACCTTAATTTACATGCCTTCATGCAGTTCCGGCCAATCGTTAGCTGGATCAACTACGAGTATGTCCCACTCCAGCACCGAGTTCTCTTCGCCAGCTCCGTTGCATCATGTTGGTCAGTCCCTGACTGGAACTGTCTGTTGATTTTATTTTATGGCAAATTTTAACTATCGGTAATGCTTGACGTATTTACCGAGCTCGTTTGGATTTACAATAAATTACAGGGCGGTGTTTCTGAACCTGAAAGCAGCAAGATCATCGTCGTCGTCATTGCCAGCCGCTAGTAAGAATGCATAAGGGAGGAAGGAAGAGCTAGAGTGCAGTCGTTTGTGCCACAGGGCTCCAGTGAGACCAAAATTTTGAAGACAAAACATTGGGAGGGACATCTATAAGTACTCCTGTACTTTTCTCAGATTTTTTTTTAATTTGGAGACGAAGTTCTCGAATATTTAAAACGCCAGACTATATAGCTAGGATCTTAACGTTACTGCATGAACCATGGGTACTTTGCTCATTTCGTTTCATTTCATTACTTGATTTTTGTATGTTTAAAGCCGCTTTTTTTTTGAAATGAGGAGAAGAGCCCCGGCCTCTGCATCAAACGATGCACACAGTTATTATTCATTATTAGAACCATATTGTTTAGCAAATTCCATTACAAAGATCATACAAACCGAAACCGCCAAAACAAAACACCAAGCAAAAACGATAACCGTATCGCCAGCTCCCCAACGAGATCTATGAAACATCTACCTGTCTGTTTCGACCCTGCCCCATGGTTACTCACACTGTTGCCACTCGCCAAGAGAAGCTGAAGTGCCTGGGCGCGACGGCTCGAACTCAAGCAAAAGGAGCTCTAGAACCGCACAACATATCCACAGAGCCGGCGCCTACGCACACGCTCCGGATGTTGTGGCCTTCATTATCTTCTTCCAACCCGTCATCATCATGTAGATCGATGCGTAGACTCTCGCCACACCAGTCACCGACAGCACCGCGGTGCCAAGCAGCACAACCCCCGCACGCTGGCCGCTCCACCTCTCATGCCACTTCCATCCAAAACTGCTCCACAGACGATGCTCCCAGGAGAGAACGCGATACCGACACCGCGGCACCGCCATCGCCCGACCCAAAGATCTTAGGGTTTCCCCCGGAGTAGCACGATTAAGGTCGACACAAGGTGCAGGACAATGCCTTCATCAAGGTAATGACGTGGTAACACCTTCATCGCCTGCCAATGGCTCGGTTTACGCCGGAAACTATTTATCCCTATCTCGCTGCTGGGACTCGAACACGGACCGTGAGATCTGCCAATCCAGCCGTAGGTCGCCCACCTTCGACGGATAAAATGTCCACCTCCACCAAACCCAGGGCCTCTGCCCGGGGCGTCCTCGTGATGCAAAGTAGGCCTCGGAAGAACTCCGGACGACAACGATTGACGTCGAGGAGGCGAAGAAGTCGGCGATCTAGGAACCCTAGATCTCGCCACCATCTGCCGCCCCACCACCCAGGGACCGATGCCGCCAGAACTCACCGGCTGCCGCCCGCTCGCCCTCACTACTGGAGTTCCGGTGGGGAGCCGCCGCCATTGCCCGAAACTCGAGCTGCCATGGAAGGGGAGCAAGCGAGGGCTGGGGGCCCGCCGCTGTCGCGTCGCTGGAAATTTGTCTGGCGACAAATCTGGTGACGGCGGAGAGGAGGGGGACACGCGGGAGGGGTGGTTGGCTGGGGCGGGAGCTGCCACACGGGGTAGTTAGTTTCTTATTATACCTTAGCTCACGTTTAAAGCCGCTTGGCTACAAACATTCTTGTTTCCAGCTCCACACCATCATTATTACAGCTTTCATGTGGAAAAGGCAACAACTATTTGAAAACTCTCCATCCATAGATGATATTTTTTTTGTTACAGGGATCGGTCCCGAAGTACCAAGAACATGCTCATGTTAGAGCAGTGGAGGTACAATTTACATAAAGGACCCTGTAAAGATTAGAAATTACAAGCCCGGTCTCCTCTTTTGCACTAAGGACCCAAGATCTAAAGTTGGAAATGCGATCAGGTCCAGCTCCAACTCCAAGCACGCTCAGACTGCATCCATCCATCTTCGACCATTGACGACATCGGGGACTTGGCCACATGTGTCACCGTGGTGGGAGTCACACACACACGGCGGAGCTGAAAGGCCTCCACGATTAGATGTTGAAGAAAACCTTGTGTTGGCCACCATATGCCAATAACAAAGGGGGTAGGGGCCACCTTTTGGCCCGACGAGTCGATGGCGAAGAAGCCGCCAAGGATGCCCTCCCGACGAGTTGATCTTGGGCAGCACGACACATCACAATGAAATCCCCGCAAACTCTAGAGCCAGATTGATCTAGCCAGATCCCAACACCTAGAAAACTTCCTGACATCAAGACGACAAGGATCTAGATGGAGATCTGCAGATCTTGAGGCTATGGAGAAACCTACAAATTATTGGACCCAGAGGTGAGAAGACACCATTGCTCGCCACCGGCTCCACCCTCTAGAGCACCGCAAGAAGAATCCACATAGCTCTCAGTCGCCGAGCACTACCCATGAGCCTCGCCCACGAATATTCCACTGGCATAACGCCACAACAGGGTAGAGCCCAAACACAACAATTACTACTATGTACAGTCTGTCCTCCTCTCTCCTCTCTCCTCTCTCCTCCGGCTGGCAAGGCCGCCGAACAGGAGTGAGAGAGGAGTCAGGGGCGATCGGGAGACTCTCAAGGTGAGCGTGAAGAGAAAGAGGGGAGGGTAAAATGAGATCCCCCTACCCTTCAGTTGTCCTTCTAATGGGGTGCTCATCCATATATGATCCACTCAGGGAATATGTGATTACATGGCCAATTGTTCATGCACGATGAAGTAGGAGGGTCGTACGCGTAACTGTTGGAGATATGCCCAAGAGGCAATAATAAAGTGGTTATTATCATATCTTCACACTTATGATAAATGTTTACATACCATGCTATAATTGTATTAACCGGAAACATTAATACTTGTGTGATTTGTAAACTAAAATAAGAGTCCCTAGTAAAGCCTCTTGTTAAACTAGCTTGTTGGTTAATATATGATCATGGTTTCCTGATCATGAACATTGAGATGTTATTAACAACAGGATCATATCATTAGGAGAATGATGTGATGGACATACTCCTATAGATAAGCGTAGCATAAAGATCAAGTCATTTCAATAGTTCAATTGCTATATGCTTTCTGATACATAGTTACCTAATTCCTTCGACCATGAGATCATGCATATCACCTTTACCGGATGGATGCTTTGATGACATCAAACACCACACCGAATCGGGTGGCTATAAAGGTGGCATTGAGTGTTCGGAAAGTATTGGTTGAAACACATGGATCAAGAGGGATTTGTCCATCCATATGACGGATAGATATACTCTGGGCCCTCTCGGTGGAATGTCATCCAATTAGCTTGCAAGCATGTGACTGGGTCACAAGGGATCAAATATCAAGCGAACGAGAAAAGAGTACTTATCGGTAACGAGGTTGAACTAGGTATGCAGAGATACCGACGATCATAACCTCGGATAAGTAAACTATCGTGAGACAAAGGGAAATTGGTATCGTATGTAAGTGGTTCATTCGATCGCAAAGTAATCGTAGAAATATGTGGGAGCCATATGAATTTCCAGATTCCTCTATTGGTTATTGTTCGGAGAAGTGTCTCGATCATGTCCGCATAATTCACGAACCGTAGGGAGACACACTTAAGGATTCGACGTTGTTTTAAGTAGTTATGGTGTTATGAGAAAGAGACCGAATGTTGTTCGGAGTCTCGGATGGGATCCGGGATATCACGAGGTGATCCGGAATGGTCAGGAGAATAAGATTCATATAAGGAAAGTCCCGTTTCGGAGTTCGGGAATGATTCCGGTGTTTTCATTGGGAATGTTCTAGAAGGGTCCGGATTGTCCGGCACTCCCGGGGGGGGGAGGGTACATGAATGTGTCATTGGATGATTACATCATGTACTAAGTGTTCTTGCTGTTCCAAAAACATGAAAGTCAAATTGCCAGTTTGAAAGTCAAACGGCTAAAACAGAAACTGGAAAAGAAACTGGGAAACAGGAAACTGTGGGAAACAAGCAAGAGGAGTTTGAAACCAACTTGGAGGAGGAGTTTCTCCTCCAAGTCGGCGCCCAAGCCCTAGGCCGAGTTGGTAGGGACTCCTCCTCCTGGCCGCCTAGCCCTCCACCTATAAAAGGAGGCAGGGCTCCTCCTTGAGACACACAAGTTTCCACCTCTAATCTCAGTTTAGAGCCGTTTGGTTTAGAGCTTCTAATTGCTTTAGCCTGCGGTTTAGAGCCTTCTAATTGGTGTGTCTAATCTCTAGACCACTAATAGCCTCTCATAATCCACCATACTCGCTCGGCTTAAGGCGAAGCCTGCGATCTCCCTCTACTTCCTGCACGTTGTCTTTGCCGGAATCGCGAGGAGAGTGCTACAACCTCCGCTGCCTGGAACAAGGGAGAGGAAGGTCTTCGTCGAGTACCGAACGTGACCGATCATGAAGCGCTTTAACGCAGCCTTGGAAGGATCGTCCACACGATCTTGAGATCGGAAAGAGTACGACTACATCACCCACGAGAATCCGCTCTCGTTAAACACTTTGGAATCTTCGAGGGTAAGTTATTCCATCGACTCGTTGCTACAATCTAGTAGATAGATCTTGGCTTGTTTGTTTTTATTCGAAAGAAAATTTTTGTTTTCCATGCTACGAACCCCTACAGTGGTATCAGAGCCGTGTCTATATGTAGATATGTTGCACGAGTAGAACACAATGGTCATTGTGGGCGTTGATGCTTTTATTGTCGATTGCTTCTTGTGTACTTTGCATCTTGCGGTATGTTGGGATGAAGCGGCCCATGCTAACCTTACATGACATCGTTCATGAGACTTGCTCCACGCTTGACATGCAACTTGTATTGCATAAGTGGCTTTGCGGGTGCCTGTTTCTCCTAGCATAGTTAAGATTCAATTTACAACGGGTGATTGACAATACTAGTATCAATGTTGTGGTTCTTGTTCGTAAGTTAGAACGACACTTATTGAAAGCCCCAAACCACGTAAAACATGCAAAGAAAATTAGAGGCGTCTAACTTTGTTTTGCAGGGGTGTGCAGTGATGTGATATGGCCATGATTGTGATTATATATGATGTATGCAATGTTCCTTATTGTAAGTTGGCAACCGGCAGGAGCCATATGGTTGTCTTTAAATTCTGTTAAGACTCGCGTGTCTATTCAAAGTAGTTGTAATAGTTGAAGCCGGTGGACGACAACCATGGAGAAGCATCATTGACCTTGATGCAATGTCGGTGATGATGAAGATCATGTTCGTGCTAGAAGATGGAGATCGGAAGCACAAAGAAGAAAGGCCATATCATATCACATATTATGAATTGCATGTGATGTTAATCCTTTATGCATCTTGTATTTCTTAGTAGACGACGATAGCATTATAATATGATCCCTCATGCACATGAATTTCAAGTCATAAAGTGTTCACCCTTAGTTAGCACCGTTGCTAAAGCTTGTTGTTTCGAAGCACCACGTGATGATCGGGTGTGTTAGATTCTGCAAGTGTATACAACGTGAGCAAGCCAGATTTGCTCATGCAGAAACTAAGGTTTGATCTTGACGAGCCTAGCATGTACAGACATGGCCTCAGGAACACGGATTACCGAAAGGTAGAGCATGAGTCATATAGTAGATATGATGAACATGTTGATTGTTTGCCATTGAAGCTATATCAACTCTCGTGATGATCGGTTTTGATGTGGTGGATTTGGTTCGTGTGATCACTAAAACAATGTGAGGGATGTTGTTTTGAGTGGGAGTTCACCTAGATTAATTTAATTATTAATTAGAACTCAATTTATCATAAACTAAATCAAAGTGAAATTGCATAGTTGTTGTAGTCATTGGCATCCGTTTACCACCTTGCGCTTAGTTATAATTGAGATAATAGAACTATAGAATTCTGGTTAGTTACTTTACGAACTGGTATCGTATTGTTTTG
This sequence comes from Avena longiglumis, assembly GCA_030063025.1. NCBI lineage: Eukaryota > Viridiplantae > Streptophyta > Magnoliopsida > Poales > Poaceae > Avena > Avena longiglumis. The sequence goes on from CP125979.1 coordinate 36,465,756, forward strand.
AAGTGTTAATCTAAAGTTTAAAAGTCCTATTGCAAACTTTCAGTAAGTTCCGGTTACTCCATGAAGTTTAATAATTAGTATTAAATCAAGAGTAACAATTCCAAGTGTTAGTATCATGTTTGTTTCCATGATTCTTGATATTCAAAAGAATGTATTAATATCAAGGTTATCTAGGATCTGAAAGAGTTGTTTCAGAAACCATGATGTGTGGAAGATATTGTGATATCTGAAACGAAGTTTTGGTTGCAACATGATAGAGTATAATATGGCTAAAGTCATGTTCTCATATTTGATGAGAATTTGCAAAAAGTTGGAGGCACTTGTTGTCCTAATCCTCCAAAAGGTTTTGGATAGCAACATTATACTCATAATTCATCGTTATAAGCTAACAGTAGCTTGATCATGGACGATTCCATGATAAGGGTGAATATTTGATGTAGGTAAAATGCTTACTACACCAAGAGATTACTAAAGAAAGGAATTTAAAAGAACACCAAATATTTGATGATGGTGATCTACTTCAAAGTGCAAGTCCAAAGACATTGGTATTTAATTATACACGCTTTGGACTATATGTCATATGTATGACTCCACTATTGATGTTGATAGATTCTTTCAAATGTAAAAGGAAATACCTTGAAAGAGAATCTCATAAATATATGGCGAAAGGAAAAGACTAGAATTGTTCAATTTTAAGTATATAGATGATATACATGTTATGGCTGTATTCTTTGCTTATTAAACAATGTGGTTCTCAAGTATTTGATACTGAATTTGTTGGTGTGAATCGTCATACGAAACAACACAATTCATGAACTACAATGGCCTAAGTAACTAGCAAAAGAATATGTGATGATGTTCATCGAGAACAAATAAAGGGTTATTGTGTTGCTCGTTAAACATCAAAGCTTGCCTTCAAAGATTTGTTTTATCAGGTATTATGAGAACAAAAGGGTTGTTCAAATAATTGCCGTAATCCATAAAATATGGATTCGCAAATCTCGTTGGAGACATCACATCCATAAAACTAGTGCTAAAGATGTCGAAAGACAAATTGATTGAAAGATCGCTTAGGAAGTGACATCGCCGTTTAAATTATATTGGAAAGAAAACATGAAGAAACTCCATATGGATGGAATTTTGGAGTCTATTTGATTTTGATCAAATGACGCTTGTGAAACTTTTCTAGAGATAATTGAAACTTCGTTCATAGGCCCAAAGGGAACGAAAGGCTAGCTTATTGGAATTTGTACATATTGTTGTACGAAATCCATTATGTGTAGTCAAGAGCGATGGATTTCAACTTCATATGCTTTCTCCAAAAATTTGAGTGAATATATGAATATTTACTTAATATGGATGAAGTATGAAACATTTGAAAAGTTCAAAGACTTTCAAGATGAAGTGCAAAATCATTGTAACAAGAATATAAACAGTTTATGATAAAGATCATAAAGGAAGATATTTGAGTTACAAAGTTTAGCATAATACCTCAGATTTATGGAATCATTCCGGATTTGCATTTCCAAACACCATAAGAGTATGGAGCATTCGAGATATGTAATTAAACCTTGTTTGACATGGTAAAGATCAAAGGTATAATTCATAAACTGCCATTATATTTTAAAGATTAAAAGCTTTAGAGATTACCGTTTTCCACAAAAGAGCTCCATCATAATCCGTTGAAATGACACCATATAAAGTTATGGTTTGGGATAAAACCCAAGTTGTCCTTTCTTAAACATTGGTATGCTATGCATAAGAAAGATGTTTGCAACCAAAGTCGGATGAACTGTCTTTGTATGTTATTTCAATAACTGTTAAGTAATCCTCCATAACATCAAGACAAAAGTGTTTGTCACTTAAACGTCAAGTTTCTTTGAGAAGGAATTTTTCGTGAAAAGTTAAGTGGGAGGACAATAGAACTTTGATAAGGTTAAAAGAACCTTAGTCAGATGTGCAGAAGTTGCGACTCGAAAAGTGTTTCGGAGGTGGCAACAATGCTCATGGCTCACGTGCCTCAAAGGTTGTGGTCACGGAGATCTAAGTTCCTATTGAAACAAGTAGATCGGGTAAACAATCAAATACCAAGATTTGAGGGTTGAATCATTATTTGAGAATAATGAACCGACTACATGCAAAAGAAGCGATGATGGGCCCTGACTCCGTCAAATGGCTTGAAGCCATAAAATCCGTGATAGTTCCATACACGAGAAATCAAGTTTTGAACTTGAAGGACCCTCAAGAAAGGTGTAAGACCTTACAGTTGTGTTTGGATCTATAAAGAAATAGACATGGATGTTTTACATCTATGAAATAGTCGACATGTTGGGAAAGAGTTCACAAAATGTTCAAAGGTTGACTATGACAAGATTTGATCTTTCATAGTGATATTTAGTCTAGACGGATTAATGTAGCAACCACTACATATAATTTGTTATATGGTAGTTGAATAAACAAAACAAGTTCTTCTAATAGAATCGTTACCTAGGACATGTGCATAACACGGTCCATAGGGTTTTGTTAATTCAAAGGATGCTAAAAGCATATGCAAACTTCAATGGTTGAAGTGAGCATCGCGGAGTTGGAATCTTCACTATGATGAAACTGTTAAAGGAGTTTAAAATTTCATTAGAGACAATGAAGATGCTTGCATTTGCAAGATATTAAGTGGGAGCGCTAAGACATGTTTCTAATACATTATGTGGAAGACATATTGTTGATTGGAAATAATGTATCTTTTATTAACACATATTAAGAATTTCATCCCGATGAAAGACTTAGGCAAAACCCAAGTATTTGGCATCAATAGACGCTAATATGGTTGTGCCAGAAGTACATATACGAGATATTGAATGAGTTCAATATAGAAACTACAATGTTGATGATATATTCAAGTGTATTGACATTTGGTAAAGTGAAACAAATAATCAAGTATAGATTGATACTTGATGTATGAAATCACAAAGAGTATTTATATCAATCATACTGTGACATGTACAAATCCAGATATGTCCTATGCTCTAAATGTTGTGAGCATATACCAGAATGATTCGTAAGATGATCATTGGAAAATAGTAAGGATATTCTTGTGATCTTTTGGAAGAACTAAGAGTATATTATTTGTAGAAGTGACAAATAGATGGTTAGTTCATTGTAAAAGTACTACATTGATACTAGTTTTGTCACAAAGTACAAATTAAGTTTATCTCAATCTAAACTAAGGGTGGCACAATATAATGGAAAGTGAGTTCCATAATGGATTTGGATGAGTTCCAAAGTTAAGACATTGTGACATACTACAACAAAAGGCTAAGTATATGACTATTATAGCAGCAAAGAGGGCATTTGTGTCAAGTAGTTTGTTATCAAACTAGGTGTAGTTCACAGAGGGATAATACTATGAAGATATATTGTGCGACAATATTATCAACATGTTTTAACCCCAAAGAACTAAAGGTCACACCGAAAGACCAAATTTATACAAAGCCATCTCATTAGAGAATGAGTGATGCGTAGAGACGCAAAGACATGCAATTACACACGGACCTGGAAGTGTGAGATCCGGAGATCGGTTGACCACTAGCAATCGTGTACATACAACACCGGAAAGCCATAGGTGTTGAATACACAAAGGTTTGAAACTAGATTATTGACTCTAGTGCAAGTGGGAGACTGTTGGAAATATGCCCAAGAGGCAATAATAAAGTGGTTATTATCATATCTTCACACTTATGATAAATGTTTACATACCATGCTATAATTGTATTAACCGGAAACATTAATACTTGTGTGATTTGTAAACTAAAATAAGAGTCCCTAGTAAAGCCTCTTGTTAAACTAGCTTGTTGGTTAATATATGATCATGGTTTCCTGATCATGAACATTGAGATGTTATTAACAACAGGATCATATCATTAGGAGAATGATGTGATGGACATACTCCTATAGATAAGCGTAGCATAAAGATCAAGTCATTTCAATAGTTCAATTGCTATATGCTTTCTGATACATAGTAACCTAATTCCTTCGACCATGAGATCATGCATATCACCTTTACCGGATGGATGCTTTGATGACATCAAACACCACACCGTAACTGGGTGGCTATAAAGGTGGCATTGAGTGTTCGGAAAGTATTGGTTGAAACACATGGATCAAGAGTGGGATTTGTCCATCCATATGACGGATAGATATACTCACGGCCCTCTCGTGGAATGTCATCCAATTAGCTTGAAAGCATGTGACTGGGTCACAAGGGATCACATATCACGGAACGAGAAAAGAGTACTTTATCTAACGAGGTTGAACGAGGTAGGCAGATACACCGACGAGCATAACCTCGGATAAGTAAACTATCGTGAGACAAAGGGAAATTGGTATCGTATCTAAGTGGTTCATTCGATCGCAAAGTAATCGTAGAAATATGTGGGAGCCATATGAATTTCCAGATTCCTCTATTGGTTAATGTTCGGAGAAGTGTCTCGATCATGTCCGCATAATTCACGAACCGTAGGGAGACACACTTAAGGATTCGACGTTGTTTTAAGTAGTTATGGTGTTATGAGAAAGAGACCGAATGTTGTTCGGAGTCTCGGATGGGATCCGGGATATCACGAGGTGATCCGGAATGGTCCGGAGAATAAGATTCATATAAGGAAAGTCCTGTTTGAGTTCGGGAATGATTTCGTGTTTTCATTGGGAATGTTCTAGAAGGGTCCCATTGTCCCAAGACTCCGGGGAGGTACATGAATGTGTCATTGGATGATTGCATCATGTACTAAGTGTTCTTGCTGTTCCAAAACATGAAAGTCAAATTGCCAGTTTGAAAGTCAAACGGCTAAACAGAAACTGTGGAAAACAGAAACTGTGGGAAGCAGAAACTGGGAAACAAGCAAGAGGAGTTTGAAACCAACTTGGAGGAGGAGTTTCTCCTCCAAGTCGCCCAAGCCCTAGGCCGAGTTGGGAGGGACTCCTCCTCCCTGGCGCGCCTAGCCCCTCCACCCATAAAAGGAGGGGCAGGGCTCCTCGCTGAGACACACAAGTTTCCACCTCTAATCTCAGGTTTAGAGCCGTTTGGTTTAGAGCTTCTAATTGCTTTAGCCTGCGGTTTAGAGCCTTCTAATTGGTGTGTCTAATCTCTAGACCTCTAATAGCCCTCTCTCATAATCCACCATACCGCTCCGCTTAAGCGAAGCCTCATGGATCTCCCTCTACTTCCCATCACGCCACAGGCCGCCGGAATCGCGAGGAGAGTGCTACAACCTCCGCTGCCTTGGAACAAGGAGAGGAAGGTCTTCACGAGTACCGAACGTGTGACCGACTGCGGAAGCGCTGCCGGAACGCAGCGCCGGAAGGATCGTCTACACGATCTTGAGATCGGAAAGAGTACGACTACATCACCCATGAGAATCCGCTCTCGTTAAACACTTTGGAATCTTCGAGGGTAAGTTATTCCATCGACTCGTTGCTACAATCTAGTAGATAGATCTTGGCTTGTTTGTTTGTATGCGATAGAAAATTTTTGTTTTCCATGCTACGAACCCCTACAGTAACTGATGCATAGGTCAGGCATAAACTCTTAGTTTTTAGGTTAAAAAGAGCAACATAAAATGGTACCTATCTTTGTTTACAAACCATCCTCGGATTTTTAGCCAAGCATTGATCCGTACTAGAATATCTTAGAGATAAGCATCTCAAATCCTGGTGGCTATGCATTATCACATGATCAATCTCATCTAGTTCGCATCCATACCATATGCCTAACAAAGACCTACTCACACATGGTGATGATGCTTGGATATGTGTTGATGGAGATGGATTTGGAGATGATGGTGGTGAAGATGGCATAAAAATTCCTTTCTCTGGGGCAGATAGATAAATAGATAGAGAGAGAGAGAGATATGATCCAAAAAAAACAAAGGTCATGGTGGTTCTCTGATTCGCGAAAGACTCCATGCCCTTAGGAAGGTGATTTGTTCTAGTATATGTAGGTCTCATGTACCCTCCCCCTCTCTCATTTTTAGCTTATTTTCCTTGTAAAACACGATTTTTTGGTGTACAAAACCAGTTTTAGAATTTTGGTTTGAGTTATTTTTGTCAAATTCAACTCACAAAAATCTCATATCAAACTTCTGAAAAGAGTTTTGGGCACCAAATATATGTGTTCTACTACAAAAGACTGCTAAAACGACCTTATACACATTGAATTCTATGATAAACACAAAGGTGTGTAGATACCATGGTGCATAGAGGGTCATTTCCTGCATTAAACTCCTACGATCAGTCCATAAGTATTAATCTTAAGGACAATATAAAATCAAAAACTATAATGTTTGAGATAATACTACCATAATCATATTTGTTTACCAACACCAAAATAGAAAATCATACAAGAAAGAACCTCTAAAAGATATTTGTCAATGCATAAGTTGTTTGTGCCATTCCCTTAGATATTTATGAATAGTAAGATAAATACAAAACATATATATATTCTCATAAAATAGACCTAAATGTACAAAATTGTGTAGGCATGCATTTTTTAAAAACATTCTCTGATCTAGTGAATTGTAGTTTAATCAAAGGTTTTTGACAGGCAATACATAAAATGGAAACATATCATGTCAATTTCTTTCCAAAAAATGGTTCAAATTTAGTGCAACTATCTCTACAATCTAAAAAATAGGAATTGTATAATAAAAATGTTAGTACTAAATATTTACAAACATTGTTATGTGACTGTCTTTTTTATATGAAATACAAACATATAAGTGTTATAAATAGTATGATGAGAAAATAATAATAAGGAAGAAAAAACGTTTAGTATAAACTTTGCTAAGATCATGACAATATAAGGAATTGCAATTTTTGAACATGTTGCTCCACATATTCATGTGCTAGATGGCGGTAGCATGAGCTCCACGCATCGAGTTCGAATATAAGACATATTTTGTAACCGTAAGTCAAGTTATGTTGTCTTGAGACCTGACTAGGAGTCTATCAAAGCCCGATGCTAGGGTGAACCCGACACTAACACGTACCCTTCAGCTTAAAAGGTAAGGCAAACCACCGACTAGAAGGCAACACTGGATAACCAAACCACCATCGTCGCTAGCCTCCCCTGGCGGAAGCGCTCTTCTCGCTGACGTCGCCACATCGATGCAGTTTTGGGATACGTAACTCATCATGGCATGTCAAAAAACATCGGCTCATACGTAGGGCAGCAAAGTAATGTGGAAATCATACTTTTTCGCTGACGATTCTCTGATTATTATGAAGGCAAACACAAGGAACGCTGAGAGTTTGAAGCAAGTTTTGGCATTGTATGAGGCTCAATCAGGTCAACTGATTAATGCAGCAAAATCTTCAGCGATGTTCAGTAAAGAGACGACACGTGGTGTGAAACAAGCGGTTCTTAGTGCTTTGAGTATTCCAAGAGAATCACGCAATGAGCGCTATCTTGGTTTACCTGTCCATCTTGGTGCATCAAAGAGTAAAGAGTTTGAGTATTTGAAGGAGAAGATATGGCAATGTATTTAAGATTGGAAAGAAAGGCCAATGTCCAAAGCAGGGAAAGAAATCTTGATCAAGGCGGTTGCATAAGCTATACCAACCTATGCAATCTCGTGTTTTGATCTTACGAAAACACTATGCGATGAAATCAGCTCTATGATTTGCCGATACTGGTGGAATCAGCAGGATGATGAAAACAAATGTCATTGGGTGAGATGGGAAAATTTGACGAGATCAAAACAGGAGGGTGGCATGGGTTTTAGTGATCTCCATATGTTTAATCTAGCTATGCTTGCGAGGCAGAGCTGGAGGTTACTACAAAACCCAGATTCCTTATGTTGTATCGTACTAAAGACGATGTACTTCCGGACTCTTCGATATTAGAAGCAACACCCAAGCCTGCAATGTCATACTCTTGGCGCAACACTTTACGTGATCTTGAACTCTTGAAAGAGGGTATAGTTTGGAGAGTTGGATCGGGCGAGAATATCAGTGTGTGGAGCGATCAATAATAGCTTACTTACTCGAATGAATATTCATAGGAAGAAAATTGAGCTAGACACGAGATGCCCAATGCGTTATCGGTTGAATGAGGATGGTGGACATTTGTTTCTAAAGCGCAAAAAGGTGAAGCAGGTTTGGCGATCCTTGCAGCTAGAAGACCAGCGCATCTCTCTTATAGAGGAGCCAACTTCAAATGCAGTATTGGAGCAGATTCCCAATTGTCTAACATTGGAATGCTATATAAGAAATACCGATCAACACTACCGTATGTTTGTCATTCATTGCATCATCATTATATCATGCTCATGTCATCATGCCACATTGCATTTGAGCATCATATTAAATCTTGGCTTTTATATTTAACATTCTATTTGATTCTTACTAAATTGTATTTGGCTTTTGATATATGGTAAATGCCCAAGTTGAGTTGAGGGCATATCTTTTACTTCCCCTTCCATCTACTAATTTTGCATATACCTCCCCTTTGATACCATCTATTTTTTCCACCATATAAATGTACGTGGCCTTTTGTTTGTTAACATTTTTAAAACCAAGCCACGTATATTTGTATGGATCCAAATCTACCTATCCCATTCATATGTGATATGGTTTCACCATCTTAATACATCATGCATGGATGTAATCTTGCATATATCATGCAAAAGAAACTCTCCATCTCCCTCTTTTCCTTTTCATTCTTTTGGTATGTATGCCAATTCTTGAGCTTAATATTTTTAAATGGTTTAATTCAAACTATCCATTCACCCTTTGTTGTATGGCTCTACCCAAAACCCTATCCTTCATGTGTATGTGTGTGTGCTTGTGCATACACACACACACACTCATCTAATCTATCAAACCGTGGCCATCTCTAACTCTGAACCTAAACACCGATGGAGGCACCACCTGCTACTTGTTTGACCAAGCCCAGCTGAACCATGTCCTGATCCGCTGCGCTCCTCCTCTCTATCCGCCCGCCTGACTGAACCCGTGACGAGAGACACGCCCAATGCTTTTCTCCTTCCTCGCGATCATGTGGTCGCCAAGACAATGTACTCACGCCCTTGCCGTGCCGTGTTTCTCTCTCTCCCTTTGCGGCATAAAGCAGCAGCAGACCAAGGTATCCGATGCTATCTCCTCAACCACTCCTTTCCATCCCCATCTCGACCCAGTTTCTCCTCCATCCCCTTGGTTGATCTTGCAGCAGCTCCATGTTGGCCCAGCCCCAAACGCCGAGTGCAGTCCGGCGTGACGACGGCGAAGTATTCCGGCGAGTTGCGCGCACGTATAAGAACCAGCTAACAACGATCAGCAAGCTAGCTATCTAGCCTGATCAAAAGAACTAGCTCTCTCAACTCACACGTGCACGCACAGAAAACAATGTTGATGGCTACAGGGCCCTCTCGGTCCTGTTGTTTGTATTAAATCTCACGGTTGTCTTACAAGGCTACTATATGGGTGTATATATACCCGGCAAGACGTAACGTCAATTCGAATAGGTGTTGGACTACTAGTCCTACTCGAACACACACGCATTACCCACACGCTCCGTGTCCTATCGGGATTATTATTCCTAACAATCACCCCCCTAAGCACGATGTGTCTAACTTCACAACTTGGACGCCGATCCTTCCTCGCATCTCCGCAAACTTCACTCGTCCCAAAGATTTAGTTAGGATATCCGCAAGCTGATCATTGGTGCAAACATAGTTGACTTCAATCTTGCTCTCCTCTACACACCGCCAGATGTAGTGATATCAGATCAATGTGCTTACTCCTGTCATGATGCACCGGATTCTTGCACAATGAAATTGCAGACTTGTTGTCAATATTGAGCACCACTTGTTTCGTCTCCAGATTGGTGAGATCACCAAGTAGACTCCTTAGCCACACACCTTGACACGCTGCAGTTGCAGCCGCAATATACTCAGCTTCACAGATGACGTGCACCACCTTTTGCTTTTGTGATAGCCAACTTACTATGCTTCTTCCCAAGAAATATGCCACGCGAGGTACTCTTACGGTCGTCAATATCTCCTGCCATGTCACTATCATGTAGCCAAGTAGCTTCACCTCCTCCTTCTTTCGAGTAGACAATACCAAAGTTTGTAGTACCTTTGATATACCCGAGTATATGTTTCACGGCTGTCCAATGCTCCATTGTGGGTGCTTCCATGAAGCGACTCACATAGCCAACGGAATAAGCCAAGTCGGGTCTTGTGTTAATGAGATACCTCAAACTTCCGACAACGCCTCCTATACTCCGTTGCATCAACCGCAGTGCTTCACTCCTTTTGCTCGCTTTAAGACGAGGTTCCATCGAACATGAGTTGGATTGCATTATTCCATGCCACACTTCTCGAGTATCTTCTTTGCATATGCCTCTTAGCATAGCGTGATCTCACCCAGCTTTTGATGTACCTCGATCCCAAGGTAGTAGCTCAACAAGCCTAGATCACTCATCTTGAATAACTCCTTCATCCGTAGCTTGAACTTTGCAATCTCCTTCTCATCCTCCTGTTATTAATAGATCATCAACATAGATGCCAACTAGTAGATGATCCCTTCCTTTACCTCGCTTATACATCGCATGCTCCAAAGGATCTTCTCGAATCCGAGAGAGATCAATGTACGATCAAGCTTGATGTTCCACGCCCGAGGGGCTTGCCGTAGCCCGTACAACGCCTTGTGTAGCTTCAAAACCTTGTGTTCTTCTCCCTCTTTGATGTATCCCGGTGGTTGCTTCACATAAACTTCTTCTTCTAACTCCCCATTCAAAAACGCAGATTTCACATCCATGTGATGCAATTTCCAAGATTCTTGAGCTGCGAGAGCAATAAGTAATCTCACCGATTCCATCCTTGCAACGGGAGCAAACACTTCTTCGAAATCCACACCTTGCTCTTGCACGTATCCCTTGGCCACTAGCCGAGCTTTGTGTTTCACCAACTTCCCTTCGGCATCCTTCTTGATCTTGTACACCCACTTGAGCCCTATGGCCTTGTGATTGTTGGGTAGATCGACAAGCTCCCATGTATCGTTGTCGCGGATCGACCCCAACTCCTCATCCATAGCCCGACGCCAACACTCCTCCGTATTAGCATCCTCGAATTTCGCCGGCCTCGGTGAGTAAACACCGACCTTGTCCTTCCCTCGCACGCCTGCATGTTAAGGGTCTCCATGGATACAACTCCAAGACACTTGAATTTTTCTCGAGTAGGTGGCCGTCTCCTTTCTTCCCGTGCACTTGGAGGAGACGTGGAAGCTGACATAGTACTTGTTTCAGCGTCTACTGAATTTCCTGCAGTTTCTGTCGGTGTACTGCATGTTGGCGACATGACATCGTCGCCCGTGTCCACTTCGATCGCCGCTAGTCCTCCCGGATGGGAGTGTGCAGCTGATGGGCCACTTGGCGCCAGGCTCTCGTCCGCTGCTGGGATGGATGGCGACGCCGAGCCTCCAGTGCAGCGTGAGCTGCTGCTCGTGCGGGACTCCACGCGAGATACCTCTCCAGCGAAGGCCGCTGCCGCTCACTTCGACCTCCATCTTCCGAACCAGCGCCTAAATCCGTAACGCCACGGACGCTGTTTCTTGATCATCTGCATGCGAATCATCAGAGACTACAGTAAATATTTCATCGAAATTGATTGTACCGGTTCAGAGCCCCAATTCCATGATTTCTCCTCCTCGAAGACAACGCCACGTGTCACCACCACTGTTTTTCATCGATTGTACGCCATACGCCTTGAACCGTATTCATAGCCGATCATGACCATTGGAGTACTTGATCCGCCAACTTGCTAGTATGTCCGGTCACCGCCTTCACATGCGCCACGCACCGAAAGTGCGAAGATGATCAACCGAGGGCTTGCGACCGTACCATGCTTCAGACGCGCCATACCAACTACACTCTTAGTTGGCGCCTGCTCAGCAAATAGACAAGCATTAATCGCCTCACCCCAAAACCTGCTCGGCATGCCTTTGCTCTTCATCATGTTGCGTGCCATGGCCACCACGGTTTGGTTCCTTCTTTCCACAACACCGCTTTGCTGTGGTGAATATGGCGGTGAGATACCGCCGGATCCCATGAGCTTCACAAAAGCCTTGAATTCATTGGATTTGAACTCCCACCCGATCGGTACGGAGGGCCTTCAACTTTGCCTCGACTCCACCTCGGCTGCCATCTTCACAATCATGAACGCTTGTAAAGCTTGATCCTTACTCTTCAAAGAACACAACCCACATGTATCTACTGAAGTCGCCGACGATGAGCAAAGTACTTGTTCCCGGGGTCGCTGCGTGATTGGTCCGCATAAGTCTCCATGCACCAACTCAAGAACCTTACTTGCTCGATATTGTCCCTCCTTGGAAACGGGCTCGCTTTTGCTTCCCAATGAGACAACCGTCGACACCTGCTCAACATGATCAACACACGGTAAGCCACGTACCATCTCCTTCTCCCAAGTTGTCGAGAGCTTGGAAATTTAGATGTCCGTAGGCATGCCACTTCCACGCCGAGTCTTCCATGCTTGTCATCAAACATACCGATCCGCCGATTGAGATTGAGGATGTAGAGTCTATTCTTCGACCTCTCCACCTTCATGATGAGTTGCCTTTGGCGGTCATATCCCCACAGAACTCGCCCTCCAACACGATCTTGCATCCACGCTCCATGAAATGACCAAGACCGATAATGTTGGTCTTAAGCTTGGGAATATAGTACACGCCGTGAGTACCTTGTGACCTCCATCCTTCAACTCAAACAGACAGTGCCTCGCCCCGCAATCTCCACCTTCGACCCATCGCCGAATCGGACGGAGCCTCCAACCGTGAGGTTCAACTCGTAAAACCGAGCCTTGTCGCCGGTCATGTGGTTGCTAGCGCCGTGTCGAGGTACCAAACGTCGTGAGCCGCTCGCATCCTCCGCGGAAGACCTTCTCTTCCACGAGCGTGACGATCTCCGTAGCGGACTCGAGGAGTTGATTCCTTGGTCATTAACTCGCAAGCTTGAGCATGAGCATCATCGGTCCATCATCTCCTTCCTTCGCCATGAGAGCCTTCTCCTTTGAACGGTTAGGACACTCCGATTTGAAGTGCCCGAGCTGATTGCACTTATGGCGTGAAGATTCTTCTTGTTGAATTTCTTCTTTGGCTTCTTCGCTTGTCTCCGACTTCTTCGCCGGACCGAACCATCACCATCGCCGGATGCTTTATCGCTCCTCTCCTTGGCGACCATTGCGCCATCGGGCACGTAAGCATGAGGTGCTCATCTTGATTCGCCGCCGTAGGTGATCTTCATCCGCTGCGCGCCTTGAACCGTCCAACCAGGTCATCCATCGTGAGGGTGGTGAGATCAACGCATTGCTCGATTGCCGACACCACAGATATGTACCGGCGGCGCCGCGCCAAGGAAACGATTATGACCGAGATATCTTCCAGCTTCTCACCTTGCGCGAATCCGTTGACAATTGTGGCTACTCGAGGCAAAAGCGCCCAGCGTCTCATCTCCTTCCATCTCCGTGTTCTCGATTTTCCGCAAGGTTTGTAGGGTCGCCTGACGCGCTTCGTGCCCAAGATTCAACGTCTTGAGTGTCTCCCACGCCCTTTGCGAAACCTTCGAGATCGGTGATGCATCACGCCGGCACCACGGAGCCGATGGCCGTGAGTGCTGTCGTCCTGCGGTACTTGGCCGCCTTCTTGAACTCGTCGCCGGATCGACAGCCCTCGATGTCGCGTTGCTCCATGGCCCACTCCATCCGTTTCGCCACGTCGTAGTTGCCGCGATCATACCGCTGGTATCGCGACGACACCGATGCACCATAGCCGCACCGGAGTACTCGCCTAGCTCCTTGTCCGCCATGACCTCCCGTTACTAGGAGATCCTCCGCGAGGCTCTGATACCAATTGTTGGCCCAGCCCCAAACGCCGAGTGCAGTCCGGCGTGACGACGGCGAAGTATTCCGGCGAGTTGCGCGCACGTATAAGAACCAGCTAACAACGATCAGCAAGCTAGCTATCTAGCCTGATCAAAAGAACTAGCTCTCTCAACTCACACGAGTACGTACCAGGAAAAACAATGTTGATGGCTACAGGGCCCTTTCGGTCCTGTTGTTTGTATTAAATCTCACGGTTGTCTTACAAGGCTACTATATGGGTGTATATATACCCGGCAAGACGCAACGTCAATACGAATAGGTGTTGGACTACTAGTCCTACTCGAAACACACACGCACACGACACCGTTCCGTGTCCTATCGGGATTATTATTCCTAACACTCCAGCGCCCGCGTAACCTGCACCACCGCCGCCGTAGTCTTCGTGCTGGGAGCATCACCTTGCTCGCCTCCGATGACTCCTACCAGGAGCGAGGAGGAGTAGGCATGTAGGCGCTCGAGCTCGCAGCGCCCCGTTCGCTGCCGTGGTGCTGTATGTTGATGCGCACATCTCCCCGCCGCTGCCGTGGTGCTTTATCGGTGGGTTTCAGAGATTGTTGGTCTTCTTCAGACTTGGAAGCAGACCGAGCATCCTGAGAGATCGCTCACCTCAGGCATCTTTGTATGTCGTCGGTGCGGTCGATCTCGAAGGTGTCGGCGGCCTACCTGAGCTGCGATGAGTGCCACTGCATCCATCGGTGTCCAGAGAGACATGCATGATATATAGTACTGTCAAAGATATGCAACCTGGCCTGGGTTCAGACTCAAGTCAGTCAGCCGGTGACAAGCACTATTTGACGGTGAACTCACCTGGCTCGAGATCTTCTCGCCGGTGAGGAGGCTGTACATCACATTTAGCTGCAGTAACCAGGAATTGAAATATTTGCGTTAGGCTCAATACATCACCAGGGAGCTTCAGCCTGCTGGAACATGGAAAGCCCTCCTGCCTCTGAACATTTCCTCATTCAACCAGCTTTTTCTTTGGTCAAAAATATACTGCCACAACTTCCCAGTTTTGCTCAAAATTCTTTTATTACAGTTTTCCGCTGTGGGAATTTCTACTCATATTTTGGTATAGCTGTATGTATAACGGTATATGCACCCTTTTTTTACACATATCTGAAGCTGTTGATTTCCCCTGATAGTCTGCACTAGGAATGCTGTCCAGAAGTGAGGCCAGGAATTCTGGTATTCATTGGGAAGAACTACTCTCTAAGCTAGAAACATTCATACAAAACACCTATTCCAGTCAACGAATTTGATCGATTAAGTTCAAGTCTGATAGTAGCATTGTACAACTAACAACTCATTTACTTTGAGACTGACCAACTCATTTACTTCTGAGACTGAACCCACTTCCTATCTAGGAGTTTATTTAAGAGTACCATCAAACGTTTCTCGCAATTTCCCCAGATGAAACATATAGTTTGAACATGACCTTTTAGAGTCAAAACTCGAAACTTTGCTTTCTCAAAACCTTGTGTTCGCAGGGGATTTCACCGTACAAACTGATCGCTGAATAAACCAGCAACACCCTACAAACTGATCGCTGAATAAACCGGCAATTCGAAGCCCGTGCAAGGTATCGTACAATACCGTGATAGATAATATTACATTGCGAGTGAGTTCGCGAGAGAACAAAGCGCAAGCCAGCCGGTCCAGTGCATTTTTCAGTTTTCAGTAGTAGTACGTACTATATATTACATCCACCTGGAGAAAGCGATCAAAACTCAAAAGCAAAAAGGGCAAAAAAAAACTCTATATAGATTTAAGGTTCTATAGATATGTCAGCCTCCTAATAACAGCAACAGAAACACAGGCATAGCGTGCACACAGCATGCAAAGCAGCAAGCATAGAGAAGTCCGTCATCGTCGTCGTCGAGGAGGGTCTAGAGCTTCCTCCTGCACAGAGGGCACGATCCGTGCTTGATCAGCCAGCCATCAATGCACGGCACGTGGAACACGTGCCAGCAATCGGGCAAGCTCCGCACCTTCTCACCAATCTGGAAATCCTGAAAACAACACCATGACCAAAAGTTCAGAAAGAAGGAAGGCATCATGTGAAAAAGGTGTTCAGAAAAACAAATACATCACTCTAAACAACCTACATGAACTACTGATTATATCAGAATGAGCAAAAACTCTGAATGTTTACATCACAGAATGCAATGCATCGATGATCAATTAGCTGTAGTTTAATTAAGTAGAGTGGTTTATGGCAGTTAAAAGATGCACAAGTAACTGTATGTTTTATCACAGTGGTTTTCAGACCTGGAGGCAGACAGAGCACCCCGAAAGATCACCGACTGCATTCCGGTTGTACTCCTCAGTGATCCTGTTCTCAGGGAGCTTATCGATGGACGCCCTCGGCATGCCGTTGGTGCCCTCGATCTCGAATAGGTCAGGGGCCTCCCTGAACTGCGACGAGTCCACTGCATTCATCTGTATGTCCACAGAAGCAAGCATGATACAGTCAGAGAAATGCGACAGTATGTAGCAACTGGTTTCAGACGGTAACTTTGTATCGACCATTTCATGTATGACGCATACGCTGTACTGACCTGGCTTCGAACCACCCTCTGCACTGCCGGATCGACCTTCTCACGGACAAGCCTGCCGGTGATGAGGCTGTAGATCACATTAAGCTGCATTGCCAGTAATTAAAAGATTCATGTTAGGCTCAGTTAGACCCTAAAATTTCAGACAAACTACTGTGTGCTAAAAAGCATCAGAAGATATGTTTATACAGATATGCAATCTCAGCAGAATTGTGGACAATATCATGATGAGGATGACAACGATCGATGAGTAGGAGACTAAGAGTGCACACGACAGACCGGCCACTTGGAATATTCTAATGTGAGCTTACTTCAGAAAGAATAGTAAAAAGAAGTGGGTTTGGCTCTGGAGTGAACATTGAACAGAGTTTTCTTTTGTTTTTTAATGGTGAGAGGCTGCTGTTTAGGGTTCTATAGGATATCAATTAGTCCATGCAAGTTAGGTCATTATCCAACGTCATGAGCTCAGTTAGTCCATGCAAGTTAAGTCATCAACAGACAAGGGAAGCCCAGAGCAGCAAGCAAGCGTGTCAGTTGCGAGTCTGCTGTCCTGCTCCTAGCTACTTGCTGCCAACCAAGTAGACTGTGGTGCTTACCACGTAGAGGATGCTCCAGATCCCGGACCGGCGGGAGCGCCAGAGGCGGATGGAGGAGTCGACGACCTCGATGGAGACGAGCGCGCCGGTGATGGCGCCGATGCCAGTGCCACGGAACAGGCCGCTCTCGGTGGCTAGGCCGATCAGGCCGCCGGTGACGGCTCCCAGGAACAGGCCAGCTGCACAAGAGATGAAACATATGTCAATGTCCAGAACATCAGTCTGAATTATGGTCAGAAGAACAAGGTTTGCAGGATGCGTGGAGCAGATCAGCCCAAACTGCAAACTGACCACGCACTAGATTTTGGGAAACACACACTGCACACACGGCACTTGAATCGTTGGAACTTGCAAGCAAGAAATGTGCATTTCAATTGGGGGAAAGCAAGCCCTGGTTTCGCGGCTCAAGAATCAGGTAAAATTGTGAGCAAGACAGAAAGAGCGACGCACGGACAAGATCATGCTCTCCCTACGCGCGGATTTGCAGACACAAACATAAGCAGGAATCCCCATTATTAAATCATCAAAAATACTCCCTCCGATTCATATTACTCTCTCGGTCCTAAAAAGGATGTCTCAGATTTGTCTAAATTTGAAACGTATCTAGACATATTTTAGTGTATAAATACATTTAAATTTAGAAAACCTTGTAACATCTTTTTTTAAGACGGAGGAGGTACTTGTCACAGAAATGGATGTATTTAGACATGTTTTAATGCTAGATACGTCTAATCCAGTGACAACTAAAATGGATCATATGGATCGGAGAGAGTATCTCATTTACTAATCGTTGGAAAAATCACCAGAAAGAACTGACGTTTAAAGCTAACTAGCTAAGGTGTATCACATGAATATCAGTAGGAATCCCAAACTGAGCGAGTGAGAAGACAAGATATCTGAAGAAATAAAGACTGGAACTGGATGGTTCACCCTGAGTGTGGTTCTCAGAGTCAGAGATATAGATCATCTGACAGTCCAAGATCAACCAGCAAAGAGAAAATCCAAGGAAGAAATCCAGAGGATTCGAGGAGCCAGAGCAGTCCATGTAAGCGAAGCAGAGGAGGCCGTACCTATGGCGAAGATGAAGGTGATGACGCCGCGGAGCACCCTGCGCATCATCCTCCTGCTCCCTCCGGCGCCGCCCCTCCCGCGCCCACTCCCGCCGCTCCCGCTCCTGACCAGCGACGCCAGCGACACATTGCTCGAGCTCCGCGAGAACGCCCCCGTCGGATCCATCCACACTCACTTCACTCCCCACACCTCACTCCACTTCACTCCCTTAAATCACACACACAGAGGCAGACCAACCCAAGAACCTGGATCGGATTTTGAGAGAGAGATCAGAAGCGCAGAAGAAGAGGAGGAGAGGGGGATCGATGTCTTGATGACGCAGCCGAGGAGAGAGAGGAGGAGGAGGAGAAGGAAATAAGAAAGGTGGAGACTTTATGGCGCCAACCAACTCGTGACCGGCGCATTGAATCCGCGTGCGGAAGCGGTAGGTTCGGCCTGCCTCCGACGCCTTGCCTTGCCCTCTTTTCTTTTCTTCTCCACGAAGGCGAAGCTGACGGCATCCATGGACGGAGCGGCAGTGCTGCTGCTGCCTACCACCTGCCCTGTCCGTCCGACTGTGCGTGCGAGCCATCAATGGCTGCCGTGCTTTTACTGACGTGTCTCCAGATATTTTTCTTTGCCCGACCCGGCGCACATGCGGCCATCAATCACTCCATCACGGCCATGGGGGTGGATAGAGAGGTGGATTCATTTCTTTGGAAGTTTTGTTTGTTATTGTTATGAGAAGTAACTGTCAACATAATAAACTAGTAGTATGAAAGAAGACCAGTTCAAAAACAAAACTATGAATGAAGACTTTTATTTCTTGGTCAAGGAAAAAACCCTAAATGTAATGCTCCGTTTGGAAAGCATGAACTCAAAACATGAAAAATGCAGAAATTGAGATGTCACGTAACCTGAATTTCTACGGGAATCAAAACCACGTAAAAACTTTGAAAAGTGTTACTCCCTCCGACCCATATTAGTTGACTCAAATTTGTTTAGATTTGAACGAATCTAGACACTATTAGTATATAAGTTTATCCAAATTTTAAAAAATCCAAATCAAGTAATATGGGTCGGAGGGAGTATTTGAATGTCACGCAAAGAAAACTTAAAAACTGTAGGCACAAGGAGATGAAAACATGAAGTGAGACACCATGTTAGTTGTCCTCCAAAATATCTTTGAAATGGCCCATTCTATAGGAATTTCAAAGGAATATTATATTCCTATTCCTTTGTTCTAAATGGCACAATAAGAAATGTTTTGGTTGGAATCATATCCACCAAAATTCCTACACTTTCCTTTGTTCCACACTCTGCATAAATGTTTGCTCTATGATCTTAGGGTGTGTTCGGTTCGGGACGAAGTGGAATGGAATGTCATGTTTCCATTCCACTGGAATGGTTGGTTTTGTTCTTGTGCTTAGTTAGGACCTGTAAAGTATAATGAAATGGTTCTATTCTATGTTTGGTTGGGCCAAAAAAGTGGACTCGAATGGTTTCGTTCTATGTTCGAGTGCATTTAGCAAAAAAGATGGCAAAAGAACAAAAAGAGTGAGCAAGCTTGGGTAGCTTTAGCATAGAGGAACATGAAGATTCCGCCGATTTGGAGAAATGGGTGTGTTCTAGATCTAGGGAACATTGGCCTTCTATTAGTTTGGTGAGATGAGACTAAGAGATAATGCTCGTAAGCAAAGTGATTCGATTTGAAGTTTGCGGGCCCAAATATTTTGGCCAGCTTTTGCAGAGAACATAGAATAGACACGAGATTTAAATTAATAACAAAGTTAATTGTTATGAGGTATTTTTAGTTTATAAAATATATTGTTTTTAATCTCAATTTCATGATGCTATGATATAGTTCTCCAATGATACCAATAACAAAAATATACCACCTACTGATACTGAAAACCTAAGGTATCATGCAAGAGGGGTGGTGGGTGGGGGTGTGGGGAAACGGATGGATAGGGAGAATATGAAAGAAGAAACGGATCTACAAACACTTCCTCCTTTCTCGTCCCTCACCCCGCATCTCACCTTGAGATTCTCCTCAAAGCGGTTGGGCCTCTCCCATGCCCCTCTTGTCGGAATAGCCGGTGAGAGGCGGTGGTTGAGAGGCGCCGGAGTAGTTCTAGGGTCCTTTAGGAGTTGTAGGGTTTGTGTTCGGCCTTGTGCTGTGGTCCGACGTCTTGCCAAAAAGAAGCTCCTAGATCCTTCCGGCTGGATCTCGAGATGCCTCCTCTTTCTGTCCCTCCTGGTGGTGCTCTGGTGGTTGGAGCCAGATGCGGCGACGGGCGATGTGGAGATCTTCTTCAACAATAAAGTTGAGGTGGTCGTTGACCACCACCTGAGAGGTAGAGGTGGTGTGGCGGTGTGACTCCTAGGCGACCATGGTGGCAAGGAGGAGTTGCGTTGCAGCCTACTGGATGGTGCTCCCGTTTCCCCCTTGGCCGGACGTGGTAGCGAGGGAGGGTGTAACTGGGGTGTGCCATCCACTTCATCGATCTAATGGATACCTACCTCTCATGTGTGGGGGAGGGGGTGTTGTCTCAAGTTGTAGTTCGGGTGGATGTCGTCCTCGCCGCCTCATCACAGCCATCAAGGCAACGGTGTGAAGGCAACATTGGGCCATCGTTGGCTCGCTCCTGCTGCTCCTCAAGCTGCATTCGTCGGAGATCATCCACGGAGCTCCGAAGACGACGGCGTACTCCGTCTGGCCTCCGCCTCTTCTGGTTGAAAGGCAACCTTTCTGTGCAACCTCCAGTGGTTGCTTTGTTCGGTGTCTCCCGCTGGAGTCCCCTTCTTCTCCTCGCCAAGTGGTTCGCCCCCGGCAATGAGGAGGAGGCCAACCATCGAGGCCCATTCGCGGTGGAGAGGACCAAGAAGACCGACACTTTGATTGCGTTTTTTCTTTTCTCTTCGAGGTCCTTTTTGCAATGATTCAGGTCATTTATTCAAATTCTAGGTTATCCGGGGCTAGAGATGGAAATGACCTAGATGTAATTTTGTGCCCACCAAAAAAATGTGGACACAAGAAGTTGTGACGTAGCCTCCATATGCAAACAGTCAACTCCGAGTTGCTTCCTTTATGAACCAATGTAAAGCTCTAGTCAAATACAAGTGAGGTATATAAATAAACTAGCTCAAATTTGAAATGACTAATTTTTCTCCTCGAACCACATGGTGAGGCTTCGGTGTGTCATATGCCCTCCTTTAATTTCGTGGCTGAATTCTTTTGTGCCATCTATGCAACAAAATAGATCCTTGAAGACGGTTGCTTCGTCGATAAGCAGGAAACAAACTTTCCAAATATGGATATATGGCTTTAACACCCAACCATACAAGATTACTAATACTACATGACCAATCAACGAATTAACTAGTGCCGTTGCAAGCTGTCATGCATGAAAACTTTTAACTAGTACTTGGTTGGCATCGGCAGCAGACGACCCGTCCCGACAATGACATGACCATATGTACCATGGGACAGATTATCAAGTGAATATAACGGCTGATTTCATTTTCTTCCCTCCAAAATTTGGTGTGATAGCCCCGGACTCTGCGTCAAAATGATGCAGATAATCTTATTTATTTATTATTCAACATTTTTACAAAGAGAATATATAGAATATATAGATCAATCTAAATCCACCTCTCTATCGACAATGGTCACAACTCCGACAACCTTACCTCTTAGCTACGGCACGGCTTGATGTATCTAGTTGCTCACTCAAAAGTGGTCCATGTTTGTTTTAGTTTTCTTTAGTCTGGATGTATCTTGATTAGTATTCTTTTTTTCCTCTGCTGGGAATCATGTATTTTGTTTAGTTAATCGATCGATACTTTCATTCCATTTGCTAAAGTAATATAATAAATATACAAGATAAAAGTCGAGGCCCATCTCTCGGTACATAAGAAAGAAACTTAACATTTGAATTTCGTTTAGATAACGATTACACAATTACGCAATTGTACTTGTACTGTTTTATACATCATTAGGATAAGGACTCGACTATAAGTACTAGAAGTATTATACTCTGTCGTAGTACTTGATTTTGGCTGGAGTGCAGGCCATTCGAAAACAATATGTTTTGCAATAATAGTTACGAAAATGACACCACACCCTACATTAAAGACCAACTAGTACAGGGGATGCTACGGTACCATTGGTGAGTCCAATGACTTTTTGGTTAACCTAGTGAACACGAGGATTTAATTTAATCTTCCCTAGATCATCTAATTTAGCCGATCTGGCAACATCGTACAGGTTGTTGTATTTTTGTGCATAATTGGTTTAATTTTATATCATTTGAATTTTTAAAAGACTCATATGCACTACATATTGGCATAGAGGATGTTTGAAGCTCCCCGTTATGTGTTCACGAGCTACTCCACGACGATGGCGATAGCATTATGCATGGTCAATAAATCTCTGTAGCTCGTCCTTGCCAAAAAGGAAGGTAGGAATGCCAATGGTTGGTTGTGGATCTAGCACCATTACTACGTGGAAACGAAGGTGATCATGCACGTTTCTTCAGACGTGAACCTCATTGTTGCCCTCCCACATCACTCTCACGATTGTCCGGGGGGAAACCCTAGACGTCGGGCCTCGACCCCCCACTCCTCGCCACCACCGGGGCATGCCCACGGGCGAAGCCTAGTCGGCGTCGTTGGCAGCAGGGCTCCCCCTGGTGCTGACGGTGTTGGGCGCGACGACGTAGCGGCGGGTGCTGGCGACGGTGTGGTGTCATGTGGTGTCGCTCAACGGTGGCGGCAACCCAATTTAGCTCCCCAAATTTGTTGGGTGGTGCTGGTCCCCTATCTCGGTGGTACGTCTCACCCCAGGTTCGACGTGTGGCCGCCGGTGATGGACGTGGTAGTCATTCTCATTGTCCGATGTGATGTTGGGGCTGCTTGTGATGTGTTGGCCACTGGTGTGTTGTATGGTTCTGCAGATGGCGTCCATGGAAGTGGTCTTATCTTCGATGAGAGGTGAGTAATGGCACTGGTGGCGGCTTCTACTTGTTGGTTGTTAGGCTCTTATGTCGGATCCTTGTCGAAGCTCTACGACATGTATGGCGTGGGTAGCCCTTGCACATGGTCTCGGCTAGACTGCCCTTCGGGTATATCAGACCTAGGTGGGGTTTCCCTTGGTGGTGCTATGCCTTTTGACTACCCTCATGTGCGGTGCGGGTGCTCCATGTGAGAGTTCTAAATAGTGTGTCTCTGCTCTATGATGCCCTTAGACTCCATCCAGTGGCAGACATGGTGTTGAATTGGTCGGGCGTCATGGCGTCGTCTCGGCCACGCATGACCTTTCGTCCACACCCACGACACATGTCACTGCGTTGTGTGGTCTTAGATGCATTTCCCCGTTAGTGGTGCAGTGTGGCGGCTGGGTTTCAACTGACCAACGTCCTTTGATTACCCTAGTGATGCCTCGAGATAGGTTGTCCCCCGATGTCATGTCCCACAATCTCTTCCTTGTGATCGGTGTACTTGGGTCGTGAAGAGTTTTCTCATTATTCCTAATCTTAGGTGTTGTTGATGTGTGTGTTTTCTTTTATTTATCTTTGCATGTAGCACCTGTAAGAGCATTTCTAGTAAATACCGCATATCGACTGGCCTGTAAAATTTCACGCTGATATGCGATACCCGAAGCCAAAATATGGTATTTCCAAATACCGCAAACGACCCATACCTGAATTTTTTTGTGGTTTCCCGCATTCTGGCCCATCCGCCCCGCATATCTTCGGTGCGGGGGCCGAAATAGGGTAAACTGCATCCATTTCCCCTGGCCTCCCCATGCAAAAACCTCGTCGCCTCGTGCTGGCTCGATTTTGGCGCCGCTGTCCCCTCTCACCTACCCATGGTCGTCCAATCGTGCCACAATTTGGGCGGACACGGCGACGCTTCTCCACGCCGCGGCGGGAGCTCCAGCTCACGCGCAACAGCCATCGGAGGAGGAGGAGGTCCGCCGGTGCCGCTTCGAGCAGGCAAGCGCGTGCAGCGCCCTCGCGCGCACCCGCGTGACTTCGCCTATATGGGTAGGGCTGCCGATCGGCCCCACCACAATGATGCCGAGGCGGCACGTGCCAGCGAGCGCTGGCCCGGTCTTCCGCGTCATTCGTCTGTGCGCCCGCTCCTGCCGACAACAACAACTCCGACGATGCGAGCGAGGAGAAGTTTAACTCGATCTACACCCTCGTCTTCGACACCTAGAAATGCGCGAAGCACCTCGCGCACACCGCGGAGCAGCATGATCTTCGTCATGCCATGTGTTGCTCGGCAAGCGAGAAATTTTCGTACTGCAAACGTACCGGAGATGCTCTAAATACCGGGGTTCAGTTGAACCTATCTTGTAATAAAGGCTGTGAAAAGCCTCATATACCACTATGATTCCATGAATGAAAATTATTCAGGCGGGGACTTACTCTCGCTGACCATTGAAAAACAAATGCATGTTTGTTATGAAAATTATTCAGGCGGGGACTTACCACTATGATTCATTTCTAGCTACTCTTTTTTCGTCGGTGCGAGAAATGAGAATCAAGACATGCCGGCCGTCCGTACATGTATTAAGAAGGAACGAACCGCCAGGATCATGTCACTTCACCAACCGATCAAATAATTTTGGACTATAGCACGAACAAACACAGACACGTACGTTTTTTTTTTTTTTGAAACAAGCACAGACACGTACGTTGATTAATCACATCATCATCGTCATCAAGCAGACGGTCGACGGAACGGCTGCGTCGAGGCGTCCTACTCGGCAGGCCCGTACGTACGTGATCACGGTTGACACATCCTGGCCTCATCACGTACGTGATCAAGGCGCACCACGCACAGGTAGTAGCAGAAATCAAGCAGACGGTGTACTGTCCGTGACGTGGCGGGCGTACCTACGTGTCGGCTAGGGGACACTTCTGGAAAGATCTAGCTAGGCGCTTGTGCGTGAGATCTAGGCTGGTCTAGCTACTCTTCTGGAAAGATCTTTGACGTTTTCATCAAAATGAAACCACTAGCTACTGGTACTAAAGAGTTTGTTTTTTGTTTCTCTCTGCTTAGCTCCACTTTATTTTTGATATCTAAAAAGAGTACTTTTTATTTGAAATTACAAGACATAATAGGCATGTCTACACGCCAAAAAAAAAAGGCATGCCGCCATATATACAAGAAAAAACAGTGCCCATTTACACTACCATCCGGTGTTGGCATCACTTTGGTATTATTAGGTAAACCCTCCCTTTGGGTTTACAAGCACCACATGCATTTCAAATCCTCAATTTGACTAATAACGCCACATGTTTTTAGTTCAATTCTTAATTTTTATGTCGTGTTAGGAAAGTTAACTGAGCAGCATAACACTGGGTGATGATCTTCCCAAGCTAAAATATCTAGGATTGGCAAAAGAGGAAGCTAAAATATCCACAGCTAACCCAGTCTCGATCACATACACTTCAGTAGTAGCATGATTATGGCAATGTATGGATAAATGCTTCCTCAATCGAGTGGGTGACCTACCCGCCGTGAAATGAAATGAAGAGGAGTGGTTTGTGGATCGGACACGTATGTGTGAAGATCACATTCAAATACTAATCTGGTGTCCCTCTAGATCCATGCATGCATCATGCATATGGTCAACTTTATTAGTGTAGTAGTAAGCTAGTACTAGTACATTGGAACGAAGCACGTAGTGTCAATTGGGTTGGTCGAGTGATGACCCCAAAACTTAATTCGTTTGTGTAGGCCGTAAAATGGCGGGCCCGACCAATGGCTATTTAACACGTGGCGTAAAAATGGAAAAAAAAATAAAGTTACTATCCCTTCCCGCTCCTTTTAGAAATCTAACTGCCACGATTTTATCGCTCACGCGGCTCACATTCCCGCGATAAGAATCTGGAAATGCCTTTTCTTCTTCAAGTAATATTGACATTTGTGTGTTTCTATGAATGAGATGCTCAAATTTTCTACAAAACCCGAGAGAATCAGGTGCAACAAGATTTTTTTTTTTTTTTTGCCTGGAGCACATGCATCCATCAATCAGTCACAACCCGGTGATCAAAATAAGATCGTGCTGACTTTTATTCGGGAGTTTTGTTTATTTAATAGGACTATGAAAACTGAGATCGTGCTGACTTTTATTCACAATAGTTTGTATCTTTCAAATGTAATTTTCAAATACATTTGTCAAAATTTTAGGATCACCAAAATAATTTTGCAGTTTAGCACGAACAAGTACAGACACGTACGTTGATTAATCACATCAAGGTCAATCAAGCAGAGGGTCGACGGAAGCTAGGAAGGCTGCGTCGAGGCGTCGTAGTCGGCTGGCCCGTACGTACGTGATCACGGTCGACACAGCCTGGCCGCGTCACAGCTGAGCTGAGCCGAGCCGACCGCATTAAATACCCACTATTTTTTACTCCTTCTGATCCATATTATTATTTGTTCTAATTTTATTTAGATTTATACGTACATAGTTAAGTATTTAAACTAAATGCTTTTATACCTACACAAACATGAGACTATTAATATGAAGGAAAAAATCATCACAGGGGTATGTACGTGTCGGCTATAGTGATAGTTCTAGAAAGATCTAGCTAGGCGCTAGGTGAGATCTAGGTTGGTCTAGCTACTAGTGCTACATAGTAATTTTTTTCCGTTTCTCTCTGCTTAGCTCCACTTTCTATTCTTGATATCTCATTTTTTTTTCTGAAATTATATAGAATCATAGGTTAACACTACAAATGCATGCAACAATTTCTGAAAAAACAAAAATAGTGCCGATTTACACTACAGTCTGGCAATGGTATCTCTCGAAATAGGCTTTCGCCCCGCTTTATAAATAAAGCACATAGGTGAGACCATTCTTGGGCAAAGACATCGCCCAAAGGATGACCGAACAACAATAACAGACAAGGTAAGCCCAAGAGAAAATACAAAAGAAAGAAAGAAAAATGCACAACAACGCCGGATCGACAAACGACAAAGACTCGAGATCGCTACTCAAGTAAACCCACCCCGATCTGCCTCTCAATTGTCGGTACCAAGCAACACCTTCAAGAAGGATGGCGATGACGACGCCGCCGGAATACCCCTAGGATTTCTCCAGACACGTGGGGAGTGGGAGGTACATCCGACACCCTTCAAGAAGGAAGGTGGCATCCGCAGATGTCACCGCCGAGCCACCAGCCGCCAAGATTTCTCCGACCCAAACCACAACCCCGGCCAACCCTTGCACTCCACCAAGCTTGCCGCCCACCAGCATGCGCCAAAACGGTCTTGCAGTCTTCATCGGCGTCTCACCATGGCAAACACCGCGAGGTTGGACGGACCAAGAAACCCCGCCGAAGACAAGGGACAGCGGCGCCGCTGCCACGTGGGAGGGACCAACCTCCACCGCCATAGCAGTAGCAGACCGGACACCGCGGCAGAAGCATACTAGGCCAATCTAGGCCCGGCTGGAGCCAGAGCGGGCCCATAAAGCTCCCACCACCGCGCCGCAGCAGACGCAGTGGCGACGCCGCTCCCCCTGTCCCGAAGAGTTTCTAGACCAACCAGGGCAGCGGCCTGAGAACGAGCTAGCCCGCCCTAACCCAGACCAGGCCCAAAGAGCCCAGATCTAGGGTTTGGGGACAACGCCAATCTCGCCTCACCACCGCCACCAACCAAGAGCCTCGCCACCGCCATCCAGACCATCACGGGCGCCGCCAAGAGCACCGCCGAGGGGATCCGCGGGCGTACCTCGCCAGCCCACCATCTTCAACCAAGAGGGGCAGAAGGGCCCAGACCAGAGGTCCAGCCCAACATGGGCGGGTCGACAACCCTCCGTGGCGCCCGCCGCCCGAGCACGCCAGACCACGACGGCCTCCCGAGCACGCCAGACCCACGTCACGCCGGGACCCATGCCGGCCGCCCGCCCGCCATGGCTGCCGCCACGCCACGCCCACGCCCGAGGGCCACCGCTAGCCTCCCCACGGCCAGCGAGAAAACCACCATTGCGGCGCGGCTGCCCTCCGAGCCGCGGCGACGAGGAA
This sequence comes from Avena longiglumis, assembly GCA_030063025.1. Classification (NCBI taxonomy): domain Eukaryota; kingdom Viridiplantae; phylum Streptophyta; class Magnoliopsida; order Poales; family Poaceae; genus Avena; species Avena longiglumis. Next base: position 36,493,955 of record CP125979.1, read on the forward strand.
CGAACCCGCCACTTTCACCGGGCGTGCGGCACGGCGGCCGCCTCCGGGCGATGGGAGGAGGTATTGGGAGGCGGCGGGGGGCTGAATGGTTGCTCCCGTCGCCTGGAGGACGCGAGGGAGTTTTTCAGCACTGTGGTGGCGTTTTTCCTGGCAATGGTATCACCCCGTTATTACTAGATACACCCGAAAATCCAATTCGTCTTAGGGTGCAAATGAACCTACCGTGTGAAAACACATTTTAAAACGTCAAAATTTCTACGTACACCCTCCTTTCGGGTTTATAAGGACCACATGTATTTTTCAATCCTCAGTTTGAATAATAACGCCACATGTTTTTAGTTCCATTTCTAAATTTCATGTCGTTTTAGGAAAATTAGTTGAACGACATAACACTTGGTGATAATCATATACCACTTTTTAATATACCAAGACAATGTTGATTTTTTTATAAAATGAATTATCTTCTAGAGACAGTAGATGCTCTTACCATACTATCTTCACAAGAAAAGTATTTATTGAGAATTTGTCCCTCCATCGTCAACTGGTAAATAGTAGTAATGGAAGATTGTCCATAAATGCGAAAGGAAACCTATCGCTCCAATGATCCCGAAATTTAAAATTACATTTTAAAGTTTAAGAAACATTTGTGCTTTACATGTATCTATGGATGTGATATATGCATCTATAAGTTTTCATGTAATCCATATACTTATTTTATATAAGTGGATGCAAAAAACATTGTTGGTGTGAAAATAGAAAACAGTGGATGTACATTTTTGCTTTTCAAAATACATGTGCAATTAATTTAAGGACAATATTTGTAATTATAAATGTAGTCTCCAAATATTAACTTGCAAAATTTTAGGCTCACTGTAGCCAGACCTCTAAATTTCCATAAATTATCACCATCTTAATAATATTGCATTATCTGAGATCTCATTTTCAATCATATCACCATCCTATATAATTTAGCATGTTTCCCGATCTGTTATAAATAGGAGGGCCTGCATCGCATGGGTGCCCTTGCATCTTGATGGGTTTTTTCTTGCACGAAAAATTCGATCTTCCGAAGCTAAAATATCTAGGATTGGCAAAAGAGGAAGCTAAAATATCTACAGCTAACCGATCGCATACACTTTAGTAGTAGCATGATTATCGCAATGGATGGATAAATGCTTCCTCAATCGAGTTGGTGACCTACCCGGCCATCCACCCGTGAAATGAAATGAAGAGGAGTGGTTTATGGATCGGACATGTATGTGTGAACATCACATGCAAATAATCTGGTGTCCTAGATCCATGCATCATGCATGGTCAACTTTATTAGCGAGGTACATTGGAACGAAGCACATAGTGTCAATTGGGTTGGTCGAGTGATGACCCCCAAACTTAATTTGTTTGTGTAGGACGTAAAATGGCGGGTCTGACCCAATGATTATTTAACACTTGGCGTAGAAAATGGAAAAATGAAATTTGCCATCCCTTCCCGCTTTTTTTAGAAATCTAACAGTTATGATTTTGTCATTCGCGCGATTCACTTTCCCGCGATAAGAATCCCAAAATGCTTTTTTTTCTTCAAGGATTCTTGACACTTGTGTGTGTCTATGCATGAGATGCTCAAATTTTCTACGAAACCGAAAGCGAATCAGGCGCAAGAAGTTATTTTTTTTGCCTGGAGCACATGCAGCCATCACTAGTGGAAACGCGGGCTTTTGTTGATCCCGAAAATGGGCTTTAACACCGGTTCTTCTACGAACCGGCGTTAAAGGGGGGGGCCGTACCAGCGTGGCCTCTGCGGCATTAAAGGAGCCCCCCTTTAACACCGGTTCGTGCCACGAACCGGTGTTAAAGGTCCCTGCACCGATGGCCAGACTTTAACACCGGTTCGTGGCGAACCGGTGTTAAAGGGGGCTATAAGACACCACCAGCCCACACACACCCCACTCTTCCATTCTTTCACATTTTGGAGCCTAGCAAGAGGTGTGAAGAGTGCTAGTTTGTGTTTTTTCATATGCACTAGAGGTGTTCGTGAAATGCCCGAGAGCTCAAAATAAGCTTTCTTGTTGCTCTTTCCGTCTCGGTCGGTCAACTATAGTTTCATGTGTCATTGATGTACTGTATATATAAATGGTCATCTCCCTATTATTTTTGATATATACTACATATTAATGCGATGAATCGGCAATGGATGTCTGGTGACCGCACTTCCGAGTACATTACGGGCCTCCAAAATTTCATCGTTGTGGCTAATGCAAACCGTGGTCACAATGGTTTTATGTGTGTCCGTGTGTTCACCGTCGTAACAAGAAAGACTACTCAAATACCGTAACCATTCACGCCCACCGCTTTGATCTGGTTTCATGCCCACTATAATTGTTGGACCAAGCACGGAGAAAAAGGGTTGTGATGGAAGACAACGAAGAAGAGGATGATGAAAACTATCATAATATGTATCCTGAATATGATGATAATGCAACGGAGGTAGATAATGAAGATCAAGAGGGAGATGGGCCCGATGACGATCTTGGTCGGGCCATTCGATGCAAAGGAAGAATGCGAAACTGAAAAGGAGAAGGAGAAGCTGGAGCAGATGTTAAAGGATCACAAAACATTGTTGTATCCAACTTGCGAAGATGGCCACAAAAAGCTAGGTGCCACCTGGATTTGCTGCAATGGAAGGCAGAGAATGGTGTGACCGACAGCATTTTCAAAGTTGTTGTTAAAAGTGAAGAATCTTCTTCGAAGAAATAATGAGTTGCCCGACAGTACATACCAAGCAAAGAAGATTGTCTGCCCTCTAGTATTAGACGTACAGAAGATACATGCCTGCATTAATGAATGCATCCTCTACCGCGGTGAGAAGTACGAGAATTTGGATGCATGCCGGGTATATGCACTGATCATGTATAAGATCGACGAGACGATCCTGGCGATGTTGAGGCGAGGCCCCTAGGAAGAAGGTTCCCGCCAAGGTTATGTGGTATGCTCCTATAATACCACGGTTAAAACGCCTCTTCGAAATAAAGAGCATGCCAAGTTGTTGCGATGGCACATGGAAGACCGTAAGAAAGACGCGATGTTGAGACACCCGATGGGTCACGGTGGAGAAAAGTCGAGCGAGTACCGGACTTTGCACGTGACACAAGGAACTTAAGGTTTGGTCTAAATGCAGACGGCATGAATCCTTTTGGTGAGCGAGCTGCGATACACGGCACACTGTGACCCTATGTATCTATAACCTTCCTCCTTGGTTGTGTATGAAGAGGAAGTTTATTATGATGCCGGTGCTCATCCAAGGCCCGAGGCAACCCAACGACATTGATGTGTACCTAAGGCCATTAGTTGAAGAACTTTTACAGTGGGCCAAACCAGGTGTACGTATGTGGGATGAGCACAAAGGGGAGCCATTTGACCTCGAGCATTGCTTTTCGTAACCATCAATGATTGGCCTGCTCTTAGTAACATTTCAGGGCAGACAAACAAGGGATACAATGCATGCACACACTGTTTAGATGATATCTTGAAAGTGTATATTTGGATAAATGTAAGAAGGTTGTGTACCTAGGGTATCGCCGATTTCTTCCGAACACGCATCCAAGAAGAAAGAAAGGCAAGCATTTCAAACGTCTGGCAGAACCCCGGAGGAAGCCTGTCCTCTGTACCGGTGAAGAGGTATTTGGTATGGTCAAGGACCTAGAAGTAATCTTTGGAAAAGGTCCTGGCGATCTATCTGTTCCGAATAACGATGCCGGACACGCTCCCATGTGGAAGAAGCAATCTATATTTTGGGACCTACCCTATTGGAAAGTCTTAGAGGTCCGCTCTTCAATCGACGTGATGCACGTGACGAAGAATGTTTGCGTGAACCTGCTAGGCTTTCTAGGAGTGTATGGGAAGACAAAAGATACACCGAAGCACGGGACCAGCAACGCCTCAAGGCCCATGAAGAGCCTATGCATCCCGAGAACGAGAAGGGTAAACGATGCCACTTAACTCCGCCACCACGCTCTTACCAAAGCAGAGAAGGAAATCTTTTTGAATGTCCGAGCGATCAAGGTCCGTCGGCTTCGAATATAAAGGGAATAATAAATATGGCGAGAGAAAAATTCCAAAACCGAAGTCTCAAGTCTCATGGCCACGTGATTATGACACAATTGCTTCCGATTGCATTGAGGGGCTTCTACCGAAAATGTTCGAGTACCCATTGTGAAGCTATGTGCATTCCTCAATGCAATATCTCGAAGGTAATCGATCCGTAAAGCCTACCAGGTTACAAGCAGATGTGGCCCAATGTCTTGTCACTTTGAGTTGGTGTTCCCACCATCCTTCTTCAATATTATGACGCATCTCCTGGTTCACCTAGTAGAAGAGATTGCCATTCTCGGTCTGTATTTCTACACAATATGTTCCCTTTGAGAGGTACATGGGAGTCTTAAAGAAATATGTTCATAACCGTGCTAGGCCGTAAGGAAGCATCTCCAAGGGCTATGTAATGCAGGAGGTCATTGAGTTCGTGTTGATTTTATTCCTGACCTTAAGGCGATTGGTGTTCCGTAATCACGACATGAGGGAGACTGCGTGGAAAAGGCACCCTAGGATGTAAAGCAATGATATGTAGGGACGGGCATTCTCTCAATCAAGCACACTACGGTTTTACAAAGATCTATCTTGGTTGCCCGTATATAAATGAACACAAGAATTTAATACGCCTCAAACACCCGGGCGGTCGATGAATGGATTATAAGTGAACACATGGCGACTTTTGGCGGTGGTGCAAAGACTTCTCACGAATAACACCACTGTTGGGGATCACCGTACTTGTTGGCGTGACACCGTCTTCGACGTATGTACTTTCCAAGGGTACGAGATAAATGGGAATACATTTTACACGATAGGCCAAGATAAAAGAGCACCAACCAAAGCAAAGGTGTCCGCCGATGCAGCGAAGACAATGGGCAAAAGACCACGATTATGGGTTCATAGAGGAGATATGGGAACTTGACTATGGACCTAATTTTAAGGTCCCTTGTTTCGATGCAAATGGGTCAAGCTAACAGGAGGAGGGGTTGAGGTAGACAAGAAGTACGGAATGACAACGGTGGATCTCAACAATCTTATGAAGAACTTAGACGAACCATTCGTCCTAGCCAATGATGTGGCTCAGGTTTTCTATGTGAAGGACATGTCCTCCAGACCAAAAAAAAGAAAAAATATGCAAACGAATACATCATATGATGAGCCAAAGCGTCACATAGTTCTTTCAGGGAAAAGAAACATCGTGGGAATCGAGGACAAGATGACATGTCAAGATTATAATAAGTTTGATGAAATTCGCCCTTCACGGTGAAATCGACCCAAGCATTCCGTTAAGTAAAGAAGATGCTCCATGGTTACGACTGAAGCGATCATAAGGAAGGGCATATGCCAAGAAGTTCATGCTCATATTATGTAACTCTAGTTCATGTTTTTAATACATGTCTTGAGTGTTAGTCATGTTTTGTGGATGGACCGAGTATGAGAAGAAGTTGTCCCGATTAGTACTTACCATTAAGATCGATCTCCAAACGCGGTCACATATTAGGAGTGCCTCTATGACCGTTTCTGGAGATGCCGGAGGATCGGGCTCGTCAAGATCTCCCCAAACGCCGTAGTGGTGTCCTGCTCTCGAAAACCATCTTGCAGCTTTGTAACTTGTCTAACTAGATCAATACACCAGGGAGCTAACTAATTTCACATATTAGGGAGTGCCTCTATGAGTTTCTCGGAGATGCCGGAGGCCCGGGCTCACGGCATCTCCAAACGGCCGTAGTGGTGTCCCTGCTCTCGAAACCATCTTGCAGCTTTGTAACTTGTCTAACTAGATCAATACACCGTGGAGCTAACTAATTTCACATATTAGGAGTGCCTCTATGACCAGCTTTCTGAGATGCCGGAGCTTTGGCTCCGTCGGCTCATCTCCGAATCGCCAGTGGTGTCCCTCGCCTCAAACCGGCCTGGACTCACAAGGATGCCTATTTATAGTACAAGCAGCTCGACATAGTGTTGACACTTACAAAATAATGTCGACACTCACCTATTATTAGTCGATTGGTGTCTCCAACCGACTAAAGGTTCATCTTTAGTCCGGTTGGTGACACCATCCGAGACAAGGTACACGCCACGACATAATGTCGACATGCACTCACCTCTATTATTAGTGCTGACTCGTGTTTTGTCCCGGTTGGTGACACCATCCGGGACGAGGTACACGCCGCTCGACATGATGTCGACATGCAATCACCTCTATTATTAGTGTTGACTCGTGTTTTGTCCCGGTTGGTGTCTCCAACCGACTAAAGTTCATCTTTAGTCCTTGGTGTCTCAACCGACTAAAGGTTCATCCCGCCATTTTTCCCGCCATTTTTCTTCCGCCATTTTTCTTCCCGCCATTCTTCCCGCCATTTTTCTTTTCCGCCAGATTCTTCCCTCCGTTCTTCCCTCCAGTTCTTCCCTAGTTCACTATATATATATGTAGGGGTTGGCCTCCATTGTCATTGCACATCTCTAGACTCATATCTGCAACCTCATCACTCTTTCCCATGGCTTCCCGTAGCACTAACCCCAGGAGGCGAGGCGCTTTGCGCCTCGAACTACCGCCCTTGACTCTTGTGTCCCCGTCGGCTGGATCTTTGGCGTCGGTGTGCCGGTTCCTCCTGTCCCTCTAGGTGTGGCGCGCGGATGGCCATCACGAACCACTACTACTTGAGCTCACGCCGAGCGGAGGAATCCCAGATGGCATCCCGACTATTTCTCTACTTGGGAAGCCTTCGTGGATCGGCATGAGGCGCTCGCCCGAGCCACGAGGACGGCCCACCTCCTCCTAACTTCAGGCCGGCCGTCGGCTATGGTGGCGCGGTCGGACTCTCCAGAGCGTCATGGCCTGTGACACCGCCGACTCTAACCCCGTCTGCGCTACCCTCAAGTCCAGCCCGCGCTACCTCAAGTCCAAATTACCAGCGTACTCTCAGAGGTTCAATTACGGTGACCCGGCGATGACAAGCGATGACGGCGGCGAAATCGTACTACGATGGCGAGTATTACAGTGTGGCAGAGCATGACTAAATCACTCCAACATTCGAAACAAGTTCTACCGATTGTTACTTAATCGCCATGTATCTTGATTTTCATTCTTTTATGTATCTTAATTTTCAGTTCAGTTCGGATTGTTACTTAATCGGCCATGTATCTTAATTTTCGTTCTTTTATATATCTTAAAAAGCACCTTTAATGCATGAAATAAGTGTTTATTTATTTTAGAAAATTTCATGTAAAGTAAATATAAAAATCATTTACATGAATGGATAGATATTATTTTTATGAAAATTATGATATATTATTCATATTTTTCTGAGTTGAAATGAAAAGATATGAATTTTCTAAATTCATATCATATTTTTGAATTAAAAAGCCCCTTTAATGCATGAAATAAGTGTTTATTTATTTTAAAAATTTCATGTAAAGTAAATATAAAATCATTTACATGAATGGATAGATATTATTTTTGAAAATTATGATATATTATTCATATTTTTACGAGTTGAAATGAAAAGATATGAATTTTCTAAATTCATATCATATTTTTGAATTAAAAAGCCCTTTAATGCATGAAATAAGTGTTTATTTATTTTAAAAAATTCATGTAAAGTAAATATAAAATGATTTACATGAATGGATAGATATTATTTTTCCAAAATTATGATATATTATTCATATTTTGAATTAAAAAGCCCCTCAATTAAAAAGCCTGAATTAAAAAAGCCTGAATTAAAAAGCCTGAATTAAATGCCCCCCTTTAACACCGGTTCCGAACCCACGAACGTAACACGGTTACGTGGCTGGAACCGGTGTTAAAAAGTAGCGCATATTTCTTTAACACGGTTCGTGCGGAACCGTGTTAAAGGGGTAATAAATCTTGAAGCTTTCTTTAACGGTTCCATACGAACGGTGTTAAAGAAATTTATTTCACCTTCCTCCCTTCCTCCCACAGCAGATCGATCGACAGCGCCGCCCCCCGCCGCCCGGCCGCGCCGTCTACGCCCAGCCGCCGTCGCCGCCGCCGACGCCCTCGCCGCCTCGACAGCGCCGTCTCGCCGCCGCCGCTCGAGGTTCGCCGCCCCCGACCCTCTCTTCCCCGCATCCTTCCCCTCCTTCGTTCGGCGCCTGCTCCGGCCGCGCCCGGCCGGCCCTCCCCCGGCAGGCAGCAGGTTGCCGCCCCGCACCTCGCCGGGCTGGCCATCGGCGTAGAGGCGGGAACGACGGGTGGGCGTGGCGCTGGGCGGCAGCGCACCACCGGCGGCGGCGGCGAGGCGCGAGCCCGCTCGCCATGGCAGCCGGGGCTACCGCCTCGTCGCCGTGCACGAGGGCGCGAAGCTGAACCCGGCCCACGCAGCAGGTTGCCGCCCCGCACCTCGCCGGGCTGGCCATCGGCGTAGAGGCGGGAACGACGGGTGTCGCGCAGAGAGGCAGGGCCACGGCGGTGGTAGCGGTGCATCGCCGGGCCTTGAGGTGGCTGAGGGTCGGGAAGCGGCGGCGGGTGCTCTGCGGAGGCGGGCCGGAGAAGGGCTGCCGAGGCAACGGTCGGGCAGGCCTGCGGGAGGATGGTCGACATCCGACGGCGAGGCGGGTCAGCCGGGAGGCTGGACGCGGTCGGGCGGGTGCAGGCGGAGGGCTCGGCTTGCGGGAGGAGTTCCGGAGGAGGCGGTGGCGCCCGGCGGCGGCCCGGGAGGTGGTCGAGGAGGAAGGTGGGGATGGCCTTGGCGGCGAGGCGGCGCAGAGGATCCCGTGAGCGAGGCGAGGCGGGGCGGCGGGGCGAGGCGAGGAGGTCCTAGGCGGGATCGGTTCGGCGTGGCGAGCTCGGTTGCAGCGAGGCCGCGAGCCTCCCTCCTGCGTGTGAGCTTGCTCAGATGGATGGTCGTAGGTTAGGGATGACGGGTGGGGGCCAGTTGACAGGGAGAGAAAAGTGTAGAGATGACATCGACTCCGACGATCTAGGCCTTAATCCTTGCACATGTGAATTAGAAGCATGTGGAGTAAAAATAAAATAGCTTATAGCAAAGATATTATAATAGGCCACGCTAAACCCTAACCGACCACCTCGCTCTCTTCCCGTGCGGGCGTCTCACGCCGCCGCGGAGCTCATAGGCCACGCCTAAACGCCGCTTAGCGCCGCCCGACGAGACCGCCGCATCCGTCCGACGAGCACCGCCGCCGACGAGACCAACGTCACCCACCGGTGGCGCCACGTGTCGCCTGCGCCGCCCTCGCCCACACCACCCTCGTCGTCGCCCTCTTCATCCCGCGTGAGATAAGTAAGGGCATGTTTGATTCAAAGGATTTGTATAGGAAATTTGTAGGATTAAATCCTATAGGAAATTTTCCTATGGTGGTTGTTTGATTTGTAGGATTGATTCCTATAGGATTCCTATAGGAAATATTGTATTGTATGTGTATTGTATATGCATGTGTATATTTTGTGCCACGCCGACCGCCACCATTATGCCGTCGACCACGACCTCCTATGTCCTCGCCGAGCCTACACGCGTCGAGGTGTGTCGCCCATTTAGGTAGACCATCACGTCGTCTTTGGTTCGAACGCACACCCCCACGCACCCCGGCCCCGCTCTCGCCCTAGCGTCGCCACCTCTCGTTGTCAATATAGCATTATAATAACCATGCTATGTTAATCAACTTTGATGACAAGTTAATTAGAAGAAGTAAATGTACCCTCTCATATGAATCCAGGGTTTCTCCGAATTAGGGTTTGAAATGACCAAGCATGTATTAGGGTTACATTTCAATACTTTTAACCTGTCATATCATCGTCCTTGCTTGAGCATTTCAATAGATGTATTACTGATATTTGTGTGATAATATTATTGTTTTAGAAACTATGGATCCACTTAGTAGAAACCTTGAAGAAGAAGAAATAATGGAGAACATTATTGATGAGGACACCTCAGAATATCTCGAACTTGGAGGGACATGACGACGACAGCTCAAGTACTAGTCATGGAGAAGATGAAGACTCGGTGAGCGCAATTTAATGGTTACAAAGTCCGCGAGGTATATGCATTGATTAAGCCTCGGTGAACTCCACCAACAATCTTCTTCTACATGTATTAATTAACGCTTCTTTCTTCTTTTAGCCCTGGATCGACCAGCCAGCAACCATCTTCTTCTACGAAAAAGAGCAAGCGAGCGGCGAGCGGTTGAAAGATCGTGCAAAGTTCACGATCGAGCGGTCCGTGTTGATGGCAGGCCGATGGAGCCCAAGAAGGCCGCAGACAAATTTATACGTCGGTGGAGTTCTTGTTAGGGACCAAATCCCAATCACAATTGAAAATTGGAATAAGCCAAAGAAGGGCGGTACCTTTGTCGATGATGGATCCAAAGAAAGCGCTTTGGAATTCGTTGTTGGTAAATTTCACCCTTCCCAGAGGAGGATGAAAACAACCAGTTATAGAGAACAAGGTCAAAGAGTGGACTCTAAAGAAGATGGCTGATGCTTTCCAGAACTGGAAGACAAAATTGAACAAATTTGTCAAAAGGCGAGACTCAAATTTCGAAGACGATATTATGCGAAGATAAGACCTCAACGGCCCGAATTTAAGACATATAAAAAGTGCTATAGCTAAAAAGAGGTCGAAACCAATACGCTTAATGCCACGAAGAAGGAATATCACCGGAGGGGCGGTCGGTGGCTACATATCTCGAGAGGCCTAAGTGGGAGGAAGCTGAGAGGGCCTGCGAGAGGATCACACCCAGACAGATGGGTGGGACCTACGTGCAAAGACTTGGTTCTCTGGAATCGGGCAAGGTTGGACCCGTAAGCGATTGTGTATCTTCCCAACCATCCTTGCCAAACCCGTCACCGAACTCATCACGGCATACGAGGAAACATCCGGGACCTTCCATCCCGGCAGAGAATGACCAGCTCACGCGCCATCGGTAAAAAGAACACTCTGGACATGCACGAGGCACGGGGGTATGGCGTGGAAGGATGGGTTTGCCGGAGCGACTCTTCTGTATGGCGCGAGAAAAGAAAAAAGCGTCTGATCGGATGACACAGATAGAACATGCACTTGCGGCTGCAGACGCAAGTGAATGCACAATGAAACCATCAAGCTACCGGCCCATCTCAGCGGCATGAAGAGCCTGCATTGGAAGCGCCAGCCCGGACTCTGGCGGAAGCGGTGTGGCTTCCACGGAGAAACGTGCGATAGCGCTTGAAATAGCGGGTCCTCGATACCCGTTGATGAGATCACGGAGAGCGAACACGCTGAGCTGCATGTGAGATTAATGGGCTTATCCATTAAGGTGGGTATCGGCTATGCCTTACCTCCGTGGCTGGTGGAACTTACCACGCCGACCGATTCGAGATGGCTATGCTATTGTCGGGGTGGATGAGGTTGTGAAGGAATATGAGGAAGCACAGCTTGACCATGCTACGGTGAAGGGAAACTCAACTCAAATTTGCGGTGAAAACAACCATTCTTTGGAAGAAGGAACACATTGTGCTTCCAAATTGGAGTCACTGCACCCCCGCCGTCTCCAGCGTCGATCGAGCCGCTTCACCATCTCTGCGGCAGCCATCTCCGCCCGTCGACCATCTCCCGCCGTCGGCCATCTCTGCGCGGCAGCCATCTCCGCCCGTCGGCCATCTCCGGTGCTTCAGCCATCTCCTCGGCGTAAGCGGAAGAGCACTGCCACGAGGAGCATCGGTAACTGCCACAAAGAAATCGCAGAAACCGTCGCCAAAGAGTTCAAAAACTACGTCCGCAGCCTTCCGCCAAGCCATTGCGGTTTACCGTGGAATCGCAGCGACGAGGAGACCAATAGGATCTCGGGAGAACAGGTCAAGAAATTCTTTGCACCTAGACGGGCCGAGCCAAAGGAGAAAATAGATCCGGCGGTGGTGGAAGTTTTACAAAATCTTTTGAAACCTGAAACCCCACTTGTGCCGGACTACGGCCAGATTTTGAAGGCGGATGCAAGGCGCCGTAGGGAGACTGAAAGTAGCGATCGTGAGGCACCCACAAACAGTTCCCATGCTCGGAGAGCAGGAAAACCAATCATGCGCCCGCTCCAAATGTTTGACAAGCGGGACTCCTCCGTAGATGATTACGAGGCGAGCTACAAAGAAAGGCCAATGAGATGGGGATGACTTACATTGCATACTTGAGCGTCATGGGAGACAACTTGCCCAAATGCGATGTCAACCCCATACAGCCATGGAAGTATGGGAAGAATCTAGTCAAGAAAGAGGAGCTCAAAAATCTACCAACAAAGATGCGAAAATTGCACAAGTGGTACCTTCATTTGCAAGACGAGAAAAGAAGAATGGATCACGGGCATATAAGAGATGAGATTTTCTTGTGCGGAGACGACGCGATCGACTTCAACATTCAAGACTTGCATTTTCTATTCAATCGGAAGGAACTCGACAAATCTGCCATCAGCCTTTATTGTGTGTAAGTACTATTTCGTAATTTTATCTCAACTCATTCACTTCATTAATTGCATGTATATATATATGCTCACCATATATGTATATACTATTATGCAGGAAAAAGGTTATGGAATGCAGGAAAGGAGGCCCTTTTGACATTGGGTTCGTTGACCCAAATAGAGTTCATGAAGAAGTGGTAAGAGAAAAACCGAGCAAATGAGATTACTTGCTAAAGTCTTTCTTGAGACAACAAACCAAAAGGGAAATACTATTGCCTTACAACTTCTCGTAGTGTTACCCTCTCTCTTGTACACATTCTGCTTGGCTTACTCGATGTTAAGTGTAATCGATGATGAGTTATGCGTCTTGAGTTCCACTTTATTCTGCTAGTCATTCAACCCGACTCGGGAAAAGTCCTTGTCATGGACTCGTTACGAAAAGAAAAAGAGCTATGGGCAAACTTTAGAGAGATGCTCCGAGGTAATTTCAATCATATTATCGCACTAGATCGGCAACTTTCGTGACAATAAGTAATTAATTACTCCTTTATCCATTTTCTTTGTCGGACAGGTTTGGAAAATGTTCACGGGCAGGGCCGTGGGTGAATGGTCAAGAACTAAAATTTGTAGACCAAAATGTAAGTAATACTAGCTAGCTTCCAATTCCATTATATCATGCTTTATTGATTATTATTTTGATTGAACTCTCTATTCTCGTAAAGTGCGGCGCATCAAGGACACGGCAATAACTTATGTGGGTACTATGTTTGCGAATTCATTCGCAACACGATATGTCTGACAGGCCAAGCCGCACTAGAACAACTTAGAGTAAGTAAACAAAGTCCACAACATTATTTTATTACCATCAATTGTGTTGAGTTTTATTCTTATATATATATTGACTCATTCTTCATATATATTCAGATCGAACGGATGCGGACCAACTCCTACCATTTGAACGCATACGAGCCATTCAAGAGGAATTGGCGGGGTTCATACTTGATGAGGTCGCCACGCTGGCGAGAACTCTTTAGATATCCACCTCCGCGATGTAGATGTATGTGCGATGTATGTGCCGATGGCGATGTATGTGCCGATGGCGATGTTTGTATAATAATAGTTGCTTAATTATTCATGTACTTCGTATGTACCGATGACGATTTATAAGTATACGGCTCGATCGATTTCCCCTCGCTCTCCCCCTCCGTAATCATAGCAGAGGCGGTCTGCCTTGGCGGTTAGGCCGTTTTCTGCCGCGCAGCGAGTTGCCGCGCAGAAACGGCCTAAATCTGCCGTAGAATCTTAACACCGGTTCGGATCACGAACCGGTGTTAAAGAAGCTGAAATTCCGGCAGCCCGTCGCCACCCTTTAACACCGGTTCGTATAGGAACCGGTGTTAAAAACCTCTAACACACCCTCAGCGGTTGTGGAACCGCTGTTAGAGGGTCCTCCAAACCGGTGTTAGAGGGGTACGTGTGCACTAGTGCATCAATCAGTCACAACATTGGTGATCAGAATAAGATGATTTACTTCTTTGGTAATCAGAATAAGATGATTTACTTCTTAGTACTATGAAAGCTGACATCGTGCTGACTTTTATTCACAACAGTTTGTATCTTTCAAATATTATATTTCTCAAAATTTAAGGCTCACCATAACCCAATTAACCTCTAAATGTCCGCACTCTTATCACCTTAGCTCTAGCAACAGATAAATGGGCCCCATAAAATATCACCATCGTAATAATATTGTATTATGTGAGATCTATCCCATTTTCAATCATATCACACCATCGTATATAATTTTGCAAGTTTTTCGATCTGTTATAAATAGGAGGGCCTGCATCGCATGGGTGTCGATATGTTTTGATGGTTTTTCTTGCACGGAGAAAAGCTTAAATATCTACAATTGGCACACAAGAGGAAGCTAAAATATCTGCAGCTGACCCTATCTCGATCACATACACTGTAGTAGTAGCATGATTATCACAAAGTATGGATAAATGCTTCCTCGATCGAGTTGGTGACCTACCAGGCCATCCACCCGTGAAATGAAATGAAGAGGAGTGGTTTGTGGATCCGGCACGGATATGTGAAGACCATATGCAAATAATCTGCTGGCCCTGTGTACTCTCTATCCGTTCTAAAATATAAGATATTTTATTTATTTAGACATTTTTTAATGTGTAGGTTCGGTGTAAAGTACGTGAACTTATATACTGAAAGGCATCTAGATACATGTGTTTGGGTAAAAGGCTAAAACATTTTATATTTTAAAATTGAGAGAGTACATTGAAAGAAGCACCTAGTGTCAATTTGGTCGCTCGCCCGCCGGAGGCTTCCCGCAGGGGTTGCCCACCTGACCTGACCATGTCCGAGGCCACCCATGGGGGTTGCCCCGCTCCATGTGTGCGGAACTCACACCTATGGCGCCCCTCCGCCGAGGAAGGAGGTCGTCGACAAGATCATCATTGTCCGCTACTCCCTCCATCACTGTCGAAAGGACACTGGTTATGGACCCGCATACTTTAGTATAGAACATTGTCTTTTCCAAGTAAAAACGCCATGAAAATACCCCTTTAGCAAAGAAAATTAGGCACAATGTCACTATGTTTTATCGCATTAGAAAAGACTATCTATATCTACCTATGTACCTAAACCATGTTGCTTTCCTTTTCTTTTGTCTTTTAACCCTGGCTGAAGCCATTCGGCCCATCGATGGCCACGAGCGAGCTGCTCGACTGCACATGGCCCCCATTTTTTTGGCCCCCCAAATCTTACTTATGTTCAGTTCAGTTAAGAGCTCTTCAGTTAAACATATTGTTAATGATGTAAAAGCCTATTAAAGCCCAGTAGTCCGTGAACGTGTAGAAGTGAAAATATAGGTTATTGCATAAATGATGATGGATTGCTAAGCTTCTAGTATGTCTTCATGCTGGAGTGCCGGCGATCGAATGGACGATCCCTGCCGGTCAATCGTATGTTGCTCTATAACTGAGTTCATCTTCTAGTTGCTTGCTCGTCCATTCATCATCAAAGTCATCCTAACAAAAAAACGTTCAGATCTTTCTTTTTTTTGCCGGGGAAAAAAATGTCCAGTATCTAACTCAAGGTATGCACGCATCATAATGAACTTCTTATCGTCAATTTTAGTCGATGCCCCCTTATCAGTATACCCAACTCCAAGCCTCCAAGGTCCAAGATTTGCACACTGATCGGAGCAATTCAGTAAGGCAACTTGTTACTTCGAGGTTGGATCTATTTTTTTCTCATCTTGCTAACTTGCAAAGGATTGACTATAATTGAGAATTTATATATACTGATCTACTACACATTTTTGTTTCATTAAATTTGAGTATAAAACATGATCATTCTGCCTAGCAAGCTCAATTCATCATGCCTTTGAAAAATTGGAAGTGCTATTTTGTTTATGGAAAACGTAAGAAGAAACAAACTTTAGAAGGCTAACTCAATCTTGATGTGATTCCGTAGAGCATTAGGTTACTTTATATTGCTTGAATCCTAACTATATTCTTGAACACCAATATTATGGCGCTACGAGCAGCGAGCGTGCGGGCACCAAGCCATAGTGCGAATCATGAGGAGCTGCATATTGCATCTCACAAGGGCCCCCTATTTTTGCAGACGGCCCTAGAAGACATTGTACAATTTTTCCCTATACTTTAATAATGTAGAAGAAGAGCTCCTAATGGTTCACGTAAAAAATATTTAGCCAAGTGCTTTTATGTGTGAAATATTTTTATATGAACCTAGCTTACAATATGCTCCGGTGAACCAATAAAATTGCCATATAGAAAGAACAAAAAAAGGAAGAGCACAAGCTTCAACGGCAAAGGGCGTAGGAAGTGTCTAAAATTGTCACGTAAAACTCCTTGGCCGCCGGGTGCAGCATCAGCTAAACGAAAGTAAACTATAGTCCGTAGCGTATGTGCCCGTTTTTGTCAACTGTCGGAGACCGAGAAAGAGCCCGTGAGGCGGCGCCAAAGCTCACCTCGGGCTGCAGAATGTTTTCCCTGTGTATGGGCCGACCGGGAAACATTGACCATGCGCCACTCCTTGCATCCGAGGTTGTAGGTGTCGATCCGGTCGCCATGGCGGAGGAAGATCTCCTCGCCCTCCCGAACGCCCTCTACCACCTCCACCTCCGTGTCTACGCAGAACTTCAGTGACCAGTCGGACCTGTCTGGCAGGGCCATCCCGATCCGTTCCTTGAGCCGCCAACTAGTACTGATCCTGAGCGGCGGCACGGCTTTGCGGTTGTCGTCGAGCACCCACACGTCCATGGAGCTCGTTGACGAGTGGACGACGAAGGCGCAGAGCTTGCCGCCGTGTAGCACGCCTAGTCGTGTATTGGTCAGGTCGTCTGCATCCCTGTGTCCGGTTCTGGGCGGCGCCTCCACCATCAAGCGGAACTTCTTCTCCTGTGTCGTGTCGAACGTGAGCAGCCGCAGCGTGGTCGTTGATTCCGAGGAGCCCCACTGCACTAGCCAGTGCAAGTTGCCGTGTAATCTGACGCAGCGGGCGTGGTGTGTGTCGATGGAGATGTTCGATAATCTAGCTGTCGTGGGGTTGTCCTCCTCCTCGTGGAGGCCGAGGGGGATCTCGCGCCAGATAGCGTCGTCGTCTCCGACCCTCAAGATTCGCGAGGTCCTCAGGGCCATCAGACCACCTAAGGTGGTTTTGCCCGAAGCGTGGACGAGGTGGAACCGCCTCGTGGACGGGTGCGAGTAGCCTCCTATGACCTCGCCGTCGTCGGGGTCGCCTGGGGGCAGCGAGACGGCGGCGTAGGCCATTGTGAGCGGGTTCCAGAGCACGTACTGCTTGAGGAGGCGGGGAGGACACGAAGGCCACCCCGTCATCGTCGTCCGGGGCTTCATACACACCACCCCGTCCCACGAACCGAGGAGGACCGAAGAGCCCGAGTAGAGAGATGGCGGAGCGCCAGGTCCTGCACACTTGGCGGCAGCGCGCGATGGAGCGGGCCGGCAGGCGGACGAGGATCGCAACCAGCACGTCGCCGGGCAGATTGGCAAACGCGTCCATGGTCACATACGTAAAGATGGGCCAAAGATTACTCGTTGCTTGTTGACTAAATTTCCGTTAAGTGCGTCTCGGAATCGTGTCGTAATCGACCCGGTCTCTACGTATAGAACAGGTATATGTCACTGTATCATTCATTAATCGACACTATCTCTCATGTGATACGTTCCTACATACTCTCTCTGTTTTAAAATATAAGATGTTTTAGCTATGTAGAGCAAATCGTATTTAGACTTCTTTTAGTAGGTAGGTTCACTCGTATTTGAAGTAAATCTACACACTTAAATAAGTCTAGATATATATTTTTAATAAATTTAAAACATCTTAAGATGTTTTAGGTTTGTGAAGTAAATGTACCTAGACTTGTTTTAGTTTGTAAATTCATCCCAAACTTAAGTGAACATATATACTAAAAGTAGTTTAGATATATTTACTTTACAAAGCTAAAACATCTTATATTTTAAAACGGAGGGAGTACATACTCTCTCTCAATTTTAAAATATAAGTACATGTATGATGATAGAGAAGACGGATCTTCTCTTAGCCATCCACGTCACCTTGTGAAGGCAACAATGCATCATGTATGTGTACAAGATAAAAATGTCAAAATGTCATCTCTAGGAAGGCCAAGATGGTAAACTTTTGAGATTTTACTCTTTGAATTTACTTATGCACATTGAACTAACTTTATTATAGTTAGCAACTAACTTTATTCTTCACTCCAGTACTTTTCAACTAGATACAGCAATGCCTACCTCAATCAATATCTGCCTCTGAAGATCTCTGTCATAGTCGCAGATCATGTAGGTCACGAGCATATTCAGTTTACTAAATACAAGGATGATATTGCTTAGATGACAACCAACTGGCCAGGCTACAACTATCTGAAATCGAGCCCAACCCAATGGGGCCCGAATTACCCAAACGTTATCCCCTTCCGTTATCCACTTGAGTCGTAAATTCTCAAAAGAAAAAAAAAATTCTACTTCAGTCGTCGCCACGGACCCAACCCCCAAGCTAGCATCATGGCAGCCGCAGCGACGGCGGCGCCGCCGCCGGCGATCGCCACCGCGCTCTCCGCCCTCCTCCGCCGCGGAACCATCCGTAGACATTCACTCCGGGCCTCTATTCCGAGATGCATCTATTCGGACGCGGTTGCGGAGCCCGTGCCGGCACCGCCGCCTGCGCCGAGCCGGAGAGGAGGCCACGCCGGGACCCGCCTGGAGGAAGCCGTGCCGCCCGGTGAGGGGCGGTCGCGGGTTGACGCGTGGATCTCCGCGCGGCTGGGCGGCGGGGGCGTGAGCCGCGCGCGCGTGCAGGCCAGCATCCGCGCCGGTCTCGTCGCCGTCAATGGCCGACCCGTCTCCAAGGTGTTTGCCTTTTGCCCCCACCGAATTTACTTCCTTCATAGTAGTAATTGTAAGTCTTTCTGTCGCCATTGCATAATTCAGCTACCAAGTTTCTTGAGCATTTCACACCCGTTAGCTGCTAGAGTCCTCTTGTATAAAACAACGGCTGAGAGCTTAAACTAGAAATTTCCATGCCAAACAGCCAAAGAGATAATGCATTGAATGGCACAGAACAGACCGTGCAAATATGAGAACATGAAATTGTGCTGGTTGTCGTATAAATGCCACGTGCTAAAAACATCTGATGGTATTCTTGAGCTTGTTTGCTTTTCGCTGCCTATATGCATAGTAGGTTTCGCACACGGTGAAGGGAGGGGACACCGTCACCTGCACTGTGTCGGAGCTAACACCGCTGAGGGCAGATGCGGAGGACATTCCGCTGGACATCGTTTATGAGGATGAGCATCTTCTTGTCGTGAACAAACCAGCTCATATGGTATGCACCGTCTTTTGCAGTGATATGTGAGAGTAAGATTTATTTATCTAGTTACCTTCTTATTAGAAAATGTCGCACATAAGCTGGACCTTTAGCATGTGAATTGTGAGCCTAATGAGGTTGTCCTGTTGAACTAGAAACAAAATGGTTACAAAAATATCCAGTAGAAAACCACACATATAGTTGATGAACAAATCTCTGGCTATCTGTAAAATCAGTGTATAGTGAAACGTATCTCTCATTCATTCTACTTCAAATTTTGAGACTTCTTCCATTCACGTGTTTTCCCTGTTGGCATTACATCAACATTTGAGTTAGATATTGGTTGTACTATCCTATTAGCAACCTTTTCCCGCAAACATTTTCCTCATTCTATTTCGTTCCGTATACTCTTACCTCAAGTTCTTTACTCACAGGGAGTGACTATTCTTGCATTCTTTGTGTTTTGACTTTTAGGTTGTACACCCAGCACCAGGGAATGCAAATGGCACCTTAGTCAATGCTATTCTTCACCACTGCAAGATTTCAACTTTTACCTGTTTAGCACGTAACTCTATTGATGACGAGTGCTCTGAATCTTCAGACGATGATGTTGACGTATTTGATGTTGACCAATTTACTACTGATGACGTAAGTTCAGAGGTTCGTGAAGCTATTGTGCGCCCTGGTATTGTGCATAGGCTTGATAAGGGGACAAGCGGACTTCTTGTTGTAGCCAAGGTACTGCCTAGTTTGTCCCATCTGAACACGAAACATTAATATCTTTTTGTAGCACTTAACTTAACAATAAAATTGCTAACATTTTACCATGTTAACTCTGGTCTGTGTTATTTGTGTCAAGATAGTTATGATGCTTACTACAGATTCACCTTGTTGACAGGATGAACATTCTCATGCTCAATTGGCAGAGCAATTCAAGCTGCATACAATAAGTAGGGTATACATCAGTCTTACTTGTGGTGTACCTACTCCAAATTCTGCCAGAATTGAAGTTCCTATATCTCGTGATCCTAACAACCGGATACGTATGGTTGCTGCTCCTGGTTCAGGCCACAGATATGCAAAGCATGCTGCTAGTAGGTGATTCATGCTTTTGACTTGTGCCTTCTCTTTTGTGGTTCCATATATGATGCTACTTCTCCAAATCTGTTTGGTTTAAATAGAACTACTCAGTAAAGCATTCTACTAAAATAACCTTTCTGAATAAATGCCTCACGGTTTCTATTTAAATGATAAGTTCTTCTAGATGAAATGATCTGTTGTTACTAAAGCTAAGTTTTTCCAAGATAAACCAGCCTGTATCATTGTTGTACATGCACAATGAACAAAGGGTTCATATTGGTTACATAATTATGCTGACTAGTGTAAATAAGGGTTAAACTTAATTTCTTTCGTTGGACTGCTTTGACCTGGACATTCCCAGTTCCAGAGATCACACTGTACCCCTAGACGCCTACAATTGTTGTGTTGGCAAAGAGTTACGAAGTTAATATTTGCTAGTTCCTGTAATTATACATATCTTGCTCATAAGAATATAATGTCTCCACATAAATACCATACCATCTTTTTATTTTGCAATACTTTATTGTTTATTCAACTTCCAAATGCTCCATGCTTGGTTGCGTAGGTAGTTTGCCAAGAGCAGGAATTTATTTCTCTGTTATTTCAAGAAAATTTACAGGTATAAAGTAAGAGAGGTCTTTTGTGGTGGTGGATCTGCACTGGTAGAGTGGAGACTGGAGACTGGACGCACTCACCAGGTGATTACATTACACGATGGTCTCATCTTTTAAAAAGGGCACATCACAATTACACTATTGGATTGAATTTGTTGTGGCTTAAAAGGGCATTCTAAGCAACAGTCTTGGGATTTCGAACTGTATACAGTGTTCATCTCAATGTTGGGAAATGATTCTCAGATACAATCACTTCTTTTGCTGTGCTAACGATCCTGAATCTACTCCTTTCAGATCCGAGCACATGCAAAATATCTAGGGAATCCTCTACTTGGTGATGAAACATATGGAGGTACCAAAAGCATGGCATTGTCACTTTTGAGACCCAGAACTCCTTCAGTATACCATGGTGATCTTTCAAATCTGGTATCAAAGATAGATAGGCCATGTCTCCATGCTGCATTGCTTGGGTAGGTATTTTCCAAGATTCATCCAACTGCCATTTTCTCCTTTTAGGATATTTTTCTTGCATTTGACTTTGCTACTTGTTTCTTTTTCAGATTCAAGCATCCTTATTCAGGAAAGGTACTTGAATTCTCGTGTCCCCCTCCAGATGATTTTACCGAGGTACTTGATGAACTGCGTCGTGTTACACCGATAAGTGATGGCCAAGATAGTGATGGTGTTGCTCAATTGTGTGATTAATGCAAACGGAGCATACATAAAATGCTGCTTAGGATATGGTATCTCTGACCTGAAGGTCTTTGTATAATGCTATCAACTGAGTGAGCACTGAGCAGTGAATGGGTGAGTGACCAAACTGACGGAGAGGTCGTCAAGCATTTTGACATGTTCAAGGAGAGATCAGGACCGCACCAATTATGAACAAGCCACAAGGGAGAAGCTTCAGGAATGTTGGAAGACTTGGAAACATAGTTTTAGCACTCTTTTGTTCTATGTTTAAGGAACCTAAGAAAAGTAGTACGTACATGGTTAATGAAGCCTGTTAAAAGCGTTTTTTGCACAACTTGATGTGTGACGTACAGCGATGTGAAATAGGCTGAAACATAATGTCCTGTGTGAAATGGAAATTTTGACTTCTACCAAAACCTATTGTTTGTTGGATTTCAAGAGGTTGGTAAACAACCTCATACATAAACCTTTCCACGCATGGATCTTGGAGAAAGAAATACTCCCTCCGTCCAGGAATAACTGACTTAAGTTTTGTCTAAATTCGTATGTATCTATACACTAAATGCGTCTAAATATATTCAAATATAGACAAACTCAAATCAGTTATTTCTGGATGAAGTGAGTAGTATATATGCTAATCCTAAACTTGAATTTGTGCACAACTAGTTAAAATAGGAACCTAGAAAACAAGAATAAAAGTACTTCGATGCTTCCGAATTCTCAAAGAAAAGCTCAACAGTTATGAATAACCCATGAAACAAACACATGCCAAAACACACAGATGCCAAATCACGAAAAAAAACAACAGTTATGAATAGTCCATATAACGTTTTTCTACACGCTATTTTTTTTGTGGCTAGTGAACCCGACCACAATCACCCCCTGTCATTGTTTGTAGCATCAGGGGATTTTACTCGCGACATTTTAATTAATTGTTCGTAGGTAAACTTGTTGTGGCTAGGACATAATGGGAATCTCATACCAGTCTCCAGACGAACCAAACCCGATCGCGTTTTCACTCGCCCACCTTGCAAAGATAATTGTCATCGGCTT
The DNA here is from genome assembly GCA_030063025.1 of Avena longiglumis. Taxonomy (NCBI): domain Eukaryota; kingdom Viridiplantae; phylum Streptophyta; class Magnoliopsida; order Poales; family Poaceae; genus Avena; species Avena longiglumis. Next base: position 36,516,769 of record CP125979.1, read on the forward strand.
CATGGAGATATTTGTGAACAGATAAAATGAAGCGGTCAGGGCAAGGGCACCTCGCAGCGGCTACAGGAAATTATCAATAATTTGAATATTAATTCTGATCTCAAACAAAACTAAACAACATTCGTTGGAGCCTAGGACACAAGGTATGTGTGCCAGCAAGTAGATCTCTCCTAGTATGTCAGTTGACGCTCGAAAAGGGTATGTCCACTTCTAGGGCGTGTTCCTTCCATGAAATGTATCAAGATATTTGTTGGACAACATACACTTAGAGCTCTCGGTCTAGATATTTAATACTAACACTAATGAGTCTCAGCACATCCAAATACACTAACAAATCGAGTGACATCTTAATCCATAGTAGAACGTGGCCTGGTTCTTTTTTTACATTAGGGTGATTTGGTGGGAAAATGCTTTTAATATAAATTCATTAATAGAAACTTACATAAATTTTGCCGCACAATGTAACTCAGTTTCATGCAAATGTGCTAGTAACGATAAATGTAGTTACGTAGAATATTATATGTTAATATTTAGCGATACTTCTATGTGACCAATCATTCCAACTACAATATAAAATATACTCGTTGTGATTTATAATGACAAAAATAAGTTATAAATAAGTAAAAATATAAATATATAAGTGAAATATAAAATTTAAATAAGACACAAAATACACTAGGTATAATGATCAAATGTCCAAAAAAGTAATTTTGAAAATTTTATAATTTATATAAAAGTGAATAATGATATGCTACCTTCAAACCAATGGACTGAAAAAGATAGAATGCTAACCAATTTCAGCACCAATGTAAGAATGTCTTATGTGCTAAGACCAGGCACATTGTCTTTTTGGTTTGAAGAAATAAGTGAATCGGTGCATTGATGATGTAGTGTATTGAATCGGTAGTGGATCCTATGCCTTTTCTTGCATCCATCCGTCTTTCCCTCACAAATCTGCCATTTGCATGGGCCCACAGAAGCATAAGAAAAGCGAACCGGATATTTCATTAGTTTTTCTGGTCTGACACATTAAATCGGTTCGCTGCACTGTATGGAGACGATTGATGCGAGCGTTTGAACCGCTTTTCACATACACTTTGGCTGGTCTAAGAATACCTATTAAAGTTATTAGTTATTAATTCAAAATAAAACTCTACATTAATACAGTTGTTACTAGAAATGTACCATATTTGACTTTAATGTGAAACATATTTTAGTCATCTCCCAGCACGAGTTATTCGTGTCCATCTGAATAATAAAATTGAGATATCCTTTTGCAAACATTTCTTCCACAATATGTAGTACTCCCTTCGATCCATATTAAATGTCGCCAAATTGGATGCATTTAGACTTCTTTTAGTGTATAGGTTCACTCCAAACCTGAGTGGACTTACACACTAAAAAATGCCTAGATACATTTACTTCACAAAGATAAAACATCTTATATTTTTGAAACGGAGGGAGTAGATAGCTAGGCCTTCCAAGAAGATTGAGCGCGGAAATTAGGAAACTCTGATGCACGATCTACATATTCTAATTCTATGGTCCACACCCAACATAACATGCAGCTAAACCTAAACTGTTCATCGGTGCAGAGCAAAATATGCTGCTACTATGCTAGTGTCAATTAGAGGCACTTGTGAAACTAATCAGGCCATTATAGAGACACAACCTAATTAGAACTCAAAGATTAGAATCTAGGCGTTGACATTGCACTGATGCCCCCTACAAACTACAACCAAAATCTTCCTCCATACCTTAGGAGCGCTGGCACACGGACACGATGGTTTGTCAAAATGGTAGGGAGAGAGTGATGTTGCAAGAAGCAGCAAATTGGGCATGGCAAAGGAGGGCGCCCGTACGGGAGGAGTTGGTAGGAGAGGTTGAGTAAGACTACCTTGTGTGTGGGAACGAAGAGGTGACGGGGAGGGACCTGTTCGGGTTGGTTGCGCGGTTGTCTCGACGTAGAGTGTGCAACAGCGCTTCGACGACCGGCGGTCTTGGCGTGGTTTAGGGAAGCACACTTGTTGTTTATTGGATTTCAATTTGTTGCTTCCTTTATGCACATTTAACATCAAACAACACAGTGTTGAAGCTCACATTATCTCTTCAAAGCAAAACATTATCTATAAGTGACTCGGCACAAAGACGAGCAAACTTCTGTAGCACATATCTTTACGATCTACCTTTCGATTTCTCCCATCCTTTTGTCTCACATACACTTCTATCTATTGAGAGTTCGAGTTCATTGTTTGGGTTCAGTTGAGCACCAAAAAGAGCGCGTTTGGGCCAACAAGATCAATGTACTTGTTACCCTTGGAGATTCGGCATCTCTTAGATGGTTAGGTGTCCAAGGTGTGGATTTGCAGAAGGTATTTCCATTGAGCACCCAAGGAATGGGTTGACATGGGTAGTGTCGTTTAATGTTCAGAGTGTGGACAGGGCACGATAGGGTCTGGAAAGCAAGATCGGGCGAAGCCGAAGGGCTTATGCTAATCTAGAGGAAGGCATAGTCAGCGAAGGGTGAGTTCGCTGGAGGAATTAGATTTGTCTTGTGTCCTTTTACCTCATCATGTTTCCCTATCTACATGAAAAATCTGTTTTCACCTTGAGTACTCCGGAATCTTCCTAAGTAATGTGTCATTCGCTTGAAGCTTGTGCTTCATCTATTTATCTCGTTAAACCATTTACCTGGTTTGTTTTCAAACTGTTGTTTACTACAATTATTTTATTCATCCGAGTAATCTATTTTAGTCTTTCGCAAAAAAAAAGAGTAATCTATTTTAGTCCGTGATGCATTTCATAAACTTTTTTCCACTCCCTTCTAGTCGTCCTATCTCAATCTTTTAGAAGTCGAATTAGAAATCACACCTATTTATGTAACTATTTATATTAGAAAGCAATCATTCTCGTGTTGGGCTTTTGACGAAGCACTTGGACAAAACAGGCGTACGAGGGAAAGTACCTCGAGGGGTGCTTCCGGCAGCTTCCTGCCGCCGTGCCCTTTAGCAAGCGAACCGTTTTCTCACATGTTTGGTTGAAATTACAACAGAATGTCACCCCGAGCTGATAGAAGCTACCGCATCCACGGGGAAAAAGCTCAACTTATACCCACGTTCCCGACCCAATAGGGTTCATCCCTAGCGTCCGCTCGACTCCAGCCGACGGCCTTCCTCCTCCCCGGTGCTAGACCTCCTCCCCTCCTCCGACCGCTCGACCCAGTCGTCGCACGAGGCGGCACCGTCCAGCAGCCACCGGCCCAATTTTTGCCGCCGCCAAGGCCGCTCGACCCCGTCCCCGCTCAGCTACCACCTTCACGTCTCCACCCGACCATGTCCCCGCTCATCTACACCTCCTCCCTGGTTAAGCTTGTCCCGGTTCAGAGGTCAGGCCCCTATCCGCACATGGTATTGCTAGTGCTTTTTTTTGCGGGTGAGATGTGCTAGTGCTCGAAAATCATTTTGTGATAGTGCTGCTTGAAATTGATACATGCCTCTCTTGATGTGCTAGTATTGATGTTTTTTGATGTGGTAAATACATGTCTCTCTTGATGTGCTGCTGCTTGAAATTTTTTATGTTTCTTGATGTGGTACTGCAGTACAGTTTGATGAAGTTTGCTGCTAGTGATGTGAGGTTACCTACTGCTAAGTGTTTGTCTTGCTGAAATTATGTTGCTTGTTCTAGTATTGTTGTATATATAATGCTATATTTAGTAACATTTTTTCTGCTATAGCTTGGTATTACTTTGCAATGTCAAAGGCGGTTTGGAATGCAGACCGCACTAGAGTTTCTGTGACATTTGTATGGACAAAGTGAACGGCAACAATAGGGAGGGGAGTTGCTTGAGTAGAAAGGGTTACAAGAATCTTAGGGACAAATTTGCCGAGGAAATAGGGGAAAGATTAAGGCAGAAGCAATTCAAGAACAAATGGGATGATTTAAAGAAAGATTACACGGGGTGGATGGAATAGCAAAATGCGATTGGGATAGGTTGGGATCCTATAGCAAAAACTATAGATGAGGATGATGATTGGTGGAAGAATCACCTAGCTATAAGTTAGCATGTCTTTACTTGCCCTTTCTTTTGTGTTGTTATTACGATCATTGGAATGATATCTCTGTAATATTTTTATTTTCATATTCGAACTGACCATGCAAAGTTTAGGAATGGGCCACCTGCCAACTTGGAACAACAGGACGTTATGTTTAGGAAGACACATGTCACTGGAGAATTAGCTGCCATTGCAGGTGAGGAAGAAGGAAATGGCAAGGAAGCTCCAATAATTCTTGATGATGATACCTCCAAGATAACAGGGAAGGGCGAGCATGTAGAGAAGGGTTTTTTCTTGGCTTACAACAATGCACTGAACACAATTGTCTCAATTCACACCGAAGGCAGTTCTTGCAGCAAAGGTGATGAGGTCCCAACTATAAACGAATTTTTAGGGATGGTTTGAGATTGTGGAGTGCTTGAAGGAACTGCTATCATGTACACTTCTGGCAAGCTAGCTATGAACAAGGATCAAAGAGAGGTGTTCACAACATTTGCAACAACGGGCAGGCTCGATTGGCTCCATAGGACACACGATGAGATGAACAAGTAGTGTGTGCACCATTTATTTATTATCATTGCAGAACTTGTGTGTACCATGTATTAGAGACTATTGGTTATTATTGCTTTTTTGTTTATTTGGCCAGGACTATTTGTGATGACCAGTAGAGTTCCTGACCCCTCCCGGTGGTAATATTCTATATCGTTGTCTACATGGTACAAACATAGTTACAAATGCCTTGTTGTTGTTTGATTTTTTCATATGCAGATACATATTACCTTGTTGATTCTGGTTATCCAAATAGAAAAGGGTTCTTGGCTCATTTCAAGGAGAACAAATACCATATACCAGATTTTCGTTGAGAAGGGATACCAACAAATAGGGAAGAGATTTTCAACTATCTACACTATCGCTCCAGAATGCTATCGAGCATGTCTTTGGTATGTTGAAAACAAGTGGCGCATATTGAAGTATATTCCTTCTTACGGTCTGGTTACACAGAAAAAAATTATTCTTGTTTGCAAGCGCTTCACAATTTCATTAGAGACTACATCTTACCAGACAAGCAGTTTGACCAGTGTGATGCAGACGAAAACTACCTTCCTAAGGTCCAAAGGCAATCAGTAACATCAGCCGGTGATACCGCTCCGAGTGGACTACACACGGTAGACATGAACTCAACACGTAATCGTATCATTATCGCATTGTATAATGCTAGAAGAAGATGATCGGTTTGATTGGTGTGGATGTATCTATTTTAGTTATGATGCTATCTTATTTGTGTAATGGTCAGATGTGTATTTTGGACAAACCAATATGTGACATATGGTATTTAATAATGACATATGCGTTTATGCAACTCAATAGTGAAGTATATGTGTTATATGAATTACAAAGTCATTACAGACAATTTCTTAGCACACAGTCAACCAGCCAAGTTGACAAATAGCCAAACTTAGAGAAGTAGCTTTCTCTGCACAACAACTTTCTCTACATAACAACACAGTCAACCACAACCAGCCAACCACAGCCCAAATAAACAGACCCACCTATTTGTACCAAACTATTTTACTTCAACAAAACTTATTTCACTATAGTTAAGTATTTTAATCAATATATCATATTTGATAGTAAATTATCTTAATTTTTTCTATACCTAGCAGAATTAACGACATGGTGTATATACTAAAGTATTTGTATTTATCATACTCCCTCTATCTCAAAATAGATGTCGGATATTTGTTTAAAATTGGATGTATCTATATACTAAATAGTGTCTAGATACATCTAAATTTAAACAAATTTGTGACATCTATTTTAAGACAGAGGGAGTACAATCTTGATATTTACCCATTGAGTATATATATTATGTGTTAAATGTTTTTAAAAAATATTTATCAATTAGGTTTAAGGTGATTAAATAAAATGCATCATTACAGTTCATTTCAACCCTGGATCTATGAAAACCAACGTCGCAATAAGTAGTTATATATTTATTCCCTTTAGTATATTGTAGGTATTTTGTTCGTGTTGTTTGTCAAAGTGTACTTAAATATCTACATAACATATGGAATCAACCAATGCAAGGAGATGGTTAACCATATACTATATAAATACGGGGTCCAACACTTAATTAGGTCCTCCTCGATTAGTTCCTTTTTGAGTCGAGCCTTATAAACTGAAAGGGAATGAGTATATGTTGCTAGAGGGTTTTAGTGTCTTTACTTTTGAAATTGCAGCAGTTTAAACTAAAATAAAACGACATGGAGACAATAGTTTTGACGTGAATTATCTGGTAGTAGTTTGATTTTGGGATCATTGACAATAGGAAGTTTACTTTTTGCTCACTGTAGAAAAACTAAAAACACGCACAAATTTTGAACAGAAATGTGTTCATATCACAAAATCGTGAAAATACATAAGTGCAAATTATTTGTGTAGTATTTATGTATTTGTTACTAATATTGTATCCATGAGATATGGTTAAAGCAAACAAGCACGATTAAATAGTTTATTATGATTGGCTTAGAATAACATATGCATTTATATTGGTTGACGCTGCATTTTCTTGTATCCAATCATCGCGGATAACCTCCTATATCTGTATATCAATTGCTAGCAAGAAATTTGTTCATCGACCCAGACAGTTGCTAAACTCATAAAACAATTTATGCATATGTACACAAACAAACTCATTAATAAAAGCTAGCTAGAACTCCAGGTATATCTACGTACTCCCTCCGTTTAGAAATATAAGATGTTTTAGGTTTGTGAAGGAGATGTATCTCGACACCTTTTAGTGTATAGTTTCAAATGAATCTAGACACTAAAAGATGTCTAGATACATCTCACTCACAAATCTAAAATATTTTATATTTCCAAACGGAGGGAGTACATAGTACTAGACACTTAGACAAACGTTGCAGATATGTATAGCTCAAAATTAGAAGATGAACAATAACCAGGGAAGATAAAATAAAAAATGACAAACCACTCGTACAACAACCATGTTGTCAAATCCTACCATGTAAAAGAAGTACTCCCTCCGATCCATATTAGTTGACTCAAATTTTTCCAGATTCGGATGTATCTAGCACTAAAACATGTCTAGATACATCCGAATCTAGACAAATCCTAGTCAAGTAATATGGGTCGGAGGGAGTATTGAAAAATACTTTTTATGCATCTGATCTATCGGTCACATAAATCCGGTCAATTCTTGGTTCTGGGGAAGAAAACATACGTACTCCTAAGAGTCACTTGTTACAAATGAGCTAAAGCTCGTATATATTCTCAAGGCAAAACTTGTTACAAATGAGTCACAGGAAAGGCCAGCTAGACTTTTCCTATATATATCAAGGGATAACATTGAGCATCGCTTGCACATGCAGCAAAAGAAATTCCAGCAAGTTAGATGAGAGATCAGTATATACCGAGGAAGATGAATAACCACAAGGAACAACGAATTTTGACAGGGCCTGAAAGCATAGTTATATCACTCCTTTTCATGCTCAACACTTAAAAATGTGGTTGATTGGGGTATGCTGAAAGCATTTTCTCCACTTTTTTTTGCATGTATTCTACAGAAATTACACTAAAACACAAATGGAATGCTATCAAAAGACTTGTCGCTTGTTGGATTTTAAGTTGTTGCTGCCTTACTCACATGAACATTTAACATCAAAGTAATCTACCGCTGAAGCTCATATGTCCTCCTCAAAGCAAAACATATAGTACTAAGTGACCTCAAAGCAAAACTTCCCGTGCACATATCAACAAATACCAACAATGAGCATTGATAGAACATGTACCAACAACATTTTGTTACACAAGCAATCAGTGCATAACACTACTTTGATCAGACCCTGCAAAGAAACGCAAAACAGTGTGTTCTCTGATCCTCACAAGGGGGGTACACGATAGACCAGATGAGATAAGGACTATCACTTCTACTTCTTGGATTTCTTCGGAGGGTTTTTGGCGAGCTCCTCGCCCTCGTCATCGGACAGGCTCTCGACGGGTTCGTCGGGCACATCATTCGGAGCGTTGTGCCTGGTGATGTAGTCCTTGAGTATCACCATGCTCTTCTCCCTCATCGCCGCCAGCTGCTCCGACAGGGTACCCGACTCTGAGCTGACCGCGAACGATTCTTCGCCGAGAACAAAGGTGGCCTTTGCTCTAGGGTCAAGAGTTGCTGCGGTGGCATCCATCGTAGAGAGTTAGACCTGCCGAGAAGATTTAGAGAAGATATTAGGAAATTCGGATAGACGATCTATGGGTTCTGATTTTATGGCGCACTCACAAAATAAACTGTAGCAAAATTGTGCAGAGCAAAATGGTGCTACTGTGCTAGTAGCAGTTAGAGACAATTGTGAAACTAATCAGGCCCTAACAGAGATCACGACCAAAGTAGAACTCAGACTAGCACAAGTAGTAATGGGGATTAGAATCTACTAGGTGTTGACCTCGTACCAATGGCGCTATGCCTCTACGGTCTGCCTACTAGAACCAAATTCTTCGTCCATAGCTCAGGAACGCTTGCTGGCACACGGCGATGATTTTTCAGAATCGTATCCCGATTGCAGTCTACCGTACTCTGTTCGCGTGAATCGAACCAATCCAGAAGGGGCAGCGATAGATTGATGATGCAACTGACAGCAAATTGGGCATGACGAAGAAGGGCATAGTACTGGAGAAGCTAAAATAGAGATTGAGTAATACCTTGTGCTGAGGGCGGAGAAGCGGCGGCGCGGAACCTGTGCCGCGGCGAAATCGAGGCAGAAGTGTGCGGCGGCGCTTCGACGGCCGGCGGCGAAATTTAGGGCAGCTCGCTTGGTCCGATTTCGAGACAGTTTAGGCGTGAAAGCAGAAACTAGTGTGGGCCGCGACCTGCCGTGGTCCGGAAATAGTACTAGGCCGCGTGAGTTGGGCCTGAAGATACTTGCCTTAACAATGAGAAAGGAGGGCGTTTGTTCTCAATAAAAGCAAAGAGGGGTTTTAATTTTTTTATTTTTGAGGGGTAAAGAGGGTGCTTATTTGAACCGCAAACTAACTCATTTTAGTGTTGAACGTTTTTAAGTACTCTCTGTTGGAATTTGGTGTATATTGGGCTGTTGGTCCATTAGCCAAATTCTGAAATTCTCTTTGTCCCACTTATATATGGCGTATATGCTGTCTTAGTAGTCTTAAAGTTTAGTCGCATTCTTTAGTTGAAGGGGAGTTGGACCACATTATATAGTAGAGTGTTGCACCACTCACTAAGGTGTGATAAGAAGAGTAGCCTTCGCGCACTCCTCCTTCGACGTCGCCCGCCACACCTCGCCTCATCACGACGCACGCGTCGCGGGTTGCGAAAATCTCGCTGAGCCGAGCTTTATTTTGTTGGTTGGGAAAACTGATTATGAGTCATTAACGTCCAGGGGCTAAACCTAATTGGCACCGAATCAATCCACACACGCGCCTACCTCCAGAACCTTGTGCCGCCGTTTTCGTCTTCCCCATCCCGGCTTGTGGCGTGCAGATCGACGATGAGCCTCCGGAACCCGCCTCGTGAACCTGCGGGTGAGGCGATCAGGTTTTGGGGCGCTCAAGCGCGACCACGACGTCGTCCGGCGACGAGTTCCCAACGACTTCTTCCGGACGTCCGGCCTCTTCGACAACCACAACATGGGCGGCTGCGGCTATTATTACCTACAGCGTGATAGTTAACTCTCTTTTCAGACTATGGTAGAGTTCTTTATTCTAGCGTTTGGTGTAGATGTGATAGGTTTATCTCCTATAGATGTAATCTCATCTACTTTGTTGATCATGATTGGTTTTACTCATGCGTATGATCATGATTTATCTTATTATTCGGATTAAATCATATGGATTATTGCTTATATTTCCACAATCCAAAAACTGATTATAGGCAACTGAATTCCACTTGGTGTGGCTATTAGGCCGCCTCCTTTTGATGGCGTGCTCTATAAGACATGGCGCAAGAGAAGTTCTGGTTTGAAAACCTAAAGCTTATAGCGCCACTCTTGGCAAGCTGAAGGAGATCTTCTCACGGCAGAAGCGAACTTTAAGAAAGCCGATACCATGTTTATGACGGCTTTGTTCAGTGTTCTTGGGGACAATATTGTTGATCCATATATGTCATTTGATAATGGCAAGGACGCGTGGGAAGCGCTCGATGCCAAGTTTGGGGTCTCGGACGCTGGCACTGAGCTGTATGTCATGGAGCAATTCTATGACTATAGAATGGTTGATGAGCGCTCCGTCGTTGAGCAAGCTCATGAGATAAAATCACTTGCCAAAGAACTTGAGCAGTTCAAGTGTTCCTTACCGGACAAATTTGTGGCTGGTGGCATTATTGCCAAGCTTCCTCCTTCGTGGAGGAACTTTGCTACTTCTATGAAATATAAGAGACAAGAGTTTTCTGTTACGGATCTCATTGGGTATCTTCATGTGGAGGAGAAGGCGAGAGCAAAGGACAAAACTGCTCAAGGACTTGAGGGGAGTTCTATTGCCAATTTAGTGCAGAGGAAAAACTTCCAATCCCACAAGTTTAAGAATAAGAACAAAACTGAAGGAAAGGGAAAGTTCGATGGCAAGAACAATGCCACGCACTAGGAGATGTGCAGGTTAGGAGGATCGTGGGATCAGCCCACGTCCGAGTCGGTAACAACCACGTTCATAAAAATTGGAAACGGCTGTAATTAACGTCCGTTAATGACTCATAATCAGTTTTCCCAACCAACAAAATAAAGCTCGGTTCGGCGAGATTCCCGCAACCCGCAACCAGGCGAGGCGAGGCGAGGCGAGGCGAGGCGGGCGGCATCGGAGGAGGAGTGCGCGAGGGCTACTCTTCTTGTCACACCTTAGTGAGTGGTGCAACACTTTACTATATAAGATGGTCCAACTGCCCTTCAACTAGCAATGTGGGACTAAACTTTAGCATCACTAGCACAGCCATATGCTGCCATATACATGTGGGCCAAAGAGAATTACAGAATTTGTCTAATGGGCCAACAACCCAATATACACCAAATTCCAACACTCTCTCCGATCCATATTACTTGTCGCAGAAATGGATATATCTAGACATATTTTAGTACTACATACATCTAATACAGTGACAATTAATATGGATGGAAGGGACTAATTATTATGTCGAATTAAAATCTTTTGTTCCGTGAAAGTGGGATTTTTTTGCCAAACAGATATGCTGATGAGAAGGCTAAATTACCATATTCCACACTAGTGTCAAACACTCAACCTTTATCCTCCTTTGAAATGTATTCTCAACACGGATGGAAATGCACTTCTTTAAGCTCTACTCGAGTCGATGCGCACTTTTTTTGAAGATAATGGAAGTTTTACTCCCACATCGAGTGATAATGCACACATACGAGAACACAACGTCGCTCCAGTGGCTAGTTGTGCGAGTGCTCGGCATGTGTGCTCAGAGTTTTCTTCTACAAAAATATCAATAAGTGCTAGTGCTCGGGTTGGTTCTAGTTTTTTTTTTATAATGCACACAAATGGATATCCATTTGCTGCAAGAATTGTGAAAGGAATAAGAAAAGGAACACCCAAAACAAAAGGAGTCAGCAACATACTAGAAGACTGGCAAAATATATATAAAAGATCATGCAATGGCTAGACTATAGTCAACGTGGACAACCTTTTCCCAGGGGCCGCGTCAGCATCGTGCCTCTGTCTCGGCCCAACAAAAAGCAAAAGAGCGCCGCATCTATTCTCCCCCGCTACTACAATTCAACGGACGGCTGCCCTTTTCCTTTGCATTAACATTTTCGTTAGTGAGGTTCTTGCCGCTAATTATATGTCCGGCTAGCTTTGCTTTCTTTTTCTTTTCGACCAGTTATATAAGGGAAATGATAGGACTTCCCCGGGGGATCGTATCCCCCGGGTCGCTTGTTGCGCGTGCGCGTGCCCCACCACTTCAACTATCACCCCGTCTCTTCTCATGCTCCTGTCTGCTCAGGCTTAGCGACACACGCACACCTCACACACACGCCTCGACGGACGGACCATCTCCAAGTCAAGATGGCAGCGGGGCCGGGTATGGCCGGGTATGGCTATCCCCATACCCGTGAATCCCCGCTAGACTATCGGGGGGAAATGTCCCCCGTGCCCGCCAACAGGAACTCCACGGGATGGCGGAGGACACGGAATCCACGCGGGCGACAAGGAGATGCGAGACTAGCTCCTCCTTGCATCTTGTGAATCTCGAGTGGAGGAAGGAGGGTTAGGTGCCGGTCTTGATGGGAGTGGAGAGAGGAGGGGAAAGGAATGGTGATTGGTGGGCCGATGGTGGTTGGTGGGCCGATGGTGGGCTATTCGTCTAAGATTTTATTAGACAAGTGGGGTTTGATATCCATGGAGCCTCCACGGAGGGAATTTGCTCCACATACATCTTCCCATCCCGGTTCTTGGCGGGTATATGGAAAATTGCCATCTTGATCTCCAAGGCAAGGCAAGATCGACGCCATGGGCTTCCCGGTGGGCTACTCTAAGCTTCTCCTCCCGCGGCTGGTCCTCCAGGTGCTCCTCCTCCTTGGCCAGCTCCACCGCTTCCTCTGCTGGTCCTTCCACGCAGTCGGCCAGCGTTGCTACGTACGTCGTCGAGGTTTGATACATGGGGGTCAGCGGCGGTGCTACACGTACGTCCCTCGCCGGAGGTTTGCTACATACATCCCTCGCCGGAGGTACCACCGCCACACCTCCGTGCCATGGCCGCCTCTACCGGAGTTTTCTTCCGACAAGGCTACATAGGCAGGACGACAATGCTACTGGAAGTGATCATTGTTGCTACAGATGAAGGGTCACGATGCTACTGACCAATTGACGCGTTTTGATATTTTGCTACAGAGTGATGCTACAATAGTAGCAAGTTTTTGCTATTTCTCTTCTATGTTTTTGCTATAATAGCATAAAATATTTGCTACGACATTTTTGACGAAAGTCCTCAGCAAAGTCGGTTTTGCTACGGCAGGCACGGGTGATATCTCCGGCGAGGTCGTTCTTTTTGCTACATTAGTATTTTTTTTTTGCTACCACCGTTTTGCAGTTTTGCTACAATAGCGTAACGTCTTTGCTACCCGGTCTTCGGTGAGGTCTACCGGCGAGTCTCCGGTGAGGTCGGGTTTGCTACATTAGCACAACTTTTTTGCTACACGGTCGCCGGCGAGGTCTCCGACGAAATCTCCGGCGAGGTCCAGTCTGTTTTTTTTATTTTCTGGACTGAACAATTTTTTGCTACAATGTAGCAAAAGCGGGATTTTGAATCCAAAAAGAAAATACGTGGTTGGCTGGGACCCGGAGGATAAAAATCACAAATCTCCCGGGGGACGCGTAGGGCTGTCCGTTATATAAGGGGATCATGTTCATTCGGGAGAAGAAGAAGCTGAGGTGGATCGTGTTCGTGTGTATGTTGATTGGCTGACACGTGTAGACGCATTGAGGAAAATGTAATGTGATCAAGGTTAGTGGAGGGCGAATGTCGTTGAATTCCCACGTCGATGACATCCTTTATTTAATTTTAATTTTCTTGTCGCGAACATAAGCTACTCCTACCTATGATTGTGTGCAATAATGCATGCACGGCATCATTATCCTTTTTGTCAGGTTAATCAATCATGGGGGTCTTTTGCCATGTAGCCAAGTGGCGGCACCATGGGCAATGCCGATCGATCGAGAGCACTAGCCCGTAGTGCAATTTTATGGTGTCGACTGTTTTTTTCTTTCTTTTTGACATGTATGGTGTCGACTGTTAATTGTGCCAAAGTGACACAGAAAGTAAGAACAGCAGGGTAAAATTTAAGATAATGCGCGGTGGAGCCGAGTGCGGTTTCTGATTCTCGGTCTTGAACAGTTCGTTCTACTTGTCAGATACTCAGATCTCTGTCTTTATCTTCGGCACTCCGCTTATTTGGTGCTCGAAAGTTCATTCCTCCGTCCGATAAGTTTTGTACTACCTCCTCATTTAATTTAAGAAATAAGTGGCTCAGATTTATTTAAATCCACATATATCTACATATTGAAGTATGTTTAGATATATTGAAACCTACACAAATTTCAAGTGACTTATTTCCGAAATGAGGGAGTACTTGCATATTTCCGGAAAGTGGTTTAACACGAGGTCAAACCAACAGCTTAGCTAAACTGTCGGTACTCTCGCTTCTCGAAACAGTCTTTCGCCTAGCTTTATAAATAAAGTAACCATCTATCTATGCATAGTAGAGCAAAGTTGGGAAAAACGAAAAAATATGTTAAGACCACAGCACAAACCATCCAAAACAACAGAGATACAACACACGAAACGGGTGGGACAAGCGGGGATCCCACAACCCGGCTAGGGCTCGGGATCGGGTGTACGGGGAAGAGATGCGACACTGAAAACAAAGGAATAAAGAAAAGGAACACCGAAAACAAAGGGAATAAGAAAAGGAGTCAGCAACAAAAGACTGGCAAACTAAAAAAATGATGCAATGGCTAGACTATAGTCAACGTGGACAACCCAGCTGCGGCTGCGTCAGCATCATGCCCCTGTCTCGGCCCAACAAAAGCAAAAGCGCACCGCATCTATTCTCGGCCACCACAATTTCAACGGACGGCTGCCCTTTTCCTTGCATTAACATTTCCGTTAGTGAGATTCTTGCCGCTAATTACTTGTCCGGCTAGCTTTGTTTTTTTTTCTACTTGCTCCGTTAAGAATTACAAGGACCGAGAGTTTTTTAAAAATGTTAGAAATTATAAGTCCTCTCTTATTTATTAGTCTCCTTTCTCTAATACATGTTTTTTTTATCTTCTCTCATGCATGTGTAACTATTGATGCATTAAGTAATTAAGAGAGATATTTATTGACTTTCTTAATCCTAGCAAAGTGTCTCATAGGCCTTGCAATCTCTAATAGAGGGAGTATACCGGTTATATAAGCGAATCATGTTCATTCGCGAGAAGAAGTGGACCGTGTTCGTGTGTATGTTGATTGGCTGACACGTGTACATGCATTGAGAAAAAATTTGGTGGTTATGTTTAGTAAGCAAGTATAATGTGAGCAAGGTTAATTAGTGGAGTGCGAATATCGTTAAATTCCCACGTCGATGACATCCTTTATTTAATTTTAATTTTCTTGTCGCGAACATAAGCTACTCCTACCTATGATTGTGTGGAATGCATGCACGGCATCATTTAACCTTTTTGTCCTTCTAGTAACCAGGTTAATCAATGATGGGGGTCTTTTGTTTTGCCAAGTGGCTGCATCATGGGCAATGCTGATCTTTTTTTTTCGAAACAAGGGAAGGACCCCGAAGAGTCCAGACTGCATTAAACGGTGGGTTTACAGATTATAAAAAGGACCTCAAAGTAAAAAGGAGATACAATCCAGCCCTCAACTTTTATAAAAAGACCCTATCTAAGAATAGAAAAAAGCAATCGGGTCCCTCTCCACCGAAGAGGATGATAAGCTCGACAGTGCGGCCGCCGGCGCCGTCGCCGGGGACAAGATCACTTGGAGAAGGAGCAGCGTTGGTCGCCGCAGCAGAGCCGATGATGGGCCTCCAACTTGGCACTGCGGCCTGGAGGTTGAAAGAGCTGGGGTGCACGTAGCACCGCAGCATGGAGTGGCCGCTTCGGCCATGGATAACAGCGGCATCAGCTTGCCGCCGTTGATGAACTCCAAAGGTTACAGCCTCTTGATCTTCCCGTGGAGCGCCTGATTCGTGAGCCTCATCCCTCCTTCCGCCACCTCGACGACCAGGACGGAGAGGATCCGCGAGATCAAGAACTCCGCCGCGATTATTGAAGAAGGCATCGCCAGATTCACCCAATCGAGCAAGCCACCACCATGGTAGCCGACCAGAGAGCTCTTCTTGCGACTCGCAGCACCTCGCGCCGGCGCCGACGAGAATCACCTCCATGGCATAAAGCCAAAACGCCACATGGGCAAACCATAATCTACACGTAGACCTAAGAGAGGAACTATAGACAGAAAGAGAGGGAGGAGAAGGCCGGTCTCCACTCCTCCACCAACTCCGGCCACCGCCGGAGTAGCGGGGGAGGGGAGCCGGGTAGGCGGTGGCGACTCTCAAGGGGTGGGAGGAGAGAGAGAAGGAGAGGGGGGGGATTTTCAACACTGTGCCCATGGGCAATGCTGATCGATCGAGAGTACTAGTACTAGCTCGTAGTGCAATTGTATGGTGTCGACTGTTTTTTTTTTTTTTGACCTGTATGGTGTGGACTGTTAATTATGCCAAAGTGACACAGAAAGTAAGGACAGCAGGGTAAAAGGTAAGATAATGCGTGGTGGAGCGGAGTGCGGTTTCTGATTCTCGGTCTTGAACAGTTCGTTCTATATGGCTTTATCTTCGGCACTCCGCTCATTTGGTGCGGCCGGACCTCGAAAGTTTATTCCTCCATCCGATAAGTTTTGTACTTCCTCCTCATTTAATTTAGTAAATAAGTGATTCGGATTTATGTGGATTCACATATATCTACATATTGAAGTATGTTTAGATAATGGACATAATCCGTCCCTCGATCCATGTCGCGATTTTACCTCTACCCTCAAAGGAAGACAATCGCGGAGCAGTTGCCACACGAAGATCTTCGTGTTTAGGGGTAGAGGGGCTTTCCACATGTGTTTGTTCCATCGCAAGGCAGACCATGTAAATAGGGACCTATTTGCCAAACTAATAGAGAAGGCCCCTGACGGGGTGAGACTCCAGGTCACAGAATCCGCCTCTGCAGAAAGGGAGGCCGGCAAGCTATCTCACAGTGTCTGCCACGCTCCTGCTTCTACAGGCTTGAAGGTCCGACGAAAGGGAATGACCCATGTTCCTTTCGAGATACAGGAGCAACGGTCACCATCAGGTTTGCATAGATCGCGAAGAAGTGATGGTAGGTTTCCCGCAGGGGATGTCCGTCAAGGTATTTTTTGCCAAATTTGCCTAAGTTTAAAAAGTTCAACCAAGTATGATCCTTTTCTCGAAACTAATTCGGAATGTGACCCCCGGGGTCGGCGCCGTTTAAAATGGCGCCGAAGTTGTCTGATTCGCACACAAAATGAAACCGACCAAGGAGGTCGGCCCGCTTAAATGAGCGCCGTCGGCTCCGTTTAAAACGGCGCCGACCTCCCTAGTTTGCCTCTCAGCTGCTTAATCTTGGCGCCGACCTGTACAACTTCGACGACATTTTAAATGGCGCCGACCCCAGAGGTCAGATTCCAAATTAGTTTCGAGAAAGGGTCAGACTTGGTTGAACTTTCCAGATTTGAGCAGATTTGACAAAAAAATACTCCGTCAAGCCATGGATCCAGTCGGAAGAGTGTACCCTCTCACGTTGAGTGGCCGACACATGTAGGTGCGAATAGTTCTGGTTAATTTTAATAAACAGGTAGTGTAAGCAAGGTTAGTGGAGGGCGAATGTCGTTGAATTCCCACGTCGAATAGTCACATCCTTCCGTTTTCAATTTCTTTTCATGAGCATAAGCTACCTAATAATTCCTCCAGCACGGCATCATTCCACCTTTTTGTCCTTCTAGCATGCAATAGCAACTAGGTTAATCAATATCTTGGTGGTCTTTTTGACATGTACTGCAGCCCAGGTGGCACCGTTGGCGATGATCAGCTATCGAGAGTAGCAAGTGGTGCATTTTTATGCTGTCGATCGTCGAGTGTTTATGTCAAAGCGACACAGAAAGTAAGGACAGCAGGGTAAAAGGTAAGATAATGCGCGCGTGGTGGAGCCGGGTGCGGTTTCTGATTCTCTCGTCCTTGAACAGTTCGTTCTACCCTCGCCTCGATCGTCGTCAACTCTCTCTGCCTCGCTGTCTAACAGAAATGCTTCCACTAACTTCCATAATTATTACTCCCTCCGGATCATATTAATTGACTCTAATTTGTCTAGATTTAAATAAATCTAGACGCTACTCCGTATATAGGTTTATCTAAATTTTAATAAATAAAAATTAATTAATATGGATCGGATAAAATACTATCTTACTGTACATTTTAATCTGTTTGGGGCGGTCAGACGCTCGACAGTTTATTAATCCACTTGGTAAGTTTTTCGTACTGTTAACACGAGGACCGGTCCAGCACTTGGTAAGAACTAGCTGGCTGTTCTTGGTACTCTCTCCGCTGCTCATGGTCTTTTTCATAACTACTACTACTGTACAGGATAGGAACGCGCCTCAAGACGATCTAGGGACCTGTCTGTCTGTCTCTGGCTGTGAGCGATCAATGGCGCCGCGCAACCCAGAGATCATAAGCTGGGCCCCAATGTTTAATATTCAAGGAGACCATAAGCTGGGCCCCACGTCTTGTGCTATAGCTCAGCAAATTCTCCACAATGCTTAACTACAACATCGACCTTAAGGTGGAGCCCACCAACCAGCTTTTCTTTAGTTTTCAACCAACGACCCGGCGGCAGCGTCAACTGACTTGCGGATGCACTCGCCAGGGAAGAGAGAGGAAAGAGAAAATAAGTTTGTTTATTTCTTATGACCCGGCCATACAGGTAAGGTCGACATTAAGAAATTTTCTGCTATGACCGATGGCTACAATGTTTAAGTTTGCTTACGGTCGACCTTAAGGTCCTTACGACCTCTCCTATTTCAACATTGAAGACGCCCTTACTACTCGATAGAGGCGTTGTTGTTGTAGAGCATACCGATGCGTGCGGCCTGTCCTGTCCTGTCCTCTGCTGTCTCCTTTTACGCGACGACGGTTTCAGCTTCAGGGGCACCACAGGTGTACCGCTGTAGTAGTACTGGGCTGCCTCGTAGGATGCAGGGCATGCATGTACACACTGTACACTTACTTGCTAGGCAGGCAGCTGGAGTAGGACTAGTCCAGAAAAGAAGACTTTCTGGCTGGTACAAGCTTCTGCGTTTGTTTCGGCTGCTGGACCCTGGAATGGCTCGATCTCATCATACCCAGAGATTTTAAAAGGCAACAGAGCAAAAAGTCTTAAGGAGGTCATCTCCACCGGGTCTATCCAAACCGTCCGAGCATGTTCGAACTCGTCTACGCGGATGTCCCAGCGGTACCTCCCATCCGGACTGACGCCCTCTTGAACGATTCATCCGGTCATCAAATCTGGCTCTCGGATTAGTCTGTCCGGACAGAAGAGCACACAGGCCGGTCCAGATGTAGTCCTATAATGGGCCTTCTTCGCTTGGGCTGGCATGTCCGTTTTCGTCCGTGTAGTTCGAGCTGCTATGCGGGGCTGACCGCACAGGCCGGACCATGACTCCAAATTGATCGCCGTTCAATCCAAACGGAAAGAAACAGACAGTTTGGAAGGACCAGATGAGTTGGTCCGGTGAAGATGCCCTAAGCATGCTGGTCTTATATGTCCACCACCATCCTCTACTTGCACACTGCAGTGCAAGAAGGCGTAATCCTTTGTTGCCTCACCCGACGACCGTTAACCTGTTTTCTCCTCTAAATAAATTTGCCTCTGAAAGTCTAATTTTTCATTCGAGTTCACGGCAACCAAATCAACTGGAAAATCCCCCAAAATTCCCAACGGCTCTCATCCTGATCGTTTGCTGAAACGTACGTAACCGCCAGTACACATGGAGTGCAGGGCAGACGTGTATCATCCATCCACGAGATCGCATGGTACCTAATTGTCACAGCATCTCTCCACCCGTACTCCTCAAATGGCAGCATCGGCGCTGGCCCTCCCGTGGCGCACCAAATGCGGCGGTGGCGGACCTAGGAAGGGAAGGCTGAACTACCCTATTTGACATTGCAAAACTGAATATGAGAGCACCATGTTAGATCTACCTTAGGATCATCTAGGCTAGATCTATTCGGTAGCTTCTTTCTATGTGCATAATCTTGTCCTCAACCTGAGAGAGAGAGAAGACAGAGAGAGAGAGACATACCTTCTCCTTGGCTAGAGGAGGGGGTCGATGTGGCCATGGTGTTCAACGGCGACGGCTAGCTGGGGCTAGGCTAGGCGACGGCGGTGGGGTGCTTCCCGTGGCTAAGCGCGAAACCCTAGATCGGAAGGGATTGTGGTGGGGAGAGCGGCGGCGCGACGAACCTCGTAGTCTGTGCCCCGGTCCCCACCTCTCTTTATATTGCGCTGCCACAGGGGCCCACCAACCTTGACTTGGTTGGGCGCCCCCGATCAGGGCGCGAATCGAGGGTTCGTATGAACCGTTGGGTTCATACGTGGAGAGGTCAACCTAACATTCTCCCCCTTGATCTCGACTTTACTTTTAACCTTGTTCTTTACTTATTCCATCACAGAATGATACATAGAGCATGTTTCATCGTCTCAGCTCAATTGCCGATAGAATCAGACAGCCACTATATACCTTCATGTTCTGAAACAAATTCTATTACTTTTGGGCCTCTTTAGTCCAGAAATCATAGGCTTCCCATTAAACCCATGCCGGCTATGTGTTCCTTGAACACATTGGGTGGTAAGCCTTTCGTTAGCGGATCCGCAAGCATATCCTTTGTCCTTATATGCTCGAGTCTTATAGTTTGATCCTGGACTTTGTCCTTCACAACATAATACTTTATATCTATAGACTTTGTAGCATTACTCGACTTGTTGTTGTGAGCATAGAATCTCGGGCTCGTTGTCACAAGACATCTTTAGTGGCTGCAAATGCAATCAACCACTTTCAAGTCGGGTAAGAATTTCTTTAACCATAACGCTGTCCATGGCCTCATAACATGCTATGAATTCGCATACATAGATGATGCAACTATCGATCGCTTACGCTTCTCCATAAAATAGCACCTCCGAGAGTAAAGACATACCCTGTCAGGACTTTCGGTCGTCTTTATCTCCATAAAATCTGCATCAATACCCCTTTATCTCTAGGGAATCAGATCTTCTTACGTATGTTAGCATGAGGCCTTTTGTGCCTTGCACATAGCGCAAAGCTTTCTTTACCATCTTCCAAAGGTTTTATGCGGATTCTCTTGATATCTACCGAGTACCCGGTGATAAATGCTAAGTCGTATGAGTGCACACTTGTGCATACCGTAAGCTTCCAACAGCAAGCATATGATACGACTTCATTTGATCGATCTCATATTGATTCTTTGGACATTGGGATTTCCCAAAAACTATCGCCCTTGACTATGGGAGCAGGTGTTGAATTACTCGCATGCATATTGTATTTCTTTAAAATCTTTTCACAATACGCTTTCTGCGACAGTCCTAACACTCCATTCTTTCTATCTCGGTGAATTTCTATGCCCAAAACATAAGATGCTTCACCAAGGTCTTTCATGTCAAAGTTTGATGACAAGAATTTCTTTGTTTCTAGTAGTAGACTAACATCACTGCTAGCAAGCAGAATGTCATCCACTTAGAATTAGGAAAATATATTTCCCACTTTTGAACTTTGCATAAATGCAATTGTCCTCAACATTTTCTTTGAATCCAAATCTTTTAATGGTATCATTAAACTTTAAATACCACTGCCTAGAGGCTTGCTTTAACCCATAAATGGATTTCTTTAGGCGGCATCCCATATGTTCCTTCCCCTCCATGAAAAAACCCTTGGGTTGTTTCATGTAAACATTCTCTTCTAAATCTCCATTTAGAAATGCCGTCTTGACATCCATTTGATGTAACTCTAAATCAAAATGTGCAACTAGTGCCATGATGATTCTGAAGGAGTCCTTACATGAGACCGGAGAAAAAGTCTCATTGTAATCTCGCCTTCTCTTGCGTAAAGCCTTTTGCCACGAGTCTAGCTTTGTACTTTTCTACATTCCCATTGAGTCATACTTTGTTTTGTAGACCCACTTGCATCCTACTGTTTTGGCTCCTTTGGGAATTTCCTCTAAGTCCCAAACATTGTTGGAACTCATCGACTTCATTTCTTCCATTGCCTCCACCCACTTGGCTGAGTGAGGGCTACTCATGGCTTCTTCATATGTGGTAGGATCGCCTCCATATGAACTACATTGTAAACTTTGTAGATGTCTTTAGAAATGGCTGGTCGTTCTCTTTTAGACCGTCGAGTTCATCGACTCTTGCTCATTTCTTGCCCGGGGTTCACATTTACTCTAGGTGGCTGTTCGGCTCCCTTTCGTGCTCAACAAAGGTTCAGTGGCTCTGATGGACAGTGTTCAACTTTCGCCCATTGTTGTCACGTGTGGAGTCACAACAGTCGCACCACAACCTCGGGGTTGTAGATGGTGGCAATGGTGAAGAGAAAATGGCTCTGAATCATCGGATTAGGTGCATGCACCTCTTCTCCTCAAGATCAATTTTCCTAGCTACCGTGCTCCCCTCATCAATTCGTCCTCCAAGAAGACTGCATGTCTCGTTTCTACAAACTTTGTGTATCTGTGACAAGAGAAACGATAGCCTTTGACTTATCTCGATAGCCAATAAAATGGCAAGATCTTGTTTTGGGTCTAACTTTGCAATGTTTGGATTGAAAACTTTTGCCTCACTGGCTCCCTGCACCCTCAAGTGGTGCAGAGAGGGACTCTGCGTCCACAATTCATACTGTTTTGGGCACCGACTTACTTGCTACTCTGTTGAGAATATGAATGGCGGTTTCAGCTCCATCCACAATCCCAATGGGAGGGTGGAATAACTCATCATCACGCCATATCCATAAGGGTGCAGTGCCTTTTAGCTACTCCGTTTTTGAGGTTCGCCTGCATTGAATCGGGCTATTCCATTTTCTTGCGGAACCGTGCAAAGGGTCCCGGTACTTGACCATATGGAGTATGCCGATTTAGTACTCCCCCACGATCGGACCGAACTATTTTGATTCTTTTATCGTGCTGATTTTCTACTTCAGCTTTGAAAATTTTAAATTTATCCAACGCTTCAGATCTTTCTTTGATTGGATAAATATAACCATACCGGGAGTGATCATCCGTGAATGTTATGAATGAATCATAGCCATCCACACTTTTCACTGGAAACGTTCCACAAATATCCGTGTGAATTATTTCTAGTGTAGCTTTGCTTCGGTTTGCACCCTTTTTAATCTGTTTGACATACTTTCCTTTAATGCAATCTATGCATTGTTCTATATCGGAGAACTCTAACGGAGGAAGAATGTCATTTTTAACGAGGTTTTCAATTCTTCCCCTCGAAATATGGCCTAGTCTACAGTGCCATAGTTTCGATGAGTGTAGAGTTCGCTTTCTTTTCTTTTGTTCTTTGTTCGACAACGGAACTTTTTATTCACATCACACACAGAAAATACTTTCCCATGTAGTGATACAAATAAGGCTCATTGTGAAGCAAAACAACACCCACATAAGCATTATTGAACCATATGACACACTTGCCATGTCTTTGTCCACACGGGATACATTTATCAAGTTTCTGTGTAATGAAGGCTTTTAGTCTTTTCTATGAACTCCCATGCGGAAGCACACTTTGCAATTGAGCCCGCATTAGCGTTCTCAATTGTATTCTTTATAAAATTAATGCAACTTTGCTCAAGATTAAACATCGCTTAGTCCTCTAAGGTATATGCCATCCGATAGAGCATGGTCCTTTTTTCTTTCCTGCCACGCAATATCATCATCTTTTCTTCTTTAAAACACAATGATGTGTAACCATAACAACAACTGCATGCATTAATCCAACGTTGATATAAATTAAAACATACAACTGTTTATGCAATTAAATCTATATCACCGTTGGGCAGATAATAGAGATAAATACATATATTATTGCAACAAAACATGATCATGTTATTAATAACGTTGGTCATAAAATAACAGAACCATAATTGTTTCAATAATCATTTTAACACACCTTTTGAAATTTAATTCTCTTTAAAGCTTTAATAAACACTTTTAACTATTTACATAGATAAAAGCACCTTTTAACATAAAATAACAAAACATGATCATGCTATTAACAATGTTGGTTATATAATAACAGAATCATAATCATATTTTAATATCACTTTATCACATCTTTTGAAAATTTAATTATCACTTTATTGCATTTGAGCAATTTCCTTTTACCATTTGCAGCGGAATATGAATACAAAATTCATCAACTTTAATACTTTGTAGAAAATACTTTCACTTTATATTTTTCTAAACAAATTTTCGTTGGAACAATTTGAATAGAAAAAACTTCTTCTTTTGGTTTTAAGCAATTTCTTTTAATTATTTTGTAGCGGAAAACATGAATAAAATTCATAAACTTTTAATCTTTGCAAAAAATATTTCTGTCACTTTGCAATTCTCTAAACAAATCTTCGTTGGAATAATTTGAGTAGAAAAAACCATGTGAAAATTTGCTCAAAACTGAACAAAAAACATTGAAACTTTGCTCTAGAAGAAATAAAACAGAAAAAACTATGTTGGGTCGCCCTTCTGGGCCTATTCTGTAAACATCCCACAAGGTGCATGTGCCTTGAGTGTAAAACCGCCACCCAGCGCTTGTTGCGTTAGCAGGCCAACGCCAACGCCACATACCAATGTTAGATCTACCTTAGGATCATCTAGGCTAGATCTATTCGGTAGCTTCTTTCTATGTGCATAATCTTGTCCTCAACCTGAGAGAGAGAGAAGACAGAGAGAGAGAGACATACCTTCTCCTTGGCTAGAGGAGGGGGTCGATGTGGCCATGGTGTTCAACGGCGACGGCTAGCTGGGGCTAGGCTAGGCGACGGCGGTGGGGTGCTTCCCGTGGCTAAGCGCGAAACCCTAGATCGGAAGGGATTGTGGTGGGGAGAGCGGCGGCGCGACGAACCTCGTAGTCTGTGCCCCGGTCCCCACCTCTCTTTATATTGCGCTGCCACAGGGGCCCACCAACCTTGACTTGGTTGGGCGCCCCCGATCAGGGCGCGAATCGAGGGTTCGTATGAACCGTTGGGTTCATACGTGGAGAGGTCAACCTAACACACCAGAGACGCCTCGCTATCGATGAAAACATCGTCTTCCACTGAAGAATGTTTTGTTTTATATAAGACACCAAAGCATCAAACCTGGGGTTTAATCCCCAATGGGATGGAAGTACCACATCCCTCCTAACGATCCAACCACGGTTTGGTTCTACATTGCTGTTTCACACTATTCATCTTATTATCAACACAGATGCAGATGCATTTAGTTTATCTCCACTCGAGTCTATGGGCACTCTAAGAAAAAACAATGGAAGTTTTGTTCCCACGCGGAATGAAAATGCACACGGATGGATGCCAATTTGCGGCGAGATTTGTCGAAGGAATAAGAAAAGGAGTGCGCAACAAAAGACTTATATACAATCTAAAATCTAAAATAAATATAATTTGTCTTGCGGTGGTTTTCGCCCATCACAAATTTTCGTACGTCGCCTTCCGTGTGTCCGTTTCAAACTGCTCCATCAGTTCCTATTCCTAGAGGAAACCTGAAAACCCATCGGGGCAAGAAAAGACCAAAGCTACACGAGATTAAAGGGAAGAACGTCTGTGACGAAACCCACGCCTCCGTGACTCTCGAAACCTGACCAGACGAGAACCGCAGTCCACCGCAAGTCGCCGTTCAGGAAAGCGGTGCAGCGATGGAGGTGTCCAAGCGGTAGAGGTCGACATGCGGCGTATCCAGGTGGTAGGGCCGCAACGTGCGGCCGTGTTCTTGGCCAGAATTTAGCCAGTCTTGGCTGGGAATCGATGCGGAAAGCGGATAGGAAGGCCTGACCATGAGGAATTGGTCCAGGGCGGCGGCGGCTCGCCGGAATTTTTACGACGGCGGAGGTGATGTCTACGGGAGGAGAGAGAGAAGGACGGTCTGCAGGGAACAAACGACAGGGATAGGGAGGAGGCGGACTCTCATGGAGGGGCAAGCGACGGCGAGGCGGGCGACTGCACTTCCAGCACTATAGTTGTATAAAAGAGTTGTACATCACTTATTATATACTCCATCTGATCCAAATTAGTTGGCTTGAACTTGTATAGAATTAGGCATATATATTTTAGTACTATAGTTTAGATACATCCGAATCTAGATAAATCTAAGTCAATTAATTTAGGCCGGAGAGAGTACTGTATTTTTCAGTGTTACTGTTATATTTGTGCTGCCTAAAACTGATGCAAGGTTAGACCTCGTTGGTGTAGTGTTGTTGCTGTTCAAATGAATATAGCACACTGTTCTGAACATAAACTGTTAGTTACGTTAATTGCTTATTCATTCTTGTCGGTGTTACCTGCTGGGGTGCTGCTGCGCTGACTTACTGCTATGTTTGTGCTTCACTGCTTGGATTGATGGTGGGTGACCGGTTGGGTTGTATGTGCTACACATTAGACAACTTGTGCTAAGGCGCTTGCAGCCTTGGTTGATATTTCTTGATGCTTCTCTCTATGTCGTTGGATCGACTCCATGTGCATGCTTATGATGCTTCTCTATGAACTGATTCTAAAAGGAATTGACGGAATTGGTTTATCATGTTTCAGTTATGTGTCTACATGCAGCAAAAATTATCGAATGGACAACCCAGGGTATTTTTGACTTCGAATTCTTTCAACTGTTTGATCTAGCTGTGTTTATTATTGACAGCTGGAGACAGATTCTGACATTTTTGTGCAGAAAGTGACTACTCAAGTCTCAACCATATCGCCGGACTAGCACTTGCTTTGCGGCACCGGCAACTATTGATGTTCCAAGAGGATGGCCATTTTTTGAGATGCCCAACTCGATAACTCATTCCATGGAGTCGCTGCCCCTGTCGAGTACCGAGTGGAAGCGCAACAGTTTGGAGCCCTCTATACCCAAACGCCAAACTGTGATCTGATTGCAGCTTGACTAGCCACATATGGATCAAATAGTACAAGATGCCCACTACTCTTGCCTTTGCCGAGCTGCCTTAGTGGACTTCATAGAACAAATATGTTGTTGCAATATGTATAAATGCTTTGCAGAAAAAGTATGTTGATGCAAGATATATAAAGGCTTCATAGATTGAAGGAGTGGTCCATATGTTTATCCAAGTTTGTGTACCTCTTTTCTTGCATCCCTGAATGTAGAACTGTAACAGTTTTGAAGCTTTCATTTACTAATTTTTGAAGCTTTCATTTACTAATTTTCATAGGCACAATGCGGAAATTTTAGATTTTAAAAAAAATAAGAAAAGGAGTGCGCAACAAAAGACTTATATACAATCTAAAATAGATCATGCAATGGCTAGACTGCAGTCAACGTGGACGTCACGTCAGCAACATGCATGTGTCTCACTCTGCCTAACAAAAGGTAAAGACGCTAGGCATCGAAGCACGTCGCATCTATTCTCGCCCATTGCGAATGCAACGGATGGGTGCCGTTTTTCCTGCCATTAAAAATTTACGTTGGTGTGATTCTTGCCAGTAATTATATACCGCCGGCTAGCCAAGGCTGATATAAGTGGATCATGTCATGTTCGTGCGTGCGTTACTTGGGTGACACGTGTAGATGGATAAAGAATAACGGAGGTTATTAAATGGAGCAAAAAGCAAAAGAATCCTCATGTTAATGGAGGGCGAATGTCGCCGTTCTACAAATTCCCACAGAAGCTACCTATCCCTTTTTTTTTTTCTTGTCACGAAGATAAGCTACCTATCCTAGTGCTCCCATCTAATTATTCTTACATGCATGCACGGGGGCAATTTTATAGCGGTGCCCATATATAATTGCATGATTAGGTGAATCATGGAGGTGTTTTGCTAATTAATTCTATGTAGCTAGTAGGTGGCGCCATGGATGGACGTCGGGACGATTGATGGACTGAAGTCACCGTAGTGCATTTTAAAGTTGTCGAGTGTTTATATACTATTTCTTTTTTTGTTACGCCTGTTTGCGGCCTTATTTTATCTAGTAATATTCTCTCTATTTTTTTTTTTAAATTAAAATTTTTTTGAATTTTGGTATTTATATATTTCATACTTTAAAATTTTTAAATTTTTTTTTTTTAAAAATTAAAAAAAGAAAATAAGAAAATATTACAATACACAAACGCCGGAATTTGAGGAGTATATGGCAAAGCGTGAGAGAGCGAAAAGGACATGTACAGCTGGGTAAGGTAATACGTGGTGGAGCTCGGAGCGCGGTTCCTGATTCCCATGTCTCAAGCAGTACGTGTGTCGTTTTACTTGTCAACTCACTTGATGACAGAAAGCATTCCACTAACCGTGACTGGCTTTATTTATCTTCGGCACCTTGACTGGCTTTATTCGTCCACCTGAATAATGTTTGTACTTGCACATACAACCCATGAGCGTAGCGTCCGGACCGGTCCAACACCTTAGGACATCTTTCACCGGGAAAACGCAAACCGACAACTCAAACGGTCTGATTTTGTATGTTTAGGTCATGCTGACAACCGCGCACAGCAGTGTGATTAAAACGGACGAAAACGGATAAGTCAGCCCAAGAGAGGAAGGCTCATGTGCGTCTGCATCTAGCCCGCCTGTGCCCGTGTCGGTCCGGGCACACGCATCCGTGACCCAAATTTGATGTCCGGTTGGGTCGATCAAGGGTGCGTCAGTCCGGATGGTGGTACCGCTGGGGCGCCGCGCACGTCTCGTACGTCCGCACGGATCCATTCGGAACTCTCGAACCGTTTGGGTAACCCGGTGAAGATGTCCTTAGCTGAACATGATAAAAATGCATGCTTGTTAGGGCATCTACACCCGACCGACCCATCTCGTCCGAGTGTGTCCGAACTTGTCCGCGCGGACGCGCGGGACGTGCGTGGCGCCCCAGCGGTCCAACCTATTCAGACAAACGTGTCCGACTCGACCCATCCGTGCATCTAATCTGGGCAACGGTTGTGTCGGTCCGGACGAGCGCAGACAACTCGGGTGTCCTGCCCGTTGGTGTCGCTGGCCCACCCGTTAGCCACCGCGGCATTGATTCAGTCGCGCGCAGCGGCACCGATTCAGACGCAACCGCAGCATCGATTCAGAGGCGCTGCGGAAGACTGACCGGCGGCATCCTACGCCATCAATGGCGACGATACGACACACTGACTGGCTGGACACTTCAATGTTGTCTCTTCGGCCTCCGCTCCGACATTCGACGCCGGTCCTTTTTAACTGGTCGTCCGCGGCCATCTTCTTCCCACAGAACACCATCCTTTCATCCTTCTCCTTTTCGTTCTCCACTACATGTAGCTAGCCATGGCCGGCGCTGGATCGAGGGGAGGGCGCGGCGGCCGTGGACGTCAAGGAAGGCGTGGAGGACGCGGCCAAATCACCGTGCCACCACGTTCTCCCTCACCGCCGTCGTCGCCCTAAGATTTGGACCTAGGCACCTAGTTCGCCGTGGCCATCCACCTCAGCATGCCGCGTGACAGTCTGCTCCTCCCCCGCAGGTTCGTGACACTGATGGGCGACGCGCCGCCACCGCTTGTCATGCTACGGGCAAACAGCTTCAGGACCACCAGGTACCCGGTCGATCTGCAGTTCGACCACCTCGGTCAGATGTACCTCGGCAACGGTTGGGAGTGCTTCGCCCGCTCGCACCAGATCGAGGCGGGCAACATCCTCGTCTTCAAGTACGACGGAGAAGGAAAGTTCGGCGTTAGCGTCTTCGACCATACCATGTGTCGCCGCTGCTACCACTCTGACTCCTCCGACTCGGACAAGTAGGCTAGGCTGTGTGCGCGCATGTATGATCTATCAATGTAGGCTTTGGCCATTTGCAATGAAAATCTTTATTCAGCCGGCAAAAATATTATAAACAAGAGTACAACGGATCGTCTACGGGTCGATCGGCATTGACCATTCTAGCTAGGCGCCGCCTATGGGTCGATAAGTCCCCATTCTACGCCGAGAGAGCGGTAGATCGCTTTCTGTGTCGTCGGGATTGGCCCGCAATGCTTCGCGGATGTCATCACGCACTTCCATGAGTGCTAGACGCCGGCGGTGCTCCAGCAGAAAGACACAGTTCATCACCTCGAACGAGAAACACTAGCCGGTGGTCCTATTGTAGTTGTTGTGAGAGCGTCGTGGCAACGGCGGGTTCGGCAACCATCACGGCTGCTCAGGCGCCTCTACTTTGCTAGCGTCAGGGTTGGCACGAAGCTCGTCGGTTCAACACCGGCGGCCAGGCATGGTGTTTTTTGTACTGTGGGTGGTGTGTGTCTGGTTGAAGAGATCTCGACGACCTCCCCTATTTATGGATGCGCGTGGACGTGGCGGGAAACGCTCAAAACTCGCGGGGAGCGGCGGAAGACGGTGTAGCGGCGAGAAGACTATGCCGGTGTTGGCAATGACCAGGCACAGAGATGGATCGTACCGTTGGGCGCGGTCTGGCAGACAGGCCGGACCATGGCTTCAAATCGACAGTAGCTGAGGGGAAGGGAGGGACGGGATAGGTCGGCCCGATGGAGATGCCCTTCCTATGTGTTGCCGCTCATGGTCTTTTCCACTGTTAAGCTTTATGCACTAGCCAACGCAACCAAAATTCCGAACTGATAGAAATGGCTAGCGCAATCTACTTATACACTTCAACATCCCCTCTCACGTGCGTGTGACGGAACAGAGCGACGGCGCGCGAAACTCATGTATGAATGCGAAAGTCAAGACTCGAACTCGAGACCTTAGGCTCTGGTACCATGTTACAGGAGCGGATCCCAATGCAGGGTCGAAATGTTATTTTAGCGGTGCTTGCCATCAGAGTAGGGGCTGTGCATCAGGGTGGGCTGGGCGCTGTGCATCAGGGTGGGCCATATCTTGCTGCTGCACGTTCTGCCTCAAGGTCGGCGCTTGCCGTCCCGTCCCGCAAGCCAAGGCTAGAGATGCCCTCCAATCGCACGCACGGTAGTACACAGGATCTCTTCTCCATACGGACGACGGTTCAGCTGATTGATTCGATATAGGCAGGGCGCCATGGCTGAATCAGAACTCCAGGTTCTGGCATCGCATGCATGCAGGGCCATAGAGGCAAAGGCGCATGCAGCAGGCCGGACGAGACGTGCAGCTCGGCAGCTCCTCTAATTAGATCACCGGCCATCCCCTATAAATTCCTCTGGCAAAAGGCAGGAACCTCCAGGTTAGGGCGCCGATGGTGATCAATCGAAATTCTACAAACCATAGAATCAATTTCCCCCGCCGGTAAATCCCTAAATTCTCCTCTTTTCTCTTGCAAATGTTTTTGCTAGTAGATTAAATTTGATGGAAATTGTGGCTAGGGATTGAGTTATATAGGGTATACTTATATGTATGATTTTCTTAGACGAATTTTCAAGTCTAATGTGAAATATTTATTTACCAAGTCTAGGTACATTATGGACAAGTTTATGCTCAAAATAAAAAGCATCACATGAATATTTTTACCAGTTCTTTGATATTTATATGTTGTCTCTTATTATGTCGTATGATCTATATTAGAAATTACAACCGTACTTTCATATAGTAAATTATTGTATAAAAAAATTATGCTATAGTGAAGTGGTGCATCAGGATGACTCGAGCTCCAGCTCCGCCCCTGCCATGTTAAGCTTCATGCAAATAATACAATCCACTTATACTATTCAACGTCCACAACTGTTATACGGTATAAAAATGCATGCCCATCGATAGCTACTCGATCGAGTAGGAACCTGTCTGTCTGTTTGTAAGCCATCAATGTCGCCGCGCAACGCAGAGACGCCCATCGATTGCTACTCGATCTAGGCGTTCCAGAGCAGAGAGATGCATGGGCACCATGTCGATGCGCCATGCCGTGTTCTACTGTTAGCTCCTCTCGCTTTCCTTTGGCCCCCTTTACGTGAAGGCCATCATGTTTATAAGCTCTGACCCACGTGTTACACCATAAGCTTATTGGTTACTCCCTCCGTTTGGAATTATAAGTCCCGCGCGGATAACTAGGTTACTATTTTGAACAACAAAATATAAATATTATAGCATAAAAATTATACCATTAAAAACTTTAAAGGTTATATTTTCTAATGGTATAACTTTTGTAATATATAAGTTATATTTTATTGTTAAATTAACAACCTAGGTATACGCGTAGGACCTATAATCCCAAACAGACGGAGTACATCATAATGTGTCAATGCATCTAGTTAAACATATTACAAGCTGGTCTTACGTGTCAGATAAAGTTGCACACATGCAAGCTGGACAACCCACAAGCTTATAAGTTACCCTTAAGGTTTTGATGTTTTAAGTTTATAGATAGCTTATTGATAGCCTTCACTATGTATATGAAACTCCATGTTGACTACTTTTTGCGTATGGATAAACTTATTATCAAAAACGTAGTGAATGCCCCGCATCAGGTCTGGTGTCAGGCCATAGGAGGAGTACCGCTGTAGCTAGTACTGGGCTCGTGCAGTAGGCTGCAAGTGCAAGAGTACCTGAGTAGGAGTAGAAAAGGAGACTTTCTGGCTATTCTGCCGCCTTTGTTTCGGCTGCTGGACCATATCCGCCGGAGGGCACTTGATGGGGCAGGGAAGCTACCGCGAGATTTTAGATTTTTTTACAAATATGCCCACCTGCAAAACTGCATCGCCAAAAATACCCTTCATCGATAGCATTTGTCAAAAATGCCCTGGCGGGAGACGAAAAAGACGCCACGTGACACCTCCCGCCCGGGACCATGGCAGCGCAAATATCCCGCCCTAGGGACAGGCGGGAAGACTATTCCGCCTATGGGAGTGGCGGGAGGAGCTGGGAGCACAGCTTCGGTTTCCCTGCTAGCTTAATTAGCAATAATTGTCCTGATTAATTAGCATCTATATATCTTGTAAAATGGTTGGAATTTGGCCAATGCATGCAACTGATTGACTGGGCTGTTAATTTGCCACGTAAATTGTTGGTGGCCGTTTTCTACTTCATTAATCACTTGAATCATGGGAGTTTAGCACCTGCATTAATTGTATGAATTAGTAGGATGATTAGCTCACCGTGAGCCCCAGCTCCTCCCGCCATCCCCATAGGCGGGACGCACTTCCAGCCGGCTGCTAGGGCGGAATGCTTGCTCCGCCACAGTCCGTGTCGGGATGTGCCACGTGGTGGCTTTTTCACCTTCCGCCAGGGCATTTTTGACAAATATAGTTGAGAGGGGTATTTTTGGCGATACAAATTTGCAGGAGGTTATATTTGTAAAAAAATCAACAGAGCAAAAAAAGGCTGCTGATCCTGGCTGCTCCTGTCATGTCTGTGCATCACCATCCTCTCCTCTCCCTACTGCGGACTGCAGTGCAAGTGTGGCCTCGCCTCGAAAGTTGACCTGTCTTCTCCTCTAACTTAATTTGCCTCATTTTTTTTAATCCGAGTTCATCCCAACCAAATCAACTGGAAAATCCCCAACGGCTCTCGTCTCGTCTCGTCTCGTCTCGTCTCGTCTCGACCGTCGCGGTACACCCACGGGACGGGATGACATGGTTTCTTAGGAAGAGAGGTACCCGTGACAATACGATACGACCGTCTCTACTTGCACTCGGTCCCAACGCTCCGGCCGGCAGCAGCCCAGCTTTTGTCTCCCGGATATATAGCCACCGCCGCCTATCCGTCACGAGAAACGGCCACGGCGTCGGCGTCCAGAGCGTGGAGAAGGACGGAAAGTTTCTCGACCAAATTTTCATCGGCGTGTGCGTGTCCCACGTCCAGTGAGAGTAGTGTTGAAAAGAAGACTAGTACAAATTATACTAGTGGTATCTCGGTATCAAATTTTGAATCGCGCCGAAAATAGGCCACAAACGGGCCGGTCCAATAGAAGCCACGTTATTGACAGGAACATCGTTTTCCACCGAAGAATATTTTTTCTTTAATAAGACACCAAATCGTTAAACCTAGAATTTGTTCCCTAGCTAGTGAACTGAGGGTAACAATGTGTCCTCCTAACTGTGGGTTCTCTATTGCAATTTCACACTATTCATCATATTATCAACACAGATGCAAATGCATTTAGTTTATCTCCACTCGAGTCTATGAGCACTTTAAAAATAAATGGAAGTTTTGTTCTCACGCGGAATGAAGACGCACACGGATGGATGGCAATTTGCGGCGAGATTTGTCCAAGGAACAAGAAAAGGAGTCGGCAACAGAAGACTTAAACAATCTAAAAAAAATATGTAACGGCTAGACTGTAGTCAACATGGACGCCGCGTCAACAACATGCCTCTGTCTGTGCCATCGAGCACGTCGCATCTATTCTCGCCCAGTGCAAATGCAACGGATGGTTGCCATTTTTCATGCAATTAAAATTTGCGTTCTGAAAGTGGATCATGTTCGTGTGTGCGTTCATTGGGTGACACATGTAGATGGATAGAGAACAACCAAAGGTTGTTATTAAATGGAGAAAAAGGCAAAAGAGTCCATGGTAATGGAGGGCGAATGTCGCCGTTATACAAAAGGCAAAAGGCTATTAATAAATAAATGGAGGGCGAATGTCGCCGTGGAGGAGGAGCCCCGTGGATCGGAGGAGGAGCTCGCCACCGCCCCGTGGAGGAGGAGCCCGACGCCGCTGTCCCCGTGAACGAGGAGGAGCCCGACGCCGCCGTCCCCGTGAAGGAGGAGCCCGCCGCCATCAGAACATCCTCGAATCGGACCTATGCAAGTTTTAGCGATTCCGCCAAACCCGCATAAACGATTCAAAGGTGTCCACCAGCACTTTCGTGGGTGGAAAAGCAAGTAATAACATTACACAACAGTCCTCGATGGAACCCACAGAACAGATATATACAACACGACTCCATGAGTCAAGAATACAGATATACGGTACAAAGATCCAAATCACCTTGAAAACGATGGAGAGTCCGACTACGGACAAGATGCAAATGGGGCTAAGAGCCCTGAAGAATAACCAATGGCGTCCATAACCCTGCCCAGGCCAAGCCGGAAGGGTTACCCTGCTAACGGCGTCGATCTCAAAACCTGCTTAAACAAAAGGGGTGCCGACAAAGGGCAAAGGAAAAAGAGGCGTCGATCGAGGCCAAGACGGCGAGACTAGAATTCGGCGGTCCTCGCCTACATAGGTATGGTGGACTGAAGCGGCAGCGGCAACATGCACTAAACCACCTATAGGGACTCGATACAACTGGCGGCTATCAGAGAGGGGTAAGGAAGACCTATTCGGAACCAACCTGATACTACCATCAAACAAACCCATCCTGGTGTTTCCCCCTCGAGACCACACGAGGAAGTCAACCGAGGAACTCACACAGTTGGCAGTTTTACTTATTCAGTTATCGTTGCAGTAATTACTAGTCAGGTATAGATATTCATCCTGATAAAGTAAGCAGTGGGCACTTTTAATTAACCGTTCCGTTATAGTGGCAACACTTACTAGTCAGATACAATTAGCATGAGATAACCCAAAACCCAACAGTTGTTGGTACTTTTATTTAGCCATTCCATTGTAATTGCCATACTTACTAGTCAGGTACAATGGTCGCAAGCGACACTCCAAACAAGCAATTGTGGGCAGTATTATTTAGCCATTCCATTATAGTGGAGCTGATTACTAGTCATTATAAAGTCAAATTTATAGCACTACTTTAGTTATGCTTGTCTATGGTAGAATCGTGCTCCAAGTCGTCCATAACATGACACGGCTTTCGAAAGTTTTAACCCGGCCGGGTGCACAAATAGCAACACACTCGATCAACCTCGGAAAACCAAATCAAAACCCAACGAGGCCTTCACGACAAAGCAATCACAGATTCAGAAATATTTCAGGCCACCCCATTAAGCTACCATAGCGAAGTTAGTGACTCAAACGGACTCAAGGTTTGGGTATACTGGTACGTGAGACCGGGATCCCAAACTGGGCTTGTCGACACCGCGAATCGTGTCCCGATCCTAAACAAGACAGGTGCTATCATCGCACAATTTAAATAAAGCAGTAAAACATGGCATAAGTACAGGATAGTAAATAAAACCTCAAACTAGTTTGTGGCCCCAAGAAATAAGACTGAATCAAGCTCTGGCTCAGGGGGGTCCCATATACCTCCCGGATGTGGATAGCGCGATAAATCAAGGAATGTATCAAGTACTGGGTCCTACGGGACACAAGTGGGCGTTCGAAACCAAATATTATCTATCACCCACCGATGCCTCTCTTACTTCAATTTTAGTTGTTAAACAGAATTAAAGTGAACGATAAGTAAAACTATGATCATCTCCAACATCAACATGCGGCAATACATCAACAAGCGTGGCAATCGCGACACGCAACAGCACATGAGCAAGCGACTACGACGCATAAGTCCAACTATCTACCAAACAACAGTAATAGGGTGTGTCCAAGGCAATATATAAGGCTGCAAGGGATATCACGGTACGAAAACTAGAGCATCGCAACACGTATAGTAATAGATCAACAGGAGGGAATAAATAATATAAAAGTAAGATAGGTAGAAAGGGGAGATGCTCTTTGAAAACATTGTCGAAGGTTCATCCAAGATCGGTAAGCTCACATCAACTCAACGGCCTTATCCGCGAAGAAGCAAAACACTAGGATAAACACCGGATGCACTATTTAATACAACGGCAGAAGATCGGCATGATGCATGTATGATGTATGGCATGGCAAAAGATGCGATGCAATTAGGTCAATATTAAGTGGAACCGGGGTCCCGACAAAAAATTAAATGGTTCATGTTATTTATCTACCCCGCAAATCAAATGTTGTTTGGACATGGCAAAAGATGGTACCGGTTCGCTACACAAATTTAAATGAGGCCAATATGAGACTAGATTTGCCCGCATATGGGCCCCATATTTAATTATATGGTGAATCGGCATAAGGCCCCCATACCACAGACAAGGATGCATGCAAGTATGACAATTAAATATGCAACAAGTTGTTATTATATTATAAAATAGGGTTTCGGGAAGGGGTTCACACATTAGGGTTCGGCGAACTTGGGGTTCCGGGGTTCGGGGTTCGGTCTCAGGGTCCGGGGTTCGACGGGATCGGGATCGGCGGGAGCGTTCTCGGATAACTGGGGTAGATCTTGTCGCATCCGCGGTGGTCAGGCCATGTTGTCGGTCTTGTCGTCTCACGCGGAGATCTTGGCGTTCCGGGAGGAAGTACTTGGTCTGGCGTCGGGGCATCGGACTCGCCCTGGTTGCTGTCGTTCTTGTCGTCGTGAAGACCTTGTCGGGTCCGCGCCATCGAGTCGGGCTCGGCATCCGGGGCGAAGTGCTTGTCGTTCCGTGTAGGCGACCTTGGCGTCCGGTCCTCGGGCATCGGTGCGGGAAGGAGTTCTTGTCGTACCGGGGTCTTGGCGTCCTTGGGTTCCGATAGGAGATCTTGGCGTTCGGCGGGAGCGGCCTTCGGATCGGGCTTCGGGGTCTTGGGATCCGTGAAGGAGTTCATGTGGCGATCTTGTTGTCGATGGGGAACTTGTTTGATGGAGATCTTGGGAAGATTCTCGGTTCGGTCTGCCTCTTGAACAACATTATCCAGTAGCGACGGATGAACCGAAACACCCCAGGGAAATGCCACTTATCCATGAACCACAACCTAGTATCTAGATGCCACCAGTTCAGCAACATCCGACCTGGTACAGTGGCTGGGGCACGGTCTTGCATAGGCGCACACGGCCATCCAGAGCATGGGCGCCTGTCACTAGGACGACGCCACAACGCCAGAGGAGGGCGTCCTGCAGCGGGTCCCACGCCGGGGAGCTCTTGGCTTGCACGGGCGGCCGAAGGCAGACGAGGGGAGGTCGCCGGGCGACGGCAAAGGTCTGGCAGCGGCCGGGTGCCTCGGGCGGCGCCGGAGAACCGAGAACGGCGGGCGGGCTCGCCGGCGCACGGACGCGGAACAGGACGGAGAAGGGCGGCGGATGGAGGCAGCGCGCGGAGACAGGCGAAGGAGATGGGGCTGGCGTGGCGAGGGCTCGGCGAGGACGCATGGCGGTCGAGCGGGCGGAGAGGCGAGAGATCGCAGACACCGTGCAAAGCGGAAGGCCCAGCCAGGGTTCGGGGTCGACGCGGTCAAATCAAGGGCGGGCGCGGCCTTGGAGGCGAAACAAGCGGGGAGGAGGCGTGGAGGCGGAGGCGGCGCCGGGCCGGGAAGAGATGGCCGGACGGGGGGAAGAGGGAGGGAGGACCGGCGGGGCTTGGCCGGCGAGCACGGGCCGGGGCGGCGCAGCTCGAGGAGGGGAGCCACCGGAGAGAGGAGGAGGCGCGGCTGCACGGGAGGACGTGGCGGCGGGAGGTGGCAGCAGCCTGTGGAGAGGTGGCTGGTCGGAGAGGGCTCCGTGATCATGAGGCTTGGCGGAGGAGGAGGAGGGCGCTGGCCGGGAGGCAGCGCGAGGCGGCGGAGGAGGGCGGCAGCGGTCGGGAACGCGCATCCGGGGAGAGGAGAGAGGCGGAAGCGGCGATGGGGAGGGCCGGCGAGCGGCGGCGGTGGAGGAACCAGAGGAGAGGGAGGGGCAGAGGAGGAAGAAAGGAAGGAGGGAGAGAACGTGGGCGCGGGGCTGGTGGGGGGCTGGTCCCACAGTGGGCGTCTTTGGGAGTGGGGCTGGGTGGAGGCGGTGGCGGGTGTCTTGGCGCGTGGGGCGTGTAGGAGGGCCAGTGGCAATGGACAGGGTGTGCTGAGTGTGTGTGTGTGCCAGGTGAGGGGGTGGGGTGGTTTGGTCTAGGTGGCGGCCTGTGATTGGGTAGAGGAAGGGAAGAGGGTGAGGTGGCTACATGACATTGGGTGGGGTGAGGTGGAGGCTGGGTGGGTAGACTAGGACAGGGTAGACTAGAGATTTTGGTAGACCGGTTGGTTGGACCGATTTTATTACTGGGGTGGTCGTTCGGGTCGAATCGGCCCGTTCGACTGCCTCACTAAAAATAATTCCAAATTTTATTTATTTCAAACGGGGATTTTGCAAACCGATAGCATTCAAACAAAATAATCCGGAGACCGGGTTTTGCGTTTGAATTAAGACGGGGCGTTTAGAAAACAAATTAGGTTTTTCCGAAATTAGTTTGATGCAAGCAATGCAAGATGATGACGATGCTCAAATGCAAGGTGGCATGATGACATGAGCATGCGGTCATGATGATGCAATGCACAAAAACAACGCGATTTTCTAGTAGTGGTTTTGCGGGATGCCACAGCCACCCACGCCTCTTCCCCTCTCTCCGGTGAGTCCCCGCCCCCACCCACCCACGCCTCTTCCCCTCTCCTCCCATCCTCTCCGGCTGCCACACCATGTTCTCCCCCTGTCCCGCACCCCATTCTCTCCAGCCACCACCTCCAGTCACCCCAGGAGGTCCGCATCCAAGATCCATCGTCGGCCGGTCTTCTCCCAGGACTTGCTCGTCTCAATCTGTCAGAAAGCAAAACACTGCCCCTTAACCCACTTTAGTTTGGTAGTCTTTGATACTTATCTCGCAGCAACATACATGTTCTGCTTCCTGTTATCTCTCTGGTTTCTCTACCCTAGAAGTCTAGGTAAATCTGAAGCTCTGAATCAAACGCTTGGGTTCTGAACTCTGAAGGTGATGATGTTCTTCAGTGTTTGCGAATCTTAAGTATGTTGATGTTCTCTACCCTAGAGTATCTTGAGTATGTTGATGTTCTTCAGTGTTTGCGAATCTGAAGGT
Source organism: Avena longiglumis (assembly GCA_030063025.1). NCBI lineage: Eukaryota > Viridiplantae > Streptophyta > Magnoliopsida > Poales > Poaceae > Avena > Avena longiglumis. Next base: position 36,556,318 of record CP125979.1, read on the forward strand.
GATGATGTTCTTCAGTGTTCTTCAGTGTTCTAAACTCTGAAGGTGATGATGCACTGATTTAGTATGTTCTGAACTCTGAAGGTGATGATTTAGTATGTAAGTATATGCACTGATTTTGACTAAATCTTGAGTTCCTGACTGAAGTGGTTGGTACTGTCAGTAAGTATATCTTGTATGTATTAAAAATGTCATGTTAGATAGTTGAGCATGGTCCGGGGCATTTGCCATTTACAGAAAAGCAAATTGTTACTCCAATAGGTAAGTTGAGCATGGTCTGTTTGATCATCTAGAAAATTTAATCTTGTACATTTTTACTAAAAAGTTTACAGCGTATGTTCTGAAATGTTACAATGACAAAGATTTCCACTTGTACTAAATAGTTTGATTTATAGGTTTGATGTTACAGTTACACAGTGCTAGATAGAAAGTTAGAAACTGAAAGTTGTGGGTTTGGAGTTGTTTCTCCCCACCGGAAGATTTATTTGGATCTTACACAGTACCAGGTAGAAGCTGAAGCTTGTTGATATGGAGAGTTTATTCCCCTAGAGTTATTTTTTATCTATATCTTTAATGTTACACAATACTGGGTAGAAACTAAAACTTGTTTCTATGGAGAGTAGTCACGCCTACTAATTCTTCTACTACTGACCCATGGAATTTGTCTACTTTATATGACGATAAAATAGTATATATTCCTTGGAAGCAGCAATTTGTGCTGTGCTGCAAACATTTGTGTATGCTGCAACTCACTCATATTCTGCAACTCTGAACTCACTCATATTCTGAACATGTGTGTACTCTGAACTCACTCATATTCTGAACTCTGAACTCACTCATATTCTGCAACTCTGAACTCACTCATATTCTGCAACTCTGAACTCTGAACTCATACTCAAACATGTGTCTTTGTCTTGGGAATTTTTCCATCTCTGATCTCTCTCATATTCTGCAACTCGCTGTCACTGTATGTTCCCCGTGTTGTGTTCCAACATGTCCATTATCGCTGAATTATTCGCTCGCTGAATGTTCTGTTATGTAAATTTGTGTATCTTTGGCGAAAATGGCTGTGATGATGGCTGTTTGATCCTTTTTGTGCAGGTTTTTCTTTTGAGTTGCCAATGTTTACGGAATGTTGATTCATTTCCGTTCGGAATTTCGCACTCTAGACATAGAAAATTAGCAAAGTTCATGCCAAATTTTTTTGTGAATTTTTGTGCTTATTAGTTTCATTTATTTGTGTGTTTAGAAATGTCGGATCCGGGCCCTTCTAGCCAGAAGCCCTTTTGGGAGCAGCAGGAGGAGATGGAATCCCTAGAGTGTAGGGGTTCGTAGCATGGAAAACAAAAATTTTCTATCGCATACAAACAAACAAGCCAAGATCTATCTACTAGATTGTAGCAACGAGTCGATGGTATAACTTACCCTCGAAGATTCCAAAGCGTTTAACGAGAGCGGATTCTCGTGGGTGATGTAGTCGTACTCTTCCGATCTCAAGATCGTAGACGATCCTTCCAGCGCCACGTTCGGCGGCGCTCCCAATCGGTCACGTTCGGTACTCGGAAGACCTTCCTCTCCTTGTTCCAAAGAAAATGGAGGTTGTAGCACTCTCCTCGCGATTCCGAAAGACTGTGGCGTGGTACCGAAGTAGAGGGAGATCCCATGAGGCTTCGCCTTAAGCCGGTGCGAGTATGGTGGAGCTTATGAGAGTGGCTATTAGTGGTCTAGTAATTAGACACACCAATTAGAAGGCTCTAAACCAATTAGAAGGCTCTAAACCGCTGGCTAAAGCAATTAGAAGCTCTAAACCAAAACGGCTCTAAACCGGAGATCTAGAGTAGAAAGTTATGTGTCAATTGGAGGAGCCCTGCCCCTCCTTATATGGGAGGGGGTTCCTTGGCGCGCCAGGGGAGGGAGGGAGTCCCTCCCCAACTCGGCCTAGGGCTGGCGCCGGCCTGGAGGAGTCCAACTCCTCCTCCAGGTTGGTTCCAACTCCTCTTGCTTGTTTCCCACAGTTTCTTGTTTTGGCAGTTTGACTTTCAAACTGGACATTTGACTTTTCTGTTTTAGGATTCAATTTAATACTTTATTTGGGACAGCAATAACACTTAGTACATGATGCAATCATTCAATGAGCAATGACACATTCATGTACCCTTCCCCTCCGGAGTCTTGGACAATCCGAACCTTCTAGAACATTCATGAAAACACCGGAATCATTCCCGAACTCAAAGCAGGACTTTCCTTATATGAATATTATTCTCCGGACCATTCCGGATCACCTCGTGATATCCGGATCCCATCCGAGACTCGAACAACATTCGGTCTCTTTCTCATAATACCATAACTACTCAAAACAACGTCGAATCCTTAAGTGTGTCTCCTACGGTTCGTGAACTATGCGGACATGATCGAGACACTTCTCCGAACAATAACCAATAGAGGAATCTGGAAATTCATATGGCTCCACATATTTCTCGATTACTTTGCGATCGAATGAACCACTTACATACGATACCAATTTCCCTTTGTCTCACGATATGTTACTTACCCAAGGTTATGATCTTGTATCTCTGCATACCTAGTTCAACCTTGTTCTTGATAAGTACTCTTTTCTCGTTCGTGATATGTGATCCCTTGTGACCAAGTCACATGCTTGCAAGCTAATTGGATGACATTCCACCGAGAGGGCCCAGAGTATATCTATCCGTCATGTGGATGGACAAATCCACTCTTGATCCATGTGTTTCAACCAATACTTTCCGAACACTTAATGCCACCTTTATAGCCACCCGATTCACGGTGTGGTGTTTGATGTCATCGAAGCATCCATCCGGTAAAGGTGATATGCATGATCTCATGGTCGAAGGAATTAGGTTACTATGTATCAGAAAGCATATAGCAATTGAACTAATGAAATGACTTGATCTTTATGCTACGCTTATCTATAGGAGTATGTCCACCATATCATTCTCCTAATGATATGATCTTGTTGTTGATAACATCTCAATGTTCATGATAGGGAAACCACAATCATTAATCAACCAACAAGCTAGTGAAGTATAGAGGCTATACTAGGGACTTCAAATTAAGTTTACAAATCACACAAGTATTAATGGTTTCCTTGTTAATACTATTATAGCATGAATGTAAACATTTATCATAAACACAAAGATATAATAATAACTACATTTATTATTGCCTCTAGGGCATATCTCCAGCCTCCCACTTGCACTAGAGTCATCTAATCTAGATTACATGGTAATATACCGAACACCCATGGCAGTCTGGTGTTGGTCATGTTTTGCCCTCGGGAGAGGTTTAGTCCACGGATCCGCCACCTTCAGATCTGTGTGTACTTTGCAAATCTTTATATCCCCATCCGGATATGTTCTCGAATAGCGTGAAAACAGCTTGATATGCTTGACTTCTTGTGTGACCTTGGTTCTTGCGCATTGGCTATGGCACCCATGTTATCACGGTAGATAGACATTGGGTCCAGTAGCACTTGGAACCACACCCAGCTCTGTAATGAACTCTTTCATCCATATCGCTTCTTGTGAAGCCTCCGAGACCATGTATTCGATTCGTTGAAGATCTCGCCACAACGCTTTGCTTTGCACTCCTCCGACTAATCGCTGCACCATTCAAAATACATACGTATCCGGATTGTGATTTAGAATCATCTGGCTCGGTGTTCCAACTAGCATCGGTGTAACCATTAACAACGCGCTGTTCATCACCTCCATAAGAAAGAACCATATCCTTAGTTCTTCTCAAGTACTTAAGGATGTTTTTGACATTGTCAATGATCCACTCTGGATCACTTTGATATCTGCTAGTTAAACTAACCAAAGATATGCAATGTCGGGTCTAGTACATAGCATGGCATACATTAGAGATCCTATGGCTGAGGCATAGGAGTCTTACTCATCCTTTCTCTATCTTACGCCGATGTCGGACTTTGAGTTTTACTCAAGGTCGATTAGCAACATGGGCAAGAACCCTTTCTTGCTTTCTTCCATTCCAAATCTCTTTAGAACTTTGTCCAAATATGTACTCTGTGACAATGATATTTGGCGTTTGATCTATCTCTATAAATCTTTATGCCTAATATGTAAGATGCTTCGCCAAGATCCTTCATTGAAAACTATTATTCAAATATTCCTTGACACTATTAAGAAGGTCTACATCATTCCCAATCAACAATATGTCATCCACATACAAGATTAAGAATGCTACAGAGCTCCCTCACTTTCTTGTAAATACAAGCTTCTCCATAAGTTTGTATAAAACCAAATTTTTGATTACCTTATCAAAACGTTGATTCCAACTTCGGGATGCCCTGCTTAAATCCATATATGGACCGTTGAAGTTTGCATACCTTGTTAGCATCTTTAGGATCGACAAAACCTTTGGGTTGCATCATATACAACTCTTCATCAATGTCTCCATTGAGGAATGCCGTTTTGACATCCATCTGCCATATCTCATAATCATAATATGCAGCGATTGCTAACATAATCCTCACAGACTTTAGCTTCGCTACTGGTGAGAAAGTCTCATCGTAGTCAACTCCTTGAATTTGTCGAAACCCTTTTGCGACAAGTCGAGCTTTATAGACATTACCATCAGCATCTGTTTTCTTCTTGAAAATCCATTTGTTCTCGACAGCCTTCCGGCCATCCGGTAAGTCCACCAAAGTCCATACTTGGTTTTCGTACATGGATCCAATCTCGGATTTCATGGCTTCTTGCCATTTATTGGAATCTGGGCTCATCATCGCTTCCTCATATGTCTCGGGGTCATCGGTGTTGTCCACCACCATGACATTCATAACGGAATCATACCAATCTGGAGTGGTACGAGTTCTCGTTGACCTCCGAGGCTCTGTAGCAACTTCAACCGAAGTTTCATGATCATCATCATTAGCTTCCTCCCTTATTGGTGCAGGCACCACAGGAACTTCTTCCGGTGCTGCGCTACTCGCAATTTCGAGAGAAGGTTCGACAACCTCGTCAAGTTCTACTTTCCTTCCAGTCACTTCTTTCGAGAGAAATTCCTTCTCTAGAAAGGATCCATTCTTAGCAACGAATGTTTTGCCTTCGGATCTATGATAGAAGGTATACCCAATAGTTTCCTTCGGGTATCCTATGAAGACGCATTTTTCCGCTTTGGGTTCAAGCTTGTCCGGCTGTAACTTCTTTACATAGGCTTCGCATCCCCAAACTTTAAGGAACGACAATTTAGGTTTCTTCCCAAACCATAATTCATATGGTGTCGTTTCAACGGATTTAGACGGTGCCCTATTTAAAGTGAATGCGGCTGTTTCTAATGCATAACCCCAAAATGATAGCGGTAAATCTGTAAGTGACATCATAGAACGAACCATATCTAAGAGAGTTCGATTACGACGTTCGGACACACCATTACGCTGTGGTGTTCCCGGCGGTGTCAATTGTGAAAGTATTCCGCACTTCTTTAAATGCTCGCCAAACTCGTAACTTAGATATTCACCTCCACGATCAGAACGTAGAAATTTAATCTTCTTGTTACGTTGATTCTCTACCTCACTTTGAAACTCCTTAAACTTCTCGAAAGTTTCGGACTTGTGTTTCATGAAATAGATATGCCCATATCTACTCAAGTCATCCGTGAAGGTAAGAACATAACGATAACCACCGCGCGATGCTACACTCATTGGACCACACACATCGGTATGTATGATTTCCAATAAGTCCGTAGCTCGCTCCATCATACCAGAAAATGGAGTCTTAGTCATTTTACCCATCAGACATGCTTCGCATCTTTCAAGTGATTCAAAATCAAGTGATTCAAGGAGTCCATCGGAATGGAGTTTCTTCATACGTTTCACTCCGATGTGACCAAGACGACAGTGCCACATATAGGTCGAATTATCGCTTGATTTCAAACGTTTAGCCTCAATGTTGTTGATATGTGTATTTCCACTATCGAGATTCAATAAGAATAGACCATCTATCAAAGGTGCATGTGCATAAAACATATTACTCGTATAAATAGAACAACCATTATTCTCGGATTTAAACAAGTAACCGTCTCGCAATAAACAAGATCCCGATATAATGTTCATGCTCAACGCAGGCACCAAATAACAATTATTTAAGTATAAAACTAATCCCGATGGTAGATGAAGGGTAGCGTGCACCGCGATCACATCAACCTTTGATCCGTTTCCACGCGCGCCGTCACCTCGTTCTTCGCTAGCTTCCGCTTATTCTGCGGCTTTTGTTTGAGTTACAAATATGAGCAACCGAACCAAGATCAAATACCCGTGCACTACTACAGTACTAGTGAGATACACATCAATAACATGTATATCGGATATACCTTTCTTCTTGATGTTGCCGTTCTTCAGATCCGCCAAGTACTTTGGGCAATTCCGCTTCGAGGACCTTCTCCTTGCGTAAAGCACTCGGTTTAGTGCTTAGGTCCAGCCTGGTCTTCTTCGGCGTGGTAGCTTTCTTACCACCCTTCTTGAAGTGTCCTCTTGCTTAGACTTGCCTTTCTTGAATTTGGTGGTCTTATTGACCAACAACACTTGGTGCTCTTTCTTGATCTCCACTTCGCAGATTTCAACATGGCAAAGAGTTCCGCAACGTCTTGTTCATGTTCGCATGTTGTAGTTCATCACAAAGTTCTTGTAACTTGGTGGTAGTGATTGGAGGACACGGTAAATCCCCAAAGCATTAGGAATCACTATACCCAAGCTTTGAAGTTTGTTTGCGTGCCTGCACATCTTAAGCACATGCTCACTTGTGAGCTGCCCTCTTCCATCTTGCGCTTAAAGAACTTTTCGTAAGCCTCATAGCTTTCAATTGCCGCATGAGTCTCAAAAATCAATTTGAGATCCTCGACAATATCATGTGGGTCCGACTCTTCAAACCTTTTACAAGCTCCGATTCTAAACCATACAAGATAGCACACCGAACTATGGAGTCTTGATTCTTCCGAGCGAGGTAAACATTCTTTACTTCATCGGAAGCAAGCAGTGGGTCACCAATGTGCATCCAAAGACATAGGTCAAATTACCACCGTGAGGACAATCCTCAAATTGCGGAACCAATCCATGAAGTTGCTTCCATTGTTTTCAACTTTTCTTTCTCTAGGAACGCATTAAAATTGATGGTAGGGCTGCCATTGATCTACAACATATTTGCAATAGTTTAGACTAAGTTTATGACAAATTGAGTTCAAATTAATTAATGAAATTAAACTAGGTGAACTCCTCAAAACAATATCCCTCACATTGTTTTAGTGATCACACGAACCAAATCCACCACATCAACACCGATCATCACGAGAGTTGATATAGTTTCAATGGCGAACAATCATCATGTTCATCATATCTACTATACGATTCATCCTTTACCTTTGGTAATCCGTGTTCCGAGACCATGTCTGTACATGCTAGGCTCGTCAAGATCAAACCTTAGTTTCTGCATGAGCAAATCTGGCTTGCTCACGTTGTATACACTTGCAGAATCTAGAACACCCGATCATCACGTGGTGCTTCGAAACAACAAGCTTTAGCAACGGTGCTAACTAAGGGTGAACACTTTATGATTTGAAATTCATGTGCATGAGGGATCATCTTATAATGCTACCGTCGTCTACTAAGCAATACAAGATGCATAAAGGATTAACATCACATGCAATTCAATATATATGTGATATGATATGGCCTTTCTTCTTCGTGCCTCCGATCTCCATCTTCAAGCACGAACATGATCTCCATCATCACCGGCATAGCATCAAGGTCAATGACGCTTCTCCATGGTTGTCGTCCACCGGCTTCAACTATTACAACTACTTTGAATAGACACGCGGGTCTTAACATAAATTAAAGACAACCATATGGCTCCTGCCGGTTGTCGACTTACAATAAGGAACATTGCATACATCAAATATAATCACAATCATGGCCATATCACATCACTGCACACCCCTGCAAAACAAAGTTAGACGCTTCTACTTTCTTTGCATATTTTACGTGGTTTGGGGCTTTCAATAAGTGTCGTTCTAACTTACGAACAAGAACCACAACATTGATACTAGCATTGTTGATCACCCGTTGTAAATTGGATCTTAACTATGCTAGGAGAAACATGCACCCGCAAAGCCACTTATGCAATACAAGTTACATGTCAAGCGTGGAGCAAGTCTCATGAACGATGTCATGTAAGGTTAGCCCGGGCCACTTCATCCCAACATACCGCAAGATGCAAAGTACACAAAAAGCAATCTACAATAAAAGCATCAACGCCCATAATGACCATTGTGTTCTACTCGTCAACAGATCTACATATAGACACGGCTCGATACCCTTTGTAGGGTTCGTAGCATGGAAAACAAAAATTTTCTATCGCATACAAACAAACAAGCCAAGATCTATCTACTAGATTGTAGCAGTCGATGGTATAACTTACCCTCGAATATTCCAAAGCGTTTAACGAGGCGGATTCTCGTGGGTGATGTAGTACTCTTCCCGATCTCAAGATCGTGTAGACGATCCTTCGGCCTACGTTCCTGGCGCTCCCGCAATCGGTCACACGTTCGGTACTCGACGAAGACCTTCCTCTCCTTGTTCCAAAGAAAGGAGGTTGTAGCACTCTCCTCGCGATTCCTAAGACAACTGGCGTGGTACCGAAGTAGAGGGAGATCCATGAGCCGCCTTAAGCGAGTATGGTGGAGCTTATGAGAGGCTATTAGTGGTCTAGTAATTAGACACACCAATTAGAAGGCTCTAAACCAATTAGAAGGCTCTAAACCAGGCTAAAGCAATTAGAAGCTCTAAACCAAACGGCTCTAAACCGGAGATCTAGAGTAGAAAGTTATGTGTCAATTGGAGGAGCCCTGCCTCCTTATATGGGAGGGTTCCTTGGCGGCCAGGGAGGAGGAGTCCCTCCCAACTCGGCCTAGGGTGGCGCCCGGCTGGAGGAGTCCAACTCCTCCTCGGGTTGGTTCCAACTCCTCTTGCTTGTTTCCCACAGTTTCTTGTTTTGGCGCTTGACTTTCAAATGGACATTTGACTTTTCTGTTTTAGGATTCAATTTAATCCTTTATTTGGGACAGCAATAACACTTAGTACATGATGCAATCATTCAATGAGCAATGACACATTCATGTACCCTTCCCCCAGTCTTGGACAATCCGAACCTTCTAGAACATTCCCGATGAAAACACGGAATCATTCCCGAACTCAAACGGGACTTTCCTTATATGAATCTTATTCTCCGGACCATTCCGGATCACCTCGTGATATCCCGGATCCCATCCGAGACTCCTAACAACATTCGGTCTCTTTCTCATAATACCATAACTACTCAAAACAACGTCGAATCCTTAAGTGTGTCTCCCTACGGTTCGTGAACTATGCGGACATGATCGAGACACTTCTCCGAACAATAACCAATAGAGGAATCTGGAAATTCATATGGCTCCCACATATTTCTACGATTACTTTGCGATCGAATGAACCACTTACATACGATACCAATTTCCCTTTGTCTCACGATATGTTACTTACCCAAGGTTATGATCGTCGGTATCTCTGCATACCTAGTTCAACCTTGTTCTTGATAAGTACTCTTTCTCGTTCCGTGATATGTGATCCCTTGTGACCAAGTCACATGCTTGCAAGCTAATTGGATGACATTCCACCGAGAGGGCCCAGTATATCTATCCGTCATGTGGATGGACAAATCCACTCTTGATCCATGTGTTTCAACCAATACTTTCCGAACACTTAATGCCACCTTTATAGCCACCCGATTACGGTGTGGTGTTTGATGTCATCAAAGCATCCATCCGGTAAAGGTGATATGCATGATCTCATGGTCGAAGGAATTAGGTTACTATGTATCGTAAAGCATATAGCAATTGAACTAATGAAATGACTTGATCTTTATGCTACGCTTATCTATAGGAGTATGTCCACCATATCATTCTCCTAATGATATGATCTTGTTGTTGATAACATCTCAATGTTCATGATAGGGAAACCACAATCATTAATCAACCAACAAGCTAGTGAAGTATAGAGGCTATACTAGGGACTTCAAATTAAGTTTACAAATCACACAAGTATTAATGGTTTCCTTGTTAATACTATTATAGCATGAATGTAAACATTTATCATAAACACAAAGATATAATAATAACTACATTTATTATTGCCTCTAGGGCATATCTCCAACATAGAGGCCCCGGAATTTGTTCCACGGGACGACGAGATGGAGGAGGACGAGGATACCTCGTCGGGCAATGAGGAGATGGGGGACGCCGATGGCGACGCCACTACCACTGATGGCGGCTGTGAAGCTACTACAGACGGTGGTAGCGTATCGAAGAAGTCTCGGAAGGATCGGACCCCGATCGTGGTCGACCTCAAAAGGTCCATCATCACAAGCGTGAGCCCTAAAGGTGCGCCTTTGGAGCCAGAAGAATTTGTTGGGGGTTACTCTAACCAGATCGCGGCAATCCTCCGGAACACCGTCACGATCAACATGGAGAACCTGAAGGCCGAAGAGAACAGGGGTTTCCTCATCCAGCTTTTCCGGAAGCTGCACGCAAGATACGCGTTCCCGGGTGATGAGGAAAACAAGTATAATAATGACAATCTCAAAGGAATCCGGTGAACAAGTATGCCCTCGGGAGGATGACCAAGGCCTTGTCAAATTGGAAGGCTCGGGTGAAGAATCTGATTTTCGAGGAAGCTAAGTTATCCGAGCTCGTCAAGAAGGAGCCTTTGGTCAAGGAAGAAGACTACAATGTTTTCAAGGCCGATGTAACTCCGCCTTGGGCAAGGCCAGGCGAGAAGGGCAAGAATATGAGATCCCGAAACATTGGTACCCACCATCTCGCTCCGGGTTATAGAGCCGCGAGGCCCAAATGGGATCGAGGACGCCGGCGCTCGTGCAAAGGGTTGACACGTCCTTTGACGACATAAAGGAGGAGCAGCAAGAATTTCGTCGGGGCCGGTTTGCCCTTGAAGAAAGGGGTTCGATTATTCTTGAGCCCGCCCTTTGCTCGAGGGTGACGGACTTCATGCAAAAATATGTAAGTAGTTTGCATGCAAGTCGATTAATTGCATTCATGATTAATCAATGAAGTCCAGTTTCGATCAAATGCTTCGTTCCTTGTGCTCGGGGCGAGTGTAGGAGCTCCTCATCTGTGGTAGCCACCGCCTGTCGCCAAGTGGGACACCACTTTTAATAGGGCGCTGAACCGGACCAAGAGTGTCGATCCCCTGGCGGCCCCGTCGGCTAGTCGTGTGGTCGGCTTTGGCGGCATATCATGGTCCGAGTACTATGGCACCCCGGAGCGGAAGGGCAAGAAGGCCGAAAGCGCCGAGGTAAAAATCCTAAGGGAACAGGTGGAAGCCTTTCCAAATATAGTCCAAGATGCCGTGAACAAGGTTGTGTCAGCTGCCGAGACAAAGTTCCAAGAACAAGTCCAGTCACAAGTCCAGTCACAAGTCCATTCACAAGTGAATGAGAAGCTCAACACCATCCTTCCCGTCTACATGGAAAAGTACAACAAGTGGCAGAAGGGTGGTAAACGGGGGCCGCCACCGGTTCCCAACCTCAACAGCGCCCAATCGGACAACGTGGCGCGGCCGGAGGCGTTGGTGACTCCTCCAGTAGGGCCGGTGGTGGTGGAGACTCCTCTAGCTCCGGAGCTTAACTTGCCCATCAAGGCGCCGGCCCGCACCACCGTGCCATCAGGCAGCCACTCCGCCACTTGCGTGCTCAAGCCTGTCGGCGTCGGTGCCTCGACATTGGCCGAGTTTGACGCCCTCAAGGTAACTAACTAATTAAAGTGAGAGTTGGGAGGCTCAACCACACCGATGACTTGATCTATGTTTTCTAACGCTCGGCCTACATTTCGATCTTTCGCAGGGAGACACTCCTTGCACTCTAATGCATTGGGTGGGCGTCCAGTTGATGGATGTTGCCAAGGGTACTATTGTTCAACCAGAGAACCGCAAAATGCACAATGTCACAATGCCACCTGACATGATGAGGGTCAAATACAGTATGGTGCTTCCGGGCTACGAGCAAGTGGAACCTCCCTCTCAACCTCAAGGATGGGATGATGAGGACACGGCAGCGGTCCTCAATACTGGCTTCGGCTACTTGTACCTATGGTCAAGAGCCGATCCGTTTGGGACAGAGGACCAGCTCAACATCACCCTAGAGGCAGACAACCAAGACATGATGAAGACTTGAGATGGGAGACTTGGACAACATGGCACGAATCCGATGATGATGAAGAAATTGACCGAACTACGGTGACCAGTTTGTTAACACAAGGTTTTCTGATTTGTATGAGCGGGACCATCAGGCACACATCAAGTTGCCGAGACCAACCAGACCAATGAAACCCCTTGCAAGGTGCGTCTCTTCCCAACTAGTCAGGAGACGCCGCCACCTGTCCCCTTCACCGAGCCTCCAAGGCCAGTAGTTCCTTTGATCAGCCATGGCACCCTCCATAAGACGGTCGGTGAGGTGAACGCAGTGGCCGAAGCCGTAAAACAAGAAGGGTCGCAAAAGGAAGCCTAAGGGTGATCGGGCGGGATCCAAATCCTCTTTTCGGACGGCTGTGGGGCAAGCCAGAATCGCAGACGTGGCGGGTGTACCGATGATGTGTAAATCGATGCTCGAGGTCGCAGCTCGCATATCGTAGTATTCATTATGGATGTCTCACAATTGAGCGTGCCGCATTCGCGACAACGATCGATCGTACCTCGTTTTCAAGGCTAAGGTGCCTTCTCACATGCCGTGCTTAAATCCTTTACCCGGGATATCTTCTTCGTGCGGCATACCGACCTGTTTGACATGTTGAATGGGTTTCACTGCACAATACCAGTCCGGTTGTTCTCCTCAATATGGCCATGGAGATCACCAGAGACAAGATCCGGGCATCCGGATAGTGGATCCCTACTTCATGCGTGACGCCGTCACGAAGATGCCGAGGCCATAGATCGGCGACCGACTACCTCTCAAACTTCCCCGCAAACATACTCGGACAAGGATGTGATTCTCCTTCCTACCATCCCATCACGGAGGATGATCGGACAGCTGTGTGCTCATAAGCTTGAATTTGAAACACTCAACAGCCTTGTACCTCGACTCAACAGTGCGATCCAAAAAACTACACCAATATCAAGAAAATTCTTGATGGCGCTCTCACGCCACGTCGCGGGGAGGCGTCAAACCGGCAAGGCCACATGTAAAGTTCGGCGCACGTGTTCCGCCACCACGAAGTTTTCTCAGCGTCAGCGGGCGATGGGAAGGATGCCTTCTACGCCATTTACCACATGAAGGCGTTCTTCAATGACATGGAGACCAAAACGCTGCCATCTGACCTCGTGAAGTGGGCTGAAAAGCTTGCATGCATACAGGCTCGCAACCTCAGGCAACACTTCTTCAACATCCAGGAGGAGATCGCGACAATCGTGTACCAGGGAGTCATAAAAGCCGGAGGCACCTTCCACGGCGGCTATACACCGTCCAACAGGGAGATAGACGAACGCTTAGCGCAGCAGGGTGACGACAGGATGTTCATGCAAATGGCGAAAACTCGGTCGGGCTTCATCAATGTCCCCCCAAAGCTGACTCAAGAGCCGAAGAAGACTTCATGATTGCATTGCCTGGGTACCTAGCTGTTAGTTCCGAACTCGCGTTCTAACCTCTTATCACTGTGTTGAACTTGCCTAGCAAAACCTCTAGAATATGTTTCGTCAACCGTTGAACTTGATTGTGAGAGACACTAGCTAGTTATTTGTGTTACGAACTATTTTAAGTGCTTGTTGCTTTTCATTTGTCATTGCTTCCCTACTTTCTTGTGGTTTGCTTTCTTTGTCTTTCTTCGAAATGCCGATGATTAGAACGTGTTGTGGTGTCACGTGTATGACTATGCATTGTTTGATCTTGTGTGCCAAGTAGACTAGTAATTTGGGCATATACTCTACTTGCCGCACGAGATCAAACAGTGAGCATTGTTATTTCCGTGCCCAATCTAAGTATGAGGCACTAATCCATGTCATTCTTGGTTTGCTTTCTTTTGGTCTTTCTTGAAATGCCGATGATTAGAACGTGTTGTGGTGTCACGTGTATGACTATGCGTCGTTCGATCTTGTGTGCCAAGTAGACTAGTAATTTGGGCATATACTCTACTTGCCGCATGAGATCGAACAATGAGCATTGTTATTTCGTGCCCAATCTAAGTATGAGGCACTAATCCAAGTCATTCTTGGTTTGCTTTTTTGGTCTTTCTTGAAATGCCGATGATTCTATCTTTGTGAACTGCTAGCTATTGCTTTCCTTGACATAAGTAATATCATCTTTATTATGTGTAGGAGATGCCGAGGTGTTATGTCGTGTACGTCGGTCGGGTTCCAGGTGTGTACGAGGAGTGGAAAGACTGCCAGAAGCAAGTGAACAACTTCTCGGGCAACAGCTACCAAGGCTATGAGAGTAGAGAGGTGGCGGAAGAGAAGTGGAGGAGGCATGGAAGGAAGAAATGGAGGAACTTCCTCATGATTACCACCTTGTTGCTCTTCATTGTAGGTTGTGTTCTACTTCATCTAGGTAGAGCTACGTCGTTGGAGTTGTAATGTGAATTGTGAACTTGTACTCGAAGGTGTAATGTGATTGTGAACTTGTACCGATCGGAGGTGTGAACTTGTGGCACAAACACTTGATGTATGAACTTGTATGTCATGATTGATGTGTAATGTATTGTATTCATGTTGGTTCTATTATGCTTTGGCAAAATGCAAGTTTCTGAAAAATTCTGTGGACTATATTGTATATTTGAATATATGTATATTATTTATATATAGTGGTCTGTAAAACTTGAATTTTGAAAATATTACGGAGGCATATAGGATACTATTGAGGCATATACTATAAATACCGAGGCGATTCTCAAACATATGCGTAGGCATATACTATAAATACCGAGGCGTTCAAACATATGCGAGGCATATACTATAAATACCGAGGCGATTCTCAAACATATGCAGGCGCATATACTATAAATACCCGAGGCGATTCAAACATATGCGAGGCGATATACTATAAATACCCGAAGATTCTCAAACATATGCGACGATATACTATAAATACCGGCGATTCAAACATATGCGAGGCGATATACTATAAATACCCAGGCGCGTTAAAACATATGCGAGACGATATACTATAAATACCGAGGCGCATCTCGAAACATATGCGGTAGCGATCGATATGCGCCTCTATATTCACATATGCGGTAGCGATATCGATATGCGCCTCGCATAAGAAATACCCGAGGCTTGAAGCTAGAGGCACATGTGATATGCGCCTCGGATAGGCTTTTTGGTGTGCCTCGGATAGGCTTTTCTCTAGTAGTGTGAGAGAAGCTCCCCAAGAAACTGAAAAGAAGGGGCCTAAGTAGAGCGGAGTGCGGTTCCCGATTCCCATTGTCAAACAATGTGTCGTTTTACTTGTCAACCCACTTGCTGACAGAAAGCATTCCACTAGCCGACTGGCTTTATCTTCAGCACCTTGAAAGTTTATTCGTCCACCTGAATAATGTTTGTACTTGCACATACAAGCCATGAGCGTAGCGTCCGGACCGGTCCAACACCTTGAAGAGTCCTCACTGGCGCTCCTCAAATCGAATCGTAGCCGTCAGCACATCGGACACTTGCTATGGGGGGCACCAGCACACGGTACACAGGTTTGGGAGGGGCTGTTCACACCCTCTCTCCCTCTATATAACTTCGGCTCCGTATAAAATGGGCGTAGATTCCTAATTAGTTTTGGAAATGGATGAGATTGCGTTGAAGTTTGTAAAAAAGATCATACTAGTAAGCAAAAAAAAAAAAAAAAAAAAACTACGTGGAGATGCTCTTTGGCTGAACCAGCTCAGCTGTTGGTACTCTCTATCGCTCTGCTCATGGTCTTTTCTAGTACTAGTATATCACCTCGAGGCGCATGATATAGTAGGAACCTGTCTGTGTGAGCCATCAATGGCGCCGCGCAACGCAGAGGCGTCCATCGATCGAGCATGGGAAGGCAGCATATCGATGCATGCGCCCGGTCCTGTCCTCTGCTCAGTTTCAGATTCAGGGGCATCGGAGGAGTACCGCTGTACTACTAGTAGTCCTGGGCTGGCCGTAGGATGCAGGAGTGAGTGCAGGCAGTAGTAGCTTGTAGTACAGTAGTAGCCGTGGCGCACAGGCATACATGCGTGTACACACTGCCCCCTCCCTCCCTCCCGCTGCTGGAGTAGTAGTAGTACACTAGAAAAGAAGACTTTCTGGGCAGTAGCTTCCGCCTTTGTTTCGGCTGCTGGACCCTGCCGGGGCTCGATCTCGATCATATCCGCGGGGGAAAGGCACTTGATGGGAAGCTACGTACCGAGAGATTTTAAAAAGGCAACACACAGCGAAAAGGCTCCTGATCCTGGCTGCTCCTCTCCTGTCTGTCTGTCTGTCTGTCACCATCCTCTCCTCTCCTCTCCTCTCCTCTACTGCAGACTGCAGTGCAAGTGTGGCCACTGTCGCCAGTTAACATGTTTTCTCCTACTATAATTTTTATTTGCCTCTGAAAGTCTACTACTTTATTATTCGAGTTCATCCCAACGAAACGAGATCAACTGGAAAAATCGCCGTAAACCCAAAGTTGCCAACGGCTCTCGTCTCGCTCGGCTGCTGACACGTACGCAACCTCCAGTCAGTCCAGCACACATGGAGTCCGAAAAGTTTCTCCACAAAAAATTTCGTCAGTGTGCCCCACGTCCAGTGAGAGGGGTCTCCTTGGCAATGGGGGACAAAGCACCACTCGCGTTAGTTCCTCTAGCCATGTTTAGGGAGGGCGTGATTAATTAGGATTGAAAATTTTGTACAAACAGAAAAACAAAGGAACTTCACATGTTTACATGTGTAAACTAAAATCATTGTAAAACACATAAAAAGTACCGTTGTAAAACACAAAGGAATTTCACATGTTTAGACACAAAACTAAAATCATTCTTGTATGGAAGAAAACACAGGAAAAAACAAGGGAATGTGTCTCGATCCTACCACACTTTAATGTACAAAAGAGGCTGGAGTGGATATTCTTATTTATATGGAATTGAGGCATAGGAATCTAATTTCTAAGAATTTATGTGCCCCCTCCGTCTCATACATCCGTAACTACACAAAATATGAGACAGCTATTTTGAGACATAGGGGGTAGCTAGCACCATTCTTTTGATAAAAAAAAAAGGACAATCCATAGAGAAAAACCCCCTAAGGATTGGATTCTACTACTATTAAGTTTCTACAATTCAAAGAGACCCTTAATTAATGGAGGACGAATGTCGCCGAATCCCACCATCAAATTTCTTGTCATCAACATAACCTACCTATACTATGTATGCTCCCTAATAAAGTTATTCCTCCATGCATGCACGGCATTATCTCACCTTTTTTTGCTCATCTAACTAGTGGCGTTATAATTATCTGGTAAAAAAGAGGGGTTGATCATGGAGGTCTTGCTACGTAGCCAGCTGGCACGGCACCATGGATGGTCATCCACCGAGCGTACCTACGTGTACGTATTGCGTTTTTATGCTGGCCGACTGTTTATATGCCAAAGTGAGGTGAGAGAGACGCACAAAGTAGAAAAGGACAGCTTGCACCCCTAGTAATAGTAATACTACAACGTGGTGGAGTGCGGTTTCTGATTCCCAGCCTAGTGCGTTGTTTTACCTGTCATCATCTCCTTGCCTGACAGAAATCCTTCCACCAAAGTGCCATAATTATTAACTAACCGGCTTTATATCTTGAGAACCTGTGTCTACACCTTCATCCGATTCTACGCTCAAAGCGCGTTCTTTTACCCTGAAAAGTTATTTTACCCTGAAAAGTTAGTACTCCCTCTGTCCCAAAATAAGGTGACTTGTGTTTTTTTTTTCATACGACTCTAAACGAGCCGGGTTCTATTATCAGAATGACAATAAAACATATGTCTTAAAACTTACATCCTAAAAAACAAACGAATATAACAAAAACAAGTACCAGTAGCGGCTCCCGACAGGGAACAAAGTTATAACACCAGCAACAGCAACAAACCAGAACCAACCAGACTACCAGCGGCAACACTACAACCAACAACTGACATCAACGTCCTCCTCCACTTTACCATTCTTGATGCGAAGTGTCTTAGCTTGCCTGGCCGCTTCATGCACGCGCGACGCCAACTGTTGGATGCGGTCAGCTCCATCGACCAGCACCTCCCTATCCTGAGCATTCTGAAGATCTGCCCAATATCGAAGAAACTCACACATGTAACAAATTAATCCAAGAGGGGATGAAATCAATTTTCCTTCAAAACAGGCTTTATTCCTAATTTTTTAGGGCTTGTTTGATTCATAGGAATTGTGTGGGATCTCGATCCTATGGGAATTTTTCCTATGTTATTGTTTGATTCATAGGAACACATCCTATAGGAATTAATCCTATAGGAATTTTGTAGTGCAATTCCTATAGGAAAGAAACATTAGATCATACCTCATGGAAAAATTCCTTTGCTACATCAAACAAAATTCCTCTTCCCATAGGATTCAAGTTGGCATGACATCTCAATCCTATGTTTTTCCTATTTCTATACTTTTCCTATCCTACGAATCAAACAAGCCCTTATAGGGACCAACACAATGTCGCAACACAAATAATATGCACATTAAAACCTAAAGGAAGGAGTTTTACAATCCACCAAAAGTAATGAGTGAAACACGAAGGTCTATTTTTAGCACAAAAAAAAAGCCACAGTACTCCACATGTTCCCCGCAGCAGGACACTCAAAGAAAAGATGGTTAATAGTTTCATCCATAGACGTGTTTTAGTACTCCCTCTGATCCATATTAGTTGACTCAACTTTATCTAAATCCAATGAGTCAACTAATATGGGTTAGATGGATATATAGATACGTGCAAATTTAAAAAACTCGGGTCACTTATTTTGGTATGGAGAGAGTAGTAGATATTTTTCAAATGGAGACAAAGTTTTTCCTTGTCACATTAATTGAGTTGAAACAAATTATTCATTTAATTAGAGCAAGTTTAATAATAGAGTCGACTGTGGGCTATAAAAAACTATCATGTACCTATAGCTAACTTATACAGTACATAGTTAATATGTATAATAACCAACTACAAATATTTACTATTTATTAATATATAGCCCACCTCCCACTCCTACGAGCGCTTTTACATGAGAATCCACTCTAGCTACTCGATCCCCGCTACAATGTTCAATGGAAGTAGTTTTATCAGGTTTGTCATTTTTATGTAGGCCATAATACAAAAAGTTTCACGTCACCGATTTTACAAGCATATGGAATAAAGCATCGATTATGTAGAAAATTGGTTCAGATTTATCGGGAACCTAGAAAATACGTTTTTTATTTATTTTTAAATTAGGAGAGCACTAGTGCTTGGAAGCCATAGACAGTTTTCAATCTTTTACCAAACTATAATAAGGACAAGCGGGATGCGCCAGGTACGCACTGCTCACTAGCTCAAGTTAAAAGATTTTTTTAAAAAGGATGCCAATTACACCCAGCATCTGCAACAACGCATTGTCCTAGCGGTTTTACGGATGCACACAACTTAGAAAAAAAATACAAAAAAAGAAAAGTTCCGCTCCTTAAAGCAATGACACTGACACCAGCAGAACAACATCAATAGTCCTCCACTCCAATAACAACGCCTTTAAGAAAGAAACAGTGCCCAAGCGACATCGTTGTCCGATCAAAGATCATAGGTTTCACCTTGAAGAAAGTCCTTGCTCACAAAACAATATCTTTAACAAAGTCATTGCCAGACACAACTAGTTAAGACCAGACCTTGGGTTTTTACCTTGCAAGATAAGAATGGAAACTCCTCTTGTGTTGTCCTCCCGCACCAACGGTCGCTTCAACGAGTCTCAAATCACGCAGTCAGTTCTCCGTCGCCACAAGAACAAAAATCATCATAGGTACCCTCATATTTCCGCTTTCCTGATATTCTCCGCATCTGACTTCATCATGGCTCTAAGAATGGCACTTGGTAGGAACAAACAACAGAGCTTTGCAACGCTCCCGCTGAAACCAAACGGCCAGAAAAACAAGGTGCGCATGACCAAATACCTTCCGATCCAGTAATCTCTAGGCATGATACACCCATGAAAGTTCCCCGGCGGAGCCTTTCGAAACCCGCCACTCCAGACGAGATCAACGACGGCAGACATCAAGTAGATCTTCGTCTTCGTGCGAAAGAAACCAAAGGACCACCTCCTTTATTAGATCTGACACAGCGATCCTCACACTGCCGGCCGGTTTTCGGAGGACGGATCGAGCAAGCAATTAGGGATATAGAGTCGATCTAGGTAATCCAACGGAATCCCATCGCCGGCACCTCCTCCACCAGATCGCCACCCGCCCCACTCCGGTAGAGGCCGCCGCCTCTAGATCCGAGCTCCCACGAAGCCACCGCCAGCCGGAGCCGCGTAGACGTCGATGGCGAGGGGGCCCATCCAGCGCGGCGTTCTCCTTCCTAGCGCCGCGCTGGGGCCAGGAGGCCAGATCTCCGCCGCCCCCGTCACCGGCGCCGCGCACTTAGACCGACGGCCCTCCGGGGGCGACGGGGAGGGAGAAGGAGGTGGCGGCGGGGTTAGGGTTTGACCCCCTCGGTCACCAGGAGGAGGCGACCCGAGGGTGAAGAATCATAAAATCCAGATAAAGTATGAGTTAAAAGATCTTTTATTGACGGGTTTGTGTTGGAGTAAAATCCACGGCTCTGCACTGCTCACTGGCTGGCTGGATGCCATGGCAGGTGAGCAAGCCGACCTGTGACCTGTCCGAGAGCGATCAATGGCGCTGCACAACGCAGATACGAATCGAGTAGTTGGAGGCGTTCGAGAGCAGAGATATATATGGGCAGCAGCAGATCGATGTGCTCCTGCGTGCTTTACGGGACGACCATGTCAGCTTGCCTTGCTTTGGCTTTACGCGACGACCATTTCAGCTTCAGGTCTGGAGTGCCACTACTCTCCTCTGCTAGTCTGCTGTGCTAGCTAGGCTGCGTAGCGTACATGCATTTACACTGCGCAGGTACGGTTGCATTTGGCCACGGTTGCATTTGGCGACTCGAGCATAGAACGCAGCGACAACCTCGCGCGCCCACCTTGCCGTGTCTTATCACCTCTCCTATAAATTCATCGTTGACATCATCTGCGTTTGAAAAAGTCATAAAGCACTATTTTGATAATAAAGTGAACTATTGGTTTTACTGATCCAGGGTGATCAGCTAATCTATTAAATCTGACAGTTGGAATTCCACTGTTCAGGACTATATCACCTAGGATTTAATAACCAATGTCGCCAGTGATTCTTGTGCCGTATATTACGCGTTGACCATGAGATTTGGAATGGGACGGAGAAGTCAGTTGTATCTTTTCCCTCTCGCATGGAGCCGTATGTGCGGGTCGTGGCTGTTATCACTCGTAGCGTGCATATTAATTGGTAATTCGTAGAGGATATGCAGCATATGGGTGGGAGCCCTCAACGTCCCACGATAGTTCCGGCATCTGAACGGTTTGTATTGCTTATTGCCGTAATTCAATAGGTGGGCATGGCATACACCAAAGAGACATGCGGGGTCGCGGAGAAGGCAGTGATTGGCTTGGATCTTAGGTTGGGCCTCAAACCAAGGAAGTTTGAACGGGAACATAATCCCGGCCGTGCAACAAAGCCTAAGATCTCTCATGGGTAAAGTGACGCACCTCTGCAGAGTGTAAGAACTATAACTTGTTACTCCCTGTTCCGGGAAGGAGCTACGAACGCGGCGGTAAAGGAACTCCATAAAAGTTCTGGTAAACCCGTGAAGGCTGATGGACATAGATTTTCAAAATAAAAGCAACTTTGGAAGAAATGTTTATGAAAACGTGCATTGCCTACGACCTATGGTCTGTGGCTGTAGTTATAGTGCATCAAACACTCATTTTCTAGTGAATTTGCTGAGTACGCTCGTACTCAAAGTATCTTCTTAACCCTTGCTAGATGCTGAAGCCAATATAGACGATGTCTACATCAAGTTATGCTCCAGGAATCATCATCAAAAGCTAAAACTCTTTAATGAAGTCAAGAAAGTCAACATATACATCAACTCGAGTGAAGACGAAGTTACTAATTAGATAGGAATATAATCTCTAGCCATAGAACCTATTTATTTAGTGTATTGCAATAGCAGCAATGCCAGACCATTAGTTAAGATACTAGTCTTAATAGTATAATAATTTTTGAGTTGTTTATCTTTGATTCTTCTCCGTAAGAAGTTCTTTCTCTTTCTTTAACCTAGAGTGTTCTCTGGACCTTATGTAAAGAGTGAGTTGTAACCTCTAGCCATGTATTGGACCCGTTGTGTTTTTGTTGTGCCATTCTAAGGGATGTAATACTAGTGAATGGTGTTTCATTGGTGTTATGTCAACGACTATAGTATACTACATCATGCGATGGTATGTTGGGTCACCGCAATCATCTTGTAAACATATTGTGCCCTAATCGAACCTGCATCCATAGTCGGTGTTAGAGGAAGGTTCGATTAGAGGCCAGGGATGGATAACACTACAATGGACCTTTCTATAAGGCGCTATGCCCCTGGCCCTAGCGTGGCGGCTGCCTAGCCCGCCCTGGCCCCAGCGTGGGGGCCGCCTGGCCCGCCCAGGCCCCACCCCGACCATGTGACTCCTAGGCGCTACGCCTGGCCGACTAACGCCTAGGCGCTAAGCACGATGTGTAGCGCCTAACAGAAAGGCGCTATGCCCCAATGTGTAACGCCTTTTTGTTAGCTGCTACACATCAAGACATAGCCTGCCGCGTGATCCCCCACCCTGACCCATTCACTCCCAGATCGTCCCAGCACAAGGAAGAACACCAAGGCGGCCCCCTCTCTTCTACCCCTCTCAAATTTCTCATGTTGGGAGCTTTATTTGGTGGATTTCGGCTCTTCCCCAGCTGTTGGAGGTACCCTCCCTCATTTCCCTCTATTTTTACCTATTGAAATCTTTCATTTTGGTTGGATTTGGATTGAAACTCTAGAAATTTGATTTGGGGCGAAATATTTGGAAATTTGTTAGGTTCATTGGCCAATGTTGGGTAGAATGATGTGTATGAAGCATTTAGTTAGGTTTAGGGTTGTTGGAATGTTAGTGTTTGGTTTATTGGAATGTTATGGTTAGGGTTAGGGTTTGCTTATGTAAGGGGGTATTCTTGTTAGCTATATGGTTTGGTAATGTGACTAGTATATTTTTGTTTATCTTGTCATGGGTAGTTAATGAACATATTCTCCTATGTGTTAGGGATGGCAAGAATTGTTCATGTTCATCATGTGGACAAGGATGCCTTTTTGAAAGGCAACATAGAATCAGACCCGGATGAGCTAGACATGGTGTTTGAGCGTAGTCCCACCTACGCCAAGGTCTTGGAGCAAGTCAGGATTCAATTGAAATGGATGTACCCAAGTGATGTTGTTGAGTTGGAGGGAAGAAATAATGTGTGTTGGGGAGGTGACCCCGGATAGGGTAAAGACGGGGAAAGACGAGAGGATGTCCTCCATCCAGTTTTCGAGTTATAGTCTGAGTCGGCCGAATCATGTAGAGGTTGGCCGACATAGGTAAGGGCAGGACCCTTATGATAATGGCAAGGCATTACCCGGCCGAGGTACTGCGTAAGTCGGTCGGGTTAGCCCAAATAAACTCTATGCAGGTGAAGGACGAGCCGAGTTACGGGAGGCAGAGCCGAATGATACGAAGCTTGCGGGAGAAGGAGAAGCCTAAAGTCAAACCCTAGTTGCAGGCTAGGGAGAATCTGGGCGGTGCCAAGCGCAAGGGACAAAGGCGGAGAGCGGCAGAGGGGCAGAAGGAGGTCACGGAGGTGACAGTCCTGAAGCCCGAGGCACGCAGGAGGGGCCCTCTGGAACCTTGCCGTCATTAGAAGGGCGACAGGGAAAGGAGGCCGCCGAACTACTATATTGGGACAAGTATATTCCTCGAATATGCTTGCCACGTCAGCCCTAAGGGAGCCCAATGCTCTCCTTTATAAGGGGAGGCTTGGACCGTGAGGAAGGAATCGACTCATTTAGTACCGTTAGGCTGGTAAAGTTCTGCCTTTCTCCTTGTATACAGCTCAAGGAGCATTTGTAGCCCAAAGAAGGAGAAATAAAGATCTTAGCCTTAGTCTTTTGTGTGTAGAATCAACTACATATTCCCTCCCCAGATCCCTCTAGCATCCATTGGCCCCATACTTTAGCCTACCCATGGCATCTGCCGTGCCACCACCACGACAGTTGGCGCCCACCATGGGGCCAGCAGCGGTGCTAGCTGGAGTCATGATCCGGACGGGAAACTTCATCAACACTGGCGAGCGCATTGTCTCTGGCTTGGTCCGGAGATTTGATCTCTATGACTACGTCAGCGACAATGCAGATAGCTTCAAGGGAAAAACTCCCCCGTGCAACGGCGTCTTCATCAACTTGGGCATGCACCAGATCTACGTCGGCGTCGACATCTCCGGTGTTTATCCTCACCAAGTTGTCGTTGCAGGAGAACCTCCCCTTAGCGCCGCGAGCAGTCCGCGCGGAGCGCGCCCTGTAGGCAACGTCGAGGTGATGGTCGCAGCTGGAGTGCAGGCGGGAGCAGCAGGCGCCGGATCAACCAGAGACCTGGCGGCGGGCGTGCAGGTCGCACCCAGGCAGACAGCTCCACAACCTACCGAGGTAATCCCTTCAATAGTCAACCAGGCCGAGGTGTAGGAAATAACCCCAAAGGCATTAAGAGTAAGAGGGCCACCTCTGGAAAGACCAGAAAATATTCTTCAGGCAACCATAGATAACCTGACTACACCTGTAGCGCCGATACTTGATCCGGCAAATGCTCAGGCAGAGTTGGAAGAAACCATGCAAAAAGTGTTGGTAGAGGCAAAAAAAGGTGTCGGCCTTGCGGGAATCCTTAAACAGGACCCTGCAAGAATATGCCAAGGCAAACAAGCTTAACGTCGCCCCCGAGCGGGTTGATGAGTTGAGATTAAGAGGAAAGAACCTCATAGATGATATCAACAAGGAGCATGATGCTCATAAGGCAGAATCAGTCGATTTAGGTTTGCCGAGGTACAGTACCCCGACAAAGAACCTGAGAGCGGCAAATGCCGCAGCTTTAGAGCTAGAAGGATTAACCGGCGAAGACCGGCAGAAACAACAAGAGAGAGTGAATGAGCTGGTGCGCATCGCAAACCAGCAGAATGAAGAAATGCTCAGAGCAGACCCGGCGAGGCCAGGGGCCTCGCGAATGGTTCACTCGGCTGGAGCAGCGCCTGCTTTATCTGTAGCAGCAGCGTGTTCACCCGGAAACAATGCACGAAAGGACAGAGCGGTAACTTCGGGAAAGAGAAACAAGCAAATTGTTCCCTATGATCCGGCAATAGCCGGAAAAGCAAACGAGAACAGAGGCAATGGGAGTCGAAGTAACAGTGGCAAGAGAAATCCCGGCCGTGCTGAGAAAGGCGGCGAAAGCCGAGGCAATGGAGACCTCGGCAGAGGAGAACTCGGGAGAGGAAATCACGAGAATAATGTCCCAGTCGAGGGAAGGAGAGAACCACAACCCAACCCACAACCGAGACATGAACCTCGGCAAGAAAGAGAAATGAGACCATCACGCCACAATCAGGTGAATGAAAGGTACAATGATGGTTATTCCGAGATGGAATATGCGATCCAGGGTGGAAATAACCACTATGGAATGGAAGAGTGAAAGGATACGGATGTCGCCTAGAGGGGGGGTGAATAGGCGATTAAAACTTTTCCTAGAGTGGCTCAACAAAGGCGGAATAAAACTAGTGTTTACTTTGTTAAGCACAACCTAGAACAATTAAGGTTCACCTATGTGCACCAACAACTTATGCTAAGAAATACAAGCAACAAAGTGATAGCAAGATATATATTACTTCAAGCACGAAGGCTATCACAATGTAAAATGCATGAGTAAAGATTTCGGGTATAGAGATAACCGAGGCACGCGGGGACACCGATATTTTACCGAGTTCCTCCCAACATGGAGTACGTCTCGTTTGGAGAGGGGTGTGGTATCAAACCACCAATGCCACAAAAGGCCTCCCTTATTCTCCGGTGAATCTCACCCCAATGGGATCGATCCATGCTCCCACTATCGGTGCACTTGTCGGTGGCAACCGGAACCTCTCACAAGGTTGGGGCACAACTCCACAACTGAATTGGAGGCTCCCAACAAATGCCACAAAAGGCCACAAAACCGTCTAGGGTTCCAAGAACCCAAGAGGGACAAGCTCCAATGAGCAATACAAACCAAATCCTCCAAAGAGAACTCAAACCGATGCACCAAATGCAAATGGCAAGAACACAACAAAGATGCTCAAATCCCTCACTCTCAAGTTCCAATAAAGCTACTAAAGCTATTGGGGGAACAAGAGAGGAGGAATCAAAGAGAGACACAAAATCCCCCAAAATCTAGATCCCCAAAGATACACTCACAAAGAGATGTTTTGGTTTGGTCAAAACATAGATCTAGATCTCCTCCAACTACCCCTCAAATATATGCAAGAATCAATGGAGGGATGAGTAGAAATCAAGCTTAAGGAGTAAGGCAAATATGAGCAAAGCTTTAGATCCAAAGAGGAGGAAGTAGTAACCCTAAAGGGCAAAGGGGCAAAGCTATTTAAAGGGCAGGGCAAAAAATGGCCGTTGGAGCCTGAATGAAGCGGTAGTACTGGTACTCAAGCGGTAGTACCGCTTGCAAGCGGTACTACCGGTCCAGTACCGGACCAGGTACCGGTGGTGATCTTGTTCTTCAGTGCTCTTCAGACTTTGGGCGGTACGCCCTTGCGGTACTACCCCCGAGCGGTAGTACCGGAGGTAGTAAGCGGTACTACCGGTTCAGGCGGTAGTATCGGTCCCAAGTACCGCTTGGGACTGACCAAAATGGAAAGGGGAGGGTGCTAGTCAGTATGCAGCGGTACCGACGATCGGTACGACCGCCTCAAGCGGTAGTACCGCTTGTACCAAGCGGTACTACCGGTTGGGCCGGTAGTGCCGCTCCGTGGTACCGGTGGGTACAGACTCGTATTCACCCTTCTCCCTTTTGATCAGTGCCAACCGGTACTGGAACCGGTAGTACCGGTGTCAAGCGGTAGTATCGGTTGAAGATCCAGTACTACCGGTTGACACAGAAGATTTTGCAAGGGGAAAAGATTGGCCAACGTTCAAACGGCAATAACTTTTGACTGGAAGCTCCGATTGACCCGATTCCAATTGCGTTGGATAGAGGGCAACAAGGGCTTCCCAGTAAAAAGTGGAAATATTGATTATCACCAAGTGAGAAGGTATCAAGTAGAATAATGTGATATACCTCACTTGGTGAGAAACCGAAAAGCCGCAGAAAACAAAATCGCAACAAGATATATATGTGAGATCCGATTTTGATGAACAAGAGCTTGTTATGGAGATTACCACAAGCTCTATATCCTCACATGAATAAGGCCAAATAACAACCAAATACGATGATGCAAGTATGCAAAGGTTTGAGCTCTCTCCGAACGATGTGACCGAATTACTCATATGAGAGCCCCTCTTGATAGTACGGTTATCTATCCTAAACCCGGTCTCCCAACAAACATGAGACCGGCAAAAGGGAAAACCTATCAATATTATACCTTTGCCTTGAGCAATCCACTTGAGATCGATGTAGATGATCTTGTCCTTCTCAAGATGGAACGCCTTTCTTGATTCCTCATCATCGGCCTTGCATATTGAGCTACCCCAACATATCTTCTTTGCATTTCATCGACCTTGAAGCCAACACATGCTCCAAGCGATGCCAATGGACAAATCCTACAAGTATAACTTAATACACACATTAGTCCATAAAGATTGTCATTAATTACCAAAACCACACATGGGGGCCCAACATGTTCTTTCAAAGAGAGAGTCATGTACAGAGACCTGTCGTCAAATGATGTCAGAGTAAAGCTAGATCGGCTATACCGATCCGAATTACTGGAAGAACAGGGTCCACCGGGTCCGACGTGCTTCGGACCACGGATCATGGGCGAACCGCCTGTGCCGAACTTTCAACTGGCAAGAGGCACTAAAACGTATAATGGGAGCACCAAGCCACAAGATTGGCTGATCGATTATGCCACAGCAGTAAAAATAGCAGGTGGAAACTTAGGATGGGCAGTGCGAGATGTCCCGCAAATGTTGGAAGTATCAGCTAGAGTATGGCTGAATAATCTGCCAGTCGGCAGCATCAACTGTTGGTTGGATTTTGAAGAAATGTTCGTTAGCAACTTCACCAGTACTTACAAGAGGCCGAATAGGCCGCAGCAGCTAGCCATGTGCAAGCAAAGGCCGAATGAGACAGACAGGGAGTTCTTAACTCGGTGGTGCAACCTGAGAAATTCATGCGAAGGAGTTATAGAGTCACAAGCAATAGCTTGGTTCGCCCAAGGATGCCGCTATGCCAGTGTGTTATGGCAGCGAATGCAAAGAGATATGCCAACCACATTGGCAGAAACCATCAGGATAGCCGATTCCTATGTGTTGGGAGATCCGACGCAGCCAGAATTAATGTCGGCAGATCATCGAGGGCATCAAGATCAATACGCAAGAGAAGTGGCCGGGTCATCCATGCGCAATGACTTGAGAGGAAGGAGAAGACAAGAGAGGCCGGATTATAGATATGGTACAGCTCAGGTGGCAGTAGTAGTGCAAGATCAGCCGAGTCACGGAAATACTCAACGGCAAAAGAATGGTCCTCCGCAATGGACACCAAGGAATGAAGGAAAAAGGCAATGGACACCAGAACAAAAAAAGCAATGGCAGGAGAGGCCGAAGTACACATTTGAGTCTATGTTAGATCAGCCGTGTAAATTTCACACGTCAAACCCGGCCAGGCCGGCCAA
This sequence comes from Avena longiglumis, assembly GCA_030063025.1. Lineage (NCBI taxonomy): Eukaryota > Viridiplantae > Streptophyta > Magnoliopsida > Poales > Poaceae > Avena > Avena longiglumis. Next base: position 36,585,364 of record CP125979.1, read on the forward strand.
CCATACAACCCGCCAATGTGCATGGATGAAAAATGCAATGGGTAACCCCGCAGGCATACTGAGGCGCCTCTCCGAACACATCAAGAAGATCGACCACAGTTGATGGAGCAAATGCACAAAGAACGATGTTACCACCTCCTCCACCGAGATATGAAAACCCGGACCGGAGAGATTCGATGCATCAAGTGATAAACCAAGGTCCGGTTGGAAGGACGAATACGGGAAATAACGGACACAATGATTACAGAGAACATCATCAGTCGTATTGCGTGTTCACAACAGAACAGCAAGACAAGCAGAGTGTGCACCGCCGGCATATGGAAGTAAATGCAGTTATGCCGGCAGTACCAAGATATGTGCCTTGGTCGGATCAAGAAATAAGTTGGAGCATAAAGGATCACCCCAAGATAATGCCAAGTCCGGGGTCGTATGCACTCGTGTTATATCCGACATTTGCCGGACCAAGCATTAATGTGAAATTTTCAAAGGTACTCATTGACAATGGGAGCAGTATCAACATCATGTACAAAGATACCATGCATAAACTCGGAATATCGCAGAACATGCTGCAATCCACGAGGACCACTTTCCATGGGATAGTACCAGGGATTTCATGCGAACCCATTGGTAAGGTTCGAGTGGATGTGTTATTCGGCACAAGAGATAACTGCAGAGTAGAAAACTTAGAGTTTGAAGTGGTGGATCTAGAGAATTGTTATCATGCTCTACTCGAACGGCCAGCATTGGCCAAATTCATGGGTAGCTGTCATGTAAGTTATCTGAAAATGAAGCTACCCGGACCACAAGGGGTGATAACAGTAGTAGGGGATTACAGGAAGTCAATGGAGTGTGCTTCATCCGGGTCAAATTTGGCCGAATCGTTGGTGATAGCAAGAGAAAAAAGAAGGATTCAGGAGGTAGCAGCCCTCGCTCAGTCGGCACAGCTGAATATGCCGGCATTAGCCAACCCACATGGAAGTGTCTCCTTTCAGCCAACTAAAGAAACAAAGAAGTTTCAGATAGATGAGCAATTCCCAGAGTGCACCGTTACTATTGGTGCCGGCCTAGATGCTAAATAGGAAAGCGAGCTCACCAACTTCCTCCGTGAGAATCGGGATATCTTTGCATGGTCAACTCAGGATCTACAAGGTGTTCCGAGGGAGTTGGCTGAGCACTCTCTGAATGTAAGGCCAGGAGCAAGGCCGGTGAAGCAACCTCTCCGCCGCTTCGCCGAAGACAGGAGAAAAATAATAGGGGATGAAATAGCTCGGCTCCTAGCGGCCGGGTTCATCATGGAAGTGTTGTATCCGGATTGGTTATCAAACCCGGTGCTGGTAGAAAAGAAGAAGGACGACCCAAACATAGCAATTGTATGGCTAATGTGTATCGATTACACAAACCTGAACAAGGCGTGTCCAAAAGATCCTTTTCCTTTACCTAGAATAGACCAAGTCATTGATTCGACCGCTGGTTGTGAACTATTATCATTTGTAGACGCGTATTCTGGTTTCCACCAGATACTGCTAAATCCGGCCAATCAAATAAAGATTGCGTTTATTACCCCGTACGGGGCTTATTGCTATCGCACCATGCCATTCGTCCTGCGCAACGCAGGAGCAACGTATCAAAGATGCATGCAAAAATGTCTACATGACCAGATAGGGAAAAATGTACAAGTATATGTAGATGATGTGGTTATCAAAACCAAAGAAAGCAAAACGCTACTGGATGATATCCGGCAAACTTTCGCAAACCTGAGAAGGTTCCGAATGAAGCTTAACCCGGAAAAATGCACATTTGGGGTACCAGCCAGAAAATTGCTCGGTTTTCTCGTATCTAGCCGAGGTATAGAGGCCAACCAAATAAGATAAAAGCAGTGGAAAGGATGGAATTACCGGAATGTCTAAATGACGTACAAAAGTTCACAGGTTGTTTAGCCTCGCTCAGCTGATTTGTATGTCGGCTGGGAGAGAAAGCATTACCACTTTATCAACTGATGAAAAAATCGGATAAGTTCGTTTGGACTCCACAAGCAGACAATGCCTTTCATGAATTGAAAAATATGTTGATCACAGCACCGGTCTTGGCTTCTCCATTATCGAAAGAGCCTATGTTACTTTACATAGCGGCCACCAACCGAGTAGTGAGCGTTGTGATAGTGGTGGAACGACTTGAAAATAATAAATCAGTACAAAGGCCGGTGTATTACCTAAGCGAGGTACTATCAGCCTCAAAACAAAATTATCCGCACTATCATAAGATGGCATATGGGGTGTACATGTCAGTAAAGAAACTTAAACATTACTTCGAAGAGCACCCCATCAAGGTGATTTGTGAAGCACCCATAGCCGACATATTGAGCAACAAAGATGCAAGTGGCCGAATAGCAAAATGGGCAATTGAGTTATCACCTTATGCTCCGCAATTCGATAGGAGAGATGCAATCAAATCTCAGGTTGTGGCCGACTTCTTCGTAGATTGGTCCGAGGTACAATATGAGCCACCATTACCAGATCCGAATTATTGGACGATGCACTTAGACGGTTCAAAACTAAGAAATGGTTTGGGGGCAGGAATAGTATTAACCTCGCCAAAAAGAGACCAGCTGAGATATGTGCTACAAATACATTTTGCCGCGTCAAACAATGTAGCCGAATATGAAGCATTAGTCCATGGATTGAAGGTGGCGAAAGAAATTGGCATACGTCGAATCTTGTGCTATGGAGATTCAGATCTGGTAGTACAGCAAGTCTCGGGCAATTGGGATGCATTGGATGACAATATGGCTTTGTATAGATTTCATGTGCAAAAACTCAGTGGATACTTCGATGGATGTGAATTTCATCATGTACCTCGGGCAGAAAACGACGCCGCAGACACATTGTCAAAACTCGGATCAACCAGACAGTCAATTCCCCCAGGAATCGCCCTAGAGCACCTGAGGAAGCCATCAATAACACCGTCTCCAGAGTCCGAATCCATCTTTATTCCGGCAAGATCAAGAGAGGACAATGTGCCGATGGAAATTGACAAGCAATGTAACCCGAAATTTCCAAAAATAAAACCAGCCGATGCAAGGATGAGTATGGAGAAGTCCGAGGTAGTTATGTCGGCAGAAAATATGGAAATAGATAGTGAGACTACACCAGAGAAAATCACACCTCCATGGGCGCAACCCATATTCTCTTTCCTTAGAGATGCAATTCTGCCGAACAACGAGATATTGGCAAGACAGACAGAGAGAAGAGCTAAAGCTTATACAATCATAAACAATGAGCTGTATAAAAGGAGTGTCACAAGTGTGTTGCAAAGATGTGTGAGCTCGACGGAAGGCCAGGGGATCCTCCTAGATATACATCAAGGAGAGTGCGTACATCACGCCTCATCCCGAGCTTTAGTGGCCAAAGCATTCAGGCATGGATTTTATTGGCCAACATCGTTGAAAGAGGCCAAAGAACTGGTCGAAAAATGTAATGGTTGCCAAAGATATGCCAGCAAAATACATATGCCTTCGTCCGAGTTAAAAACTATACCAATCACTTGGCCATTTTCTGTATGGTGCTTGGATATGGTGGGACCATTTAAGCCGGCCCGAGGCGGGATGACCCACATATTGGTAATGGTGGACAAATTCACAAAATGGATTGAAGTGAAACCAATAAATAAATGTGATGGGCCCACAGCAGTAAAATTCCTTAAGGATATTATCTTAAGATATGGGTACCCACACAATGTTATTATAGACAACGGTACAAACTTTGCAGAAGGAGCCTTCGCTAGATTCTGCCAAGAAAAGCACATAAGACTGGATGTTACCTCTATGGCTCACCCAACATCCAATGGGCAGGTAGAAAGGTCTAATGGATTAGTACTGTCCGTAATAAAACCACGACTCGTTGAACCGCTGCAAAGGTCGGCAGGAAGTTGGATTGAGGAACTACCAGCAGTATTATGGAGCCTCAGGACAACCCCAAACAGATCAACATGTTAAACACCATTTTTTCTAGTGTACGGGGCAGAAGATGTGCTTCCAGCCAACATAATACATGACTCGCCAAGAGTTACCCAGTATACAACCGCCGAAGTAAATGAGGTAGCTCGGCAAGATGATGTCGATCTGCTAGAAGAAGCCAGAGAGCTGGCGCTATCAAGATCAGCTATCTATCAGCAGGACTTGCGACGATATCACAGCAAGAAGGTGAATCCAAGAGTGTTTAAAGAAGGAGACTTGGTTCTCCGGCTGGTGCAACGCACGGCCGGCATGCACAAGCTGTCGCCTCCATGGGAAGGACCATTCATCGTAAGCAAAGCATTGCACAATGATGCGTATTACCTAATCAATGCTCAAGCACCAGGAAAGAACAGGGCAGATAAAGCCGGCGAAGAATCGAAAAGACCATGAAACGTAGCTTTACTTCGTCCATTTTACTCGTAGGAGTCATTTATGACACGTTGTAAAAGGATGCCTCGGGATGGAGCACCAACTATGTATTGAACCTCGGCACCTTGAGCAGTGACTCAGGGACTGCCATATGTTGTTTTAAATTCCATGTTATGTATCAAACCTCGGCACCTTGAGCAATGACTCGGGGACTACCATATATTGTTTTAAATTTTCCTGTTATATATCAAACCTCGGCACCTGGAGGAGTGACTCGGGGACTGCCCCATACTGTTTCTCAGTGTGATTCATGTATTAGACCTCGGCGCTAAAGCAATGGCTCGGGGACTGACATATATTATCTTTGATTTTGTGTCTTATATTAAACCTCGGCACCTTGAGCAATGACTCGGGAACTGTCTAATATTATTTCTAAATTTGGTTTCTATATTAAACCTCGTTGATTTGATCATTTGCTCAGGAACTACCCTATATTATTTCTAAGTATGGGTTATCCTTGGTGATATCAAACTTAGGCTCCCAGAGCAATATTATTTCGCTCCCCCCAGATACGGTCTTCAAGGTTTACGTCCAAGTTAACGGTCCAAACCACAGTGGTCAAGTGGCAAAGTTTATCAAAGTTGGGCAATATTGAACGCCGAATTACGGGAGAACAAAGGAAAATATATACTCCAAACTCAAGAAATTAAAGGCCGCCAAAACAAAGATTTGGACAAACAGGACCAATTAAACAAACTAATAACGATTACCATCACATGTGTCTCAGCGGCACACGGTAAAAAAAAATTCATAGCGCATAAAAGACGGGTAAATGTTTGACATACATCATACGCCCGGCATACTAGTGGTAAGAAATAACTTAGAGTTTTTCGGCTGGAGAGGAAGTGATTGGGTCAGGAGCTGGGCACTCCGAGGTAGGTGGAACTTCGGCCGAGGAGACCTCGCCCTCCACAGACCCAGGAGCAGCTTTGGAGGAAGCCCGAGGCCGTTGAGGAGCGTCAGCTTGCGCAGTGGAATGCCCGGTACCTTTGGAGGAGGATCGCGCGTCGCCATTGCCATCCGAGCTCGAACTGGAATCACTAAAAGCAGCCGAGTCACCTTCATCTTCGCCCTGTTCAGCTGAGTTATTATCCGAGGCATCTTCAATTTCAACCTTGTCCTCCGGGTTAGGAAGGAAACTCGGACCTTCATTCCAGGTATGCACGTCGGCGTACTCAACGAGCTGGAAGGCACGATCTTGCCGGAGAGCGACAAATTCTGGGTCCTCAACCCAACGGGAACCAGTGCGCAAATTTCTCAAAACATCAAGAGAAATTTCTTCATACCATGACATAATGACAGTGAGAGCCATATCAGCACCAGCTCGTCCGGCCGACTCCCTCCAAAGACTTAGCTATCTCTCAGATGCCATCAATCTTTCCACCAACAATTTGACATCATCAATATTAGGAATCCCAGAAGTATTCGGCCAGAGAACATGGTAGGCTCGGATAGCTGCCTGCACCAAATCCCTGCCCATAATATTCATCGGACCAACTGCAGCGCCAACAGCAACCAAGAAATCTTCCATTGAGTACTCTGAGTCCGCATCAGCAGGAACACCTCAGCGCACACGAGCACTAATCACCGCTTTAGAGCTCACGGTCTTAGCTTCTGGAAAATGGTCTGCGCAGAACACAAGTGCGTCAGTAAGCAGTAAGTAAGGGAAAAGATAACTCGGTCGCGGTCAGAAGCTTACGATGAATATAGCTCAGCATTATCTGAAGATCTTTAGCCCAGTCAATCTTGATCTTCCCAAAGCGGGCGATGTCCTCGCTCATCCCCCGTGTCTTCAGTTCGGCAGCCTCGAGGAGCTCTTTATTTTTCTGCAATTGCAGAGCTAGCCAATTTCTCTCCTCGGAGAACTCCTGGTCGACCTTTTCTAATTCAGACTTCTGAGAGAGCTTAAGGGACTCCACCTCGGCACGCAAGCGAGCTATCTCGTCATCTTTTTCTTTCATCTGCGCCAAATGAGTAGCGCTTTGTTCGAAAAAATGCAGCATCACATCAGGCATGGGCGTGCAATCTTGGTGAGATGCTGCAAAGGTTTGTAACTCGGCTTTACCAAAGCCAAAAGAGTTAAAAGAAACTTAGTGCACATTTCAAATGGGAGTATATAAAGTAAAAGAGTAACTAACCTTCCAGGGCCTTAACCTTATTCTCAAGACGGATGTTAAGATTATTGATGTTCCCTGTTTACCAAAAAAGTGAGCCAACATCTCGTATACAAAACAATGAGAGCTTCAGAGATAACGCAAGAATTTGTCGGCTTACCAGCTTTCTTTACCACAGGAATAACCTTCTCGTACTTTTCTTCCAATTTTCTATGCGCAAAGAGCATCCTTTGGAATTCGGCAGTCCGCCGATCATGCGCAACCTAAGCAATAAAGCAAATGATAAATAGGTATTCGAGCCTAAGACAGATCCGAGTCAAGCAAAACTTAACCCGAATCTAGATGGCTGGATATTCGAAGCTTAGACAGATCCGAGTCAAGCAAAACTTAACCCGGATCTAGGTGGCTAGATATTCAAAGCTTAGACAGATCCGAGTCAAGCAAAACTTAACCCGGATCTAGGTGTCTAGATATTCAAAGCTTAGACAGATCCGAGTCAAGCAAAACTTAACCCAGATCTAGGTGGCTAGATATTCAAAGTTAAGACAGATCCGAGTCAAGTGAAACTTAACCCGGATCTAGGTGGCTGGATATTCGAGGATTAGACAGATCCGAGTCAAGCAAAACTTAACCCAGATCTAGGTAGCTGGATATTCGAGGCTTAGACAGATCCGAGTCAAGCAAGACTTAACCTGGATCTAGGAGGCTGGATATTCGAGGTTCAGACATACCCGAATCAAGCAGAATTTAATGCATATCTAGTTGGACAGAGGTTCAAACTCTAAGATAAAACTGAACTAGGTAAAGCATCATAAAACTTCCAAACGAATAACAAGTTATTCGGTTGCAAGCTTCGGGGACTAGAGTATGTATAATAGCATTCAGAGAACTAATCAAAACTCCATAAAAACGATTACCTCATTCATCTTGTCACTTTCAAGAACGATCTTGGCAGCCTGATGTAGGCGGCTGCTGATATCGGAGAGTTGAAACGACTGACTGCTTGGATTACCCTCGAACTGATCGCAGCGTTCCAATTGTTCGCATACTCGATCAGCGAGCCGAGACTGTTCCCACTCTCCGTGCGAGTCAGAACTTTACCTCGGACATGTTGGGTAACGACCGCCGCCGCCAGACTCTTGTGAAGAGCGAGCTGTTTATCAGCAGCCGGGGTAACAGTGCCCTTGGCAGAGGAAATCCCCTTGCGCAGCGCATCAGCAATTGTAGGCTGAGATGAGATGGCAAGTCCTTTCTGAAAAGGCAAAGGCTTGGCAACAACGACCTTTCGTGCCTTAGGAGAGACGTCAATAGGAGCCGATACCTCAGCACTTGGAGCAGCGTCCTTGGGAGCCGGAGGATTTACGGTTGCAGAGGGCGCCGAGATATTGATATCCTCGGCTGGAGTTGGTGTCACAGTGGAGACCGCGGGGGTCGGAGGAATCTCAACAGAAGCATCAGGGTTCACGGAGGAGGCAGCAGCTTTGGCAGGAATATCTGCGGGCCGAGATATATCGGCATCAACAGGAGGAATCTCAGGCGCGTCATGGCTGGGCGCTGTCTGATTCGGAGCAGCAGGAGAAGCGACACGAGCAGGACTTGGAACTCTGGTATCCTCAAGAGGCGGAGGAGAAGGCGGCCGAGTCGTACGACTCGTCATGCTGGGACCGCTGGGTTTAACTGAGAGAGGAGCCCTACAAAGACAGAAAAGGTCAATTTAGAAGGGAGAAAGAGAGAAACAAGAAATACAAACAAAACTCACTCACCCAGTAACCCCGGGCATAGTTTTACGCTTCAGAGCATGCTAGGCTGACGTCTTTACTCGCTTCCTGGGAGCAGCTTCGGAGGCATCGGCTGGAGCTCTACGTTTCCCCGAAGTAACGGGAGGCAAGAGGCTCGACGTTGTGAACCTGACCGGCCGGATTAGCTGATAAAATAGAAGTCGAAAATGCATAAGAAATTGGCATTGCGGCAACTACCTCTAGAACTTGGACCTCGTCCGAATCACCTTCCTCCTCGTGGGCCGGGGCCTTGCCGCGAGTGCGAGCCGGAGCGAGATCCGACTTGGGAACGAACTCTTCTGAGTCCTGCTCCCCGCTGTCCGGAGTATTCCGGTCCGCAGGCCACGGGAGTGTCAAAACCTCTGCAGTCTTTTGCTCTTCAAACCTCTGCAGGACAAGAAAGAGAAAAATTAGCAAAAAGAGTCACGGACTCGATTAGGAAGCAAAACGCTAAGGCACAAACTTACCTCAGGAGGGGGACGCTCGCGGGTGAACGGCTTCAATCCCCAGGCCTAGTCCTCCGGCATCTCCGTCTTAAAGATAGCCCGGACACGTTTGAAGATGAGGTAATTGTCCAGCTCCACCGTCGAGACTCGGTTGGGATCAAGAGGACCGCTCATGTAGCAGAGCTTGTGCGTGCGTTTCTGGGAGGGGCAGATCCGGCTGCTGATGAAAGTAGTCATCAGATCCTATCCGCGTAGCCCGGAGCGCGTCAATTCCTTCAGCCGAATCTCAAAAGCCTCGGCCAGAGCATGACTCTTCTTCGGATTATAGGTCCAGTTCGTCTTGGAAGGGGTGCCAATGGAGAAGGCAGGGAGACGAATCCTATTCTCCTTTCCAGAGTTCTTGACATAAAAGAATGACTTATGCCACTTCTTACATGATTCTAAGCCCGCGACGCGAGGAAATTCGGATTTCCTCCGAGGTGTGATTGACGCGGCGCCACATTGGGTAAGCGACTTCTCGGAGGAATGAAGAGATTTGTCTGGGACAATGTTGGACCAAATCTGGAAAAACTTTGACCAAACGTGTACAGACGGCCATAGGCCTAAATATCCCTCCGAGGCACAGATGAAAGCAAAGAGAGAGGCAATGGCATTAGCAGGCAAGTGATGCGGCCGCAGGCCGAAGTAATCGAGGAATTCCCTAGCAAAGTCACTAAGGGGGAGACCTAACCCACGGGCGAAATGTGACATAAAGACTACATATTCACCCTCCCTAAGAGCAGGAGAGGATTCACTATCGGGTAGGCGACAAGTTACCTCGGCAGGAATCCAGCGAGTTCGGATTAGCCATTCTATCTCTCGGCGGGTGACAGAAGAGCCCTGCCACGAGCCTCGCTCAGGCCCATAGGCAGCATCGTCTTCCTCGATAAGGGCACCGCTGGCAGAGCTAGACATGGGGTCGCCGGAGAAATCCCCAGAGGATAAACTAGCGGCGGAGGAGAACTTAGAACTGCACGGCCCCGTCGTGATTCTAGGCGAAAACGGCGGCGGAGCAGCGAAGGAGCTACCGCACAAGAACAAAAGAGGAACAGAGCAATCTAGAGAAGAACCTAGGCGATGGGACCGGAAGAACTCACCGGCGACGACGCCGGAGCAAGCGCAGGGACAAGGCAGACGGAGCAGAGCGGCGGGGTCCCTGCCGTCGGAGACTCAGGTGAACGCGCGGCGGCGGAGTCGCGAGCAAGCGCAAAGGCTAGAGGAAGAAGAAGGGCGCAGATGAGCGGAGGGGGAAAGTGAGTCTCCAGCCCCACGCCCCTCTTTATAACCGAGCCACCTGCAAGGTAGTGGGATCATGGGTGTGGCGGTTAACCGTGTAGATCGTGTGCGCCGCGTGCGCCGCATGAACCCACGCCTCTAAGTGGAACCGCAATAAGGACCACACCGTGGAAGAGAAGATCACGATCCCCAACGGAAACGGCACACGAGGCATCGTAGTGCCGGCGCGACAGGCGCAGTAGTAACTGTAGCCTGTCAGTAAGTACTGTAGAGGAACAAAAAACTAGAAGAAACAATGATAAGTATGACACGTAGGACGAGGCGTATACAAGAAGATACGATGATACCTCGAACGAGAAGAGTATAACTCGGAAACAATGCAGAACGAATATCATGAAACTGATATGACCCGGCCGAAGTTATCAGCAGGGCCGCACCAGCTTCAGGGACTAATGTTGGGGAGGTGACCCCGGATAGGGTAAAGACGGGGAAAGACGAGAGGATGTCCTCCGTCCAGTTTCCGAGTTACAGTCTGAGTCGGCCGAATCACGTAGAGGTTGGCCGACATAGGGAAGGGTCAGGACCCTTATGATAATGGCAAGGCATTACCCGGCCGAGGTACTGCGTAAGTCGGTCGGGTTAGCCCAAATAAACTCTATGCAGGTGAAGGACGAGCCGAGTTACGGGAGGCAGAGCCGAATGATACGAAGCTTGCGGGAGAAGGAGAAGCCTAAAGTCAAACCCTAGTTGCAGGCTAGGGAGAATCTGGGCGGTGCCAAGCGCAAGGGACAAAGGTGCAGAGCGACAGAGGGGCAGAAGGAGGTCACGGAGGTGACAGTCCTGAATCCCGAGGCACGCAGGAGGGGCTCTCTGAAACCTTGTCGTCATTAGAAGGGCGACAGGGAAAGGAGGCCGCCGAACTACTATATTGGGACAATCATATTCCTCGAATATGCTTGCCACGTCAGCCCTAAGGGAGCCCAAGTCTCTCCTTTATAAGGGGAGGCTTGGACGCTGAGGAAGGCATCGGCTCATTTAGTACCGTTAGGATGGTAAAGTTCTTCCTTTCTCCTTGTATACAGCTCAAGGAGCGTTTGTAGCCCAAAGAAGGAGAAATAAAGATCTTAGCCTTAGTCTTTTGTGTGTAGAATCAACTACATCTGCCCTCCCCAGATCCCTCTAGCATCCATTGGCCCCATACTTTAGCCTACCCATGGCATCTGCCGTGCCACCACCACGACAATGTGGGTTTGGGAATGCATATCCGTTGGAAGATCATGTGTATCTTCTCCGATGCCCGTTGACTTTCATACAAGGAGGTGGTGGCCGGATCACTAGACAAGACTCTTGAGATATTTTCCACTAAGAAGGTTGATAGTTCATTGCCTTTGGACTTGAACCATCTTGCCTCCCCATTGGATACTAGGAGTCCTCCATCCGTAGAGCAAGAGTTATGGAGTGAACCTCCTTTGACCCAAATATTGAGCCCGATTTCAAAAGAGCAAGACGAAGTGTTGGAAGAGGACAATGATGATTGTGGGGGTGGAGATGATGATGATGTCGAACTCCATGAAACCAATGTTGGAGATTTGGACAAATATATCACGCAAGATGACATGGACCGTGACCTCTCGTATTCTCGAGTCTATGCTTCGGACTCAGATGATGATGGTCCTGAAGAAGAAGTTGACGAGGAGGGGTTCACGACTAGAGAGGCCGAAATCCATGATACTGTATTGGGGCGGGACTATTGAGTGCCTTTGTTTCATGATCTTAGTCTCACGGATGAAGCCACGGTTGATGGTGGCAAGGGCATAGTACTTGGACCAAGGACAAGTTCTTACCAGGATAACAATCACGTGAATAATGGCTTTTCCAAAGGATCAAGGTTCAAAACCTTTGTTGGAATTTAAGCAATGGATAAAGGACTTCTCGGTTAAGCATCATCGTCCTTACACGGTTGTGCACTCAAACATCAAGAAGCGTTACACGGTGAAGTGCGAGGAGGAAGGATGTCCTTGGATTGTGCGTGCAAGACCATTCAAGGGAGGTCTTGATTGGCACATATCTAGTTGTGTATCAACTCACATGTGCCGAGGCCTGGTAGTGGATGGCAAGGATGCGAAGTACGAGCACCAACAACTCACCTTTGAGTTCCTCACTTATAGGCTTTCCAATGACATCGTGTCATTTCCAATAATGAGCATGAAGATGGTTATGGAGCTTGTGAAAGCCCTCTTTCACTACAAGGTGAAGTACGGGAAGACATGGAAGGCTAAGCAAGCCGCAAGATATTGTACGGTGATTGGGAGGAGTCTTATAACCGAATCCCAAGGTTGTTGGGAGCGATGTCCAATGTTAACCCGGGCATGGTTCATGTGGTTGAACCTTATGGAAATATGTGTCATCTCTGACCGTCATCAAGGAATTCTCAATGCGGTGATGATTGATATTCCCGGCCATGTTCTGTTGCACCATCGATGGTGCATGAGACACTTTTGTGCAAACTTCTATAGGGCATGCAAGAGCAAGGATTTGGCCGATGATCTACAATATTGTTTCCTCGCTTTCACGGAACATCATTTCTCAAACTTGTACAACAAAGTTGTAACACCCTCAGAATCGGACCTATGCAAGTTTGAGCAAAATTCGCCAAACCCGCATAGAAACGATTCAAAGGTGCCCACCAGGCACTTTCGTGCGGGTGGAAAACGAAGTAATAACATTACACAACAGTCCTCGATGGGACCCACAGAACAGATATATATAACAGCGACTCAAAGAGTCAAGAATACAGATATAATATACAAGATCCAAATCACCTTGAAAACGATAGTGCGTCCATTTCGGACAAGAAGCAAATGGGGCTAAGAGCCCGAAGAATAACCAATGGCGTCCATAACCTGCCCAGGCCAAGCCGGAAGGGTAACCACCTTCTTGCGTCGATCTCAAAACCTGCTTAAACAAAAGGGGTGCCGACAAAGGGCAAAGGAAAAGAAGGAGGCGTCGATCGAGGCCAGTACACGGCGAGGCTAGAATTCGGCGGTCCTCGCCTACAAAGGTATGGTGGACTGAGCGGCAGCGGCAGCATGCACTAAACAACCTATAGAGACTCGATACAACTGGCGGTTATCAGAGGGGGTAAGAAAGACCTATTCGGATCCAACCTGAAGCTAACACCAAACAAACCCATCCTGGCGTTTCCCCCTCGAGACCTATCGAGGAAGTCAACCGAGGAACTCACACAGTTGGCAGTTTTATTTAATTAGTGATAGTTGCGGTACTTTACTAGTCAGGTTTAGATAATCGTCCTGGTAAAGTAAACAGTGGGCACTTTTAGTTAATCATTCCGTGATAGTTGCAACAATTACTACTCAGGTACAGATAGCATGAGATAACCCAAAACCCAGCAGTGGTTGTTACTTTTATTCAGCCAATTCGTTGTAGTTGCAATACTTACTAGTCATATACAATTGTCGCAAGCGACAACCAAACAAGCAATTATGGGCAGTATTAATTAGCCATTCCGTTATAGTGGAGCTGATTACTAGTCATTATAAGTCAAATTTATAGCAGTAAACTTTAGTTATGCTTGTCTATGATCGAGAAACTGTGCTCCAAGTCGTCCATATCCGCGGACACGGCTTTCAGAAAGTTTTACCCGGCCGGGGTGCACCAATAGCAACACACAGTCGATCAGCCTCGGAAAAACCAAAACAAAACCCAACGAGGCTTTCACGACAAAGCAATCACAGGATTCAGAAATATTTCAGGCCACCCTTAAGTAGAATCCATAGCGGAGTAGGCAAGCTCGAGACGGCCTCAAGGTCTTTGGGTGGGCGGTGAACGACTGGGAACCCCAAGCGGGCTTGTCGACACCAGCGGAATCGTGTCCCGATCCTAAGCGATGCGATGTGCGTTACCTCGCACAATCGTAAATAAAGCGATAAAACATGGCATAAATGCAGGATCGTAAATAAAACCTCAAACTAGTTTGTGGCCCCAAGAAATAAGAATGAATCAAGCTCGCTCGGGGGTCCCATATACCTCCCGGATGTGGATAGCGCGCAAAAACAAGGAACAGGAATCAAGTACTCGGGGTCTTACGGGACACAAGTGGGCGTTCGGAAACCAAATATTATCTATCACCCACCGATGCCTCTGCTTATTCAATTTTAGTTGTTAAACAGAAATTAAAGTGATGAAAAGTAAAACTAGAATCATCTCCAACATCAACATGCGGCAATACATCAGCAACTGTGGCATTTGACGACACACGTCAGCACTTGAGCAAGCAACTACGACGCGCAAGTCCAACTATCTACCAAACGACAGGTAATAGGGTGTGTCCAAGGCAATATAGGGCTGCACGGTAATCACAGGTACGGATACTAAAGCATCGCAACACAGATAGCAATAGATCAACAGGAGGGAATAAAGACTATAAAAGTAAGATAGGTAGAAAGGGGGAGATGCTCGCCTGAAAACATTGTCGAAGGGTTCAACCGAAGATCGGGCGAAGCTCACATCAACTCAACGGCCTTATCCGCGAAGAAGCAAAACACTAGAAGAAACACCGGACGCAATATTTAATAAAACGACAGAAGATCGGCATGATGCATGTATGATGTATGGCCTGGCGAAGGTGCAATGCAATTAGGTCATGTTAAGCGGAACCGGGGTCCCGACAATTAATTAGATGGTTCGAGTTATTTAGAAAACCCCCGCAAGTTAAATGTTGTTTAGCAAGGCAAGATAAGATACCGGTTCCCTACACAAGTTTAAATGAGGCCAATACAAGGCTAGATTTGCCCGCATATGGGCCCCATATTTAATTATTAGGTGAATCGGCATAAGGCCCCCAAACCACAGATATGCATGCGAGATGCCAATTAAATATGCAACAATTGATATCATTTATAAAAATAGGGTATCGAGGAAAAGAGTCACACATCAGAGGGGGCTCGACGATCTTGGGGGTTCCGGGGTTCGGTTCACAGGTCGAGGTCGAGGTTCGACGGGTCCGAGGTTCGTGAGGCGTTCTCGGATACCGGGGGTAGATCTTGTGGAGTCCGGTAAGCCGGACTTGGTTTGGTGTCGGGGCGAAACGGGTGCTTCCGGGTCGGTATCGATCTTGTCGGGTCCCACGGGGTCGTTCTTGCCGTTGCGAAGGTCTTGTCGGGTCCACGCCATTGCGTCGGTCTTGTCGTCCGGGGGAATCCCGATGTTCCGTGGGGAAGATCTTGGCGTCCGAGGGAGATTCTCGGTGTCCGGGGTGAAGTACTTGACGTTCTCGAGAGAGTACTTGTCGCACATGTGGTCTTCATATCCGTGAAGTAGATCTTGGTATGCGGGTTCGGGATCGGTCTTCGGGTTCGGGTGGAGGACTTGGGTTTGGCGGTGTCTCGGTGTCCGGGCCTTGTCGTCCGAGAGGAAGTACTTGTCGTCCGCGAAGGAGAACTTGAGGCTCCGGCGTCATCTCCTTAGGGTTCCGTCTTCGGACGTTTGCGGTGAACTTGGTTTTGCACTGCTGGCAAGTGGTTGCAGAGAACATCCTCGTAGTGGTACCCAGACCCATATTCTTCAAAGAACGCATAGCGAGAACCTTGCAACCGCTGTACTCGTGTTCTGTGGACTTGCAGAGGCCACACGGAGGCTCCGGCGTGACGGCGACGGGAACGGCTCCTGGCGGCGGAAGGCAACAGCTGCAGTACCGTGAAGGGCCCATGAGGCTGGGTTCGGGCGACGGCCTTGGCCGAGAGGCGAAGAAGCGAGGAGAGGCGGCGCGAGGTCGGGGCCGAGGCGGAGGCGACTTCGCCGAGACGGAGGTCGACAGGGGCGGCGAGCACTTGGGGGCAGGCGAGGCAGCGGTTAGCCGCGCGGAGGAGGCGGTTGGCGCGACGGGAGCGGAGGCCCTGGCAGCTCGGGAAGGCAGACGGGCGCGGCTCAATGGCGAGCGGCGGGCAGCAGTGCTCTGAGGTCGAGCCGTGGCAAGACGGAGAGGGCCGGGCGGGGAAAACTCGAGCGGGCGGCGCTCATGAGCTCGAGGGAAGAGGCCGGAGGTGCGGCTCCCAGCGGCGGCGCGCCGGGCGGGCAGTGTGGCGGCTTTCAGCGGGCGGCGGCCGGAGCGACGCGGAGGTGCCAGTGACGCGAGGGGCTCGGGTGGTGGTGGCGGGTGGCAGCGGCAGGGAGGCGGAGGATGCGATCAAGGTGCATGGCTGCAGCGGTTGGGGAAGAAGAGCCCGTGCGTGGAGAAGACAGGCAGTGGTGGGGTGTGCCAGGCGATGTGGGGCAGGCGGGGCCAGCGGCGGGGAGTGTGGGAGGGGCGCAGCGTGTGTGTAACTTTGTGTGCGTGGGTTGTTGGGGTGGGGCCCAGAGGTGGACCGGCTGGGTGGGTTTGGGGGGTTGGTGGGTTGAGTGGAGAGGGAGGCTAGGCCACGTGTCAGCGCTGGGTTGGTGGGGGGTTTGGGGAGGAACGACGTGGCGTCCAGGGATTGGCCAGGGTGAGGTGGAGGGGGGGGTTGGGTAGACTAGTGGGTGAGTTTAGGATTTAGGGGCGGTTGCAGGGTGGACCGTTTAATCTTCTGGGGGTGGTCGTTCGGGTCAGAACGGCCCGTTCGACTGCCCCTACTAAAAACAATTAAACTTTTATTGATTTAAACGGGTCGCGTGCAAACCGATAGCGGCCAAAACAAAATATTCCGGGGACCGGGTTTTGGAGTTTGAACAAAGATGGGGCGTTTGGAAAACAAATCGGGGTTTGCGAAAATAGTTTTGGCAAACAATGCGTGATGATGACGATGCAATGCACAAATTCAACGCGATTTTCTAGTAGTGGTTTTGCGGGATGCCACAAAAGTGCTCTTCAACAAAGAGCTCAATGCAGGTGGTCGAGAGTTTCTCGATAGGAACATTGCAGATAGGACAAAGTGGGCACGATATTTCGATGACGGTGGCCAGAGGTATGACCAAATGACAAGCAACATGGTAGAATGCTTCAAAAAGTTGTTGAAAGGCATTCGTGCATTGCCTGTCGCAGCAATAGTCCGATATACATTCGATATGATGAATGAGTATTTTCTGAAATACTCACATGAAACGGGCCAGTAGATTGTGGGGGACAAAAAGAACAAGTACAAATACAAGTACCCACCTAAGGTTGATAATTGGATACAATTTCAGTCAAGAAAGCGAATGCCCAAGTTGTCACATAATTTGATAATGACGAGCTAATTTACCAAGTTATGGAGCCCGGAGGTACAACGGATGATGGTGTCCAACACAGTGGTTGAGCTTTCAAGGTCTTGCTCAAGACTTGTAAGTGCACATACGCAAAGTTCTCCATAATCCACGCGTATGTCGCGCCTGTCGGGTCTTTATCTTCGCTCTTCTCTTCAAATTCTTTCGGAGCCATGCCAATAAGTAGTTGCATCTCATTGCGCCACCCATTAGAATCCGTGCTCATACAGAGAGGGTCCCCCGCGATAGGAAGTCCAAAGATCATGGAAACATCCTGAAGAGTAGGGGTGATCTCGCGGGTCCGGAGGTGGAAAGTGCGCGTCTCCGACCTCCACCGGTCAACAAGTTCGATGATAGCAGGCGCGTTGAGGTTTGGCGTCGACCGGCTCACAAGCGTGATGAAAGGGAGGAGGCCTAGCCACTTGATGTACTCAGTGTACCACTGGTCGTACGGCATGTCATTCGAAGACATGCCATGAGACCGAATCTTGAGGGGTCGAAGGTTCTGCATACATACAAGATAAAATATTATGCTTCTTCCAACACAATTGAATCAATAGAAAAATAAAAACAAACAAGTACAACTATGGTTTTATTACCATATGCTTCTCCACCATCAAGTATACCCGGTGTTCAGTATCATAATAATCCTCAAATAGCCACACCATCCTACATATATATTCCAAACATCAATAAATATGTGAGTGGTTCATTCTATGTGGCCATTGTTTCAATTTCTACAAGAAACTACAAAGGATATGGGAAAATATTATTAACACATTCATACAAATCCATATGCAACCATCATATACAATGCAAATCAACAACACACTTCCATTCCCCATCAAATACAACTAATATATAACTACCAAGTAACAAGAAACATGCACAAATAGGCCATATTATGAATCTAACGAGACCCAGAGTTTCAAACAAATTAGAGGAGAACGTGCAAGATTTATTGGATGAAAGAGAGGGGAAAAGAGAAGATTATCTTGAGGGAAGGATTGGGGGAGCAAATCCAACATGAAATCTCACAAATCTGTTGGTTTTAGGGATGGATTCGAGAGAGGGAAGAGAGGAACCGTCGTCCTGTTCTTTTGGCGGCTGGGGACTGAATGGGTCAGGGTGGGAAGGGAGCCTCGTGCGGCGGGCTAAGTCTCATTGTGTAGCGTATTTCTGATAGACGCTACACATTGGGTCATAGCGCCTATCAGAAATACGCTACACATTGAGCTTAGTGCCTAGGCGATAGTCGGCCAGACGTCTTGGAAAAAGGCGCTACACTATAGAGCATAGCATAGTGAATTTCTATTATTATACATTACCGCTAGTAAAATTCTTCCGCTGAGTGTTCATTTTATAAAAAAGAATTAAATATAGGTTATTTTTGTCTAGCGCCAGATTCCGAATTAGTTTTGAGGTTAGATCTGGTTGAACTCTGCAGAATACACGACTACTCCCCGTAGGGTAGCAGCAGGAGCTACAAGTACAGTACGCCACCGTTAGTCAGCCTGCATTAACTGCCCCGTCCTCTCACTGACACCTCGCCACTCTCTCTCTCTCTCCACAGCCTTCCCCCCTTGACCCGAACACCCATCGCTTTCCTCCTGACCCGTCACTCCGTTCCGTTCGGACACGATTCGCGACTCACTCACTGGACACTGGTGGACTGGTGGTGTTGCGCCTCGACTCGACCGGATCGATTCCAAATTCTCATTCCCTCCTCCACCACCACTCCCTCCCCTTTTATTCCCGCCTCCACTCCACTCCTCTGCTCTCCACACACCCCCACCGCGCGCCGCCGCCGGCGCAAGCCACACCACAATGCCTCCTCCCCTTCTCCTCCCCCTGCTCCTACTCCTCCTCCTCCTGTCAGCCCCGTCGTCGGCCTCCCCGGACCGCGACATCTACGCGCTCGGCAAGCTCAAATCCGCCCTCGTGCCCACCCCGTCCCCTACCGCCCCACTCGCCGACTGGGACCCCGCGGCAGTCTCCCCAGCCCACTGCGCCTTCACCGGCGTCACCTGCGACCCCACGACCTCCCGGGTCATCGCCATCAACCTCACCGCCATCCCGCTCCACGCCGGCTCCCTCCCGCCAGAACTCTCCCTCCTCGACGCCCTCACCAACCTCACAATCGCCGCCTGCACTCTCCCCGGCCACGTCCCCGCCACCCTCCCCACCCTCCCATCCCTCCGCCACCTCAACCTCTCCAACAACAACCTCTCCGGCCCATTCCCCTTCCCCTCCGCCCCCTCCTCACCCTACTTCCCCTCCCTCGCCCTCCTCGACTGCTACAACAACAACCTCTCCGGCCCGCTCCCGCCCTTCTCCACCCCCCACTCCACCACCCTAACCTACCTCCAGCTCGGCGGCAACTACTTCTCCGGCCCGATCCCCGCCCCCTACGGCGCGCTCGCATCCCTCCGCTACCTCGGCCTCAACGGCAACGCGCTCTCGGGCGCCATCCCCACCTCCCTCGCCACCCTATCCCGCCTCGAGGAGATGTACATCGGCTACTTCAACCAGTACGACGGCGGCGTGCCGCCCCAGTTCGGCGGCCTCGCCAGCCTCAGACGGCTCGACATGAGCAGCTGCAACCTCACCGGCCCCATCCCGCCCGACCTCGGCAGGCTCAAGAACCTCGACACGCTCTTCCTCCTCTGGAACCGCCTCTCCGGCGAGATACCCCCCGAGCTCGGCGACATGGCCAGCATGCAGTCGCTCGACCTCTCCGTCAACGACCTCGGCGGCGAGATTCCCGCCAGTTTCTCCAGGCTTGCCAATCTCAAGCTGCTCAACCTCTTCCGGAACCACCTCCGCGGCGGCATCCCCGCGTTCCTCGGCGACATGCCGCAGCTCGAGGTGCTGCAGCTCTGGGAGAACAACCTCACCGGCGCGCTGCCCGCCGCGCTCGGCAGGAACGGGCGGCTCAAGACGCTCGACGTCACCACGAACCACCTCACCGGCCCGGTCCCGACGGACCTCTGCTTCGGGCGGAGGCTCGAGACGCTCGTGCTCATGGACAACGGCTTCTTCGGCCCCATCCCGGACTCCCTCGGCGGGTGCAAGACGCTCGTAAGGGTGCGCCTGAGCAAGAACTTTCTGAGCGGTCCCGTTCCCGCGGGGCTGTTCGACCTGCCGCAGGCCAACATGCTCGAGCTCACCGACAACCTGCTCTCCGGCGAGCTTCCCGACGTGATCGGCGGCGGCAAGATCGGCATGCTCTTGTTGGGGAACAACATGATCGGCGGCAGCATTCCAGCGGCCATCGGCAACCTGCCCGCGCTGCAGACGCTGTCGCTCGAGTCCAACAACTTCTCCGGTAGCCTGCCACCGGAGCTTGGCAGATTAAAGAACCTGTCCCGGCTCAACGTCAGCGGCAACGCCCTGACCGGCGCGATCCCGCCGGAGCTCACGCGCTGCGCGTCGCTCGCGGCGGTCGACGCCAGCCGCAACCGCCTCACGGGGGAGATACCGGAGGGCGTGACGTCGCTCAAGATCCTCTGCACGCTGAACGTATCGAGGAACGCGCTCACCGGCGAGCTCCCGCCGGGCATGTCCAACATGACGAGCCTCACGACGCTGGACGTGTCCTACAACGCGCTGTCAGGCGCCGTGCCGATGCAGGGCCAGTTCCTGGTGTTCAACGAGAGCTCCTTCGTCGGCAACCCCGGGCTATGCGGCGGGCCCCTCGCCGCCGCGGACGACGCGCTCGCCTGCAGCGACCTCGGCCCAGGCGCCGGCGCCGGCCTGCTGTCCCTCCGTCGCTGGGACTCGAAGAAGATGCTGGTGTGCCTCGCGGCGGTCCTCGCCGCCCTCGTGGCCGCCTTCTTCGGCGGTAGGAAGGGGTGCGAGGCGTGGCGCGAGGCGGCGCGGCGGCGGTCCGGGGCGTGGAAGATGACGGTGTTCCAGAAGCTGGACTTCTCGGCGGACGACGTGGTGGAGTGCCTCAAGGAGGACAACATCATCGGCAAGGGCGGCGCGGGGATCGTCTACCACGGCGTGACACACACGGGCGCCGAGCTCGCCATCAAGCGGCTGGTCGGCCGCGGCGTGGGCGGCGACAGGGGGTTCTCGGCGGAGGTGGGCACGCTGGGGCGGATCCGGCACCGGAACATCGTGCGGCTGCTGGGCTTCGTCTCCAACCGCGAGACGAACCTGCTGCTGTACGAGTACATGCCCAACGGCTCGCTGGGGGAGATGCTCCACGGCGGCAAGGGCGGCCACCTCGGCTGGGAGGCCAGGGCAAGGGTCGCGCTCGAGGCCGCGCGAGGGCTCTGCTATCTCCACCATGACTGCGCGCCCAGGATCATCCACCGGGACGTCAAGTCCAACAACATCCTGCTCGATTCCGGGTTCGAGGCCCACGTCGCCGACTTCGGCCTCGCCAAGTTCCTCGGCGGCGCTGGTGGCGGCGGCGGCGGCGCCTCCGAGTGCATGTCTGCCATCGCCGGCTCCTACGGCTACATCGCCCCAGGTAACGCTCTGTCACTGATCACTTCACCATTTTCGTTGAAAAATTCACGCCATTAATCTAGTTATTAAAGAACATATTCGATTCAAACTTGTTGCAACATGGAGATCAGCAAAAACTTTTACTATAGTACAAATTTCATCCAACACATTCTATCTGAATCTGAAGGCCAACTGAACTGCACACTCCACTGACCCTACCTGAACTGCAACCTGTACTTTGGTGCTCTTGGATTCTAGCCAAGTTTCAGCACTGTTTGCAGTGCGCCCACACTCTGTTCTTGTTGCCATGTGCAAAGGTCAACTAGAGAGAGGACAGATATTTCAGCTGTCCTGCTTGTAGCACTGCAGACAGTGGACAGTGATTAGTGGTGGTTGTTATTGTCTGTTTCTTGGAAGATTTTGTTGCCATCTGTGCTAAAATATATGCCAACCAGAGACAAGACAAAGATTTCCTTTTGCATTTAAGAATGTGGATATCCTGGACCCATTGGTATCATCAATTCAGATAGTTTTTGTCTGGCTAATTATGTGATTCTGCCTCACCTGAGCATGATTAGTAGTGTATAATTAGATTAAAAAAAATAGCAGTGTATAATTCTGGCTGATTAAATGATGAATTTGGTGTGACGTGGCAGAGTATGCATACACGCTGCGGGTGGACGAGAAGAGCGACGTGTACAGCTTCGGCGTGGTGCTGCTGGAGCTCATCACGGGGCACCGCCCCGTCGGCAGCTTCGGTGATGGCGTTGACATCGTGCACTGGGTCCGCAAGGTCACCGCGGAGCTCCCCGACACCGCCGCGGCTGTCCTCGCCGTCGCCGACCGCCGCCTGTCCCCCGAGCCCGTGGCGCTGCTGGTGGGCCTCTACGACGTTGCCACCGACTGCGTCGAGGAGGCCAGCACCGCCCGGCCCACCATGCGCGAGGTCGTGCACATGCTCTCCCAGCCCGCCATCGCCACTGCCGCTGCCGATGCCGATGCGGCCCAGCCCGACGAGGACCTCCTCCTGTCCTTCTGACAAGCAAGGAGTTCCTGCTCTCCTCTGCTCCGTAATCAGGGAGTTAATTAAGGTTAATGTCGACGCTTAGCAGCTAATTTTGGGTTTACCATTGGTGCTTAGTTTTGTGCCGTACGTATGTGTGGATGTGTAATAACAGTTCTAAGCTAGCAGTGTGTACTTCTTCCTGTAGCTGAAGGTGGAAGGCTGCGAGACCTGTGACTGGATGAAATGATGTTGCTATGCCATTGTGCATAGCTGAATCAACGAATATATATGTACATATTAGTAAATTCCCAAGCTAAAACATTTGCTAGTATATATCTGCCCAGATCTTTCTTATATTCTCTTTGTTGCTCGTAGTCAACTGTTTTTGCTTCCTTTTCTACTTGTCTCAATCATATCTATGGTGCAAGCAAGAGATGTCGATCGAAAGTCGAATTCTTTTCTGGAAAAGTACTGAAAAGATGACTGAATTTTGTGAGTCTAACTGGTGGAAAAGATCACTGAATTTTGTGAGTCTAACTGGTGGAAAAGATGACTGAATTTTGTGAGTCTAACCGATCATGATGCCCATCGTCCAGTGGATGATTGCAGGCCGTCGCTTGCGGAATCGAATCGAAACCAAGGAGACAAAGAACAAAAGGCGCCGATCGACCTAACTTGCCTTTCGTATATATTCTCTCTTTTTGGTTCAAATGATGTTTTTATCTACTTGCTTTGCTTGAGCCACTGGCTAGATAAGCATATATTCCCCTGCGTGGATGCATCATGCATCATGCATGGATGGTAGGGTTTTTGAGACAGCTGCTGTCCTCTTCTCGTGAAAGTTGGAAGTTGGAACAATGATGGTGTGGAGTTGGAATCAACAATGTTCCAAGCCAAGAGGTTCAAAATCACACGTACTCATGAACTGAAACAAAATGAGCAAAGCACTTGCTAGTGGCTACTTAAGCTCCTAGATATGTATTACAGCACTAGCTCTTCTTTCCTTACACATTCTTACTGGCGGCTGGCGATGATCTTGCTGCTTTCAGGTTCAGAAACACTGCCCTGTAATTGTTTGTAAATCCAAAGCAGCTCAGTAGATACCCCAAGAGCAATAACAACAGCTAAATTTTGCAAACAAATAACCGCCAAATAAGTTCAGGGGACTGACCAGCATGATGCGACGGAGCTGGCGAAGAGGACTCGGTGCTGGAGCGGGATGTACTCGTAGTTGATCCAGCTAACGATCGGCCGGACCTGCACGAGACACGCATGGAAATTAAGGCAGATATGTGTTACTGTCTATAGTAGTACCAGTATTTCCACTGTGTTCTTTTTAGAAAAAACAGTGCTGAAAATACATAAATGTCAACTGAAAAAAAATGGTCTAAATTAGGTGATTTAATAGCAGAGCAGTACCTTCCAAGATGTCAACTGGATGTTGGCGTAGTCCTTCTTGATCTTGCTCTTCACTTGCCCAAACGGCCTCCCTGAAATTTCATCAAAATTATTTATCCACGACCCAATATTTTCCGTCAGAAAAATTGTACTGTAGAGAGTTATGAATCTGTATAGATACGCTCTGGCGTTGGATAGAGATGGTCAGAACGAATACCTTCGACGACCAAACCGTAGTAGATCATGAACAACAGGTTGTTCAGTGGTGATGCAGTTAGCTGCTCCACTATGACCTGCATAATACATAGTGCAAGAGGTAAGTGAGGTGTATAAGATCAGCATTATTCATGACAAAATGCGGAGATGCATGATAGTTGCCTTGTTGGCTGCAGTTTCTCTTCCTTTCTTCCCCTTGAAAATCCAGTCCATAAGCTTGTGGAAGAAATGGCCGAATGGTCCCGCGTACGCAAATCCAAAGAGCTGTTAATTTGTTTCCCAGATCACAACGTCAATATGTATAAGTTTGAAACTAAACAAGACAATACTGATGATATCGAAAGAAGAGAAAGAGTTGCTTAAGATTTTCTGCACAAGGTTAATATGAATTTATTCTGTTTATATCTCTCTTGCTAGAGAACAACTAGATTTCAGAATACTCCGGCTACCATGACAGCGTTTTCAGCTGCCACAGGTAGCTTTTTAATACTTATTGATCTTTCAAGCAACTTGTCTGCATTTTTTTTTCATGGTTATTTTGTGTGTTCAAAAGTCTCTTTTTTGGTCAATCTGGCTTTGCTGAAACGATTTGTCATTTGACAAGAATGAAGTTATATATCCTTTACGAAAATGTTATTTTCATGTATCAAATTATTGTGATCATGGGTGACCATACAACGTACACAACAACATCAACTTGGCACCAAGAAGCTAGTGTGGCTTTCCAAGGAATTTATGTCTCGGTTTGATTGCGTGCATCGCATAGGCTACTAATGCTTGATCGCGTGCTTCGCATAAGCTTCTTACTCATTGATGATGTTTATGTGGTGTGCCACATTTTTTGATTAGGCTTGTACTTCTTTGGATAAGGAATCTGTAATAAGACTTGGTTGTATGCATCAAGTAGATGTAGAGCCCTGGGTCATAAAAACTTCGATATTTGAGAAGCAAGAAGTAGATAACTTAAATGCGAATGAAGATTTTGTGCACCTAGTTGTGCTCTCACCCCATGAAGATATGTACGTCAAAGTTTAAAGACACTGGTTTATATTTTTAATGTAGCATGTGTTCCAAGGAATTGCTAAAACTTATATTAAAATAACATTTCATCAAAAATTTATATTAAAATGACATTTCATCTAAAGTTATATTAAAATCAAATTTCAATGTAGCCACTACACATACACAAATTTGCCTTGCTTGTATTATTTAGCGGAAATTCACAATTGAAACATAGGAGCACATGCTCCCACCTAAAAAAAAGGCAGTTCGGATGTCAAAAATGTTTGAAAATTTTAGCACATGTGCATGCCCATGTATTATGTTGATAAATAAATTTATAAGAAAGTAAAAAAATTGTGGCCTGTGTAAAAAGGAGATTTGATACTCTAAAAGTCGCATGTTTAAAACTCTGTTTTTTCAAGGACACAGAATATATGTCTTTACTTCATGAAAAATTCCAGATATGTCAAAAACTCGAACATGTATATATATATATGAAAAATAATTACGTTTCTAATGTTTTAAGCATCTTTTTGCGAATTATTTATAAATTTACTGTCTTTTGCAAATTGTTTACAAATTTACTTTCATATGCTAGCTTTCCGGAGCCAAAACCCTGTGATCTTTTTTTGCACTGCTCGTACTGTAGCATATCGTAGACGTACGTATGAAAATTAGGACTTTTTTTTTGAGAACTTATTTCGTTTCTGAACTTGTGCAGAATAGTGCATAAGTCCTGCTACTTAATTCGATTTGTCTGTGTGTGAACTAGAAACAGAAGATCATGTGTGTTTATTAATTGTTAACCTTTTGATTCGTGGAATTAAATGAGTTTAGCTGCTCTGCTCTGACGGAGATAGATTACTCCTGCCTGCTTTGCGGGGGTGACGGATCATGAAAATGGCATGGTGTCGGTAAACTACAGCAGGCTAGAAAGCGGTGGAGCAAACGGATAGTTGTTGTAGTTGTAGGAGTGGGTACCGTAATGAGGAGGATCCTCCTGAGGTGGAGCTTCCTGGCGCCGGCGATCTTCTGGGCGACGGCGTCGCTGCAGCCGGCGAGCAGCCCGGAGGTGACGGCCTTGGTGCCGAGCGGGTGCGCGCGGAGCTGCCTCATGTACGCCTCCCCCGCCATGGCCTCACGTTCTCGCTCACTCGCAGGTTGAGGGTGTCACTGGACGGACGATGGCCTGCAGCTACGTACTATAAGTGAGCGAGTGAACTGTGAAGGAATCGGAAAGAAAACAGGCCGGCACGATCCAATAATTAACTAACCGGCCTGCAGCGAATCAGGCATCGGCTCAGCATATTCTTCCGATTGAAATGGACATTTTCTTGTTGGGTTTTGCCCAAACATCGATCGCATCTATGTGTCGGCACAGGCATGCTGGCAGTAGCTACACTCTCGAACACGGTCAGATACTCCTGGTCTGACGCCGAGCACGTATGTATTTTGGAATTGCCGCAGCTTTCTTTTTTTCCAGCCATTTTCCTAAAACTTTGGATCAGACATCCAACTTCTCAATCTACTCTGTGTATGACTTGATTAGAATGTCGGAATTTTCAGGTGAATGAGATTGCCGAAATGTTTTTCAATAACTCAAAATCTGCCCAAGAGGTCTATGTATAAGCAACATGAGATTCTCGTAAGTTAAAACCAAGTCCTTTGTTAAGCCCTTTAATAATCTTCCAACTATTAGGGTATCATCATCCTCGCCTCACTCCATATTTAACTTAAAAGAAGTAAACTCGTTATACTTTTTTTTTTCGAAACAGGCTTCACGCCCAGTTTTATAAATAAAGCAACGACCACTCAGAGTACAACAAAGTCACCGACGCCCAGGCGTAAAAAAAAAGAGTCCACTGGGGCCACAACACAACAAGCCCAAGAAAAGAAAAAAAGCAACCAAACACAGGAGAGAGGGGCTACCCCTACGACGCCGCGGACGCACTAGCAGGAACCGCGAAGCGCTGCGCCGACGCCTTGAGAGCATGCACGATGCCGTGCTCCTGGTCATGCTGACTGGAAAGGGGGTACCACTGTTGGAGATGGGCAAACAAAGAAAAAACAGAGTCAGAAGCAAAGTAAACGTTATACTGATATTTTGCTTAAAAGGAAGTTTGAAATTTGGCTTTTTTTGGAAATGGGCTTATATATTAACAAAAACGTTTAATGTTTACACCTGGCCTCTGCATAACTAGTATGCAAACAGCCACACAAACGATAGAGCTAGGGAATAAAAAGACAAACATTACACAAAATCACTATCGAAAAGAAACTTGAATCTAAGGCCGATCAATCCTCAAGTCACGTGGTCATCTATGTCGGGAGAAAATATCCCTCGCCGTATCCTCTAATTGTGTACATTCCTCCACAAATAAGTCGCGAAACTCCATACGTTGGAGAATAGTTCATGATCAGAGAAAAGTCGTGGCTCGATAAATAACCTGTAGAGGTGAAGAGACGATGTTATTAAAAATCTTGTCATTTGTACCAAGCTAACGACCATATAATGGCAAGCGCTCCCACCCTAAATAAAGTTTTGTACTTATCAACAATTCCATGCAACTAATTATCAAAAATATTGGTTACTGAGCTTGGAGGAGATAAACCAGAAGCTATTTGGATGAATGACCATATAGAGCGAGCGAATTTACGCTGGAAGAATAAATAGTGAATTGTCTCATCGTGATGACCAAAAACGCACTATGTATTTCCATGTCAATTCCTCTTTGCAAGATTATATTTTGTTAGATTTACACCTTTACATAAATACCATGCAAAAAAGTTTCGTCTTAAGAGGTATTTTCATTTTCCAAATCTTACTATTATCATCGACTGGGATATCAGGTTGGACCAAAACTCTATTAAGTGAGCCAACAGAAAATTTACCATTTTCTAGTAATTTCCATTTGAACACGTCCACACCGTCCGACAGTTGTATCGTGGATAATCATAAAAGTAGATTGTTCCAAGATAACAGTCTAGGACCAATGAGGCTTCTTCTAAAAGACACATTAGGAGGGTTGTTCTCCAACACTGTGGAAATAATATCTTCTCTGTGTCTAACAATCGAATATAGAGCTGGATATTGTTCGTGAAGAGTAGTTTGGCTAAGCCACTTATCTTTCCAAAACCTAATCTGTGATCCATCCCTAATCTCGAAAGCACCAAAACGAAAGAAATATTTTTTGGTGGCCATGAGCCCTGTCCAAAAATGTGAATCACCGGGTTTCCCAACCACTTGAGACGCGGCTTTGGACCCCACATATTTCCTCCATAACATGGTGTGCCAAACGCCATCTCCAGTAAGTAGTTTAAAAAGCCATTTGCCCAAAAGCGTTGTGTTTTTGACTTGCAAATCATGTATGCCTAGTCCACCATACTCCTTCGGGTGGCAAACCACATTACATCTGGCCAATCGATACTTCTTTTATCACTATCCCCTTGCCAAAAAAATCTTGAGCGGAAATAATCCACTTTTTTCAAGACACCTTTTGGTATTTGAAAAAACAAGATCATATACGGTACCAGATTAGTAAGTACTGAATTTATAAGTACTAGTCTTCCACCAAGGGATATGAATTTGCCCTTCCAACTGTTAAGACGCTTTTGTAGCCTTTCCTCTACAAGCTTCCATTCAGCTATCATGAGCCGATGATAATGACTCGGTATTCCCAGATAGTTGATTGGAAATTACCCCTGACTACAACCAAAAAGTTCAGCATAAAGATGGGCCTCTTCTTGGGCCTCGCCAAAACAATACAAATCACTCTGATGGAAGTTAATTTTAAGTCCGGATAGCAGTTCGAATGCTGATAAAATTAATTTCAGATTCTTAGCTTTTTTCAGATCATCTTTCATAAAAAGAATTATATCGTCAACGTATTGAAGAATAGAAAGACCACCATCAATAAGATGTGAAACTAATCCTTCAATTTGACCATCAGCCTTAGCTCTCTCAATAAGAATAGCCAACATATCAGCCACTATTAAATAGTAAATGCGATAATGGTTCTCCTTGTCTCAATCCTTTCTTTGTCTGGAAGTATTTGTCAATATCCTCATTTACTTTAATGGCAACACTACCCCCAGACACAAACGACTGAATAAGAGCACACCGCTCCTCAGAAAATCCTTTCATGCGGAGTGTTTGCTGTAGAAAAGACCTATTAACTTTGTCGTATGCCTTGTCAAAGTCAATATTGAACAATACACCATTTAATTTTTTTGAGTATAGTTCATGGATTGTTTCATGCAGAATTACCACACCATCAAGGATATTTCTTCCTTGCATGAACGCAGTTTGAGAAGGACTAACCACATGATCATCAAATGAGTTAAGTCCAACCGTGGAAACTTTAGTAAAAATCTTAAAGCTAACGTTAAGCAAGCAGATTGGACGGTACTGTTGTATATGTTCTGCATTGTTAATCTTATGCAGTAAAATTATGTTGCCAAAGTTTAAACAAAAAAATCTAACTGACCAACTTATAGAAATCCAAACAAATTCATCATGTCCTCACTGATAACATCCCAGAATTTCTGGTAAATTCCGCTGGGAAGCCATCAGGCCCCGGCGCTTTGTTATGTTCTATTTGGAAAACCGCTCCCTTAACTTCATCCTCTATATATGAGGCAGTCAGAAAGCTGTTCTCCTCATCAGAAACCTAAGGGATGTCGGCCGTTTGAGACTCATCCAGAGAGAATGAATTTTCCACTGGGGCCCCAAACAAGGATTTATAATAAGCTGTAATATACGACTTCAGTTGCTCCTGTCCCTCAATCATACATTCATCCTGGATCATAGAGTGAATAAGTTTCTTCTTGTGCTTTCCATTGGCAATAATATGGAAGTATCTAGTATTCGCATCACCTTCCAGAATAATCTTCGCGTTAGAGCATTGGTACCATTTGAGTTCCTCTTCGCGTAAGAGTCTGGCTATCTCTGCATTCGATTGGATTTTAAGCTTAATTTCTTGTGCAGTTAACGGCCTAACCTCCGTGGAAACCTCTAAGTCATCAATAATAGATGTTAGACGTATTTTTTCGTTTTTGAGGATTCCAGCTGTGTTCCTGGCCCAACCACGAAGGAACTTGCGTAAAACACACATTTTGTTATCCCATCGTAGGATAGGTGTTTGGACACCAACCGGTTTTTACCAAATAGCCTTAACCATCTCGAAGAAACCATCACGAATCATCCATCCGAGTTCAAATTGAAACTCATCCATGGACTTTCGTGGCGACGATCCAAAAGACAAAAGTAAAGGGGCATGATCCGACAAAGCCTCAATACGCTCTGAACTTATGTTCCTAGTTGGTATCCATAAGCACTCTATCTAGTTTCTCGTATGTTGGGTCCGGAAGACTATTAGCCTAGCTAAATTGTCTTCCTAACATTGTAACATCTCTTAAGTCCAAACTGTCTATAACAACATTGAACAAAAATGGCCAATGCTCATCGAACATACTCCGACTTTTCTCGTGAGGGAATCTTAGCAAATTAAAATCCCCTCCTATAAGAATAAGGTATGGATTGTCCTTTGACAGATTCACAAGCTCATGTAAAAAATCAGCTTTATAAATATCCTGGGCAGCCCCATAAACGGCGCCTAAAGACCATGTGAAATTGTCAGCCTTGTTACAGACATGGAGTTTTATAAAAAAGTCTCCCGCCGAATTAGCTAACACTTCTATTGTCTCATCTCGAACGCCTAACAGGATCCCCCCAGATCGACAATGCGGCGGACGTGATATCCACGTAAAGTCCACTCCACCAGAAAGGCTATTGAGTAGGGCTTGTGAAAAGTCTCGTCTACTAGTCTCAGAGATACCCAGAAAATCCAACTTATGGTCTCTCACACAATCAACAAAGAATAAATGTTTAGCCAAGTCCCGAAGACCTTTGCTATTTGAAAACATTCCATTCATTGAGAAACTATGGGAGATTTGGATACACGGTATCTCTTACGCGACTGGTGGCCCTTTGATTTTCGACCAGAAGATTTTAACTCATACATAGAGGCAAACCTAGTCTCATCAAAGTCCACTTCCGACACTTCACCAACTAAGTGAGAAAGGAGTTGACCATCTACTTTGGCATGCAACTCCTCCTCCTCGGTTAGTGAAGCATCAGGAACAACGCCGACCTTAGGAGTAACCGTTAGACGGTCAACCTCCATGTGTCGCAAAACATTAGAAGAAAAAAGTACATCCTGTACAGAGCTACTCAAACTAATGCCAACATTGGCTAGTTTAGAAGAAATAACAGTACTAGAGAAAGACAAAAAGGACTTCGAAGAGCTCATTATACATGACGAGTCTAAGTTATTTTCCGCCTTACAATGCATGGCCTTGACCATGTAATCCTCATCAGTAGCCGACGCCCCAGAGTCATCGAATCCATGGCGCGAGCTCCTCCTGAATGGAGTACCACTCCCTTGCTGACATGGTTATACCCCGCGGGTACACGATCTTAGCATACCTAGTCCATCCCAAGGAAGGCCCACGAGAACATGCGCCAGCCCATGAAGACTTTCGGGTGGCCAGGGCCCATGACGCCTTCGGATCCTTGGAGAACAAGACTAGAGTAGATAGAATATTCAAAGGGACAAACCCTAAAACCTGTAACCGACTCGATCTGTGCTTGGGACCTGCCTAACTCTATATAAAGGCTAGGAAGGCACGACGAGGAGGGCACTTTGCATACCACCGCATACACACCTCCACGCCAGATTGCATCTGCGCACCCCTATACTTTTCAGTTCCGCCATAATCAAGAGCAGACAAGCAGGAGTAGGGTTTTCCCTCCGGGGGCCTGGACCTGGGTAAACCTCGTGTCCCCGTGTTGCTTGTTTGCTAACCGTCCTGCGATCTCCAGCATCCCCATCTTCTCCAAAACCCAAGCCCATAACAATAAGCATTGACGAGATTAAACCTCGTCAATTGGCGCCGTCTTTGGGAACTGGGGGCGCTGATTGTGCGATCGTGACGGTCCGAACCAAAGTGATCTACAACTCTGCGACAACGGAGAGCCATCTCCTCTTCGGCACCTTCGACTTCACCGCCCACTCGCCAGCCACCCTGAAGGACTTGAGCCCGTTGGCGACGGACTCAAGATCCTGGTCGGGAGCTTCTACTTCCAGGTGGGGTAGACCGGCACTCTCCGTCTCCCAGAGCGGGCGCCCCTGCCATCGATCAGGCCCGCTTCATGGGCTCCACACCCCGTGCTACGCACATCTCCATCGACATATGAGTCCTATGATAGCAGCAGCTGCAACTCAGATCTGTGCGATCCAACATCGGAGGAAGGAACCTACGGTTCCAGATCCGAAAGCTGCGGCAGCAGCGATCCAATCTACGAGTGCTACCAATGTGTCGCAGTCATCCAGAGTGATGTGGATCAGGAGCACAACCCGCCACCCAACCCACAGGGTAGAAACAGCGAGAACAGGAGAAGCCAGTCCCTCGCGCCCAACGAGGACGACACCGATCGGGTCATGCACCTCAGCGAGGAAGGATGGGCTCAAGCACGCGAAGTCGTCGCATGCAACAAGATCCTGCCCGTGGGTGCCTCACGGGACCTACTGATGGCGTACCACATGCTCCTAATCGAAGAACACAAGAAGCAGGTGAAGATGCAAGAGGTGCTTGACAAACGCAAGCAAGCGGCCTCAGAGTCCAGCACGCGGCGAGTTGCGCTCTCCGCCATGGGCGGCTCGAGCTCGCATGACAACCATGGCAACAAGCACCGTTCTCGCACGGAGAACATGGATCCCAAGGCATGTCTCGAGGTGACTCGGGCCCTCAACACGTCCTTCATGGAGATGGATGCCGATGGCAACGTCATCCCGAAGACACCGCAAGCTGCAATCATGGCAGATCCCACATACCTCGCGTCCCATCCACCTCTGGTGGGGGACCCGAAAAGGGCCATGCACAAGTCCGCGCTTACCGGACTCAGACTCATTGGACTTGCGCTCCACGGAGAAGCTCCTGCGGAGCCAAAGAAGAAGGCTGCGGTCAGATTCAACTGCATCCCCACACCTTCATCCGAGGATGAAGAGCACGACCTACCTCGAAGGCACAAGAGCTCGCGCCACCACAGCCGCGATTACGTTGCTCGAAGCGATCTCACCCAGCGCAAGATCGACAAAGCGCATGCCAAGCGCGTCTGCTTGTCCGAATCTGAAGAGGACGATGATGAAGGAGAACTCTGCGGAGCCCGGTGTTTCAGCAGATCCGTTCGGCGGACACGGATGCCGTGGAACTTCAAGCTTCCTTCGGACACTCTGAAGTTCGACGACACACAGGACCCCAAGGCGTGGCTCAGCGACCACCTGTCGTCCGTCAAGCTACATGGAGGAAACAAGGACACATACCAATGTCTTCAATTTGACAGCGCAACCGGATCTGGCTCGGCCTATCCTCGGGATCCATCCGGCGGGAGGAATCGCGTCAGTTCATCCGAAACTTCAAAGGCACCAGCAAGAGGCCAGCCTCGATCGAGGAGCTACGGGCATGCACCCAACGAACGGGCGAATCCATTCGCTCGTACATATTACATTGGTCCAACACCAATAACTCCACGACACACATCTCCAAGGAGAGAGCAATCGACGCCTTCAAGGATGGCGTCAAGCGCCAGGACTTCAAGGAGGAACTTGGGCGCGTCAAGCCCAAGACACTCGACCACCTCATGGACATCGCCAACAGGTGGGCCGATGGCGAGGACTCCGTCCATCGAGCGCACTCAGAGGAGGAAGATGACTACGGCCGACGACGTGAACGCCGTAGAAAGAGGATCGCGCGTCTACGATGATCACGATGGACCCGACATGGTCGCGGCTGGCTACGCCGATCGCCGAAACGACAGCAACCGCAGCAGCGGCAGATACCGCGGAAGCAACTTCCGCGAAGGAGGATGCCCAACACAGTCATGGCAACGTCGCGGCCGTGACGACGGACCCTCAGCATACAACAAACTGTCGGGTCCATGCACCATCCACTTCTACATCAACAAGCAGGATGGTAAGAAGAAGGCAAGCCACATGCTCAAGGACTGCCGCGAGTTCCAGAAACTCAGCGAGAGCATGTCTCAGATGAGGCAACAAGCCCCGAACCCTGGATACGGGAACGCACCCGCACCAGGTGAGATCGCACACGGAGCTCCTCCACCACCACCTACGGGACCTTCGAACCACCCAATCGCACCCGCGCAGAATAATGGTGGGCACGTGTACCCCGCACCGAAAGGATCATCGATGATCCAAAAAGGGCGCCCAACGAACAGGGTGCAGAAGAAAATCACCCGTCAGATCAATCTGGCTATGACCGCTCCACCCGCCATCCCTGAGTACCTCAGAGGATCGGAGTCCTGCATCACGTTCAGCCGTTCGGATCACCCTTGCCAGGTCTCTCGCCTAGGTCATGCTGCCCTGGTGCTTGAGGCACAGATCGGAGGGTTCGACATGAGCCGCGTCTTCATGGACGGTGGCAACAACATCAATCTGATATTCGCCGGTACCTTAGCAGCAATGCGGATCCCGCTGTGCAGCCTGGAACAATCCGACACAACGTTCCACTGCATCGTTCCAGGGAAGGGCGTATTCCCCCTGGGAAAGATATGGTTCGACGTCATCTTCGGCAATCCCGATAACTTACGGTGTGAGTGACTCGAGTTCGAAGTGGTGGACTGGCCATCACAATACCATGCCATCCTCGGGCGTGTGGCATTCGCCCGATTCCTGGCAGTACCGCACTATGCGTACCTGTTACTCAAGATGCCAGGACCAAAGGGCGTCATCACGGTCCATGAGAGCTTCAACCGATCGGACCATTGCGACAGGGATTTCAACAGAATCTCCCAGTCATTCGGCATGCAGGAGGATCTCATAAGGCTCCGCGAGGTGACAGACAACGGGGCACCCCCAGCCGCAAGACAGAACACACCAGACATGTCCTTCGACTCCACCGTCAACACAAAAAAGGTGCAGGTCCACCCGACAGATGCCTCCAAGACGGCGCTGATCGCCAACGACCTCAGCTCCGCATAGGAAAGCGCGCTCGTCGAATTCCTCCATGAGCGCTGGGAAATCTTACAGTGTCTGCGGACATGCCATGAGTTCCTGTGAATTCGCGCCGAACGCCTTAACGTCTTTGCAGACGCCAAGCCCGTCAAACAGTCCATCAGACGACTGTCCGAGCCGCGGGCCGAAGCTATCGGAGTCGAAGTCAATAGACTACCCGACGCCAACTTCATCCGGGAGATCAAGGAGAGCGAGTGGCTCGCCAACACCGTGATGGTCCCCAAAAAGGACATGGACATCCTGCGGATGTGCGTGGACTTCACATCGCTGAACAAGCACTGCCCGAAGGATCACTTCCCTCTCCCTCGGATCGATCAGATCATCGATTCGACTGTAGGATGCGAGAAGCTCTCCTTCCTTGATGCCTACTCAGGCTACAACCAGATTCAACTGAAGGTCGAAGATCAGGAGAAAAGGGCGTTCATCACGCTGTTCAGAGTGTTCTGCTACAACACAATGCCCTTCGGGCTGAATAACGCAGGCGCCACGTACCAACGGTGCATGCAGGCATGCCTGAAAGACCAGATAGGCCGCAACATCCAAGTCTATGTCGACGACATAGTCATCAAAACAAGGTAGGCCAAGACACTCATCGACGATATCCGCGAGACGTTCGATAATCTTGATCGATACAAGATCAAGCTAAACCCAGAAAAGTGCGCCTTCGGCGTCCCATCTGGCCAGCTGCTAGGCTACTTCACCTCCCAGCGAGGAATCGAAGCGAACCTAAAGAAAATCCGAGCCATAATGGCCATGTAGAATCCGAAGAACCTCAAGGGCATCCAACAGCTTGCCGGGCGAATCGCAGCGTTGAGCAGGTTCATCAGCCGCATGGGCGAAAATGCCCTGCCCTTCTACCAGCTGCTACGCAAAGCAGACAAATTCGAGTGGACGCTCGAAGAGGACGACACATTCGAAGATCTGAAGCGGCTACTCTCTACCTCGCCCGTCTTGGTCACGCCAAAAGAGCGCGAACCCCTACTTCTGTACATAGCAGCCACACACCAAGTGGTAAGCACCGTACTGGTGGTCGAGCGACCTGAAGAAGGCAAGACCCATGGGGTCCAATGCCCAATCTACTACCTTAGCGAGGTATTGACACCGATAAAGCAGAGGTACCCTCACTGCCAAAAACTCGCCTACGACGTATTCATGACGGCTCGTCGGCTGAGCCACTACTTCCAGGAGCATCAGGTGATGGTCGTCAATGAAGCACCTCTAAACAGCATCCTGAACAACCCGGAGGCCACAGGACGTGTGGCCCTGTGGGGCATCGAGCTGTCACCTCTAG
This sequence comes from Avena longiglumis, assembly GCA_030063025.1. NCBI lineage: Eukaryota > Viridiplantae > Streptophyta > Magnoliopsida > Poales > Poaceae > Avena > Avena longiglumis. Next base: position 36,622,122 of record CP125979.1, read on the forward strand.
ACATTGTCTAAGAGAAGCGCCACGCGATCAAGTCTCAGGTCCTTCCGGACTTCCTCGTCCACTGGATGGAACTGCAGCTGCCAGACACACCAGACATGACACAGTCATGGACAATGCACTTCGACGGCTCCAAGCGCGAGGCCGGTGCAGTAGCCGGGGTCATACTGACCTCCACGCAAGGCGACAAGATGAAGTACGCCCTTCGGATGAAATTTCGAGCCTCCAACAACGAGGCCGAGTACGAGGCCCTCATCCACGACATGAGGATGGCCAAGATCCAAGGCACGGCGCTCCTAGTCATCTACGGATACTCGAACCTCGTTGTCCAGTAGACGATGAATGAGTGCGACGAACACGCTGCCAACATGATTCCGTACCGCGCACTCTACAACGCACTCGAAGGAGACTTCTACGGCTGCGAGCTTCGGCACGTTGGGAGAGAAAGCAACGAAGAGGCCAACAGACTCGCTAACATCGGCTCCACCTGCGCACGGGTGCCAGCAGGTGTGTTCCTCGAACAGATCTGCGTGCCATCCATCAAAATGAAATTCCCAAAGGGATCACCCGAAGAAGCAGAGCACTCGGGGGCTGCGCTACCCGAAAGACAAGAAGGACCAGAAAAGCTCGACACAGAGGTTGCAGTGGTCAACCTGATGCAGGTCATGGCAGTGGAAGAAACATGGACACATCCATACCTCCGATATCTGATAGACGGGGAGCTGCCTGACAGCCCGACAGACGCCCGGCGCATATCTCGCCGGTCCAAGGCCTTCACCATCATCAATGGCGAGCTGTACAAATGCAGCATTTCGGGTGTACTCCAAAGGTGCGTCACCATCGGTGACGGCAAAACCATCCTCCAAGACATCCACGAGGGCATCTGCGGCTATCACGCGGGCAGCCGCGCCCTTGTCGCCAAAGCCCTACGAGCTGGGTTCTATTGGCCAACGGCCATGAATGACGCCAAGGAGATCGTCCGAAGGTGCAACGGGTGCCAGAGGTTCACCGATAAACCACACGCACCAAGATCGGAGCTCAGGCCCATACCCCTAGCCTGACCCTTCGCCCAATGGGGCCTCGACATGATCGGCAAACTGCCCAAGTCCTCAAAGGGAGGCCACGTCTACCTCCTGGCCGCAGTCGACAAATTCACCTAGTGGATTGAGGCCATGCCCGTTACCAACCAAAAGGGCAAAACGATCGTCAAGTTTTTCGAATCCATTGTTTACAGGTTCGGCGTGCCGCACAGCATCATCATCGAAAATGCGTCGAACTTCATCTCCAAAGAATTCCAGGACTTCTGCGAAGACCTCGGAATCAATATCACATACGCCTCCGTGGAGCACCCGCAAACAAACAGGCAAGTCGAAAAGGCCAACGGCCTCGTCGGTGGCGGCATCAAGAAGCGCCTCATTAGCCCACTCCAGCGACTCGCAGGAGCCTGGACACAAGATCTACCATCCATTCTCTGGAGCTTGAGCATGACGCTAAACAGCTCAACTGGCTACAAACCCTTATTCATGGTGCACGGAGCCAAAGCCGTGCTGCCTGCAGAGGTACGCCACAAAGCCCCACGGGTCGTCGCCTACAGCGAGGCCGAATCGATGGCCGCACTCGAAGACGCCATCAACACACTCGACGAGGCACGCGGCATCGACGCGGCTCGATCAGCGACCTATCGATAGAGCCTTCACAACAATCACAGCCGTCGGCTGCGCCCAAGGTCCTTCGTCGAAGGAGACCTAGTCTTGCGACTCAAGCAAGAGCGACCGAAGAATCTCGAGTCGCCCTGTGAAGGACCCTACATCGTCACTGAAGTCATCCTAGGTGGCGCCTATCGCCTCAAGCACGTGGAGTCTGGAGTCGCATACTCCAACCCATGGAATGTCGCACAATTGCGACGCTTCTACCCCTAGCTACCCCCTCTTTTTTACTTTCAATAAGGCTATTCAGCCAAGGCTACTCAGCCTAACAATGTACCTCCTCCTTACGATATGAATAAAGCTAAGTGTCTCGACCCAATTTTTTGTCTATTATTCGCATTTTCTTCATGCTACAACTGAAGGGTTTCGCGGCATAGTAAATCAAAATTTTCTACGGATGCGAACAGAGGGAAGCCAAGATCTAATCTAGGAGATGCAAACAACGAGAGAGATTGGATTATATCTTCATACCCTTGAAGATTCGCCTGTGAGCGTTAATCGGGCGTGGGTGATGTAGTCGTACTCGCTTCTCCTCTCGCGATCCGATCCGATCTAGCACGCAAGTGGCGATGCCTTGGAGATGCACACGTGCAGCACCTCGGCGTCTCCTCCTTCCTCGGTCCGAAAGTATGGTGGAGAGCGGATTGGATCTACAACGCGACGCGGTGCAAAGTGGTGGAGAGTTTCGCGGCAGGCTTCGCCTCTGTGATTTGGAGGAGAGAGAGGAGGGCAGCAGGACGACTAGGGTTTGAGGAGGAGGTGTGGGGGGGGGGGGTTGGTGCGCCCCAGCCCTATATATAGAGGGGTGGGCGCCTGCCCTAACCCCTCCCCCAAGCCCTAGGCCGGCGGCCAAGGAGGGAGGAGTGGGGGGCAAGTAATCCCCCCTTCTAGAAGCTCCAATTAGGGTTTCCCCTTGTTTGGTCGGCTGGGCCCTATGGGGCCTTGTGCCCCTGGCCCAATGCATCCAGGGCACTCCCTCATAGGCCCATGCCCCCTACCGACAGGTGGGACCACGTTGGTCCCCCTCCGGAAGGTTCTAGAAGCTTTCGGTACAATACCGATTAACCCGGAACAATTCCGAACTCCAAAAACTGCATTGCCTTATATGAATCTTATTCTCCGGACCATTCCGGAACCTCTCATGATGTCCCGGATCCCATCCGAGACTCCGAACAAAAACTCATAAACCAATTATCCAATCTATCCTAGCGTCGAGACACGTTAAGTGTGTGACCCTTCGGGTTCGAGAATGGGCAGACATGATCTTATATCAATAATCAACAGCGGGGTCTGGAAACCCATATTGACTCCCACACATTCATCGATGATCATATCGGATGAACCACGATGCCAGAATTCAATCAATCCCATATATATATTCCCTTCGTCTCGCGATATTTTACTTGCCCGAGATTTGATCGTCGGTACCGTCATACCTAGTTCAATCTCATTCACAGCAAGTACTTTACTCGTTCCGTAATCCAATATCACTTTGTGATTAACTCCTTAACCACATGCTTGCAAGCGGTGTTGATATCGATTCGAGTGGGCCAGTATATCTCTCCGACTTGGGAGGGGAGATCCCATCTCGATACATACAACCCAATGTGTACTTTCCGATCACCGAGAGACACCTTTATGATCACCCTCTCATAGGATGACGTTTGATGACCTCAAAGCTTTCTTCCGATACCAGGGAGTTGTATTATCTCATGGTCTAAGGAATACAATATTTGACATAAGAAAAGCTTCGCAAAGATGAACACGATGACACGATCTAATTGCTCCGCTTAGTTTGGGTCTGTCCATCATATCATTCTCCCAATGATATGATCTCATTATTAATCGACAACTCATGCCTATGGTTAGGAAACCTTAACCATCATTAATCAATGAGCTAGTCCATAGAGGCATACTAGGGACACGGTGTTGTTCACAAACCACACAAGTATTAAAGTTTCCGCTTAATACAATTCTAGCATGGAATATAAACATTATCATGAACAAGAATTATAATAATAACATCTTTATTATTGCCTCTAGGGCATAATTCCAACAGTCTCCCACTTGCACTAGAGTCAATAATCTAGTTTACATTTGGCAACAATCTCACACCCATGGCACTAAGGTCTGATCATGTTTTGCGTGGAAGAGGTTTAGTCAATGGATCCGACATTCGGATCTGTATGTACTTTGCTAATCTTGAGATCTCCATCGCTATATAATCTCGGATTATATGAAACTTGCGGTTGATATGCTTGGTCTTTGGATGATATCTTGGTTCCTTAGCGAGTGCTATGGCGCAAGTGTTGTCACACAATATCTCTAGTGGGTCCAATGCACTTGGAACCACGCCAAGCTCAGTGATGAAGTTTCTGATCCAAACTCTTTCACTTGACGCTTCGCATGACCATGTATTCGCTTCTCTTGTAGATCCGCGATCACGCTTTTGCGACTTCTCCAGCTCACGCTCCTCCATTCAAAATATAAACGTATCACATGAGATTTAGAATCATCCTTGTCGATTGTCGAAACTAGCGTCGACGTAACCTTTACGACAAGGTTCATCACCTCGATAGACTAAGAACATTTCTTTAGTCCTATTTAGGTACTTTAGGATGTTCTTCACGGCTGTCCGGTGTTCCACTCCTGGATCACTTTGGTATCTGCTCGTCAAACTAAGAGCATTGGACACATCCGGTCTAGTACACAGCATGGCATACATGATAGAACCTATGGCCGAGGCATAAGGCACTTTGCTCATAGCTTCTCTATCATTTCAGTGGCGGACACTGAGCCTTGCTCAATGTCTTACCTGACAACATAGGCACTGAACCTTTCTTTTCCTTATCCATTCTGAACGTTTTCAGAACTTTGTCTAGGTATGTACTCTGGCTTAAAGCTATCAGGCGTCTTTGTCTATCTCTATAGATTTTGATGCCCAATATATAAGCAGCTTCACCTAGGTCTTTCATTGAAAAACATTTGTTCAAATAACTCTTCACATCGTTAAGCATGTTAATGTCATTTCCAATAATCAATATGTCATCTACATATAGTACCAGAAATGTCACTGAGCTCCCACTCACTTTCTTGTAGATACAAGCTTCGTAGCAATTTGGAACAAATCCAAAGCTCTTGATCACCTGATCAAAACGAAGGTTCCAACTCCGAGATGCTTGCTTCAGTCCATAAATGGAACGCTCAAGCTTGCATACTTTATCAGCATTCTTAGGATCAACAAAACCTTCGGGTTGCATCATATACAACTCTTCATCAATGTTGCCATTCAGGAACGCAGTCTTGACATCCATCTGCCATATTTCATAATCATGAAACGCAGCAATTGCTAATAAAATCCGAATGGACTTAAACATCGCTACAGGAGAGAAAGTCTCATCGTAGTCAACACCTTGAACTTGTCGAAAACCTTTCGCGACAAGCCGTGCTTTATAGACGGTAACATTACCATCCACGTCTGTTTTCTTCTTGAAAATCCATTTGCACTCAACGGCCTTTTCGATCGCTAGGGTCCACCAAAGTCCATACTTGGTTTTCGCTCATGGATCCCAATTGGATTTCATGGCTTCTAGCCATTTCTCGTCTGGGCTCATCATCGCTTCCTCATAGTTCGTAGGTTCACCGCCTTCTACCAAGACAGATCAATACAGTGGTGCCGTACCACTCGGGAGGGCACGCGACCTTGTCGACTGCGATGTTCAAGAAAGATCGTCGTCAAGCTTCATGATCCTTGTCATTAGCTTCCTCTATTGTTGGTGCAGTGACCTTTGGAACAATTTCAGGTGCTGCGCTACTCTCCAATTCAAGAGAAGGTTCAATAACCTCGTCTAGCTCTACTTTCCTCCCACTCACTTCTTTCGAGAGAACTCCTTCTCAAGAAAGGAACCGTTCTTTGCGACAAACACTTTGCCTTCGGTTCTGTGATAGAAGGTATACCCAATAGTTTCCTTAGGGTATCCTATGAAGACACATTTCTCCGCTTTGGGTTCGAGCTTGTCCGGCATCAACTTCTTGACGTAAGCTTCGCACCCCCAAACTTTAAGAAACGACAACTTAGGTTCAGCACCAAACCACAGTTCATACGGTGTCGTCTCAATGGATTTAGATGGTGCCCTATTTAAAGTGAATGCAGCGGTTTCTAATGCATAACCCCAAAATGATAACGGCAAATCAGTAAGATACATCATCGATCGGACCATATCTAATAGAGTTCGATTCCGGCGTTCAGACACACCATTGCGCTGTGGTGTTCCGGGTGGCGTGAGTTGCGAAACGATTCCGCTTGCTTTAAGATGCGTGAGAAAATCATAACTCAAATATTCACCTCCAAGATCGGATCGTAGAAACTTAATCTTTCTGTTACGATGGTTCTCCACTTCATTCTGAAATTCCTTGAACTTTTCAAATGTTTCAGATTTATGTTTCATTAAATAGATATACCCATATCTACTTAAGTCATCGGTAAAAGTGAGAAAATAGCGATATCCACCGCGCGTCGAAACACTCATCGGTCCGCGTACATCGGTATGTATGATTTCCAACAAGTCCGTTGCTCGCTCCATCATACCGGAGAACGGGGTTTTGATCATCTTGCCCATGAGGCATGGTTCGCATGTGTCAAATGATTCAAAATCAAGAGACTCCAAAAGTCCATCTGAATGGAGTTTATTCATGCGCTTTATACCAATATGACCTAGACAGACAGTGCCACAAATAAGTAGTATTATCACTATCTACTTTGCATCTCTTAGCCTCAATGTTATGGATGTGTGTTTCATCCCTTTGAGATTTAGAAGAAATAAACCATTCACAATAGGTGCATGACCATAAAAGATGTTACTCATATAAATAGAACAACCATTATTCTCCGATTTAAATGAATAACCGTCTTGCAATAAACACGATCCGAAATAATGTTCATGCTCAACACAGGCACATAATAACATTTATTAAGGTTTAAAACTAATCCGAAGGTAAAACTAAGGAGAGCGTGCGACGCCATCACATCAACTCTTGATCTTTGCCAACGCATCGTCACCTCATCCCTCGCAAGCCGTCTATTCCGTAGCTCTGCTTTGAGTTACAAATATTAGCAACCCGATGATCAAATACCGCACTACAATGAGGGCTAGTAAGGAAAACATCAATAACATGTATATCAAATATACCTTTGATGGTGCCACCTTCTTGTCGCTAAGTACTTGGACGATTAAACTTCGATGACCCTTGTCCTTGCAATAGAAGTACTCGATTAAAGGCTTAGGTCCGGACTTGAGCTTCTTCTCAAATAGGGCAACGCGCTTGCCGCCGCCTTTCTTGAAGGGCTTCTTTGCACCCTTACCTTTCTTGAAGGTGGGGGGCTTGTTGACCATCAACACATGATTATCCTTTTTGATGTCCAATTCCGCAGCCTTCAGCTTTGCGAAGAGCTCGGTGATCGTATCAGTGGAACCAATCTGATTATGAGTTACTACAAAACTTTTGTAGCTGGGAGGGAGTGATTGCAGAACCCTGTCAATCTTGAGCTCCTCTGGAATCTTGCAGTCCAGTTGCTCAAGGCGTTGAGTGTAGCCCGACATCTTTATGGCGTGCTCACTAACAGAACTCCCTTCCTCCATCTTGCAGTTAAAGAACTTCTCAGAGATCTCATATCTCTCAGAATGGTCCTGAGTCTGAAACATGGTTTTCAGCTCCTCAAGAATCTCAAAGGGCCCGGGATAGTTTTCAAAACGATTTTGAAGATCCGATTCCATAGCAAACAACATGGTGCTCTTAATCACACCATAATCATCTTTGCGCGACTGATAGACAACTTTCTCATCAGCCGGCGCATTTAGAGCAGGGGCGTCACCTAGCGCACTCTCAAGGACATAGTCCTTTTGACCGCCAGAGAGAATGATTCTCAGATTGCGGAACCAGTTGGTGAAGTTATACCCATTGTTTCTAAGCTTTTCTTTCTCAGCAAAAACGTTGAAGTTGAAGTTGGACTTAGCCATTTGATCTACAATATTTGCAAGTACAAAATTAGACTATGTTCATGATAACTAGTTCAACTTTTAATCAAATTACTAGATGAACTCCCACTAAATTCAACATCCCTCAAGTTGTTTAGTGAACACGATCCAAATTCACCACACCTAATCCGATCTTCACAAGAAGAGATGTGGTTTCAATGGTGGACAACGAAGTGTCGATCATATCATTCATATGACTCATGTTTAACCTTTCGGTTCTTGTGTTCCGAGGCCATGTCTGTACATGCTAGGCTCGTCAAGTCAAACCCAAGTATTTCCGCGTGTGCAAAACTGGCTTGCACCCGTTGTATGTGAGCGTAGAGTCTATAGCACCCGATCATCACGTGATGCTTGGACACAACGAACTTTCGCAATGGTGCATACATGGGGAGAACATAGTTTTTATCTTGATCTTTAAGTGAGGAATCATCTTATAATGCTACCGTCGCGATCTAAGCATAATAAGATACATAAAAGGATAAACATCACATGCATATAACTTTATGTGACATGGTATAGCCAATCTTCGCGCAGTGATCTCCATATTGTGCGTTCCGGCATGATCTCCATCACTCCACCATGATTGCCTCCACCACGAATAGCAACTACAACTATTGCTAACTACTTAGCAATGAAGTGAAACTATTACATGGCGTATAAGAAGTTGACACACAGGTCATACACAATTATAAAGACAACCATATGGCTCCTGCCGGTTGTGTACTCATCGACATGCAAGTCGTGAAACATTACAAAACATGATCATCGCATACAATATACACATCACATCTTGGGCCATACCATATCACAGAAAACACTCCCTGCAAAAACAAGTTAGACGCCTCTACTTTGTTGTTGCATGTTTTACGTGGCTTATGGGAGTAGCATGCTAAGAACGATTCTTACCTACGGAAAGCCACAACGGTGATATTATGGTTGCCAAACTCCGGTGTTAATCCCATGACAACTATAGTGAGAGAAACTGACATCCACTGTACCGCATGTGTGGAACAAGCCACACGTCAAGTGCGGAGCCGGTCTCGCGAACGACGTCGCGTAAGGTTGGCCTGGACCGCTTCAATCTCACTATCCCGCGTCATAAGAAGAACACAAACAAGAGGCTTGCAATAGAAAACATCAACGCCCGCAACAACCATGTTGCGTTCTACTCGTGAAACACATCTACGCATAGATCTAGCTCTGATACCACTGAAGGGTTTCGCGGCATAGTAAATCAAAATTTTCTACGGATGCGAACAGAGTGAAGCCAAGATCTAATCTAGGATATGCAAACAACGAGAGAGATTGGATTAAATCTTCATACCCTTGAATATTTGCACAGTGGAACGTTCGTCGGAACGTGGGTGATGTAGTCGTACTCGCTTCTCCTCCTCGCGATCCGATCCGATCTAGCACCGCAAGTGGCGATGCCTCCGGGAGATGCACACGTGCAGCACCTCGACGTCTCCTCCTTCCTCGGTCCAGAAAGTATGGTGGATAGACGGATTGGATCTACAACGCGACGGCGCGGTGCAAAGTTGTGGAGAGTTTCTGCAGCAGGGCTTCGCCTCGCGCAGTTTGGAGGGAGAGAGAGAGGAGGGCAGCAGGGCGACTAGGGTTTGAGGAGGAGGTGTGGGGGGGTTGGTGCGCCCCAGCCCTCTATATATAGAGGGGTGGGCACCTGCCCTAACCCCTCCCCCAAGCCCTAGGCTGGCGGCCAAGGAGGGAGGAGTGGGGGGCAAGTAATCCCCCCCTTCTAGAAGCTCCAATTAGGGTTTCCCCTTGTTTGGCCGGCTGGGCCCTATGGGGCCTTGTGCCCCTGGCCCAATGCGTCCAGGGCACTCCCTCATAGGCCCATGCCCCCTCCCGACAGGTGGGACCACGTTGGTCCCCCTCCGGAAGGTTCTAGAAGCTTCCGGTACAATACCGATTAACCCGGAACAATTCCGAACTCCAAAAACTGCCTTATATGAATCTTATTCTCCTGACCATTCCGAACCTCTCGTGATGTCCCGGATCCCATCCGAGACTCGAACAAAAACTCATAAACCAATTATCCAATCTATCCTAGCGTCGAGACACGTTAAGTGTGTGACCCTTCGGTTCGAGAATGGGCGTATATGATCTTATATCAATAATCAACAAATGGTCTGGAAACCCATATTGACTCCCACACATTCATCGATGATCATATCGGATGAACCATGATGCCAGAATTCAATCAATCCCATATATATATTCCCTTCGTCTCGCGATATTTTACTTGCCCGAGATTTGATCGTCGGTACCGTCATACCTAGTTCAATCTCGTTCACGGCAAGTACTTTACTGTTCCGTAATCCGATATCACTTTGTGATTAACTCCTTAACCACATGCTTGCAAGCGGTGTTAATATCGATTACCGAGTGGGCCCAAAGTATATCTCTCCGACTCGGGAGGGAGAAATCCCATCTCGATACATAAAACCCAATGTACTTTCCGATCACGAGAGACACATTTATGATCACCCTCTCATAGGATGACGTTTGATGACCTCAAAGCTTTCTTAGATACCGTGGAGTTGTATTATCTCATGGTCTAAGGAATACAATATTTGACATAAGAAAAGCTTCAAAGATGAACACGATGACACGATCTAATTGCTCGCTTAGTTTGGTTCATCCATCATATCATTCTCCCAATGATATGATCTCATTATTAATCGACAACTCATGCCTATGGTTAGGAAACCTTAACCATCATTAATCAATGAGCTAGTCCATAGAGGCATACTAGGGACACGGTGTTGTTCACAAACCACACAAGTATTAAAGTTTCCGCTTAATACAATTCTAGCATGGAATATAAACATTATCATGAACAAGAATTATAATAATAACATCTTTATTATTGCCTCTAGGGCATAATTCCAACAACAACACACTCGGGGGCTCCCCTCACCTCACAACTTCGTCGACTGAGGATAACGTTTGTACACATAGGTAGCTGACCACGTCAGGCTAACGAAAAGGGCACGAATACAAACAAAGCACCACGTGCTAACAACAACAAACCTTTACAGCAAAGTGCATAACACGGCCAGTCGAATACATACAAATTTTACATCTATCTTTTTACAGGTCCTACCTATTCTGAAGAATCACCCGCGCACGCTGCTCAAAGAGATCTACAATTTGTTCGGCATACTACCTTACAGCCGCATAATGTGGACGCATATCCCACACACCACCATCCGGCCGAAGAGGCGGCCCAGCTGCCACAACAGCAAGATCCACATCAGGACGATGTAGCCGCACAAGGGAAAGCGCGGCCTTCACCCCCGCAACCAGCTGATGTCGCACCAGCTCCCTAACCTGATGCACATCTCGAAACTTTGCCAGCAGGCCCCAGAGAGTCGATGGCGCCTGATCCAAGGGAAACATCATGTGCAGAACGGATGCCAACAAAGTCTTCACTTGACGCAGCACCCGCGACACCTGGTGAACACGATCCTGCACAGTCGCAAGGTCCAGTGCACGATCACGGTCCATCCAGAAAAACCGCCGGCCTCCATGTCCTGCTGGGTCAGGCAGTTGATCCGAACAACAACACGCTCCTTTTCCTCCTTAGGAACAAGGTTAGCACCTGCAACACCTGCAAAGTAAGATGACAGGCCAGCAGGCGCATCCGAAAAAATGAGCAGCAGCTCAAAAAACTCACATTGGAGCTGTTCGGCCAGACGACGCAACTCCCCCATCAAATACTCCTCTCTAGCAGCGCCTCGCTCTGTCTTCGATTTCCAAACATCGGCGTGGTCGCGCACTCCAAGTAGTTCTTTCTCAAGGCTACGGATGCGGTCACGAAGAAATACAAGCTGTGACGAATCATCCAAGGATGGCCGCAGCTGCGGCGCAGAAGAAGTATCAACGGGATCACCACCCGAAGGCCCCTAGAGGAAAAGAAGGCAGGAATATGAAAAAACGCACGAAGGAACAAAGAACTCAGAGATTCATTATATGCATCAAAAAGCCACTGCGTGGCACAAGAAGTGTTCATAGATATATTACAACAAAAGAAACAAAAGCTATCCTACAGCTACAAGACCTAAGAAGCTGCATCCTGAGTAGCCTAAGAGCCGGATTGACTGCTCTTGGCCTCCCCCTGCTGCCTCACCGTGTACTCAGCCAGCAAGTCAATCAACTTCGGCCCATAAAGTTTACAACGGGCAACATAGAGGGCGAAGGCTACCTCAGATCCGTCAGCAGCCGTTGGCATCTAGGAGGTGACCTGATGAAGATCCAGCTCCGCCCCAGACGCCAGGGCCATCGCCAGCCCCATGGATGCACCGATGCCTTTTTGCTTGCGCTTGTACGCTGCATGCGCTTCGGCTGACAGCGCATCCGCCAACGAGTCGACATCCTCGAGAGCGACGCTCTTGGGGACGAGCTCCTTATAGAAGCGCCCAAGAACCTCCTTGGCCTTGGCGAGCGAGCCGACCACAGTACTGCAGCGGTCTTCGACCGCCGCAGTGGCATCATCCAGAGCACTTCCGTGCTCCAGAGCACCGCGGTCAAACTCGATGCCTGCGGCATCTAAACGAATGGAAGAAGCGACGTGAAAACCAAGTACCAAAATAAAGACAAGGAAGCCGAAAAGGAACAGGCGAAACCACTCACCCGAAATAGCCTTGGCAGCAGCCATCAGCTTGCTGGCTACCTCCTTCTCGGGCGAGGCCGCAGCGGTGGCGAGTTTCTCCTCACGGTCCGTAGCCTCCTGCTGTAGGCGCTCCTTGGCTGCAGCTGCGTCGGTTAGCTCCTGCTCGAGGCGCTCCTTCGCACCAACGGCGTCCTCGGCCTTCTTCTCCGCTTGCCTAAGGCTCTTTTTGAGAGCATCAAGCTCGCGGAGGGTGGTATTGCTCTCCTTTGCAAACAACAAGAACACTAATCAGATCAAAGGAAAGGAAAGCAGTGGAAGACAAAAAAAGACCAACTCATGAACGTACCCTGAAGCTGCTTGAAACTGGCCTCCAACACCAGGTGCTGCTGCACCAGCTGATTGGCGCCTTGCACAAAAGGCTGCAACAAGACACAACTTTTCAAAAGAAAGGCTCGGGGGCTGCGCCCAAGGAACGAGCAAGGCAAATTACACATACGAAAATAATGCTCGGGGGCTCCCCTCGAGACACAAAGCAAAAATGATCAGAAGATCGTCCGAAAAATGCTCGGGGGCTCCTCCCGCAGCAAGAACGAAAAAACTTACATGGTCAGACGGTGACTCCGAAGGTCCGGCTATAGTCTTCTAGGGGACAACCACCCGAGCCTCCTACGAGGAAGGGTTCAGAGCAGTGCCCTCAGAGGTGGCCACCATTTGAGGAAGAGGAGGAGCAACTTTCGAATTCCCAACCATCTCCCGAGCGCCATCATTGAAGGAGTCATCGGAGGAGTGGCTACAAAAGAAAAAATCAGACAAGTACAAGCAAGCAAAATCGAAAGAAAGCAAAAAGCAACTGAAGAAAACTTAAGAGTCGAGATCGCTCAAGTCGAAGACAGGTGGGGTCCTCCTGCTCTTCTTCTCTTCTTTCTTCTCTTCCTTATTCCGCTTCGCCGGCGGCTGTGGCGCTACAGCCCGCACGAGAATGGCCGTAATAGGAGAGGCAGAACCATGATGACCCCCACTGTGACGCTAAAGGCATGACGGATTCCTATGAGTGGGTGGAGTCGAAGCATCCGACGTTTCGCTCAAGCTCCGCGTCCGCTTTCGAGTCTGCCCCTCGCTAGACTCAAAAGTTTCTTCCGCTGGTGATCGCGCCGAGGGAAGCTCAGACATGGAATCCACTACCTCATTTTCCGGTGCATCCGGAAACAGTTCGGGTAGTGGAAGCGACATGCCCGGTACCTTAAACTCTTACGCAAAAGAAACAAACTTTCAGAACACAACCAAGTGCAAGAAAAACACAGTCGAAAAAAGCGCTACGCGCACGCCTCAGATCTACACCCGTGGAACCGGACGAGAGGCGGCGAATGGAGGAGTCAGCGACTTCCCGGGAGATCCTCTCCAGCCTTGAACTTCAGCAGCGGCCAAAGAATCCTATCAAGATCCCCCTGGATAACTCTTCAGCCGAAACCCTAGTCGGATCCTGGCGACCAGAATAAAGGAACATCGGGTGCGCCCTAGCCTGGAGCGGCTGCACCCGACGTTTGATGAAGGTGTGGATGATATCCACACTGTTCAACTCTTTATCCGGAATCAACTGAAGATCCTCCACCCGATGATAGAGCCCCTCTATCTCCGCCACGTCGCCATCCAAGATGTGGTTCTTCCAGGACCTTTTCGGCTCGATTTTCTAGGAGGTGTCAAAAGGAGCAAGACCAAAGTTCTGCCCAGCCACTGTGGAGTCGCGGATGTAAAACCATCGCCTCCGCCAGTACTGGACAGATTCAGACATAGAAAAGGAGAAGAAGAGAAAGTTGGATCTAAGGGAAATGATGCAGCCGCCGATGGAAAAAACGCCATCAGAGTCAGATTGCCTCTTCACGGAATAGAGCTTCCAGAAGAGGCCAAAGTGCGGCTCGATACCGAGCCAACACTCGCAAAATGTGATGAAGCAGGCGATATGAAGAAGAGAGTTCGGTGAAAGATGATGAAGCTGTATGCCATTAAGGAAAAGCAACCCACGGAGAAAATCGTGGATCAGGAAAGAAAGGCTCCGAAGGACAAAAGCGATGAACATGACCCGAAACCCAGCGGGAGGACGGGGAATTACCTCGTCGCCGGGAACTTTGACGACCTCCCTATCCTGCGGGATCAAACCCCGCTCACGCAGCTTGTGGAGGTCACCCTCGCGAGTCTCCAATCGCCGCCAGCCACCATCGGTGACGCGAGTGGCGGCAGGACCCTTCTTGCCGCCGGCGGCAGCACTAGTACCAACTGCGGTGGAGGCTTTCTTGGACTTCCCCATCACAGTGCAGCGGTGGCGACGATGAGAACGCAGAAACAAGGAAGGAAAGGTTTGAAGAAATTCCAGCATGCAGCGAGAAAAGCTCAACGAAGATGGGAGCAGTGAAACGAGAATGGCTGCGGTGAAAAACAAACTCACTTTTCCCCAATGATTATAAGGACGAGGACGATGCAAGGCGATCGTTCATCGGGAAGACCTAGAGCCAACATCAAGATCTGACCGTCCACATGTCAGCACAGTAGCGAACCGTCGCTAACACGCCGTCCACTACGCACAGAAATTGAGATGACACCGTAATTATCTCCACGCCGCGCGTGACCAGTCAACTCAAAGTAAGAAGGTGGGACCCATGTTCGTCCAGTCACATCATCTCTAGCGCCACAGGCGCTTGAGGTCACCGATCGTCAGCACTGACGTCATCAAAAGCTATACTAGCAACAGTTACAATTCTTCGGCTACACAGCTAAAAGTACTCACTCGAATCTACGATTTGACTAACTACTCGGGGGCGACTCCTATCAGGAGCGCTGGCCCCGCACCCGAAAAAACAATCAACATGCAACACCATTGAACTATTCTTCGAGTCCTACGTCGAGTCTACGACTCCACTACGGACTCGGGGGCCACTCCCATAGGGAGGATGGATTCAAGCATCCGAAAAATTTGTGTCCTACGGACCTAAAAGTTAACAAAGACTGAATTAAAGTCTCTGCTCGAGTCCGCGACTCGAACAGACACTCGGGGGCTACTCCCATAGGGAGCGCTGGTCACGCACCCTATGAATTCTTCGACTGCGATCCTACGGATCAGTATGCAAAAAACTTTTCGGCAACTCTGCCACAATTAATGCTAAGTGAGTAACATCCTCCTTGGCCACCCGAAACACCTCCGCGGTGATAAACATTCGGATGTTGTGTCTGCGACACAAAGATAAGACCGATAGATATCATCTGATGGCCTGGCAACGCACACGACTGCGCTCTGCTAGTAAGAATCCGTGCCAAGAGGCACGATGAAAAATCCCGATGGACGCGTTGGTTACATCATTTAAAATTCACTGGAATTACACTCATGTAAGTCCTCCGCGGCCTGAGTCGAATTACGCCAGCATATGTTCCGGGTTCGAGTCGAGGGACTCGAATCTGAAGAAGATCGTGTTGTTTTGTCCTAAGATAGTTAACTGACCCTGATCTGTCGGGAGAGTCAGGCACACGCATCAACAATCCCTACACACTCAAATCATTCTCTAGACAAACAGAGGTAGCTGCACCCAAAGGATTGAAGAGTCCTCAGCCAAATCTACGATTCGACTGAACAATTCGCTGGTAACAACTTCCAAATACTCCCACCGAAGGATTGATCTCACAATTCGCTGGTAACAACTTCCAAATACTCCCACCGAATAGATTCAGATGTATTAGATACATCCGAATCTAGACAAATTTAAGTCAACTAATATGAGTCGGAGAGAGTATATCAAAGTTCAGGACATTATTCCTAATGCAGAGTATGAAGGGAAATCAACAGCTTCATATGTATAGGATGGTCAATAAATAACAACATATATGTACAAGTTAAAACAATAGCACTGTTGTGACACCCCCGGATTTACGGTTTGGAAATACCTTCTATGCATACCACCATGATCCCATGATCAGTGCATCGTGGTGGATAATCGACAGATATCAAAGTGTACATCCATTACAACATCGATTACAACAATGTTTAATAAATAGACTTACAAAATGCCACTAAAGGCTCAAATACATAAAAGTAGCGGATCCTCTAATCACGAAGGACCCGAGTCAAGCCATAACCCAACAGGGTGCCCGACTCGGAGATACGTCGTAACTCGCAGAGCAACCGGAGTGCTCCCAACTCATCCAGAGCCGACACTTTCAATGAGAGGCTCATAGTATCGCACGGCTGCTCCCGAGGGCAGTTCGCAATTCCTCCAGGTGACTGCCTCGCAGTTGACCCTTTTACGTAAAGGAACTTTGACATTCGAGGGAGATGATCCCTTATAAGTAGTGTGATAATTCCCATACTAGAGTAGAAAACTTCGAATCCAGCTCTGCAAAGAACCGGGTACGTTTTCGTACACCTTTTTTCTCCATATTTCGTCCATCCTTTTTGTAAAGCAAAACTTTTCTAGTTTTTCAAACCTCTCTGGGTAGGTCGAAACTCACCAAGGTTTTTTCATAAAATATTTTATAAACATATAATCAGGGGTCTTCCCATCCTATACTTTTAAGTTGACTAAAACGGGGTCTCCAAGGGGTGATGGTATTATACACCACCTACAATACTATGGGCAAGTAGGTGTCACCAACAGGGGGGTACCTAGTGGTACTAAAGTGGTAATAGCTTGGAGGAGCCAAGCCTTCACACATATAAAGTATATTATAATAAAACCATGCAATTTTGTAAACAAGTAAAGAAAACACGCATAAGTAAAGTAATAGGGCAAGGGCTTATGAGTAAGAAGGTGGCTTGCCTGATGATCAGCAATGTGACATATATGTCCCTGGACTTCTTCTTTATATAACCAAGAATACCAATCCCAACAATAATGAAAGGGTCTCTTTTTCTCTTTGTCATAAAATCACAACTATCGTCGTTATCGAGAATACATGCAAACAAGCAATAGGCACAATCAATCATCAGGGCATACAAGCATTATAAGGATACAACCAACAAACTAGATATATGGGTTATACTTCGGTAGGGTTTGAGAATAGTGGATTTAGAAAGATTGGGAAATGTCTTGGAACATTTTGGGGAAATCCATATGGATTTTAGAATCTAGAAACTAGAAAGAAAGGGGAATTTAGACCAAGGTCACATTCAGAATGATATCATTTGGTAAAAATGATATCAGCAGATAGGTATTGATAAAATGAAACCAACAAAAATTACCAATTACCATTGATTTATAGTGATTTTTATAGTGAATTAAACCCTAGTTTTAAGAAATAATTCACCAGAATAGTTCTGGAGTTCCAAAAATTATTTCCTTGGATGGTTAAGTAGGGTTTAGTGGACTGAATCAAGGGGAGTTGGAATCATCCCAAAATAATTATCAGAATACCCTCGGGAAATTCCCAAAAGAAGTATTGGATGATATTCGCCTATTTTGCCAGATTATAACTACAAAAGTTTTTGATGTGATTCCAATTACACATGTTAGGTTAGAATACCTTTCTTTAGAAATTGGAATCACGATTTTTGGATATGCAGAACTAGAGTGGTGAATTTATTAGTGAATAAACAATGCATATAAATGTTTAATTCACCATAAATTAATAACAGCTCAATAAATATTGGGCTCCTGGGGGTTGAAGGATATAGGTATGCATGAATAATGAGAGTTGGAATTAGATCAGTACCACTTTTAGTTGTTCCTGGATAAATTCTTAAAGACATAAATGGCATGTTTTTGTTATTTTTACTATAGACAAATTAGGAAGAAAAATATGGTGGGGCTAGGGGGACATGAAAGGTACTTGAGGTATATCCCAATACTAAAAGGAATCAATCCAAACGGAGATGTGTAAATTTCTGAAAGAATTTCTTAGTAGCAGGGATACCTCTAGGTAAAATATTTATTATAAATAATTTGGGCCATATTTGTTTCAAATAAAACTACTGAATGATGAGAAACTCACTTAAGGACACTAGGATGTGTAGATCGGGGCGATTTGAGGTGTTTTACATTTTTAATTGGATTTAAATTGAGCAGGGATTATCAGATCTATAGAAGAAAAAAACTAACAAGGACCAGAGGGTCGTGGGCTCGATATTGGGCCGGCCCGCTTCTCCCGTGATAACGGCGAGTCTAGGGTTGTTGCAGCCTGCAGCTGATGGCCCAGGGGAGGCCGAAGCGGTATGGAGGCGTCCTGTCCGTTCGAGCAAGCCTGAATCAACGGCCAGAGGTCGTCTTCCTCCCCTGGTCACGCGCATGGAGGGGAAACCCTAGGGGGCTCTCGGGGTGGTGCGGGGGAGACTCACCGAGGCTCGAGGGCGTACGGGAGGCGTCGGGGATGAGGCGACACGTTGAGGGGAGTCCGACGATGGGTGGCGTGACTCGATTTGGTGCCGAGATGGGGATCTGCACGTCGGCCTCGGTGGAGCTCGAACGGCGGCAAGACCAGGGCATACATGGCCGCTGCAAGTTGACGAGACGACCGGGGCTTGGAGGCTTTTGACTTGATGGGGAGATCCCAAGCTAATGTGCACGGTGGTGATGGCTTCCGGTGGTCCTGCAAAATAAAGAGAAGCAGAGGGAGGTAGATCAGGAGTAGGAGATTTCATTTAGGTTGCATGCAGGAGTAGAGAAGCTAGGGAGAGGGAGCTGCACCAAGATTTAGAGAATGGCCTAAGCTCCTTCTTTTCTCTCTCTCGGGCAGAGGTGATCAGGGGAGAGGGGAGGGGAGCTCGAGGGAGACAAATGAGAGGGAGGGGGAACAAATGAGCCAGGAGGGGGTGAGGGTTTGGCTGCTTGCTTTATAATCCAAGAGAGTAGGTCTAGGATGAACTATGTCCATGGAGGGCAAGGAGTGGGGCAAAACAAGGAACTGCCTTGCTGTGGGCGTGGATGGAGGAGAGAGAGGTGGTTTCTGGTCTGGTTAGGGAAGAGAGGGAGTGTGGGTGGTGTTGTACATTTAATACTTGGCCTTTGCTAAATGGACATGTCCCTCTCCTTTCAATCATGCACAAAGGACAAGAGAGAGGGGTGCCGGTGAAAGTACAAAGGAAGTCGCCTAGAGGAGGGGTGAATAGGCTTTTACAATTATTACGGTTTAGGCTCAAGTAAATGCGGAATAAAACTAACGTTTAATTTATTGAGCACAAAACCTAGACACTAAGTTCACCTAAGTGCACCAACAACCTATGCTAAGCAATACAAGCAACAAGGTCATAGCAAGATATAAATACTTCAAACACGATGGCTATCACAATGTAAAGTGCATAAGTAAAGGGCTCGGTTGAGAGATAACCGATGGATGCGGAGACGAAGATTTGTTTCCCGAAGTTCACTTCCAAAGAAGCTACGTCTTCGTTGGAGAGATGCGATGGCGCAATGCTCTCTGAACTCCACAAATGGCTCACCTTAAGGTGTGGTGGCTCGATGCACACCCAACGCCACACAAGGCCTCACCCCGGATGCGGAAGCACGCAACACACCGACGCCACAAAAGGCTCACCCTATTCTCCCGAGTGCGCACCACAAAAGGCGGGCACTCGCTCCACTATGGGACGCTTGAGAGCGGTCACCGAACCCGTACAAGATTGGGGCTAACTCCACAACTCAATTGGAGGCTCCCAACAACAAAGCCAAAAAAAGGCTACAATGCCACAAAAGTCCAACAAAGCCACAAAAGGCTACAAGACCACAAAAGGTCAACAAGACCACAAAAGGTCAACAATCCAACCACACAACCATCTAGGGTTCCAAGGAACCCAAGATAAACAAGCCCATAAGCTTGAACTCGCCGAATCTCCGAGGAGAACTCAAACCTATGCACCAAATGCAAGGGCAAGTCCTTCTCTCCCAAATTCCAACAAAGCTACAAAAGATATTGGGGGAATAAGGGAGGAAGAACACAAGAGAAGAACACAATTCATTCACAAAGAAGGGATTTGAGTTGGGGGATTGTAGATCTAGATCCCCTCTCTCAAATCCCTCAAAAAGATGCAAGAATCATAGGAAGGGAAAGGGGAGAGGGAAAGCTTCTTCAAGGTCAACAATGGAGGAGAGAGAGAAAGCCAAGAACCAAGAAAAGAGCTGTTACCCACGAAGGGGAAGAGGAGCCCCTTTTAAAGGGCTCCCAGATCTACCCGTTATGGGCATTCATGACTCCTGGACGGAACTTCCGGTGGCACACAGCCAACGGTAAAATAACTGCAGAGCGAGAAACTGAAAAAGCGAGTCCTGGTCGACAGTTCCGCCGGTCCACCGGAACTTCCGGTGGAAGTTCCGTAAAATAGACATATCCAAAACAGAAGGTTACTGAACGTGAGCGGAACAAGAGCCGGAAATTCAATTGGAACTTTCGGTGACAACTAGGCCTGACCGGAACTTCCGGTGGAAATTTCGACTGAAGTTTCGTCAAATAGCACATCCAAAACAAAAGGTTACTAGACGTGAGCGGAAGAAGACCCGGAACTTCCACCGAAACTTTCGGCAGCAAAAATACCCTAGCGGAACTTCCGATGGCAAGCCGAAACTTCCGGTCAGGGAAATTCCAGAAACCAGGAAATCAGAAACGCAATAAATTTTGCATCCAAACTCCAAACAGGATGAAACCAATTTTGTTGGAAAGATAACGACGAATAGAATCCAACAAGGTGTGGAGCCTTAGAATCCAACAAGGAATTTTGTTGGAAATATTGGGTATCACCTTGGGAGAAAATACCTTGACTATATATGTGAAGTATCCCCTAAGGTGTGGAGCCGGAAAACTCGCAAGATCAAAACCGCAATAAGGTATACAAGTGAAATCCTTATTTGATGAACTAGAGCTTGTTATGATGATAACCACAAGCTCTAGATCCTCTCATGGACAAGAACCAAATAATCAACCAAGAAAGATGATGCTATGAATGCAAAGGTTTGAGTTCTCTCCGAACGATGCAAACGATACACCCGCTTGAGAGACCTTCTTGATAGAACGGCTATCTATCCTAAACCCGGTCTCCCAACTAACAACACGAGACCGACAAAAGAAAAGCCCTATCAAGAACATACCTTTTGTGGCATCCCGCAAAACCACTACTAGAAAATCGCGTTGTTTTTGTGCATTGCATCATCATGACCGCATGCTCATGTCATCATGCCACATTGCATTTGAGCATCGTCATCATCTTGCATTGGCTCGCATAAACTATTGCGGAAAAGCCTGGTTTTGTTTTCTAAACGCCCCGTCTTTAATTCAACTCAAAACCGGGTCTCCGGAATATTTTGTTTTGACTAACCACGGTTTGCAAACGGTCCGTTTAAAATAAATAAAGTATTAAATTAATTTAGTGGGGGCGATTGAGCGGACCCGACGACCCCCAGAACCAAAAACGGTTCACCTAACCAGCCCCCTCCAAATCCTAAAGCTACCAACCTATCTACCCACACCCCCCCTCCACCTCACCCCAACCAACCCCCTCTCGACACCTCACCTCTCTCCCTCCCTCCACCACTCACATGCTGACACCTCACCCCATCCCTCTCTCCTCCCTCTCTCCACCTGCCACACAGCCACACACACACTACACGCCACCATCTGCCCCCACCACGCACAACCCCACCCTGCCACACGGGCCCCCCAAGCCAGCCACGCCCCAGGACCCCCACACGCGACCCCGTCCCCCCACCAACCGCGCCCTGTCTCCTCCCCGACCCCACGTTCTCCCTCCTCCCTCCATCCTCCTCTCTCCCGGCTAGCCGCCTTGCCCACCACCCGCCTCTCCTTCCCGTCTCCATCCTCCGGCCTCCAAGGCCCGCCCCCGACAAGGTGCCCAGCTTCCTCCCGCCTCGCCCTGCTCACGCTCGGCCTCTGCGCCCACTGCCCCCCGCCAAGCCTTCGTCGAGCCGTCGGCCCCGTCCTCCTCCTCGGTCTACCCGGCATCACCGGAGCCCTCCCCGCGCGCGACCCTACCCCCGTGCGGACCCGCGCCAGCGCCCACCTCCGACGTCCCGCCGTTGTGGCTCTGCCGCCACCTCTTCTTCGTCTTCGTCGCATCGTCCGAGTTCCGCCGCTTTGTTCACCGATGCATCTCGTCTTTGGGAGCCCTACTCGTGGCTGTCCCTTGCGCCCGTTTATGCGTATCGTACCGAGACCACTTTATTGCCACCGACGGCGCTAGTTGTAATGTTTGATATAAAATACGGATGTGCTTCTACCGATGAAGAAATGGTGGTACCGCTACAAGACCTGCTCATGACGCGGATATGATGTTCGTGTGAAGGTTGCTAGAGGCCAACTGAAGACCGAGCCGGAACCCAAGTCTGCCCTTGACAATCGATCCAAGATCTTCACCATAGACGCCAAGTTCTCTGTCTGGGGCGACGCTGTCTTCCACATGAACCACCATGAACTTCTTCACGGATCCGAAGACCGTGGACGCCAAGATCGCCACCGGATACGCCAAGCACTTCGCCAAGGAACGCCAAGATCTTCGACCGAACGCCAAGACCGATCTGGTTCGAGGACCCGACAAGACCCTCGGAATCGCCAAGTTCTACTTCGCGGATTCGATGGCCGGAGCCCGGGAGACCCCGGTGTCGAGCCCCAAGTTCGCCTCTGATGATCAAGATGGTACCCCAAGATCTCCATCGTATGTGTCGTGTCCAAGATCAAGACGATGACAAGATCTACCGATGACCGAGAACCCGGACGCCATGATCTTCGTTGCGGACGCCGAGACTCCCGGAGTCCGAGAACGTTTCCGTCGAACCCTGACCCTGAGACCGACCCCGAACCCCGGAACCCCAAGTTCGTCGAGGCCTCTAATGTGTGAACCCCTTCCCGAAACCCTATTTTATAACATAATACCACTTGTCACATATTGAAAGTTCTCGCATGCATCTTATCATGTGGTTTGGGGGCCTTATGCCGATTCACCTTATAATTAAATATGGGGCCCATATGCGGGCAAATCTAGTCTCATATTGGCCTCATTTAAACTTGTGTAGCGAACCGGTGCTATCTCTTTCCATGTTAAAACAACATTTAAATTGCGGGGTTCTAAAATAACTTGAACCGTTTAATTAATTGTCGGGACCCCGGTTCCGCTTAATATGGCCTAATTGCATCACACCTTTGCCATGCCATGCATCATATCATAAGCATGCCGATCTTTTGCCGTAGTATTAAATATTGCATCCGGTGTTTCCTCTAGTGTTTTGCTTCTTCGCGGATTGGGCCGTTGAGTTGATGCGAGTGTCGACCCGATCTTCGGTTGAACCTTCGACAATGTTTTCAGGCGAGCATCTTCCCCTTTCTACCTATCTTACTTTTATAGTATTTATTCCCTCCTGTTGATCTATTGCTATCTGTGTTGCGATGCTCTAGTTTCGTACCCGTGATGTCCCTTGTAGCCATATATTGCCATGGTCACCTCCCAATACCTGTTGTTTGGTAGGTAGTTGGACTTGCGCGTCGTAGTCGCTTGCTCAAGTGCTGTTGCGTGTCGCCATGTACCACTGTTGTTGGAGTATTGCCACCTGTTGGATGTTGGAGATGTTCTCGGCTTTACTTTCCGTTCACTTTAATTCCTGTTTAACAACTAAAAATTGAAGTAAGTAAGCAGAGGCATCGGTGGGTGATAGATAATATTTGGTTTCCGACCACCCACTTGTGTCCCGTAGGACCCCGAGTACTTGATACCTGTTCCTTGATTTATCGCGCTATCCACATACGGGGAATTATGGCCCCCCCTTAGCCAGAGCTTGATTCATTCTTATTCCTTAGGGCCACAAACTAGTTTGAGGTTTTGTTTACTATCCTATACTTATGCCATGCTTTACTGCTTTATTTAAATTGTCGATGAGATAGCTTTGTCTGTTTAGGATCGGGACACGATTCCGCGGTGTCGACAAGCCCAGTTTGGGTTCCCGATCGTTCACACCGTCTACCCAAACCTTGAGTCCGTCTCGAGCTAGCTTACTTGCTAGGTTCTACTCAATGGGTGGCCCCTGAAATATTTCTGAATCCTGTGATTGCTTTGTCGTGAAGGCCTCGTTGGGTTTTGATTTGGTTTTTCCGAGGTTGATCGAGTGTGTGTTGCTATTGGTGCACCCCGGCCGGGTAAAACTTTCTGAAAGCCGTGTCCGCGGTTATGGACGACTTGGAGCACAGTATCTCGACCATAGACAAGCATAACTAAAGTTTATTGCTATAAATTTGACTTTATAATGACTAGTAATAAGCTTCACTATAATGGAATGGCTAATTAATACTGCCCACAATTGCTTGTTTGGAGTGTCGCTTGCGACCATTGTACCTGACTAGTAAGTATGACATCTACAACGGATTGACTAAATAAAAGTGCCAACAACTGCTGGGTTTGGGTTATCTCATGCTAAATGAATCTGACTAGTAAGTGTTGCCATTATCACGGAATGGTGAACTAAAAGTGCCCACTGCTTATTTTATCAGGATGATTATCTATACCTGACTAGTAATTGGTGCAACGATAACTGAATAAATAAAACTGCCAACTGTGTGAGTTCCTCGGTGGACTTCCTCGACTGGTCTCGAGGGGGAAACACCAGGGTGGGTTTGTTTGATGTTAGAATCAGGTTGGATCCGGATAGGTCTTTCTTACCCCTCTCTGATTGCCGCTAGTTGTATCGAGTCTCTATAGGTTGTTTAGTGCATGCTGCCGCTGCCGCTTCAGTCCACCATACCTATGTAGGCGAATTCTAGTCTCGCAGTGTCTTGGCCTCGATCGACGCTCCTCTTTTCCTTTGCCCTTTGTCGGCACCTTTTGTTTAAGCAGGTTTTGAGATCGACGTCGTTAGCAGGGTTACCCTTCCGGCTTGGCCTGGGCAGGGTTATGGACGCTATTGGTTATTCTTCAGGGCTCTTAGCCCCATTTGCATCTTGTCCGTAGCTGGACGCTCTATCATTTTCAAGGTGATTTGGATCTTTGTATATTATATCTGTATTCTTGACTCTTTGAGTCGCTGTTGTATATATCTGTTCTGTGGGTCCCATCGAGGACTGTTGTGTAATGTTATTACTTCGTTTTCCACCCGCATGAAAGTGCCTGGTGGGCACCTTTGAATCGTTTTTATGCGGGTTTGGCGGGTTTCGCTAAAACTTGCATAGGGTCGATTCTGAGGGTGTTACACCTTTGCCTTGAGCATCCCACTTGAACTTGATGTAGACCATCTTGTTCTTCTATAGAGGGAACACTTTTCTTGGATGCTCTTGCTTGATGAAGATGAAGACTTGCAAATTGCTCCCCATATTCCATGGGGAAACCTCTTCTTTGAACTTGCCTTCATCATTCCATGAGCACGAGGATGTCAAGCTTCAAGCATGAGATCTTCTAGAGATGGCGCATCTTGAGCTCGCCCTTCTTCATCCCTTCTTGAGGTTGATCCATCTTGATGCAACTCTTTGCACATGTCTTGATCAACCTTCAAGCTCATTTCTTCATGATTCCAATGGGCACAAAACCCTTGGACATTTCTTCATCCTCCAACCTTGATACCAACACATGGCCCAAGCGATGCCAATGGACAAACCTACAAGTGAAACTCAATTTACACATTAGTCCATAGAGATTGTCATTAATTACCAAAACCACACATAGGGGCATACATGCCCTTTCAGCTGGTTACTGTAGAGCTACAGTAGTGCACGACCAGGGGGAGTGCTGGTGTTGTGGAGGAGTGCTTGGGAATCTTGGAAGGGAACTAGAGGTGGTTTGGTTTATGTTTTACCTAAATGGCACATTTACCCATAAAGATGATTAAGGGGATAAGTCTCAAAACATGATCTTGGCAAGATGAGATAAACGTTTCGGTGGATGGGTATGGTCAATAGACACCTCCTAGAATTATTTGGGATTTTTCTAAAGGTTATAGGTCCACTTAATGTCATTTATTCAAAAAGTGCAGAAC
Organism: Avena longiglumis; assembly: GCA_030063025.1. NCBI lineage: Eukaryota > Viridiplantae > Streptophyta > Magnoliopsida > Poales > Poaceae > Avena > Avena longiglumis. Next base: position 36,648,427 of record CP125979.1, read on the forward strand.
TAGTTTATAGAAGCTAATGTGATTATTTTACATTGGGCAAGGTGAGTTTTTAGTGTGATATGGTCATGAATACCATATTACACCTTGGGGTATTTTATTGGGATTTATTGAGATGGAAAAGTATTTTTAAAGAATTATTTTATGTTCCTGCCAAATAAAAAAAGGGCAAAAAGAAATAATAGAGCATCTCAAAAATATTTATTTTTGAGGTGGAAAGATATGATATGATATGATATGATATGATATGATATGATATGATATGATATGATATGATATGATATGATATGATATATATAACTCAATTGTGCATTGAGTTGGCAAGGATATTTGGAGAAAAACAAACTTCCTTTATATAGTAGGTTTTGAGGATTTAGCAAATAAAGGAATTTAAATAGTTTTAGGTTCCAATAAAATAGGGAATTATTTGGTAAATGATCATATCCAAGATAGATGATGTAAAAATAATGTATCTATCATAACCACCTTGGGTTTTGAGGAATTATGGTGGAAAAGGGAAGAAACTAGATTTTGGGGGAAACTAGGGTTCTGTTATTTTCATACCACTTAATCAGGGTTGGATTACGGAGCTTAGAGCTCACCTTGGTACAAGTGATATATGTATAGTTAGACCAAGTTATATAGATGATCATGGAAGTCATAGTTGAGCTTTGTTGGATTTGATTTGATCTAGGAGTGATGGCAAACTTTGTTGAAAATAAGGCTGCCATAACAGATGAGTCATGATGCCTCATAAACCATGTGGGTTTAAGAAGCACAATCCTCCAATGGAAACAAGTGAAGTGGAGATTGATATACCATGGTTATAAGATCATAACCATGTAAAGATTTGGTCAAGGGGAGGTAACATGGGGAAGTGAGCTTCTGTCAAAATAGGCAGGTTGGCTAGTTTTGCAGAAAAAGATTACCATGATGTCTACAAAACCATCATGGATGAGTGGTTTAAATAATGGCTTAGCCCAAGGCAGGAGTGGGCCTTGGTAGTACTCATGATGTACTACAATATGGTTCAAGTACATTCTCAAGAATGCACATAGGTTGGGATAGGTAGAGCTTCAAAGATTGAATCTAGATAATAATTCTAGACTTAGCCATTTTGGACAGATTTAGGGTTTTAGACTAGATTACAAGGGTAGAGGATTTTGGGGGTGATGCTAGGCTCCAACTAATGATCAAGTAGATGATGTTGATTGATTGATTGAGTAGAGAGGATCGATGCTTAGACTTGGTCTTCATGGAGTTGAAAACTATTAGAAGGGATTATATCTAGATTGATATGTTTTGGAGATAAGAGGGTCACTTAGGATAGATCCAGCTTATGATACTTGGTTTAAGCTTTGGGGATCTTAACCTTAGGGGTGATCCTGAGTGATGAGCTACTAGATTAGCTCGCTCTAATTCCTAAGCACACAATACATTCAGCAAATCAAGGCAATTCATTTTATCCATTATTACTAGGGTTACCATCAAGCTTAGCTTGGGGTAAGGATGGGTATTTTGAATTGGTTGTGCTTTGAAGTAAGATAAGGACCTCTTGGTATTTCTACCAAGATTAGAATGAAAAGGATTTTAGAAAAGAGTTTTGGAAAATCTAGAGATAAGAGTAGTTGAAAGTTCTGTCTTGAGAATATAAGGAGATTATATGTAGGCCTCCATAGTTTTGTTAATATAACTAATAAAGTATTTTGTTTTGTCAAGGTCATCTTGGCTCATGTTTGAAATGCCAGAACATTTGAGAATATGAAAAATGAGCCAAGACATCTCTTTTGTAAATTAGCTTTTGTCAAATATTGTTGAGATAAGAAGTATTTCACCTAATACACAATCAGTTGCATGAACACAAGCAAACAAGTGAGCAAGCATTGCAACAAGTAACAAGAAAAAGTTTATGTTCCCCTTGGTTTTTGTCTTTTTGACAAAAGATCAGGGTTGCTGAAATTGGGATGTTATAACTGTTCTGCATGGTGAACAGAATATTGGTCGTAAATAGTAGGACAGTTATACAGGTCCATAGAGAAAACTGTGAAAGTGTGATATAATTTTGACAAAAGCTGACAATGACTAGGGTACAATGTCATTGTGCTTGTTGAAAAAGAAATACAATGATACAACCATAGGTAAGCAGAGGTGAAAATTACAATTACTAATCACTGAAACATGATTTTCCTTTTTCCTGGGAACAAAAAGATAGCCAATTGGAGTACTACCAAAGAAGCGATTTCTGATCTCACAATTCGCTGGTAACATCTTCCACGTCGAGTCTTGCAAGAGAATGGCTCTACTCTCATGTGATCTCTCTTCTCCTCTGTATGTGCTGAAGAACTCAGCAAAGAAGCATCAGATTTATTATTATCCCACCAGCTTATTCTTGCGAAAAAGAGAAACAGAACATTCCAACTGTGTAGGCATATTTTCAGATCACAAACCCGCAGTTATAACTTCCATACTGTATACTGACTTGTACTCCTGTGATTCCTTACTCTCGACGGATAGCATATTTCCATGTCTTCGGTTTCAACAGGACGGGGCTAGGCGTATCTGCAAAGATTATGTAAAAATCCACACTTAGAGGAACATTATTAAGCAAACCATGAATTAAGGTAAAATGAACATTTAATCTGCTCCAGTTTTCTGTCGTACTACCAGCGGTGCTATCATCATCATCTATCTAGTACAAAGTATAGAGAAGGTAATAGCTGCGTGCTTACTTCCACAATAATGGGCCTCTAGTTCTTTCCGTTCCAAATGGAGGCTGACCAGCTGTTGCTGCAGGCTTGTAGGAAGTGCCGTCATACTACAGCACCCGAAAAAGCTAAAAAGTCGGAGAGATGTGTATGCTTGCGGCCCATCCGGTAGGGATGACAGGTCTTCACATCCGTAAACCGTGAGATCCGCCAAAAATGGGAGCTCTCCCGAGGGAGATTCCAAAGATTTCAAATGACCACAGTAACAAATTTCCAGATACTTGAGGGACTGGGGAAGATGAAGGATCCCGGTTAAGCCATCACACCCCCATAATGTTAGTTCTTCCAAATGCTCCGCCCCAGCTAGTGATGATGACACCTTCAGGATACTAGATGACCCTTGATAAATTGACGATGCTGACTGTCCCTGCTGCACCCTCCTGCCAGATGTGGACTTGAGCTTATTGCAAGCACGAATTATCATTACCCTTAGAGTAGTAGGGACGTTGAAGATCTCAACCAAGCTGCCACAATATTCAATCGTCAGCGACTCTAGATGCGGCAGGAGCTGACTTGTTTGTGATGATGTTAATGGCACATCAGGTGCTTTTGCATATCCAGTCAGATTGTTGCATCGGTAAATATTCAGCTTCCTCAAGGATACCAATCCTTGGAACTCTTTTTCTGGCCAGTGGACGAGTGCATGGCAACTCCAAATAGACAAATCTTGAAGGTGTACAAAACATGCAAAAAGCTCGGTTACCCCTGACTTAAAGTCTTTTAATACCAAAACTGCCAGAGGAAAATCAAGATCATTCCATTTCTCATTGCTTTCCAGCACTTGTCTCTGACCATGCTCTGTCACTGCCGAGGCTGTTTCTGTATTTTCTTCAAGGCTCTTCAGTTCCAGATTGGTCAATGAAGTCATATGTCTAGCTACCCACTTGAACAACTCTTCCTCGTGTCCTTCCATGCTTAATACACTGAGCTTTGGTGACTTAGCTGTAGTCGTCAACTCTGGGCATTCCTCAATAAAAACATTCTGCAGGTTGGGGAAGGTAGGGTGTCCTGGCAATGTTGTCAACTTCTTACAGCGAGTAATAGCCAACTTCTCAAGCCGAGGAAACATTATCTCTTCTCCTTGCATCCAATCATTATCTATTTCCCACCATCTCTCCAAACAGGCAAGGTATGTCAGCGTAAGCTCCTTTAGATTTGGAAATGTGGAAGATGTATCATTGTCGCGACTGAACAACCAGTTCAGCCTTTTACAACTAAAGATATGGATCTCAACAAGGTTCTGCAACCTGGCCATCCATGCTGGAAAGGTGGTGGCTCTGTAGTAATGTATCCTTATAGCATGCAGCCCATCATGAGGCTTGAGTTGCTCAAGCACTCTTGCATCATCCTCACAAGTATTTCCAGCACGCCAGTTTAAAGTCAGCTCTCTTAGTTCCTTTTTCTGCATGAGGTTTGCCGCTTTTGCATCTTCTGCTTTCACATTTGCTAGATGATGTAGTTCTAGTTGACCACCAAGGTTCAAGTGCCTGAGCTCTCCAACATTACTGCAATTAGAGTCACTACCTGCAGCAAAACATGTAAGTGTCTGTAGGGATGTGAGTTTTCCAAGCTCTTTAGGCATGCTCTTCAGCTCTGGGCAACCATGAGTGTAAAGGTGACGGAGGGCAGTCATATACTTCATTTGTCCAGGAAGTCCACCAAGATATTTGCAGCGAGAGAGGTTCAACGTTTGCAGGGTGTATAGAATGCTCATATCTTCAGGAAGTTCTTTGATATGACTTCCTGAGAGATCTAGATACCTTAGGTGATGTAGATGCTTTGGTTTGAGCGGAAATGATGATGATCCTTTTAAATAGAGTTGCAATGCTTGCAGAGAACTGTATTTTGATAAATGCTGCAACGAACATTCCATATGAGTATCACACATAAGTGTTTGGATAGTTGGAGATCTTTTCTGCAGAGAACTATTCAATTTTCTTCCTGGTTCCTTGCACGACAGATATAAATGCCGAGCAGTGCTTGGAATCCACTCACTGTGACTTGGTTCCTCGGTTGTGACAACAAGTTCAACCTTGCCTGGCTCCTCAATTGCGATGGCACACTCCCTTTCCATCACAGACAATGCAACATCATGCATAAGATCATGAATTTTGCATGTAGTTCTAGATGTCTGCCTTGTGAATCCATCATCTGTGGTTTGGACTTGTTTGACCTGAAAGAATGATCTCGAGGCCAGCTCATTGAAAATTTGTCTGCCACTGGTTTCAAGACGAACTTGCTCTTCTTGGATAATAAAGCCATGTGCAATCCATAGTTGGATCAGCTTGTCCACATCAATCTCATAACCTTTGGGAAATATAGCACAAAAGCCAAAGCATTGCTTCATATGCGGCGGCAAGTCATTGTAACTGAGTTTGAGTATGGGTAAGATCCCAGACTCCACGGTGCAAATGTTGCTTCTGCTTGATACAGCCTTCCATTCTTCTTCACTAGTCTTGTTACACAATATTGAACCCAGTGCTATTGCAGCTAAAGGAGAGCCGGCACATCGGTCCACAATCTCACCAACCATATTCACCATAAAGTCAGGCCTTTCCTCTTCCTTCTTCAAACGACTGAATGCTGTAGTCTCAATAATTTCTTTTATGTATTCTCCTCCCAAAACTCCAAGATTGTAATCTTGAAAAGTACCCATTATTTCCGCAACTCCTTTATCACGAGTTGTTGTCAAGACCACACTTCCCATGCCACCATGTTCAAGGCGGGCCTTGAGTTGTTCCCATTTATGAATCTCTCGTGTCCAGACATCATCCAACACAAGCAGGTACCTTTGCCTGCTCACTACATTCTGAAGAATATCTAGTGGTGTCTTTTTCTTCTTGGAAGCAACTTCTTCTGTACCATCATCCTTCTTTTTGGGAGCTGCTTTAACTATACTTTTAGCCAGAGAATCCACATCAAAGCTGTCAGAGACACACACCCATAGCAACAAATCGAAGTGCTTTTGGATTTCATGATCATTGTAAACAAGTTGTGCTAACGTGGTCTTGCCCAGACCCCCCATTCCAACAATGGGAACAACTGTGAGATATGCATTGTTAGCTTGAGCAACTAATATATCGACAATTTTCTTATAATCTTTGGCTCTCGATCTGCTGGTGATTTTCTTCGGATCAAAGAAATATCATGATTTGTCTGGCGCCACTGGTTGGATACTGGCAGCAGCCTATGATGTTTGAAGTCAAAATCATTCATTTCAGCTACAAGGACCTCAATGTCCCGCACAACCTTGCGGAGCTTTCTCCCCATCCTGTTACAGAATACAAATTTGTTGAGGGTGGGAAAGAGCTTTACCACATCAGAGCCAAGCTCCTTGTAGTGTCCTTCCTTTTTGGCCTTACGACGAAGCGCCTCGTACTTGAACTCATCAAAGACTTCATTTGCCTCGTAAGACACCTTCTTGATGGCCTCGAGCCAGGCCACCACCCCCGCTCTCCGGGCTCCCCCCTGCTCGGTGTCAGCTGCAGCCTCCTCAGCACTGGTGATGATGTCCAGGATGGCAGGCAGTCTGCGCTTCAGGATATCATGTTGCTCCCCCATGCCCTTCATCACCTTGTACTGGTCGAGGAGGTTGCAGGACGCCTTCTCCATCATGATTTTGACCAGTGGTCCGACCACCATGGTGGTCACCACCGCCATTGGAACACCAAGGATTCGATTAACACGGAGAAGCACAAGTGCAGTGCAAGGTGGAGAAGAAAATGGCCTGAGCAAGATGCACTTGCTTGCTTGGATTAAAATGGAAAATGCAGCGAGTATTGACTTTCAGGGAAAGGAAGATGCGGATGTGTTTGATTCCATTGATTGACTGCATCCACTACCGCAATATAGAAACAACAGTTGTACACTTTTATGTTTTAAGTACATAAGACACTTCCATACAGCATCTTTTAGGACTATTATGTTTTGCTGGCATTGTCGTGCCTGATGGCAGCTTCTCCAACTTCTCAGTTATGCTGTATTCTGGAGGACCCTCATCCGTCCAACAACCGCCTTCAGTCACTCTCTGACAGACACTTGCTTAAGGGCTACATCTGCGTCATCTGCGACCCATGAATGCAAGCGAACTACTGCGCAGGCTGTCAGCATGTCTTACAAAGCTGGACCTAGGAAAATTATGATTACGGTTATGTACACATGGAAGTGGCGAGGGACACCACGATCGATTCTTCTTGAGGTTGGAGTACCTCCTCTCGGAGCCTCATGGCACTCCCCTGAGAGATCAGAGAGAGCGGAGTCGTAAAATTCCTTACTTCGCACCATGGGCTAATTTTCCTTTTCTTTGGAATGGTAAGCCTCCAGGACGGCAGTCACAGGTTTCAACCCGCTAAATGGCAAACATAAATTTTGTGTTCAGGGGTCTACATTTTGTTAAAACTTCCTGCAACCATGCTGCATCATAATTTTGCAATATAGTGTTGATTACTGGTAATTATATTTCAAATTCGAATGCTATGGTAATCTACAAAATTTGTTGTTCTGAGAACAGTGAATCATCCATATAATAGTACGGACTGCTTGAATTTAGATGCTCTTTGCGGGCAGCAGTCATGGTTTAAAAGTTGGTCTTGTTGACAGATTCAACACATCGTGTTTCTTGACTAAAATAACAAAGTTAATGAGGCCAGTTGGGTACCTATAAGACAACCACTATGCGTCCTGTTCATTACCAATGCTAATGCCAGAAGAGAAGACTCCGTGTCTTACCAATGTGCAACATGATGCTTGCCCACTCAATACACACGATACTATGAAAGGGCTGATGTGAGAAATATATTGTTTGAATTTGTACTGATGAGGCCGGTTGGCTTAGATATAAGATAAGCACTTAACCAATTCATTACCAGGGCGGGTATCATAAGGGGAGGCTTTAAGACTAATAAACAATACTATGGAATGGACGACGTGAGTAATGTGTTGTCTGTACTTGTGCTAATGATGCTACTTGGCTTGCCTGCTCATTACCAACGATGATGACATAGGTGAAGACTTCAAGACGATGTGTACTCCATCACGCGATGTGATGCTCACCAACTTAATAAACAATACTTCCTTTGCCCCGTAATATAAGATATTATTGCATTCAATATACCCATGTATTATATGTAATAGCATCTTATATTATGGGACGGAGGTGGTGCGAAGAAAGGAGCTGCTTGCGTAACGTCTGTACCTGCTGCTAACGAGGACCAGTTGGCTACCGATAAGATAAGCACTCTTCCTGTCCATTACCAACCCTAATGACAGCCAGGAAGGAAAGCCATGTGTATCACCGACGCTACTTATTCCTGCTCTGAGAAAACACTTGATTCCAGCACAAGATGGAACGGTCACTGAATTGTAGGATATGAAAATGGCGATTCAATGCGACATTTTACTACAATTTATTAAAACACCTAGGCCACCTCCAACACCTTGCTGTTCAAAACACTATACCATGCCGCATAGAGCCATAGATTCTCTAGTTACCTTTGCTTGCATGGTGACCCTGCTGCAGCCCAGCTCTATGTAATATAGCAGTATGACAGTGACACTATTAAGTTTCAGATTACTGCTGTCTTACCTAAGCCGCTGGCAGCTCCTCCCTTCAGCCCTTGGTTTCTCCCCGTCACGCTCCTTCAGTCGCCGGTGTCCCCCTCCCCCGAAGGTTCCCGGAGGGAAGGAGAGAGGAACGAGAGCGGCGGCGCCATGGACTCCCCCCTCCTCCTCCTCCTCCTCCGATTTGTCCTGGATTCCAGCGGAGGAGGATGGTTCCGGGTCCTCGCTCGCTTCCAGGAAGGACGTACGGCGGAGGTGGGGGCGAATTCCGGCCGGCGTTCTCCGGGATTGGGGAACGACGTGATAGTGTTTTTTCCGTCTGACTGATAATGAAGACGAGGCAGTGTAGCGAATGCACAAGCCCACTAGGCCCATCCCGACCGAACAATCGAAAGCCCAGTCCACGCAATGCTGCGAGCAACATAGCCGTGCACGCGGTACGAGATTCAAATTTGGTTTGCTTCTATTATCGTCGTTCGCCAAAACAAGACGTTCGAGAATCGAGACATACTCTCCTTTGCCATCTTATCTTTAAACTATGTTAACCTTTATTTCTTAGACTAGTTTGATTAGTCATAGTGAAAAATAACTTAAAATACTAACATGCGTATGTTACTAGTATAAGTTAATGCTCCCTTCCGTCCGAATTATTGGCCGCGGCGGCTAATTTACAAAAACACACTTGACGAATTTCCGACACAATCCCAAGTCCTCCACCGCTCGTCTTCCTCGCTTTGTCTCTCGTTTAGCTCACTCGCTCGGATGTCATTGATCTGACGCCCTTGCTCCACCCTTCTCCGCCTCAAGAAGACCGCCTTGCTTCCCCAACCGCGCTGCCTCTGTCTTGCTCCTGCGTCGCCTTGCTCCCTCCGCACTGCCGCCGCCTGCATAGACACCACCGCCGGGAAAGGCTGATGTTTCACCAAGGCCCCCTGGCCGCCTACGAAGATCCCGCCGCCTTGCTCCCCCACCGTCGGGAAAGTCTTGATCTGCTCTCCGAAGGCGAAGAGAAGCTCTAGGACGCCATCCCCGTTCTTCACGGACGCCATCCTCGTACAGGTAATCTCTGAACATCCAAACTCCAGAGTGAAATTATCGATCTTTTGGCTCATCTGCTCGACGGCCATGGAACCTGCAAATTCATCTTCGCGATTATGATGATTGACCCTATTTTGCAAAGATTCCATCTTTGCGAAGGAGGAAAAATTTCCTGTCAATTTCAGCCACGAGCTTGGGGGAATCTCCACTTGTCTTGGGCACTATCAAGCACGACAGGTCATTTGAAGCCTGCAGCTTGTTCTATTATGAGCCATGTTCATGAAGTAGAGCAGAAACTTGAAGGAAGGAAGAAGCTAGCTGACGGTGAAAGGAAAAGATGTATCAGGCTGAACATATTCTTTCATCAACCCAGGGAAAAATTGAATTAGGTAAAAATAAAGATTAGTTGTCAATCGAGATTAGTTTTATGTCATGTTTACATCACCAAAATACTCTATTAAATCCAATGTAACCCATACAGATTGTTCAGCCCCAACTACGGTCGCCTGCTCCAAGAAGCAACCAACACAGCAGGTTAGGATGTTCAAAACGAAATTCAACCAGGATTTGGTTCTTATTTTCTGAACTTGTCGATCTTGGTTCAGAGATAACCCTTGTGTTCTCTTTAGATTGTTCTTATTATCTGAACTTGTCGATCTGGTACAGCTGTGGCCTACTAAATGAGAATTATGAGATATATATGCATCCCCTTTATGCTGGTGTGACAATTAAACAAAATCTGGTCTGTTACTGCACACATCAGCATCTGTAGGTATGTACCATCAATTTATTCACTTTCTTCATTTTGATGTGATTTTGTTGCACGCATGTACTCCCTCCGTTTTAAAATATAAGATGTTTTAGCTTTGTGAAGCAAATGTATCTAGACTACTTTTAGTATATAGGTTCACTCAGGTTTGAAATGAATCTACACACTAAAAGAAGTCTAGATTCATTTTCTTTACAAACATAAAACATCTTATATTTTGAAACGGAGGGAGTAGTAGTTTCTAAAAGGAGTAGGATCTAAGGCCAGAACAGTAGGATCCAACCTCGGACTAATAATATGGTCGTCAATATTGATATTCGTTTCCACCCATCGTGGCATTCCATCCATTGCCTGTACATGGGTTAGATCATTTAACAGGGAAGTTTACATGGGTGCTAAAAGTGGGTGTCTTCTTTGGAATTCTTACTGTGAGTTGTATTGTGGGACTGTAACCAGACAAATCAAACACAAGTCTGTATTTGGTAGTATGTACTATGTTGAATGTCAAGTTGGATACAGTATTGTTGTAGGATAATATCTGGTAGGTCCCATGAACCAGCTTACATTTTAGTTGGTTATAGCTTGAATTTTCACAATGAAAACTTCAGTTGAGAAACATGTTAACACTTCATTGCTATGTGGCAATTCCTGAATTCCTATTTCCTATTTCAGGCTGAATATATATGGGCCTACGAAGTACTGAACTCATTCTTGTTTTATTTCTTGCAATTAGAACTTCCTGGATAATTGATGTCTAGAACTCCTTTGTTTGGGTTGCTGTACTCATCCAAATCTTTTTAGTGAACTGAACCAATATGTCTACTTGTCTGTGGTTGCTGCTTTTGATTCAATATTTGTCATTCAGCTAGCAGAAGCTCTGATTTTGATTTTTCAAACTTATGTCATTTGCAAGTCGTTCCTGGTTATCTATTCATGTTTTAATTGTTCATTGCAGCTTCTGTTGTAAAACTTGTTCATTGTTTTCTTGGCACCTTCTTTGTGTTGTCTAGGTATTTTACATGGTTTTATTTTTGTTTAAAAGTAGATCATAACCAAATTCACTTGAACTAAGATTAGTACTCCACCTTGTCCTGTGAAGGTACAGTAGCTATTTTTCAATTCTGTATCCCACAGTAGCTATGACTTAATGACAATGCATCAATCTGGTGCCTTTGTGTTCATGCATATTGGAGTTGTTTTCTAAGGTAGCTCCGTCTGTGTTTAGAGTTGCCATCAGGTATCCAACAGAAGTTGCATGCTTCATGATGCACACTAAATAATTTGTCAGTTCCTGCCTCTTTCAAAAATACCAATCTCATAATCTTTATTATTGTCCAACTTATGTGATGTTTTCACTTGAAAATAGCTGGTGAGCATGTGTGCAATCTGTAACTTCCATGTGTTTACTGATATATGTTCCATGATCAGTGTTGTCAATATTTGATGCTCCACTCTCACTTGCTGTGATCAAAGCAAGCAAGTTGTATATTTTTCACTTCGGTTTCTTTTGGTAGCCATGCCTTAATTATAATGCTTTTATCTTCTAACCATCATTAGATTGTAGAGTTGCAGTATTACTGTCATTTTTTACTCGCACATTACTGTAAGATCATGCCCAAACTTATGTATCATTTGTGGCAAATTACTGTCATTTTTTACTCCACATCTCATAACCATTTGATTCCAATTTTGTCCTGTGAAGGTAGAAGTATCCAGATGTGGTAGACAGAGGTTAAGATCATCGAGTGCTTACATTGTTTCAGGACATTGATCAGCAAAATCTGAAACTGCTCTTCTCTGCTGCCGATCTATCCACGGGTGGGAGATCTGCTGCATGTACTTCTCCGTGCTTCTCCCTATGCAGCTCGGTAGCAACCGGCGAGGATCCATCCGCCGGTGAGGTAGCCGGGGGCGACAAGGGAGGCACCGGGAAGGGGCCGAGCTTAAAGCGCGTCAGACGATGAAGCTCAACGACGAGGACGCATAACACGACAAGGGCGCGTCAGGCGCCGCCAGTGCCTGTCCGCGGCGGCACGCCACAGGTGGCGACAGCGGCCCGGCGTCGGCACAGGTCGCTGGAGAAGGGCCGCATTGCCTGGGGATCACGACCCTGGGTTTTTGCCTCATCTGCCCTCGCGGACCTAGCGCGGGAGGACGGAGGCGCGGGAGCCCAGCAACGGTGACCTGTTGTGGGTGGACGGAGGCACGGGATCCCGACGATCGTGACCTGGCGCGGGAGCAAGGATGCGGACGGCGACCTGGTGCGGGAGGACATACGTGGATGGAGACGAAGACAAGATCTGAATTTTAATTTTCAAATTGAAGGCCAAATTTGAAACATTTTGAGTGTAATAGGGAGTTTTTGGCAAAATTAAACTTGTACTGTGCCGCGAACAGTAATTCGGGCCGGAGGGAGTACTCCTTTCATCCTGGTTTAAAGAACACATATAGCAAATTTCTCGGCTCTAGTCTTCCTCTGATTGAGCCTAATTTGATTCTTACTAGTCCTCTTTCTCCGAAATTAAATGCTTATGTACGTAGGAGGTGGAGGATTTTGGGATTGCATGATTTTCAATATTGTCTACTTTCTCTAGAAAAGGATTTTGATGTCTTTGCGGAGCCCCTCGTAGAAGATCCGCTCGTGCATCTCTGTACAAGTCAAAATGATAGTACTGTTATAAGTGGTAAACCGAACGTTGGCCGGGCATAGTACCGTTTGTACAGGTCCATACATAAAACTGGGAAACTGACACGCAGCCACTAACTTCTAGTTTCTTGGGGAAATAGAGGACCCAGCTAACTTTAGTTCTTCTAAATGCTCTGCTCTGGGTTCAGGTGAAGGTGGTCATGAATCAACGATGCTGACTGGAACTTCTGCAGGCTCCCTGAAATTATTTTCAGCCAGGGCAGGAGACCAAGGAGCAACCACATTTTACAAAAGAGAGCAACACACTAGAAATTGTATGAAAGACATGTCGATGATATTCAACGGTGTATGATGTCTTCTTGGTTTTTGGAAAAGGATTATCTACATTACATTAATGGTGTGCAGACCCCACATCATATTGCATCCCAGAACCATACCAGGCATACAGAGAAAAGATCAGAGCATGATACACTAATTACAAATCTAAACATAATCCTTCTCGATCCGATACAAGATAAAATACCTACGAAACGAAACTGCTGTACATACGATACTTCCTGCCAGGATCCGTATACGACATAGAATCCGGTGGTGGGATGCACCTTGCTCTCAACAAAGACGGATTTGAACCCGTGTGCCGTACATGGAAGGGTTCTCTACGAATTTTAACATGATGCTGCTCCGCTCCAGGCTTGTGGGAAGCTTCTTCAACCTAATGCAGTGTCTAATGGAAAGATATAGGAGAGATGAGTATGCTTCTGGTGCATCTGGTAGGGATGACAGTCCATAGCACTTAAAAAGTTCAAGCCTCTGCAACGATGAGAGCACTCCCGAGCGACACTGCAGAGACGTCAGCGTATGGCATTCCTTAATTTCTAGAACCTTGAGAGACGGGGGAAGATCGAGGACGCCTTTTAAGCAATCACAGAGCTCTAGTTTAAGAATCTGTAAATTCTTCAACCTAGCTCCAGACGATGCTAACAGCCTCCTGCCGTATGTCGACTGAAGCTTACTGCATTTACGAATCTCCATTGTCCTAAGAGATGAGGGGACGCTGAACACCTCAACCAAGCTCTGACACTTAAATATCGCTAGAGACTCTAGATGTGGCAGGAGATCTGATGGTTTTGATGTCTCGGCTGAAACCTGTGAATATCCTGTCAGATTCTTGCAGTTGACAATCTGAAGCCTCTTCAAGGATACCAATAATTTGAACAATCTTTCTGGCCAGTGGATAAGGGCATGGGAGCTCCAAATCGACAAATCTTGAAGTTTTACAAAGTATGCACACAACATTGTTATATCCGACTTAAAGTTCCTCAACACTAAAACTGCCAGAGGAAAATCATGATCATTCCGTTTTATTATGTGGTGCACCACTTGCCTCAAACAATTGTTAGCAACCGCTGAGGTGGTCTTTGTACTGTTTTCAGGGCTCCTCAGTTCCAAATTGGTCAATGAATTCATATGTCTAGCTACCCACAGGATCAACTGGTCTTCACGTCCTTCCACGTCTAATACACTGAGCACCGGTGATTTAGCTCTAGTTGTCAAGTTTGGACATCCCTCGATACGAGCATTCAGGAGGCTAGGGAATGTCGGATGTCCTGGCATTGATGTCAAGTTCTCGCAGCGAATAATAAACAACTTCTCAAGCAGTGGAAACATTTTCACTGCTTGTTGCCCCTCACTATTTATTTCCGACCATCTCTTCAAACATACAAGATCTTCTAGCGTAAGCTCCTTCAGATTTGGAAATGGAAAGCATGACGTACCACATCCACTGCTGATAAACCATTCTACCTTTGCACAACGAAAAAGATGGATCTCAACAATGTTTTGTAGCATACCCATCCATGTTGGGAAGGCGGAGGCTCCATAGGAGTTCATCCTAAAAGTATGCAGCCCATCATGAGGTTTGAGTTTCTCGAGTACACCTGCATCGCCCTCATTACCACTTTCCCTGAACAAATCATCCCATCCAACGGTCCATCTTAATGCTAATTCTTTTAGTTCCCTCTTATTCATGAGGTTTGCAGCTTCTGCTTCTTGTGCTGTCACAATCTCTAGATGGATTAGCTCTAGCTGACCACCAAGGTTTAAATTACCGAGCTCTCCAACTTTACTGCAACCAGGGCCAGTACCTGCTACAAAGCATGTAAGTGTCTCTAGGGATGTGAGTTTTCTGAGGTCTCTAGGCATGCTCTTAAGCTCATTACAACCATGAGTATATAGGTAACGGAGGGAAGTCATATACTTCATTTGACTTGGAAGTCCACAAAGAAATTTGCAGCCAGAGAGGTTCAAAGTTTGCAGGTTGTATAGAATGCTCAAACTTTCAGGTAGTTCTTTGATATGGCTTCTTGAGAGATCTAGGTACCTCAGGTGATGTAGATGCTTTGGTTTAAGCGGAAATGATGGTAGACGTGAACATATCTGCAATGCTTGCAAAGAGCTATATTTTGATCGATGCTGCAATGAACTACTCATATTGCTATCACAGAGAAGTGTTTGGATAGCTGGAGAGCTTTTCTTCAGAGAACTATTCAATTTTTTCCCCGGTTCCTTGCATGACAAAAATAAATGCCGAGCATTGTTTGGAAGCCACTCACTCTGATCTGGTTCCTCAATTTCCACAACACATCCAGCCCTTCCTGGTTCCTCAGTTAACAAGGCACATTCCTTCTCCATTACAGAGAGTGCAACATCATGCATAAGATCATGGATTTTACATGTAGTTCTGCAATAAAACCACCTGGCTGTGTTTTCAATTTCAGTGACGGTGGGCTGGACTTGATTCACATCATGGAAGAAAGACCTTGAGGTCAACTCATAAAAAATCTGTTTGCCAATGGTTTCAAGACGAGCATGCTTTTCCTGGATAAAGCCATGTGCAATCCATAGTTGGATCAACTTGTCAACATCAATCTCGTAATCTTTTGGAAATATAGCACAAAAGGCAAAGCATTGCTTCATATGTGACGGCAAGTCGTTATAACTGAGTTTGAGTATTGGTAAGATTCCAGACTCCTCGGTGCAAATGATGCTGCTCCTTAGTACAGCCTTCCATTCCTCCTCACTCCTCTTTGTACGAAGTAAAGAGCCCAGTGCTGTTGCAGCTAAAGGAGAACCAACACATCTCTTCACAACCTCACCAACCATATTCACCAACATGGCGGGCCTTTCATCTTCCGTCTCACAATAGCTGAATGCTCTTGTCTCGATTATTTCCTTTATGAACCCATCCTCCAAAGCTGCAAGATTATGATAAGATTTACTCATTATTTCTGCAACTCCTTTATCACGAGTTGTTACCAAGACCACACTACCCATTCCACCATGTTCAAGGCGGGCCTTGAGCTGTTTCCATTTATGATCCTCTCGTGTCCACACATCATCCAGTACAAGGAGGTACCTTTTCCCGCTCAGTACATTCTGAAGTATATCTAGTGGCATGTTCTTCTGCTTGGAAGCATGTGCTTCTGTACCATTCATCTGGGGAGCTGCTTCAACTATACTTTTAGCCAGAGAATTCACATGAAAGCTATCAGAGACACACACCCATAATAGCAAATCAAAATGCTCCTGAATTTTTGGGTCATTGTAAACAAGTTGCGCTAATGTGGTCTTGCCCAGACCCCCCATTCCAACAATAGGAACAACTGTGAGAGCTGGATTGTTAGCTTCATGAACTAGTATTTCAACAATTTTCTTATTATCATTGGCTCTGGATCTGTTGGTAATTTCCTTTGGATCAAAGATAACCTGATCCATCTGCCTCCACTGATTGGATGTCTGTGGCTGTTGCTCATGTTTAAATCCAAAGGCATTCATTTCAGTCACAAGGACCTCAATGGCATGCACAATCTTATTAAGCTTTCTTCCCATCCTTTGACGGAATACAAAACGGTTGTGGATGGGAAAAATTCTTACCACATCGAAACCAAGCTCCTTGTAGTGCCCCTCCTTTTTGGCCTTACGACGAAGTGCCTCGTACTTGAACTCATCGAAAACTTCATTCGCCTGGTAAGCCACTTTCTTGATAGCCTCGAGCCAGGCCGCTGCCCCTTCCCTTTGGGTTGCCGCCTGCTCAGCGTCAGTGATGACGTCCAAGATGGCAGGAAGTTTGCGCTTCAGGATCTCATGTTGCTTCTCCATACCCTTCAACACCTTGTACTTGTCTAGGAGGTAGTTGGATACCTTCTCCATCACGATTTTGACCAGTGGTCCGACCACCAAGGTGGCCGCCACCGCCGCCATTGGAACACCGAGGACTCGCAAGAACACGGAGAAGCACAAGTGCAGCGCAAGGCGGAGAAGAGAATGGTCCAAGCAAGATGTGATTGCTTGTTTGCGTGGAAAAACGGAAGCAAATGTAGGTAGTATTGACTTTCAGGGAGAGGTACATGTGGATGTGTTTGATTCAATTGATTTCCACAATATAGAAACAACAGTTGTATACTTGTATATTTTTTAAATAACAGAAGATTACTTCCTGAATAGCATCTTTTAGGTCTACTACTGCCATGGCGTGTGCACACGGTGACGTGTTCATGTGCGAGCAGCTAGTAATATATTTTTTTGAACTTCCGCTAATGATGCCAGATGGCCACATACAAGATAAGCACTTGTCCTTTTCATTACCAAGGCTGATGCCAGAAGGGAAGATTTCAAGATTGAATAAACAATACTATGGAAGTAATATACTCCCTCCGTTTTCAAAATATAAGATGTTTTAGTTTTGTGAAGCAAATGTATCTAGACTTATTTTAGTATGTAGGTTCACTCAACTTTAGAATGAATCTATATACTAAAAGAAGTCTAGATTCATTTTCTTCACAAAGCTAAAACATCTTATATTTTGAAACGGAGGGAGTATGTTTGAACTTGTGTTAATGAGGCCACCTGGCCACATGTAAGATAACCACTCCCCCTGGTCACTGATGCCATAGGGGAAGACTTGAAGACGATGTGTACTACAACGCGATGTGATGCTTATCAACTTAGTAAACAATACTCTCTCCGTTTTAAAATATAAGATGTTTTAGGTTTGTACAGAAAATGTATCTAGACTACTTTTAGTATGTAGGTTCACTCAGGTTTAGAATGAATCTATATACTAAAAGTAGTCTAGATATATTTATTTCATAAAACTAAAACATACATACCCTTGGGTTGAACCGACACTTCCTTATCCTTTCCCCTCCCATGTGCTACAGTACCAGAAGCCGCCTCCACCCTGCGCCGCGCCGCCCTGAGGCCTTGCTCGCCGGCGAGTCCGGCCGAGCTAGGCTGAGGGGGGGCGGCGGCAGTTGCTATGTACATAGTAGTGTTAGTCTGGGGTGTAATCCCCGTGTCTGGTGGCCTTGTGCTGCCCGGAGCTCGCGCGTCTCCCAGGCCGAGATGCGGCGGCGGCGTACTCCCCTCGCCCCCCTTGCTTCGCCGGTGATGGAGGTGATGGTGGGGTATTGCCTCTCCCTCAATAAGGCCTGCTCGAGCTCGATTTCTGCTGGGCGTCTTCTGCTCCTCCCTTTGACCGGCCATGGTGGCGAGGGAAGGTGGAGTTCCGAACCGCAACAGCTTCGTCCTCGAGCTTTGGGTGCTGCTTGGCGACATCGCAGTCTCGTTCGTGGGCTCTCCTCTCTGCTGGTCAGCCATGGTGGCGTGAGGCAGAGGGAGGTTCTCAGTGAGGCTGTCGGTGGCGTCATCCGGCGGGGGCTTTGTTCGGTTAAGGCGTTGTGGCGCGGCGCTTTCCGCTCAGCTCAAAGGTGCCTCGGCGTGCTTCCATGGTGGAAGGCTCTGAAGTTTTCTCTGAAGCTGAAGGCCCCGAAGAATAAGCGCTTTTGTTGCTTTGCCGAAGGTAGCAGAAATGAAGTTGTGGTGGTGCTCCTGGCCGGCCGTGGAGGCGAGGAGGAGCGACGCCATGTCCTTCTGGTGGTGCTTGCCGTTTCCCCCTTGGCCGACCGTGGAGGCGAGTGAGGGGTGAGCGGCGACGCACTGGAGCTTGCTTCGGCTGAGCGGTTGGGGCTTTGGATTCTTCTCCAGGGCGTTCTTCTTCGCCTGCCTACACCCACCCGTGGCAGGAGTGGCGACGGCAGGCTGACTATCTCTTCCGGGTCCGGTAAAGAATCCTCTGCTGCGAAGCCCTAATGCTCTTCACTTCTATTTCTTCCTTCAACAGATGCAGTGGTTGCGGAAAACGGAGGAGTCGATTGGGTGAATAGCAGCGTCAAGCAGCAATGGAGTTGGGAAGCAATTTTTTTGAGCACCACCTCGGTGGCGGGTGACAGCCGTCCGACATCCAAGGCCAGAACATGGCCTATCCAAAAGCCGGCGAAGGGTCCCGGCAATTGTTTAACCTCATCGATGAGGCCCCTTTCGAAGTTGGCGGCCGCATTCCTCGTCTACGCAAAAGCAAGTGGTTTCGTCCCCGCTTTCGAGTATGACGGCGGCATGTCAGACTTCCGGCTCGGCGGTGGAGAAAGAGAAGGATCGGTTCGTTGTCGTCCATCTTTCAGTGAGGTCTTTTCTTCTTATATCAGGGACCTATGCATCTTATCCTTATCACATGGGGTCCTTTGTAACAATATGTACATCCACCGCTTGATATTAATGTGATGCTTCCAGTCCCTTCGAGGACGCTCCTCGTTCAAAAAAAACTAAAATATTTTATATTTTGAAACGGAGGGAGTACTTCGGAAGGAACTGTGAGAGTAGTATATTGTCTGTAGCTAGCCCAGATGGCTAAGGTAACCACTCTTTCCCTGTCCATTACCAACGCTAATGCCAAGGGGAGAAGACTGTCTGTTATTACCAACGCCACATTTTACTGTTCGGACAGAACACTTGATTCCAGGCTTCCAGGACAAGAAGGAATGTTCATAGCATGGCAAAAATAGTACTTAAGAAGTGTTTTAATAGGGCACTACAGGAACGGGAAGCTACGCCGACGGCCGGTCGCTACGCCGACGGCCAAACGTCGGGGCCGTCGGTGTAGCCATCGTCCAGGCCAGCCCCGCCAAGCAGCCGTCGGCGTAAAATTGCCCTCGGCATATTCTATGCTACGCCGACGGCCGCCCTCGGCGTAGCTATTTTTTATTTTATCTCATTAAACTTTGAAAAATCATAACTAAATCATTCTAATTCGGAAAAATACAAATAATATATCAAAATTTGCAGAAAAATACTATACCACCTTATACGGACAATGTACCAACAGGGGATCAGAAACCTTTTCGTCCACCTTTTGTGAAAAAGACAAATTCCTGCCGAATCGGTAGGAAGTGGGTCAGATATGAACTACAGGTACATGATCCGATGCTCATGTTTTTTTACAAAAATCATTTTTAGGTTCACAATATGCTATTTTATCAAAGATCTAATGAAAGTTTAGCGAGGCTCTGCCCCGAGCTAAGAATCTTTATGTCCGCCGTTCGACAAAGTTTGACGATAGTTTAAAACGGGCATAAAAAAATAAAAAACGATCGAAACAATGCGAAACCTTCGCGTGGTGTCATATTATGTGACATATTTATAAGGAAAAATAGCAAACTTGATATATTGATTATGTCTCAAAAAACCCTTCACAAAATGACCTATCTCATTCGAGGTTTCTTGACTTTCGGGTCAAATGACCAATGTTATGGCTAGAATCAAGGCATAGTTTGTGATAATGTGCCCATATTATGCATACACATGCATAATGGGATGGCGAACAATGTTGCAGGAGGAAGTTTTCCTTTTCGTCGCACCAAAAAGCCATTTCCCATTTTCCGAGCATAAAAAACGGTCGGTTTTGTAAAGCAACCACCAAATGGCTAATTCAAAATACTACCACCACATTTTACAAAAATACTATACCACCTTATACGGACAATGTACCAACAGGGGGATCCGAAACCTTTCCGTCCACCTTTGGTGAAAAAGACAAATTCCTGCCGAATCGGTAGGAAGTGGGTCAGATATGAACTACAGGTACAGGATCCGATGCTCATGTTTTTTTACAAAAATCATTTTTAGGTTCACAATATGCTATTTTATCAAAGATCTAATGAAATTTTAGCGAGGCTCTGCCCCGACCTAAGAATCTTTATGTCCGTCGTTCGACAAAGTTTGACGATAGTTTAAAACGGGTATAAAAAAATCAAAAACGATCGAAACAATGCGAAATCTTCGCGTGGTGTCATATTATGTGACATATTTATAAGGAAAAATAGCAAACTTGATATATTGATTATGTCTCAAAAAAACCTTCACAAAATGACCTATCTCATTCGAGGTTTCTTGACTTTCGGGTCAAATGACCAATGTTATGGCTAGAATCAAGGCATAGTTTGTGATAATGTGTCCATATTGTGCATACACATGCATAATGGGATGGCGAACAATGTTGCAGGAGGAAGTTTTCCTTTTCGTCGCACCAAAAAGCCATTTCCCATTTTCCGAGCATAAAAAACGGTCGGTTTTGTGAAGCAACCACCAAATGGCTAATTCAAAATACTAACACCACATTTTACAAAAAATACTATATCACCTTATACGGACAATGTACCAACAGGGGGATTCGAAACCTTTTCGTCCACCTTTGATGAAAAAGACAAATTCCTGCCGAATCGGTAGGAAGTGGGTCAGATATGAACTACAGGTACATGATCCGATGCTCATGTTTTTTTACAAAAATCATTTTTAGGTTCATAATATGCTATTTTATCAAAGATCTAATGAAAGTTTAGCGAGGCTCTGCCAGAATCTTTATGTCCGTCGTTCGACAAAGTTTGACGATAGTTTAAAACGGGCATAAAAAATCAAAAACGATCGAAACAATGCGAAACCTTCGCGTGATGTCATATTATGTGACATATTTATAAGGAAAAATAGCAAACTTGATATATTGATTATGTCTCAAAAAACCCTTCACAAAATGACCTATCTCATTTGAGGTTTCTTGGCTTTCGGGTCAAATGACCAATGTTATGGCTAGAATCAAGGCATAGTTTGTGATAATATGCCCATATTATGCATACACATGCATCATGGGATGGCGAACAATGTTGCAGGAGGAAGTTTTCCTTTTCGTCGCACCAAAAAGCCATTTTCTATTTTTCGAGCATAAAAAACGGACGGTTTTGTGAAGCAACCACCAAATGGCTAATTCAAAATACTATCACCACATTTTACAAAAATACTATACCACCTTATATGGACAATGTCCCAACAGGGGGATCCGAAACCTTTCCGTCCACCTTTGGTGAAAAAGACAAATTCCTGCCGAATCGACAGGAAGTGGGTCAGATATGAACTACAGGTACATGATCCGATGCTCATGTTTTTTTACAAAAATCATTTTTAGGTTCACAATATGCTATTTTATCAAATATCCAATGCATTTTTCCTTTTCATCGCACCAAAAAGGCATTTTTCATTATCCGTGCGCAAAAAGGGGATTTTTTTAAAGCAACCACCAAATAGCTAATTTAAAAAAGAAGGATTTGTGATTAGTTGATATGGATATCATATTTGGATTCCTCTCATTTTTTGATCAATTTAAACATATTATTTGTTGAATTTCGATTTACAGATTTAAAGATATTAAATATTCTATATTAAATAAAAAATACAAAAAAATAAAATTATTATATTTTTATTTGAATTCAATAATATTTTTACTTATTCATAAATATTTACTTAAATAATTGTTTGTAATTTCAAAAAATACAAACATGTGACATGATGATATAAGAGTTAAAGAGATTGATATCATAGTATTGACACCAATGTATGAATTACTTTGCGGAAACGGATACTGAAGGAATGAGGAAGTTAAGCGTGCTGAAGCTGGAGTAGTATTAGGATGGGTGACCTGATGGGAAGTTTGACTAAGACTGGAATTTAATTAAATAGTAAATATAATTAGTGTTAAAAATGTTTAAAGTAGGAGATTAACAAGTGAAACAATTCAAGGAATAAAAAATTGAGAAAATAAAATAAAAAAATATTATTTTTCAAAAAAAAAATCAAAAAAAAAATATTTTTGCAACCGGTCGACAGGCTATGCCGGCTTCTGTACGCCGAGGGTAGAGGCCCTCTGCACATACGCCGAGAGATGGCTCACGCCTTTTGCCCTCGGCGTAGCGCGCGTGTCCCGTAGTGGGGCATTTAATTACTATTTTAAATGTTCTTATAACATCTTCTATCTGCCTTCGCTTGCATGGTGCCAAACCCTGCTACAGCTCAACAGTCGGTTTGCTGACTATAAGGTCATCTATAGTCAGTTTATAGTCAAATAGTATAATAGTTATTTTTAAAGAGCACTACTTTATAAGTTAATGACCCACTCACATACTCAGAAGGTGTCTAAGAGCACGTGCAAGAGCTGGCTATTGCATGAAAGCCCACATTTTTTTCCTACCTCTTCTCTCTCATCCAACTAAGCAAAACAATACTAGTTTAATTTTTGTAGCCAGCTAATTAAAACTTATTGTACTTGCTCTTACTCTAGCATTGTTCTAACTGAGCTGTATGACAGTGACACTATTAAGTTTCAGTGTACCGATGTCTTACCTGAGCCGCTGGCAGCTCCTCCGTTCTGCCTGTGGTTGCTCCCCGAGACGCTCCTTCAGTCTTCGATGTCCCCTCCCCCCGAAGGTGAGGGAAGGAGAGAGGAACGAGGGCGACGGCGACGGGGCGGTGCCATTGACAGGACCTGATGAGCTTGCCTACTAATTAACAGAGGATCTCACGAATTCAGATAGATTGCTCACTGAAATTCAGAAGAGTAGCTATGGTGTATTTCAACGGAGATCTCTGATAGGAGTTTACAAGACGACTAATGAAGCTACTCTATCTAGATACACCAGAGTGGTGATAATATTTTTCAGATAGCTTTTTTGTTACAACTCCATCGACTTATAACTTGCGAGAAGGAAACGTGCGCCGTGCGTCAGCTAGAAACAGAGCATGGACAGGTTGGCATGGTGACGCGATAAATCCTTGGTGGCAGATGACGTGGCGCCAGCTCAGCAACTTGCCCCGCTATCAGACAACCACCAGATGAAGTTATCCTCAGTTGTTATATGCGAGAGTGCAGGGGCGTCAGTATCCTGACAGTTGCTACTCCCTGAAGAAAATCCTTGTCCTCGAGGATCAAATGGTTGCAGCATAGAAATCAGGGAACGTCGTCTTGATGAATCCCGCATCTTCCCACGTAGCATCGTCCGGGGACATGTTGAGCCATTGCACAAGCCACTGTGACACCAATGGCGAGGGACAGCTCGAGTATCAAGCACCAAGACTGGTTCAGTCTTGATATTGCCTTTGTCATCAACCAAAGGTAAGTCAGGTGATGGAATTGCTTTGGGTCCCAGATGTTTTTTCAATTGGCTGACATGGAACACATTGTGAATTTGAGTACCAGGAGGAAGTAATAGTTGCTATGCCACAGGACCAATCTTCTTTAGCACACGGAAAGGACCGTAGAACTTGGTTGCTAGCTTCAGGCCATGTTTCACATCGAACGCCGCCATTCGATAAGGTTGGAGTTTGACATAACCATATCACCGACCTGAAATTGACGTTCTGTGCGCTTGGTATCAGCATATTTCTTCATACGCAGTTGAGCATGTTGAAGATTTGCCTTGAGTTGCTGTAACATTTGTTCCTTCTGCTGTAAGAATTCTCCAGCGTCAAGTTCGATAGGTCCCGTAACTGAAATCTCGCTGATCAGCGGAGCAGGAAAACCATATAAAGCATGGAAGGGAGTGACTTAGTGGCAGTATGATAGGTTGAGTTGTACCACCATTCTGCAAGGGACAACCAGGAACTCCATTTCTTGGGTTCATTGAAAGCCATACTGCGGAGATACGATTCAAGGCATTGGTTCACGCTACCGCCCATCCATCGGTGTGGGTGGTATGCTGTGCTCATACGCAAATCAACTTTCAGAGTTTTGAAAATTTGTTGCCAAAACTTACTGGTAATGATGCGATCGCGATCAGTGACAATTGACTTGGGCATGCCATGTAACCTGAAGATATTGTCAATGAAAGCCTGAACCACTGTATTCACGGTGTATGGATGGGCAAGAGGAATAAAGTGTGCATATTTTGTCAGGCGACAGACAACCACCAATATGATCTCCTTGCCATTGGATTTGGGTAATCCTTCCACAAAATTCATTGAAATATGACGCCATGCCATATCAGGAATAGGCAAGGGTACTAGCATTCCAGGATAGTGACAATGTTCAGATTTAGCACGCTGACAAGTTGGGCATTGCTGAATGAAGAGTTCAACATCTTTGTGCATGTTTGGCCAGTAGAAAATTCGCTTGATACGTTGATAGGTGGCACGAATTCCAGAATGACCACCCAAGGGAGAGGAATGAAAGGTATCCAACAGTTTGTTTTTAAGGGTATTGTCTGCACCAACTGTGATACATCCTTTATACCTCAAAATGCCAGATTGGTAAGTAAAGTTGTCAGGCAGAATAGTCCCGGCTGTAGCTTGACTGATGAGCTGCTTGCAGTGATCATCCTGGGCATATGAGGATTCAATATCTTATGTCCAAGTAGGACTGACACTAGTGATGGCCAGAAGTTAATCTTTGCGAGAAAAATCATCTGCCACTCTATTATCCTGCCCTTTCTTGTACTCAATGACATAATCAAACTCGAGTAACTTGAGGAGCAATTTATATTGCATTCCAGTGGTGACTCGTTGTTCATTCATAAATTTGAGACTCTGATGTTCTGTCTTGATGATCAGTTTACTGCCCAACAAGTAATGGCGCCACTTCTTGATAGATTCCAATATTGCAATAGCTTCTTTTTCATATGTTGAAAGAGCAGATGCTTTTACTCCAAGAGATTTGCTGTAGAAGGCAATGGGCTTCTTGTTTTGCATTAAAACTCCACCAATCCCACTTTCTGAAGCATCACACTCAAGAACAAAAGGTGAGGTGAAATCTGGTAAAGCCAAAACAGGAGCTATGGTCATGGAGTGTTTAAGTTGTTCAAAAGCTGCAGTTTGTTGATCAGACCAAACAAATGAATCCTTTTTTAGTATATCATACAAAGGTTTGCATATCTGGCCATAACCTTGAATGAAACGCCTATAATATCCAGTTAGGCCCAAGAAACTTCTTAGCTGAGTAACTGTTGTAGGAAGTTGCCATTGTTTAATAGTTGTGACCTTCTCTGGATCTGTAGCAACACCAGCCTGAGATATAATATGGCCCAGATACTCCACTTGAGGGGAACCAAAACTGCATTTGCTTTCCTTAAGGAAAAGAGAATGTTTCCTCAGAATTTCTAAGACAATTGTCAAGTGGTGTTGATGTTCTGCTAGGGACTGGCTATATATAAGAATGTCATCAAAGAATACCAAAACAAAGTGCCTCAAATATTCACTAAAAATGGAATTCATCAATGCTTGAAAAGTGGCAGGGGCATTTGTAAGGCCAAAAGGCATGACCAAAAATTCAAAATGGTCATTGTAAGTGGAGAAAGCAGTTTTGGGAATATCAGCCGGCTTCATTCTGATCTGATGGTACCCTGACCTGAGATCCAATTTGGTGAAAATGACTGCACCATTGAGCTCATCCAACAAGTCCTCAATTACAGGGATAGGGAACTTGTTTTTAACTGTTATGGCATTTAGAATGCGATAATCAATACACTGACTCCAAGATCCATCTTTCTTCCTGACTAAAATAGCTGGTGCAGCACAAGGACTGTCACTAGCTTTAATTATCCCTTTCTCCAACAACTCATGTATTTTCTTTTCCATTTCATTCTTCTGCAAATGTGGAACTCTGTATGGCCTAGCAGCAGGGGGTGTAGCATGAGCTTGCAAGGGAATTTCATGGTCACATGTGTAACACCCTCAGAATCAGACCTATGCAAGTTTTAGCGAACCCGCCAAACCCGCATAGAAACGATTCAAAGGTGCCCACCAGGCACTTTCGTGCGGGTGGAAAACGAAGTAATAACATTACACAACAGTCCTCGATGGGACCCACAGAACAGATATATATAACAGCGACGCAAAGAATCAAGAATACAGATATAATATACAAAGACCCAAATCACCTTGAAAATGATAGAGCGTCCGGCTACGGACAAGATGCAAATGGGACTAAGAGCCCTGAAGAATAACCAATGGCGTCCATAACCCTGCCTGAGCCAAGCGGAAGGGTAACCCCGCTAACGACGTCGATCTCAAAACTGCTTAAACAAAAGGGTGCCGACAAAGGGCAAAGGAAAAAGAGGAGCTTGATGCGAGGCCAGTACACGGCGAGGCTAGAATTCGGCGGTCCTCGCCTACATAGGTATGGTGGACTGAAGCGGCAGCATGCACTAAACAACCTATAGAGACTCGATACAACTGGCGGCAATCAGAGAGGGGTAAGAGAGACCTATTCGGATCCAACCTGATACTACCATCAAACAAACCCATCCTGGCGTTTCCCCCTCGATACCAAACGAGGAAGTCAACCGAGGAACTCACACCGTTGGCAGTTTTATTTATTCAGTTATCGTTGCAGCGATTACTAATCAGGTATAGATAAGCGTCCTGATAAAAGAAGCAGTGGGCCCTTTTAGTTAATCATTCCGTTGTAGTTGCATCAATTACTAATCAGGTGCAGATGGCATGAGATAAACCCAAAACCCAACAGTTATTGGTACTTTTATTTAGCCATTCCGTTGTAGTTGCAATACTTACTAGTCAGGTACAATGGTCGCAAGCGACACTCAAACAAGCAATTGTGGGCCCTTTTATTTAGCCATACCATTATAGTGAAGCTGATTACTAGTCATTATAAAGTCAAATTTATAGCAATAAACTTTAGTTATGCTTGTCTATGGTCGAGATACTGTGCTCCAAGTCGTCCATATCCGCGGACACGGCTTTCAGAAAGTTTTACCCGGCCGGGGTGCACCAATAGCAACACACGCTCGATCAACCTCGGAAAAACCAAATCAAAACCCAACGAGGCTTTCACGACTAAGCAATCGCAGGATTCAGAAATATTTCAGGGGGCCACCCCATTGAGTAGACCCGCAACGAAGTAAGCAAGCTTCGAGACGGACTCAAGGTTTGCGTCAATGGTCGAAGCATCGGGAACCCGAAAACTCGTGGTGTCGATACACGTAATCACTCCGCTTACCTAAACGATTAGTGTGCTATCCGTCACAATTTAAATACGTAAGTAGCATGGCATAAGTACAGGATAGTAAATAAAACCTCAAACTAGTTTGTGGCCCCAAGAAATAAGACTGAATCAAGCTCGCTCGGGGGTCCCATATACCTCCCGGATGTGGATAGCGCGATAAATCAAGGAACAGGTATCAAGTACTCGGGGTCCTACGGGACACAAGTGGGCGTTCGGAAACCAAATATTATCTATCACCCACCGATGCCTCTGCTTACTTCAATTTTAGTTGTTAAACAGGAATTAAAGTGAATGATAAGAAAATCTATGATCATATCCAACATCAACATGCGGCAATACATCAACAACTGTGGCACTTGACGACACGCAACAGCACTTGAGCAAGCGACTACGACGCGCAAGTCCAACTATCTACCAAACAACAAGTAATAGGATGTGTCCAAGGCAATATAGGGCTGCACGGTATATCACAGGTACGGAAACTAAATCATCGTAACACGGATAGCAATAGATCAACAGGAGGGAATAAATACTATAAAAGTAAGATAGGTAGAAAGGGGGAGATGCTCGCCTGAAAACATTGTCGAAGGGTTCAACCGAAGATCGGGGCGAAGCTCACATCAACTCAACGGCCTTATCCGCGAAGAAGCAAAACACTAGAAGAAACACCGGATGCAATGTTTAATACTACGGAAAAAGATCGGCATGATGCATGTATGATGTATGGCATGGAAAAGATGCGGTGCAATTAGATCATATTAAGCGGAACCAGGGTCCCGACAATTAGTTAAACGGTTCAAGTTATTTAACTACCCCGCAATTTAAATGTTGTTTAACAATGCAAAATATATCACCGGTTCGCTACACAAGTTTAAAGGAGGCCAATATGAGACTAGATTTGCCCGCATATGGGCCCCATATTTAATTATTAGGTGAATCGGCATAAGGCCCCCAAACCTCATGATATGCATGCGAGATGAATGATTTAATATGCAACAATTGTATTATATTATAAAATAGGGTTTCGGGAAGGGGTTCACACATTGAGGGGTCTCGACGAACTTGAGGTTCCGGGGTTCGGGGTTCGGTCTCGGGGCCCGGATCTAGGGTTCAGGGTTCGACGGCTCGTCTCGGCAGAACATTCTCGAGCAACGGGTAGATCTTGTCGCATCCGGGTCTTCGGTTCATGTTGTCGGTCTTGT
Source organism: Avena longiglumis (assembly GCA_030063025.1). Taxonomy (NCBI): domain Eukaryota; kingdom Viridiplantae; phylum Streptophyta; class Magnoliopsida; order Poales; family Poaceae; genus Avena; species Avena longiglumis. Next base: position 36,677,576 of record CP125979.1, read on the forward strand.
CGTTACGAAGATCTTGGCGTTCCGGGAGGGAGGACTTGGTCTGGCATCGGGGCAGCGGATTCGCCCTGGGTCGGTGCCGAACTTGTCGGGGCCGCGCAGTCGATCTTGGCGTTCCCGGATGATCTTGCCGACTCCATGCGAAGGCCATGGCGCTCTAGATCGGTCTTCAGGGTCTCGGCCAACGGATCCTTGAAGGAGGTCATGGCGTCCGGAATCCCGACGAGCTTGGCGTCCTTGTCGGAGTTCTCGGTTGACGATGTCGGTTTTGGGGTCCGGGGATTCTTCCGGGTCCATGACGACATCCCCAATGCCCTGTGTCGAAGGCATCGGAATCCCGTGATGGAGATCTTGTCGAGGTGCATACTTGCTACTGTGCTCGGTACGGTCTTCAGATCGCACGGGTTCTCGACAGGGCCCTCTCGGATCAGGCGCCGGGAACACCGCGAGACAGCTGTGGGCGCAGCCTTGAGGTTGCGACGCAGCCGAATGACGGGCGCGCCGGAGGAACAGAGAGGAGGCAGCCTCACACAGGCTCGACACACGCCACGACGAGCCGAACCCGGACAGAGGAGGGCGCCAGTGGTTGCAGGGCGAGACGGACGGCGGGAGGCGAACTTCAGCGAGGGCGGCCGGGAGACAGCTCGGAGGGGACACCGACGGCGGAGAATGACGAGGCGGCCGTCTGCCTTGGCAGGCCCGACGGAGAACAGGGAGGCGCTGAGAGGATAGCAGCTGGCGAAGCGGGCGCACAGCAGCAAGCGGGCGGAGGCGGAGAGCGAGGCAGCCGGCGAGCACGGGCCGGCGGCGCTGAGCAGGCGGCCAGGCGGGCGGCAGGAGGCGACGCCGAGGAGGCGCGGGAGGACCGCGAGCGGCAGCGGCGGCTAGGGCGGGTGCTACGCTGGGAGAGAGGAGGGAGGCAGGCGGCAGTGCAGTGGACGGAGGGAGACAGCAGGTCTGGGAAGCGGCGGCGCCGGAAGGCTCGGGGTCAGCACTGGGAGGAAGGGAGGAGCAGGCGGCCTTGGGAGGCACGAGGCGAAGGGTCGTCGGGGAGAAGGTGGGAGGAGGAGAGGAGGCGGGAGGAAGAGGACGACCTTGGGTGGGGCGGTCAGGCGTCTTGGCGTGGGTGGAGGGGCCGACCGGGGTGGGCCAGGTGGGCCAGGCGGGTCAGGGAGAGGGTGGGGAAAATGGAGAGAGAGGTGTTGGGGTGGGTTGCTGCGGTGAGGAGTGGGGGAGAGGGTAGCGGGACCCACGGGGCAGGGAGAGAAAGAGGTGGTGGCTAGGGGGAGAGTTGGTGTGCGAGGCAGGTGAGGAAGTGGAGGTGGGGATGTGGTGAGCTGATGTGGCGGGTGGTGATTGGTGGGAGGGGGAGGGATAGCTGAGGTGGCGAGCACCGATTGGGTGGGGTGAGGTGGAGAGGAGGGCTGGGTAGGTTAGTTGGTAGCTGTAGGATTAATAGGGTGGGCCGTTTTATTTTCCTGGGGTGGTCGTTCGGGTCATTTCGGCCCGTTCGACTGCCCCACTAAAAATAATTCAAACTTTTATTTAATTTGCAATGAACTTTTGCAAATAGTTTTTAGACAAACAAAGTATCCGGCAGCACCCGGGGTTTGTGTTTGAACAAAGTTGGGGCGTTTAGAAAACAAAACTGGGTTTTTCCGAAATAGTTTTATGCGAGCAAATGCAAGATGATGACGATGCTCAAATGCAATGGGGCATGATGACATGAGCATGCGGTCATGATGATGCAATGCACAAAAACAACGCGATTTTCTAATAGTGGTTTTGCGGGATGCCATAATTCGACACCACTAACAATGGATCTCGCCCTCTAGATCCGCCTCATGGTACCGGAAGGAAGGTCGGCGATCTGCGTCTTCTCGCGTCGTGTAGATCCTCGCGACACCACTAACGAGGGTTCATCCTCCGTCTTGAAATCGGCGACACCACCAACAAAGGTTCGTTGTTCCTGATCGACGAGAGAACACTCCGGAGAACAAAGGACGAAGGTAGAGGTATCAAACGATAAGGCCACCTCTAACTTCCATGGACGGAGTAAAACTGCTGGATCCACTGATTCGGGGTACAAGAGCGAATGATAAGAGTAGTCGGATGGTGATCAGTCCATCGCGCACCCAAACCATTACTCTGCACACGAATAGGCGGATTATGCAACCAACTCTCGGAATTAGACTGAAGATCTCGACAAGCGAGGTTCAGAAACAAAGGAGTGATGCAGACTCTGCATCGGATCTGGCGTAGATGATGTCGTCGCGTCGGAAAACACCGGAAGGCACAAACAAGGAACAAAGAATGGTACCACCGTAGACGGATTCCTCAGGCAGCTTGAACACCGGATGGTAGAACACCGTTATCAGAGGAGGGAGTGAAACCCTAAAGGTACGACGGAATCCCAACCACGAGAAATCCTGGACTCGAAGAGAGAGAAGAGAGCGGACTCAAAACACGTAGGGGTAAGAGGAGAATAGCAGAGGGGTAAGGAGTAAAATCAGACCTAATCAGAACTATCCAACCGTTTTTGCAAAAATAGTTTTGACACTCTACTTCGGCCGTTAGCTAGGTTATCCTACAGGCTGGACTTGTGGGGTATCGCAACTGCTGAGCTCTGATACCACTCTGTAACACCCTCAGAATCGGACCTATGCAAGTTTTAGCGAACCCGCCAAACCCGCATAGAAACGATTCAAAGGTTCCCACCAGGCACTTTCGTGCGGGTGGAAAACGAAGTAATAACATTACACAACAGTCCTCGATGGGACCCACAGAACAGATATATATATAACAGCGACGCAAAGAATCAAGAATACAAATATAATATACAAAGACCCAAATCACCTTGAAAATGATAGAGCGTCCGGCTACGGACAAGATGCAAATGGGACTAAGATCCCTGAAGAATAACCAATGGCGTCCATAACCCTGCCCAGGCCAAGCCGGAAGGGTAACCCTGCTAACGACGTCGATCTCAAAACCTGCTTAAACAAAAGGGGTGCCGACAAAGGGCAAAGGAAAAAAGAGGAGCGTCGATCGAGGCCGATGCAGCGAGGCTAGAATTGGCGGTCCTCGCCTACATAGGTATGGTGGATCAAGCGGCGGCAGATGCACTAAACAACCTATAGAGACTCGATACAACTGGCGGCAATCAGAGAGGGGTAAGAGAGACCTATTCGGATCCAACCTGATACTACCATCAAACAAACCCATCCTGGCGTTTCCCCCTCGATACCAAACGAGGAAGTCAACCGAGGAACTCACACCGTTGGCAGTTTTATTTATTCAGTTATCGTTGCAGCGATTACTAATCAGGTATAGATAAGCGTCCTGATAAAAGAAGCAGTGGGCCCTTTTAGTTAATCATTCCGTTGTAGTTGCATCAATTACTAATCAGGTGCAGATGGCATGAGATAAACCCAAAACCCAACAGTTATTGGTACTTTTATTTAGCCATTCCGTTGTAGTTGCAATACTTACTAGTCAGGTACAATGGTCGCAAGCGACACTCAAACAAGCAATTGTGGGCCCTTTTATTTAGCCATACCATTATAGTGAAGCTGATTACTAGTCATTATAAAGTCAAATTTATAGCAATAAACTTTAGTTATGCTTGTCTATGGTCGAGATACTGTGCTCCAAGTCGTCCATATCCGCGGACACGGCTTCGTAAAGTTTTACCCGCCGGGTGCACCAATAGCAACACACGCTCGATCAACCTCGGAAAAACCAAATCAAAACCCAACGAGGCTTTCACGACTAAGCAATCGCAGATTCAGAAATATTTGGGGGCCACCCATTGAGTAGACCAACGGCGTAAGCAAGCTTCGAGACGGACTCAAGGTTTGCGTCAATGGTACATGGCGGGAACCCGAAAACTCGGGTGTCGATACCGCGTAATCACTCCGCTTACCTAAGATGATGTGCTATCTCGCACAATTTAAATACGTATAGCATGGCATAAGTACAGGATAGTAAATAAAACCTCAAACTAGTTTGTGGCCCCAAGAAATAAGACCGAATCAAGCTCGCTCGGGGTCCCATATACCTCCCGGATGTGGATAGCGCGATAAATCAAGGAACAGGTATCAAGTACTCGGGGTCCTACGGGACACAAGTGGGCGTTCGGAAACCAAATATTATCTATCACCCACCGATGCCTCTGCTTACTTCAATTTTAGTTGTTAAACAGGAATTAAAGTGAACGATAAGAAAATCTATGATCATCTCCAACATCAACATGCGGCAATACATCAACAACTGTGGCACTTGACGACACGCAACAGCACTTGAGCAAGCGACTACGACGCGCAAGTCCAACTATCTACCAAACAACAAGTAATAGGATGTGTCCAAGGCAATATAGGGCTGCACGGTATATCACAGGTACGGAAACTAAAGCATCGTAACACGGATAGCAATAGATCAACAGGAGGGAATAAATACTATAAAAGTAAGATAGGTAGAAAGGGGGAGATGCTCGCCTGAAAACATTGTCGAAGGGTTCAACCGAAGATCGGGGCGAAGCTCACATCAACTCAACGGCCTTATCCGCGAAGAAGCAAAACACTAGAAGAAACACCGGATGCAATGTTTAATACTACGGCAAAAGATCGGCATGATGCATGTATGATGTATGGCATGGCAAAGATGCGGTGCAATTAGATCATATTAAGCGGAACCAGGGTCCCGACAATTAGTTAAACGGTTCAAGTTATTTAACTACCCCGCAATTTAAATGTTGTTTAACAATGCAAAATATATCACCGGTTCGCTACACAAGTTTAAATGAGGCCAATATGAGGCTAGATTTGCCCGCATATGGGCCCCATATTTAATTATTAGGTGAATCGGCATAAGGCCCCAAAACCTCATGATATGCATGCGAGATGAATGATTTAATATGCAACAATTGTATTATATTATAAAATAGGGTTTCGGGAAGGGGTTCACACATTGAGGGGTCTCGACGAACTTGAGGTTCCGGGGTTCGGGGTTCAGTCTCGGGGCCCGGATCTGGGGTTCAGGGTTCGACGGCTCGTCTCGGCAGAACATTCTCGAGCAACGGGTAGATCTTGTCGCATCCGGGTCTTCGGTTCATGTTGTCGGTCTTGTCGTTACGAAGATCTTGGCGTTCCGGGAGGGAGGACTTGGTCCGGCGTCGGGCGTGGATTCGCTCGGTCGGTCTTAGAACTTGTCGGGGCCGCAGTCGATCTTGGCGTTCCCGGATGATCTTGCCGACTCCATGCGAAGGCCATGGCGCTCTAGATCGGTCTTCAGGGTCTCGGCCAACGGATCCTTGAAGGAGGTCATGGCGTCCGGAATCCCGACGAGCTTGGCGTCCTTGTCGGAGTTCTCGGTTGACGATGTCGGTTTTGGGGTCCGGGGATTCTTCCGGGTCCATGACGACATCCCCAATGCCCTGTGTCGAAGGCATCGGAATCCCGTGATGGAGATCTTGTCGAGGGTGCATACTTGCTGCGCTCGACGGTCTTGATCGCACGGTTCTCGGCAGGCCCTCTTGGATCAGCGCCGAACACCGCGACGGCTCGGGGGCGAGCCTTGAGGTTGCGACGATCGCCGAATGACGGGCGCGGCCGGAGGAACAGAGAGGCAGCCTCACAGCTCTCAGACACACGCCACGAGCCGAACCCGGACAGAGAGGGCGCCCGTGGTTGCCGGCAGGGAGGGCGACGGACGGCGGGAGGCGAACTTCAGCGGGCGGGCGCGCGGGAGACAAAGCTCATGGAGGACGCCGGGCGGAGAGCGAGGCGCCGGCCGCTGTCAGCGGCGCTGGCAGGTCGGAGAAACGAGGCGCTGAGAGGATAGCCGGCGAAGCTAGCGGCGACAGCAGCCAGCGGTGAGGCGGGCGGAGAGGCGAGGCAGACGACGAGCACGGGCGGCATGGCGCGAGCAGCAGGGCGCGGGCGGCAGGAGGCGACGCCGGAGGAGGCCTTGAGGACCGGAGCGGCGGCGCTCGAGCAGCTAGGGACGGGTGCTACGCTGGGAGAGAGGAGGAGGAGCAGGCGGCCTGGTGAGGACAGAGGGCGAGCAATGGTCTGGGAAGCGGCAGTGGAAGGCTCGGGGGTCGCGCGCCTTGGAGGGAAGGGGAGGAGCAGAGGCGGTTGCGGCCGCTGGGAGGCACGAGGGCGAAGGGGTCGTCGGGGAGAAGGTGGGAGGAGGAGAGAGGAGCGGGGGAGGAAGAGGACGACAGGGTGGGGCGTGCGTCTTGGCGTGGGTGGAGGGCCGAGGGGTGGGCCAGTGGGCAGTGGTCAGGGAGAGGGTGGGGAAAAGGGAGAGAGAGGTGTTGGGGTGGGTTGCTGCGGTGAGGAGTGGGGGAGAGGGTAGCGGGACCCACAGGCGAGAGAAAGAGGTGGTGGCTAGGGAGAGTTGGTGTCTGGCGGTGAGGAAGTGGAGGTGGGGATGTGGTGATGTGGCGGGTGGTGATTGGTGGGAGGGGGAGGGATAGCTGAGGTGGCGAGCACCGATTGGGTGGGGTGAGGTGGAGAGGAGGGCTGGGTAGGTTAGTTGGTAGCTGTAGGATTAATAGGGTGGGCCGTTTTATTTTCCTGGGGTGGTCGTTCGGGTCATTTCGGCCCGTTCGACTGCCCCACTAAAAATAATTCAAACTTTTATTTAATTTGCAATGAACTTTTGCAAATAGTTTTTAGACAAACAAAGTATCCGGCAGCACCCGGGGTTTGTGTTTGAACAAAGTCGGGGCGTTTAGAAAACAAAACTGGGTTTTTCCGAAATAGTTTTATGCGAGCAAATGCAAGATGATGACGATGCTCAAATGCAATGGGGTATGATGACATGAGCATGCGGTCATGATGATGCAATGCACAAAAACAACGTGATTTTCTAATAGTGGTTTTGCGGGATGCCACAACATGCCCTTGCTGGAGGTAACTCAGTAGGTGTTTGGAATAAATCCTGATACTGAGATAATAATGATTGTAGTGATTCTGGTATCACCTGTGTTTTCACAGTCTGGCATTAACCTGCATGTGCAATAGATAACCCATGCTACCTTTGCTACACATCTTGTCAACAGTGTCAGCAGATATATATTTAATATCAGTTGTAATGCTTGCATCAGGTAGTCTGACCAATTTCTTCTCCGAGGTATGAACTGCCACACATTTGTATTCCCAGTCAAATGTTACTGGTCCATGCTTCTTCATCCAATCACTGCCTAAAACAACATCATAACCTTTTAGGTCCAACAAGGTGAAGGAATGGTTGAATTTGACTGCACAAATGGTGAAATTACAGTCAGCGATATGTCCTCCAGAGTGTAATGCTCCTCCTCCAGCTACAGTCACAGTCTTGGTTGGGTTATTGAGAATTTCACAGTGAGTTTTCAAAGCAAAGTGCATATCAATGAAGGTATTGGTGCTTCCTGAATCCACCAATGCCAATCCTCTCTTGCCTCTAATGCAAATAATGACTGCAATAGTATCCCCTGTTTTGTTTCCCGAGAGAGCTTGGGCTGAAATATGCATGAGGTGGGGTTGTGGTTCTGAAGCTTCATCCTGTGACCCTTGTTGTTCAGAGATGTCAAGTTCCTCCAACTCTTGCTAAGGAATTGGTTCTTCAACTGCTGCAGTCAACACATGTAATGTAGGTGCTTGAGGACATTTGTGGCCAGGTTGCCAAGGACCATTGCATCACCAACATACTCCAGGTTTTCTTGCAGGTGGTGGAACATATGGTTGCTTCTCAGGTGGAGGAGGACCCAATAGTCGTTGTGGCTGTTGACCTTGTCTGTATGTAAGAAATCCAGCATGCTTTTGTGCTTTTGCTGTAGCTAGCAATCCACACTCATAATCCCTGGCCATCCAATAAGCATTGGAAAGTGTAGTAGGACGTTGAGGTCGAAGATTGCATTTGATTTCTGGCCTCAATCCATTAACAAAGCTCACAATATAGTAGTGCTCTTGGAGGTAAGGGTGTTCCTCTCGGATAACTGCCATGAGTTCCTCAAATTTGTCAGTGTACTCGGAAACTGACATCGAGTACTGTTTGACTGAATGAAACTTCTCCAAAAGTTCATAAATGCTTGCTTGGGCAAATCTATCACAGATGAGCCTACAAAACTGTTCCCAAGACATCTCCTGCTGCAAGATTTTAGTGCTCCTGAGCCAATTATCTGCCCTCCCAGTAATGTACGTTTGAGCTAAATCCACCTTGCATTCGTCAGGTACTTGAGATAACTCAAAATACTTTGTTACTTGCCGAATCCATCCCAATGGGTTCTCTCCATGAAAACAAGGAAAATCCATTTTGGGGCCTTTAGCAATGTTTTTCATAAACTGAGCAGCTCGTTCAGATTTATACTGACTAATAGCAGGTTTCTCCATATTGACAACTAAGGCAGATGATTAAGGATTGGGATGTTGTTTCTGCGATGGGGACTCCAAATTGACATGATCTAAAGCTTTACCATTGACCTGTAACTCTGCTAATGTTCTAGTACGTTCATGAATATCTTTAACAATTTCATGTTGTTTTAAGAGAATCTCCTGTTCCTTGATGGTATAACTAGCGCCATGTGTCTCCGGATCAGGTGTGGGAGGGTGGGTGATTTTACCTTCCAATCGCTTCAGATAATCGAAGATATCGTGCTGTACTTGATCATTCTTCAGCAACAGAGTTTCCATGCGATCCACCTTGATGTCCAGAGCTTCCACCTTTTCCAAGCGCTCGTGTACTGCTTCTAACTGAGTCTGAATTCCATCTTGCTTGTTGCCAATAGCACGAACTTCTCCTTGCAGCGCCTCCACTTCCGCCTCTAGCTCCTGATGCTTAGTGTGAGTTGCTATCTCCGCCTAATCCAACTGGTTCCGGAATTTTACCTGAGGACAAGCCTCGAACCCTCACCAGCGATCAGGGGCTTCTGCAGTCGTCACACTCCACGCCGCCGAGAAGCACACGGACCGAATTCATGACCGGAATTTTACCACCAGAGAAGGGAGTCTCCAGCAACCGCCACAAGTCGTTCAGTCTGTGCCCGATCGATGCCGCCGCCACCAAGCCGCTGCCGTCGACCTCGTCCGTGAGATGGACCGCCGCCGCCGCGCCACCGTCGACCAATACGCTTCGCCGCCGCAGATCTCACCCGATCGATGGGATTTTACGAGAGAGCTCAACCATCGAACGAATAGACCCGATTCGCCACCGCCCAGAAAGGAGTCTCTGATACCAACTGACAGACCCTGATGAGCTTGCCCACTAATTAACAGAGGATCTCACGAATTCAGATAGATTGCTCACTGAAATTCAGAAGAGTAGCTATGTTGTATTTCAACGGAGATCTCTGATAGGAGTTTACAAGACGACTAATGAAGCTACTCTATCTAGATACACCAGAGTGGTGATAATATTTTTCAGATAGCTTTTCTGTTACAACTCCATTGACTTATAACTTGCAAGAAGGAAACGCGCGCCGTGCGTCAGCTAGAAACAGAGCATGGACAGGTTGGCATGGTGACGCGATGAATCCTTGATGGCAGATGACGTGGCGCCAGCTCAGCAACTTGCCCCGCTATCAGACAACCACCAGATAAAGTTATCCTCAGTTGTTATATGCGAGAGTGCAGGGGCGTCAGTATCCTGACAGCCATGGCCTCCCTCTCCTCCTCCGATGTGGCCTGAATTCCGGCGGAGGAGGTTCAATACGGATGCTCGCTCGCTTCCAGGGAGGACGTACGGCGGAGGTGGAGGCGGATTCCGGCCGGCGTTCTCCGGGATTGGGGAACGACGAGACACTGTTTTTTTTTCTCTGATAGGAACCACGGGGCAGCGTCTACATTAGCGAATGCCCAAGCCCACTAGGCCCAGTCTGACCGAACAATCGAAAGCCCAGTCAACGCAATGCTGCGAGCTAGCTAGGTAGAGCCGTGCCCGCGGTACGAAATTCAAAAAAAAAATTGAGAGGCGAAATTCAAAATTTCGTTCTCTCTCAAAAAGATAATCAAATTTTCGTTGATTCTACTCCCTCCGTTTCTTGTACAGTACAATATCTTACACGGGCTTCAAATTACCGATTCGTTGGTATGGTGAAATTCCTAAAGAATATCAGATTTTGAGAAAACAAAGTTTGCACTCTGATAGGTCGGGTTTCAAAATTTTAAATTGCTTCATCCGGTGAAACTGTGGAATTATTCGATGATCGACACTTTTGAATGAAGAAGACAAGATAGGAACTGGGTTGATCTCTAAGTAAATGAGTTGTTAGTTGTAGAATATTACTATCAGGTTTGAACAATCAATCAAATTCGTTAACTGGAATAGGTGAATGTTTCTAGCTTAACTTGTACAGAAAAATTCAAGCGGTTCTTCGCAATGTCTACCAAAGTTCCTAGTGCGGCAGAGTATTCCTAATGCAGAGTATCAGGGGAGATCAGCAGCTTCATATATAGTTGATGGTCAGTAAACAAGAGTGCATATGTATGTACAAATCACAACAGTGGTACCATCATACATACAGTCACACACACAGACCAAGTTATAAATTCCCTCGACAGGAGACTGTAATGGATTATTGAGCGAAACGGGGAAACTGTAACAGAATATTGACAAAAAAAGCTGATAGTGCCCAGGGCAGAATGTCGTCATGCTAGTTGAAAAAGAAATACTACAACGATACAACATAGGTGAACAGAAGTGAAAAATACAAGTACACACTATCCAGACAAGATCTCTTTCTTGCAACAAAATGGTAGACAATAGTGTTACAAGCTCTTGCTGACTATCGATCTCACAGTTCAACATGGCAATAACTGTCCTGTGGGCGTCCAGGCGAGTCTTGCAAGAGAATAGTTCTTATCCAAGCGATCTCTTCCTCGTCTGTATGGAAGACTCCTGCATAGAACCATCAAAGTTTATAATCCCACATGCTTATTCTTGCAAAAAGAAAGAACAAAGAGTTCCCACAGCATAGCCATATTTTCAGATCACGAACCTGCGCGATAACTTCCATTATTCCCGTGATTCTCTAATCTTTACGGATGGCATATTGCCATGTCTTCGGTTTCAACAGGGTAGGGGTCGGCCTTGGCGTATCTGCAGAGCCTAATAAAGCAAGAACTTACACTTAGAGGAACATCATTAAAGAACTGACGAATTTAGGTTAAATGCACATCTAGTTTGCTCCAGTCTTTTGCCGTACTGCTAGTGATGCTACTCTCATTATCTAACAACTACATCTAATACTCACTAGTATGTACCGGAGAAAGTAAGTGTTGCTTGCTTACTTTCATAATAATCCGGGGCATGGATGTCTCCCTTCCGAATGTTGCCCAGCTGTTGCTGCAGGCTTGCAGGGAGCGTCCTCAGACGAGGACACCATCTAATGCAAACATCCCACAGACATGAGTATGATTGTGGCCCATCTGGTATGGATGACAGGTTACTACATCGCATAAGAAAGAGGCGCTCCAGTGATGGGAGCCCTCCACAGGGAGATTTTAGAGATAACAACCCATCGCAGAAACTAATGCTTAGATCCTTGAGGGACGAGGGAAGATGGAGGAACCCTCTGAAGCTGTCACAATATTCTAATTTTAATACTTCTAAATGCGCCGCCACAGCTCCAGTTGATGATGATGACATTGACACCTTCGGTGTACTAAATGACCATCTCTGACTTGCCAATTCTGACGGCATCTGCTCCAGCCTCATGCCAGGTATGGACTCAAGCTTACTGCAAGAACAAATTTCCATTGTCCTCAGAGATGCAGAGACGCTGAACACCTCAACCAAGATTTTACAACTATCAATCTTCAGAGACTCTAGACGTGGCAGGAGCTGTCTAGTTTCTGACGATGTCGATGGGTTGGCAGGAGCTTGTGCATATCCAGTCAGATTCTTGCAGTTGTAAATCAGAAGCTTCCTCAAGTATACCAATCCTTGGAACTCCTTTTCTGGCCAGTGGACAAGCGCATCCGAACTCCATATTGACAAATCTTGAAGGTTTACAAAACATGCACACAGCTCTGTTACAACACCTGACTTAAAGCAACGTAAATCTAAAACTGCCAGAGGGAGATCATGATCCTTCCATTTTCCCTTGGTGTCCACCACTTCCCTCAAACTATGCTCAGCCGCTGCCAAGGTTGTTTCTGTACAATTGTCTTCAAGGCTATACAGTTTAAGATTTGTCAATGAAGTCATATGTCTAGCTAACCACTGGAACAACTCTGTCTCGTGTCCATCTATGTGTAGTACACTGAGCTTTGGGGATTTAGCAGTAGTTCTCAACTCTGGACATCCATTGATAAAAACATTCTGGAGGTTAGGGAAGGTCGGGTGTCCTGGCAATGCTGTCAACTTCTTACAGTGATTAATAAACAACTTCTTGAGCCGAGGAAACAAAACCTCTTCTCCTTGCATCCCATCATTATCTATTTCCCACCATCTCTCCAGAAAGACAAGACTTTGTAGAGTAAGCGCCTTCAGATTTGGAAATGCGGGTTGCGTACGGTCACAGCTGAATAACCATTGCAGTTTTTTACAATCAAAAAGATGGATCTCAACAATGTTTTGCAACATAGTCATCCATGTTGGAAAGGTGGTGGCTCCATAGGAGTGTATCCTTAAATTTTTTACATGCGCTCTAAGAGCAATTCTAACATCACCCTTAAAACGTCGATCCTTAAATTACTCGCGACTTAGGGTTTCAAACCTGTCAACAGCGGAGAACAGTGCCTGTAAATCTAACCCATAAGCGATTTGAACTGAAATTTAAATTGACGAGGAAAGATTACGTATTGCAAAATTACATCTAAACAAAATTAGTAGTGGGAGAGCTCGCGGAGGACGCCGCCGCGTCCTGGTATATCCAAAATGCGAGCTCATAGTCGGCGGTGAGCTCTAAGTCGTCGCCTTCCGTCGTCGACGAGCTCCTACACGTCGAGGACGATCACGTCGACGTCCATGTCGTCGACAGATGCCAGGGTGAGCTCCTCCTCCTCGTCGCGGATGGCGGCGACCGCCTCCTCGATCTCCTCCTGCTTCTTGGAGAGCTCGATGGCGGTGATGGCGGCGGCGAGCTCTTCCTCCTCATGCCGCTTCTTGGCCTCGAGCTCGGCGAGGGACACGGCGATCGCTGTGCGGATAGCCGCCTCCTTTTCATCTCTGTGGCGCGGGCGCATGCGGGAAGACGCGGCGGACGAGCTCGCGGGGGAAGATGCCTCCACGAGCTCGCGGCGCGGAGCCGACACGATGCACGCGCCGACGACGTAGGGGCCAGAGAAGGTGGGGGTCAGCTCCCAGTTCGTCCAGCGCCTGTAGGCGCGCTTCTTGGCCCCGACGGAGCGGATGCGGCGCCGCTCCTCGTCATCGTCGCCGCCAGGTGCGCGACGGACGCTCCTTCCTCCTACTCCCCCCCTCTCCCAGCACGGCCGCCACCGAGTCCGCAACTCCCTCTCCTGCTCGCCATCTCTCTTGCGCGCGGAAATGGGAGGAATTTTGTAACACACCCGGTCACTCCGGACCGGCGACTGTCACTTCTAGTAGCTCAATAGGATCTCTAGACTAACCCCACAAACCAACACTAGTCTTTCCTGCGCACTTTGTCCTCACTCGTGCGCACCCGGTATCCACTTCCCGGTCGGTCGCCCATCCTAGAATTGCTCTAGGCCAAGCACGCTTAACCTTAGAGTTCTTTTCGAATGAGCTTACGGAAAAGAAGTTGCAACTTATTGGTATGGGTTTCCTATCAATCCTATTGAGACATGCACTAGGGTCCCACATACACCCACCCTTAGAAGATCGATGTCCCCGTCGATCAACCACAAGCCAGGAACGTCCCCTCTTGGCATATGTTTGTGCGTCTAGTGCTGGCACATGTGCCATGTCGTGTCCACTCCGGGCCACACGCGCTATGCACCACATGTACGCCATTAACCCGCGCACGCCCGTGTAACCGCAAGGGTCGGCTCTGATACCACTTGTAACACCCCCGACACTCCGGACCGATGGTTGTCACTTCTGGCAGCTCAATAGGATCTCTAGACTAACCCCACAGACCAACACTAGTCTTTTCTGCGCATTTTGTCCTCACTCGTGCGCACCCGGTACCCACTTCCCGGTCGGTCGTCCATCCTAGAATTGTTCTAGGCCAAGCACGCTTAACCTTAGAGTTCTTTTTGAATGAGCTTCCGGAAAATAAGTTGCAACTTGTTGGTATGGGTTTACTATCAATCCTATTGAGCCATGCGCTAGGGTCTCACAAATTTCTCGCCGGAGTACGCGCGGAAATGCGGAGGCTAGGGTTTGCGATGGAGGGACACGGGTTCTGACCCGTCTCCGCTTGCCTAGCCGGTAGATATAGGGGCTGCAACGGGCCTTTCACAGGCCCCTGTGAATTTCGTTTACGGGCCGGGCCGTTTACAGGCGTTGTTAGCTCGACGGCCTGGCCACCATCCCGTGTATCCGCCGGAAATTTAAGGGCGCTAGCGTTTTAAGGGTGCTGTTAGACTTGCTCTAAGCTCGCAAATGAGACGAGGGGCCTTTAGTGACTCGGCTCCCGGCTGGTCCGCACATAAACCGCCCAACGCGTCCCCGAAGGAGACACCACTCACCCCTCTATGCCTGCAGCGCCTGATGGTGCTGGTTAGCACTTCATTGGGAACCCCAAGAGGAAGGTGTGAAGCAGCATAGCAGCAGTTTTCCCTCAGTAAGAAACCAAAGGTTATCGAACCAGTAGGAGGAAGGAAATGTCACACAGGTATTGCAAGCAACGCGGAGACCTGCACAACACAAACTCAAGACTTTGCCCCAACTAGACAGTGAGGTTGTCAAGCTCACCGGTTTGCTGTAACAAAAGATTAAACGTATGGTGTGAAAGGTAATGGTGGATTGCAGCAAGTAAACAAGTAACAGTGGAAGATGTATCAATGGTAAAGATTGGACTGGGTCCATAGTTCACTAGAGGTGCTCTCCTTAGATAAACAACATGGCATGAAGGGTAAACAAATTACAGCAGGGCAATTGACAGGAACTGAGCAAGGCATAACAATGCAATACTAGTCAGAAAGATCATATGAGATTAGATTGGTCAATACAACAAGATACATAGACCGCCATCCAACTGCATCTATGAATAGAAGTCCATCTTCAGGTTATCATCTGAACCCCCTCTAGTATTAAGTTGCAAGCAACAGACAACTACTTTAAGCAAAGTGTGTAAGGTAAACAGTCCACATGTTCCATAAACAAGAGACCGTTGTTTTCTCCCTAGTGGCAACAGCACATCTACAACCGAAGAGATTTCTGTCACTTCCCTTGGAAACTAGAGACATGAACCCACTATCGAGCATAAATACCCCCTCTTGGAGTCACTAGCAACTACTCGGCCAAGATAGCTACTAACAACGGAGAGCATGCAAGATCACAAACAACACAGACATGATAGAATCATAAAGAAAAAATCATTAATCAAACCAACATAATAATCTCAATATCCATCGGATCTCCGCAAACACAACATGCATGATTACAAATAGATTAGATCTTAATCATGAATGGAACTCACAAGATCTATACATGAAAGCACAAGGAGGACATACAACCATCTAGCTACTACATGGACCCATAGTCCAAGGTGGAACTACTCATGCATCATACCGGAGAGAAGGCCTCCGGGATGATCTCCCCTCCGACAGTGTGCCGGGAAGAACTTCAGATCCCCCTGATCTAGGGACGATGGTGGCGGTGGCTACAGAAGGTTTTGTGGAGTTTTGATCGGGTACTTAGGGTTTCTGCATCGGGGGCTTCTTATAGGCAAAGAGGCAAGGCCGGGAGGTGGCCAGGGGCCCCACACCCTACCCAGGCGCGGATCAGGGCCCACCCGCGCCTAGGGGGTATGGCCGCCCTGGCTCGCATCTCCGTCTCATCTTCTGGATTCTTGTCCCCCACGGAAAGTTATTGACTTTGGATTTTGTCCCGTCCAATTCTGAGAATATTGATTGTCTGCCTTTCTGGAACCAAAAACAGAAGAAAACATGCAACAAGCATTGTGGCAACTTGTTAATAGGTTAGTTCCAAAAAAGATATAAAAACACCTCAAAGTAAGACAAAGCAAAGCAAAGTAGATACTAAACAATCATGGAGCATCAAAAATTATAGATACGTTTCCGACGTATCAAGCATCCCCAAGCTTAACTCCAGCTCGTCCCCGAGTAGGTAAGTGATAAAAAGAATAATTTTTGAGGTGACATGCACCTTCACAATGAAGATCTAACCATTTGCAAGCATTGAAAGCTGGGATCATAGAACTCTAAACATGTGCATGAAAGATGGAGTTCTAACAATAGGACATAGTAACTATGCATGCAACATGACAAGATACAAACAAAGATCATGAATAACATGCATTGAAAAAGGTTTGTTTGTTTCACATATAGAAAGCATGGCATAGTGGCAATCAGCTTGTCCCTCATAGAGTAGCAAGTAGATGCATAGGACACCTTCCAAGTTCACAAGGGTGACTATAAACAAGTAGCACAAGAACAAGTAATATCACAATATGCATCAATCAATAAGCTTTGGGACACTGCACACAGAATGACAACTATGCTCTCTTAATGGTGCCTAAAGGTAGAAGGTGGAGACTCAATATAATAGTGGAAGAAAGGCCCTTCATAAAGGAAGCAGGGATTTCAAGTTTACAAAAAGAGCTTCCAAAAATTATGGTACTTGTTAGCTTTCAGCCCTCATTGCCCCTATCATAAGCATCTTGAAGTGATTAAGGTTAAAGTGAACAAACTATGGAGTATATGTTTGACAAAGTATAAGTTGGCAATCTCAAGTCCCTTGTATACGAGGGACACACCTCATGCTACTCAACTTCAGTCACCTGTAAGTTCTTATCATTGTAAGTATTTGCATATCATAGAGAACCGCCAACGGGGTACCCCTTGCACATGGTACAGGAGCTATCCCATAACCAAAATGACAAGGCAAGCAGACAATGAGCATCTCAGCGATTTTTTATTTACTATATGCATAGTTTTTTATTGAGGATGCTTCATAGATAGCTCACTATGGTGATGCTGCAAGTTTCCACCATGATTAGGCATGACTTAGGCTAGCGGCCCAAGCGTTTCTCTAACACAAAATACATACTCCATGGACTTACAAGTTCCCTCTTTATTTCATACCAGTGACATTCATAGACAAAAGAGCATGATATCAACTGAGTACAAAGTACAAGTGCAATGTTGAAAATGTTCCCCATGATAGCACGGTTCTGCTAATTACAACGTATAAGTGCAAGCATATACAACATAGACAACACAATGGTTCAAGTTTATTAGGGGCAAAAAATATAAAGTGTGCCATCAAGTTTGTGAGGGCTTTAATCACTAAGTTTTCACATAACGAAATAGTTTTTAATTGGAAGATAGATGAAAACAAGAATATACTTGGAATGGTGTAACACACCATGCATAGGAATTTATAGTGGATACTTTGGAATAACTTGGTTTCTTGGGAGTTGGAAGCATGAGTAGAACTTACTCATACAAGTGGAGGCTAGCAAAAGACTGGGATCAACCAACTAAGAGAGCATAATGGCCTTAATCATGCAGAGAAACAAAACATTACTAATCAAAGCATAGAGTGGTACTACAAGTCAAGGACTAAATGATCATAGAGGCTATGGTGACTTGTCATAGTCATAACATGGTGTGAGAATGTGCCAAGTCAACCCAAACAAACCTTAGAGGAGAATACCACAATACTATGCTTTTGCATGCTAAAACAACGCATAATTTCTTCAAGGCACACTAAGCAATCCCAATTGTTTGGAACAAGACATGCTACAACAATAATCACCAATCATAAGGTCAAAACAACACCTAGCATGTCATGCTAAAGTCTAAGTCACAGTCAATGCAAGAGGGCTCCTCTTGCATTTATCAGGCAAGAACTTCCTACTCCTTTCCAACACTAAGCAACTTATTTGCAAAACAACACGGCGAGAGCGGGGGTCCAAACTACTTTATTCAAGCAAACTAAACAACCTAAGCAAAACAAACAAAAACTAAGATGCTCCAAGAACAACGCAACTTGCATGAAACAATAAAAACGAAGTGTCTAGACAGACCTGAGCTTTTTATTGATGAAGAAGGGGATGGCTTGGGCATCCCTAAGCTTTTACGCTTGTACCTCTTGGATATTTATTAGGGGGGCACCATGGTTGCATCCCCAAGCTTGAGATTTTGTCCATTCTTCATCTCATTGCATCATTCTCTCTCTACACCTGAAATTTTTCCTTCATACAAAACTTCACACAATCTTCATTAGCAACATTAGTGTATTCAAAAGATATTAGACCTCTGGCAAAGTTCTGGAACAGCAAGAATTTTCACTAAAAACACAATATTCTGTAGTAAATCCTTCAAAAAGCTCAATTCACCTAAAGAGAACTCAAAAAGGAATCAATAAGAAGCAAATGCAAATAATGGCAGAAATCTGTCAAAACAGACCAGCAGGTAGAAACCGATTTTTTTGAACATTTTCTGTTGCTCAAATCAAAAAGTGTTGAACTAAGGAACGTTATCTAACATACTGGGGGATTTATTAGTAAATTTTGAGCTCAATACGAGTTACATAGACTCCTCACGAATTTTTTTGGTGGAGGACTGAAATCTGTTTCGGGACAACAACTTCCCAAATCTTACTTCCCTCTCATTAGAGGTCATTCTTGGCACAAAAAGCAAACAAAAAGGATAAGGAGAGGTCATTACTAAAGTAATAACTTCCAAGACTCAAGGAAACTCTTGGGTTATCTCCCAACAAGTACTTTTCTTTAACGCCTTTAAGTTAGGCTTGATAGCTTGAGAAGATGCTCACATAAGAATTATGAATTGAAGTCAAAGAGAGCATCAAGAAGCAAATTAAAGACACATTTAAGTCTAACCCACTTCCTATGCATAGGAATCTTGTAAGAAAATAAATTCTCAAAGAACAAAGTGACATGCATAGGAAGATAAAACAAGAGTAACTTCAAAACTTTTAGCACATAGAGAGGTGTTTCAGTACCATGAAAACCTTTACAACCATATTTTCCTCTCTCATAATAATTTTCAGTAGCCTCATGAATAAACTCAACAATATAGCTATCACATAAAAGCATGATTTTCATGATCTACAAACTCATAATTCTAACAAACTCAAAAACAGTGGGATTAAAACCTCCACAGGTTTTATCCAAAGTAGATATTTTAAAAGGATCCACAGGAACATAACAATCATCCTTCTTTAGTAAGCATGGGGGACAATCAAATAATGTAAGGGATAAAGAGTTACTCTCATTAGAAGGTAGGCATGGGTAGATAATCCATTCTTCCTCCTTTTGTTCATTACTCTCCCCATCTTTTTATCTAATGAGCTTCCAGTTTCAACAATTTCTTCTTCCACAGGCTCCTGCAAGGCATTAGTCTCTTCCATTTGTGGAAAGCATCTATTAAAATATTCAATAATATAGCCATTTTCTTCCTTGTAATTATCAAAGCAAAATTTAAGTATCTCATAAACCTCATATCCATAAGGTGCATCATCAGTATTTTAAAGAAAACTGGCAAGTTCAAATGCACCCTTGAAGGCAATAAATTCTTCAATTTATTCCACATCATCAAAATCATAATTTCCTTTAACATAAGAAGATGTGGTAACATTATCATTATACTCACATTGAAAGGGTAGTTGTTTATACCTCCTGCAGCAGCAAGCTTTATCAAAGCAATAAGTAACATTATAAATAGAGCACACGTCTCTAGCAATAGTATTCAACCTATCAATTTGTTCCCATAGGTTTTCCCCATTTTGTGACAAACGGTGTTCCTTATAATAATACTTTTGTTCCTCCGTGAACCCACCTTGCCAATAAGAACTAGTTTCAAAGAAACCATCCATTGATAGAAAGTGTCACATCCCAAAATTTTCCAAATTTTGAAATGTGAAAAATAAATAAACAAAATAAAATTTTGTTGAAATTTAGCGTGAGAAGAAACTTTTTGATTCCAATTGGAAACATCAAAACCTATTTTGATCAAATAAAATCCTAAAGGGATTTAAAAAGATAAACAAATAATAAATAAAGTTATATTAGTTGAAATCACCATTTTGGATCTTTAAATAAAAATATATGGTTTTTATAAGCAAAGGTAGAAATAATGAATAAGGACTATTTTTAAAAGAGCCAAATTAAATCTTGGCCAAGCATTTAAAATAAAATATTTTGTTTGATAAAAATAGTAAAGGTTTATTTAAATAAAACCATGAGGATTTATTTATATACAAATTTCATTCAAGTATAGACTATTTCCTATTTTGAATGAGCATTAAAACTTAATAAAGTATTTTATTTCAAAGTGTTATGTTTTTAATAAAACCTACTAAAAAGGTTTTGGAAAAATTTAGAAAGTCAAATAGAGTTTTAAACATATTTGAATCCTATTTGAAATAAAGACTAAAGCCCTTTTATTTATTTTTAATAAATAATAAATCCTAAAAAGAATTATTTTATTTTGGACCTTGGATTATGTTGTTAAACATAATTAAACTATACCTAAAGTTTGGTGGAAGTTTGAATTCATTTGGAGTTTGAATTGTTTGAATTAAAATCAAAACAGAAATTCAAAATAGAAAAAGAAAAAGCATTTCAGTATAAAAAAATGAAATAGAGCAACCCAACCCATCAGGCCCAACCCAGCCCAACTCGCAGCCCACCTACTCCCCCTCTGGTGAACCGTTTTTCACTCAGAAAAGAACCCACAGAGTCGTTGAACGCTCGGCCGCACTCTTTCTCTTCCTCTCTCACAGACAGCCAGGCCCCACTTGCCTGTTCATCGTTCTCACCCGCGCCGGCCGTTTTCCCCCTCGCACTCGTCGTTTCTACCGCCTGTTAATCCTTGTAAATTCGAATGAATGCACGAGTTATTGTCGATAGCAATGACGCGCCCTTATATGCCCACTCCGCCTCTCTCTTTTCCCCAGGCGCCGTCTCCTCTCTGCCTCCAGGCTGCCCCAATCGCTTGCTCGAACACACTGTCTCCGACGAGCTTCTCTAGTCAATTCCGGCGCCGTCCTACCGCCCCTCGCCTCCCAGAGCATGCAGGCTTACTCCCCATCTCCTGGCGCATCTCCCAGTGTCGCTCGCTAACCCACGCACTCACCGTAGCCTCGGCAACCTCGACACCTGAGTGTGCGCCTCCGTCTGCCATCGCTCTGACGAACCCCCTGGTAAGCTCAAGACCACCCGAACCCTCCTGATGATGCTCCCATGATCCCCAGTGAAGTACGCGTCTAACGCCCTCTCCCGTTTGCCTCGGCATGACCTGCAGCCTCGCCCCCGACGACATCCAGAGACACCGACGCCGCCGCGGACTCCGACGAGCAATCGTTGTAGTTCCGGTGCGCCCCTCGACAAGCTGACCATGCCTCGAGCTTCACCGCAACCGCGCGAGCACGGTGAGCATCTCCGTTCCCCATCTTGCTTCCTGGTTCGTCGGCGATGACACTGACAGAGCGCTTCGTCGCTCGCCGCCGCGCCAGCGCCGCCAGTCCTTGACCAAAGCAACCTCGTCCGTTGGATGTAGATCCAGTGGTTAGGATAGATCATATAACGAACCGTTATCGAGTGATATGATCCGTGCGATTAAGTTAGATCTGACGGCATGCGCAGCTCGATCCACCCGAAGCGGTATGGACCAGTAATATTAAGACGCGTGGCACTGATTTTGATTTAAAAACAGAAAATGTTCTATTAGATTTGCAGACTTGCAAAATTCATAGCTTTAATTCTACACGTCCAAATTTTGCAAATTTTATATCAATGGATTCAGCAGAACAAGTACTTTGCAACCATGCACTTTGTTTAATGTTTTGCTTTTGGAAAATTGGTTGAAATTGTAGAAACATGTGTAGGCATAATTTGAATATAAAAATTGTTCTAGATATATTTTTAAGGTGAAATCTTTGCAAAATGGATTGTTTTGAACCTACTGACCATAGGAACCAACTTATGGATTTAAAAATGTATTTTGTGAGGTTAAGGAATAAATATTTGAATTAGCACATTTCTAGTCAAATAAAAATATTGTTTATGGTTTAGAAATGAATTTTGAGTAAAACCTTTGGGAAATGATTTGTTTCAAACCTTCTGACCCTAAACACCAAGTTTTGAGATTAAGAACATATTTGATGAACCATATAAATTTATTACTTTGCTAAAAGATATTTTCAACAATATAAAATATCACCTTAGCCAAATATTTTGTTTATGAGATGAAACCTTTTGCAAATGGTTTTACCACTTTTGTAAATGACCAATGTGAGCTTGAAAATGTTTAGAGCCTAGTAGAAACCACTTTTCCAAATAAAACTATCTCTTGCATGCTTGCATGCATGACCTTGTTTTTGTTATTTTATGTGGTGAAATGATTTGAATGCTAGTTGAATTTGTGTTTGCTTGATTGAATTGTAGTGAAGTTAGAAGAGTGTGATATTTGCAAGATCAAGAAGTGAACCAACATTCTCTACTAAAAAGGAAAGTGACACTATCATCCAAGTCCTACTATTTTCATTACACTTAGTGGATTTTGTAACATGCATGGAAAGGACTACTATACTTTATGCTATGCTAAATCCTAATAGGATACCCTTATATCTTCCTTAGTGAAAACAATGTAGTTGTAGTATGCTTAGCCCTGCTATATATTTGGGATGGGATACATGATATGATTATATGAAGTGTTGAAAAGATATATGTTTTATAAAATAAAACAAGTACTCAATGAACCACCTGGGTGGACAAGGATACTCAAGTTTTAGACAAGGTGGAAACAAAGGGAACCATGTTTATATGGCTATATTTTGTATGTGCACTAGAATAAAAACCACCCAGGGACTTAGAGATTGAACATGTTTCTCGTACAGTGGCTTCCGTGTACAGCCACATGCTAAATGGGCTCTGTCTTAGTCAACTACATAGTGGAAGACCGATGCATTGGCATCTTCAGGTTAACTAGAACTGTGTAAGGGAAATATATCCCTACATTGGTGCGTGGTTGACAAGCTAGCATTGTGTATTGGGAGGACTTCTATGGAAAGACTTTGTCACATTCTCGATCTGCCAGTACTCCATTTTGGTGAGTACTTATCCAGCGGCCACTGGTGGCAACAAGACGAGATTGTGTCATGTGGGTAAAGTGTACAACTTCTGCAGAAGATCAAAATTCTAAGTACTTAGCCGTGTCCCCGGTTATGGACAACTCTGAGCAACTAAGGCCTGAAGCTATGGAAGATCTCGATATTCCAATTTATCAAAGTAAAACTTGATGGTGACAACAAGGGGTTTAAAGCACTTGGAGTTTTCCAAGGAGTTCAGAAAGATTTTCAAAAGATCAAAACTATTTTGAAAAGATAGGACAAAACTATATTGCTTTCTGCAAATGAGCCTAAACCCTACTTAGCCAAATATGCATGTAATGATAGGATCCACTTATTTCTACATAGTAGTGAAACTTGCCAATACAGTTCAAATGTATTGACCCTTGTGGCTGTAACTTATAATGTTGCAGGTTTGTTTGATGTTAGTGAAGTGTGTTGATTAGGATTACAAGTCTACAACCAACATGATTGCCTGTGGCACTTTGAAGATGAAGGACTCCATGCTATAGTTATTTCTGCTGCATTGTATTGAGATAGCCAAATGAGCTATGTAAGATGTAATGAATTATTTTATTCCTGGTTATAAAGTTGCATTATGACCTTTGTTTCTTGAGATTACATCTTAACTGTGGATGCTAGCTATTGATCCAGGGACTAGCATTGTAAACACAGGGATCTCTACCTTATTAAAGGTTGGGAACCTTACAAAAAGCATGACCAAGCAAGGCAACAACAGACCAGCAACTAGAGTAGGAACTAATTTTTTTGTGTTTTTGAAAAGAGGCAAACAAAACCAAGCAAAAGACACAAACAAACTAAAAACAAAGTAAAGATAAAGGAAGTGAAGGACTCCCCTAGTGAAGACGTCCTTGGCCTCCCCGGCAACGGCGCTAGAAAATAGCTTGATGGTGCTGGTTAGCACTTCGTTGGGAACCCCAAGAGGAAGGTGTGAAGCAGCACAACAACAATTTTCCCTCAGTAAAAAACCAAGGTTATCGAACCAGTAGCAGGAAGGAAACATCACACAGGTGTTGCAAGCAACGCGGAGACCTGCACAACACAAACTCAAGACTTTGCCCCAACTAGACAGTGAGGTTGTCAAGCTCATCGGTTTGTTGTGACAAAGAATTAAACGTATGGTGTGAAAGGTAATGGTGGATTGCAGCAAGTAAACAAGTAACATTGGAATATGTATCAATGGTAAAGATTGGACCGGGGACCATAGTTCACTAGAGGTGCTCTCCTTAGATAAACAACATGGCATGAAGGGTAAACAAATTACAACGGGGCAATTGACAGGAACTGAGCAAGGCATAACAATGCAATACTAGTCAGAAAGATCCTATGAGATTCGATTGGGCAATACAACCAGATACATATACCTCCATCCAACTGCATCTATGACTAGAAGTCCACCTTCAGGTTATCATCTGAACCCCCTCCAGTATTAAGTTGCAAGCAACAGACAACTACTTTAAGCAAAGTGTGTAAGGTAAACAGTCCACATGTTCCATGAACAAGAGACCGTTGTTTTCTCCCTAGTGGCAACAACACATCTACAATCAAGAGATTTACATCACTTTCCTTGGAAACTAGAGGCATGAACCCACTATCGAGCATAAATACCCCCTCTTGGAGTCACTAGCAACTACTCGGCCAAGATAGCTACTAAAAACGGAGAGCATGCAAGATCACAAACAACATAGACATGATATAATCATAAAGACAAAACCATTAATCAAACCAACATAATAATCTCAATATCCATCGGATCTCCGCATACACAACATCCATGATTACAAATAGATTAGATCTTGATCATGAACGGAGCTCACAAGATCTATACATGAAAGCACAAGGAGGAGATACAACCATCTAGCTACTACATGGACCCATAGTCCAAGGTGGAACTACTCACGCATCGTACCGGAGAGAAGGCCTCCGGGATGATCTCCCCTCCGGCAGGATGCCGGGAAGAACTTCAGATCCCCCCGATCTAGGGATGATGGTGGCGGTGGCTACAGACGGTTTCATGGAGATTTGATCGGGTGCATAGGGTTTCTGCATCGAGGGCTTCTTATAGGAGAAGAGGCGAGGCAGGGGGCACCAGGGCGGCTTCACCCCCCAAGCGCGGGGTGGGCCCACCCGTGCAGCCAGGGGGTGTGGCCCCCTGGTGAGCCTCATCCGTCTCGTATTCTAGCTTCGTGTTGCCCACGGTAAAATATTGACTTTGACTTTTGTCCCATCCAATTCTGAGAATATTGATTTTTTGCCTTTCTGAAACCAAAAACAGAAAAGAAAAAAATAGGCAACTGGCTCTGTGGCAACTTGTTAATAGGTTAGTTCCAAAAAACATATAAAAACACCTCAAAGTGTGGACAAAGCAAAGCAAAGTAGATAGTAAACAAGCATGGAGCATAAAAAATTACAGATATGTTTCCGACGTATGAAGCATCCCCAAGCTTAACTCCTGCTCGTCCTCGAGTAGGTAAGTGATAAAAGAATAATTTTTGAGGTGACATGCACCATCAAAACCAAGATCAAACCATTTGCAAGCATTGAAAGCTGGGATCAAAGAACTCTAAACATGTGCATGAAAGATGGAGTTATAACAATAAGACAATGTAACTATGCATGCAACATGAAAGGCTACAAACAAAGATCATGAATAACATGCATTGAAAAACGTTTGTTTGTTTCACATACAGAAAACATGGCATAGTGGCATTCAGTTTGTCCCTCATGGAGTAGCAAATAGATGCATAGGACACCTTCAAAGTTCATAAGAGTGACTAGATACAAGTAGCACAAGAACAAGCAATATCAACAATATGAATCAATCAATAAGTTTTTGGACACTGCACATAGAACTAAGAATGACAACTATGCTCTCTTAATGGTGCCTAAAGGTAGAAGGAGGAGACTCAATATAATAGTGGAAGAAAGGCCCTTCATAAAGGGAAGCAGGGATTTCAAGTTTAAAAAAGAGCTTCCAAAAATTATGGTACTTGTTAGCTTCTAGCCCTCATTGCCCCTATCATAAGCATCTTGAAGTGATTAAGGTTAAAGTGAACAAACTATGGAGTATATGCTTGACAAAGTATAAGTTGGCAATCTCATGTCCCTTGAATACAAGGGCCGCACCGCATGCTACTCAACTTAAGTCACCTGTAAGTTCTTGTCATAGTAAGTACATGTGTATCATAGAGAACCGCCAATGGGGTACCCCTTGCACATGGTACAGGAGCTATCCCATAACCAAAATGACAAGGCAAGCAGACAATGAGCATATGATCTATCTTTTTATTTACTCTATGCATAGCTTTTTATTGAGGATGCTTCACAGAATGCTCATTATGGTGATGTTGCAAGTTTCCACCATGATTAGGCATGGCTTAGGCTAGCGGCCCAGGCGTTTCTCTAACACAAAATACATAACTCTATGGAATTACAAGCTCCCTCTTTATTTCACACCGGCGACATCCATAGACAAAAGAGCATGATATCAACTGTGTACAAAGTACAAGTGCAATGTTGAAAATGTTCCCCATAACAGCATGGTTCTGCTAATTCCAACGTATAAGTGCAAGCATATACAACATAGATGACACAATGGTTCAAGTTTATTAAGGGCAAAGAATATAAAGTGTGCCATCAAGTTCGTGAGGGCTTTAATCACTAAGTTTTCACATAACAAAATACTTTTTAATTGGAAGATAGCTGAAAACAAGAATATACTTGGAATGGTGTAATACACCATGCATAGGAGTTTATAGTGGACACTTTGGAATAACTGGATTTCTTGGGAGTTGGAAGCATGAGTAGAACTTACTCATACAAGTGGAGGCTAGCAAAGACTGGGAGTAACCAACTAAGAGAGCAATAATGGCCATAATCATGCAGAGCGACAAAACATTACTAACCAAAGCATAGAGTGGTATTACAAGTCAAGGACTAAATGATCATAGAGGCTATGGTGACTTGTTCATAGTTATAACATGGTGTGAGCATGTGCCAAGTCAACCCAAACAAAGTATCAAAGGAGAATACCACAATACTATGCTTTTGTATGCTAAAACAACGCATGATTCTTTCAAGGCACACTAAGCAATCCCAATTGTTTGGAACAATACACGCTACGGAAATAATCACTAAACATAATGTCAAAACAACACTTAGCATGTCATGCTAAAGTCTAAGTCGCAGACAATGCAAGCTCCTCTTGCACTTTTAAGCAAGAACTTTCTACTCCTTTCCAACACCAATCAACTTATTTGAAACAACACATCGAGAACGGGGGTCCGAACTACTTTATTCAAGCAAACTAAATAAACTAAGCAAAACAAACAAAAACTAAGACGCTCCAAGAACAACACAATAGTGCATTAAACAATAAAAACGAAGTGTCTAGAAAGACATGAGCTTTTTATTGATGAAGAAGGGGATGCCCACCCAAGCTTTGATGCTTGTACTTGGAAATTTCTTGGGGTGACACAGGGGTGGCATCCCCAAGCTTGATATTTTATCCATTGTTCATCTTATTACATCATTCTCTCTTTACATCTGAATTTTTTCCTTTATACAAAACTTCACACAATCTTCATTAGCAACATTAGTGTATTCAAAAGATAATAGATCTTTGGGTTTAACTTTGGAACAGCAAAAAAATTCAATAAAAACACAAGCTACTATAGTAACTCCTTCAAAAAGCTCAATTCCCCAAAAGATAACTCAAAAAGGAATCAATAAGAAGCAAATGCAAATAATGGTAGAAATCTGTCAAAACGGACCAGCAGGTAAAAACTGATTTTTTCAAAACTCTTATGTTGCTCAAATCAAAAAGTGTTGAACTAACGGAAGTTAGATAACATACTAGGGGATTTATTCGTAATTTTTGCAGCTCAATCCGATTTACACAGACTCCTCACAATTTTTTATGGTGGAGGACAGAAATCTGTTTCGGGACAACAACTCTCCAAATCATACTTTCCTCTCATTAGAGGTTATTCTTGGAACAAAAAACAAACAAAAAGGATAAGGAGAGGTCATTACGGAAGTAATAACTTCCAAGACTCAGGGAAACTCTTGGGTTATCTCCCAACAAGTACTTTTCTTTAACGCCTTTAAGTTAGGCACAAGAAGCAAGAAATCAAGTATTTTCAAATGAGGAAGCATTAACATCAAACCTTGCTTTCAAAGGAGGAGAAAAAAGCAACTTATCTCTCCTCATAGGGAAGTGTTCAATGCCTTTATGAATGGTAATTGATATTTAATAGTGCCTTCTTTCATATCAATGATGGCACCAATAGTTCTAAGAAAAAGGTCTTCCCGAAGTAATAGGACAAGAAGCATTGTATTCAACATCCAAAACATAGAAATCAACAGGGACATAAGCATTGTTAACCATAATGAGAACATCATTAATACTCCCCATGAGTTTCTTCTTAGCATTATCATCAAGTGGGACATCCAAATAACAATCTTCCAAAGGTGGCAAATCAAGCATTTCATAAATCTTCCTAGGCACAATAGAGACACTAGAACCAAGATCACATAAAGCTTTGAGATCAAAGTCATTCACTTGCATATTAATAATGGGTTCCCAACTATCTTCTACTTTCCTAGGAATAGAAGCTTTGTGTTTTAACTTCTCTTCCTTAATCTTAACAAGAGAATCTGTAATGTGTTTGGTGAAAGCAACATGCATATCACTAGCATCAAGACTTCTAGCAAGCTTTTGTAGGAACAGAATCACTTCAGAAATATTGCAACCATCTATATCAAAATAAAACTTAGCATCACTAGTAGTAGACTCAATAGGCTTAGGCATTGTAGGAGGAGTAATAGGGACTTCTTGTGGTTTAGTGGTATCCATTCTAGTGACGGTGCACACACTATTGTTTCTATCAATTTCAGCTTCCCTTTCCTACTTAGCATGAAGTTGGGCTAAAAGTCTAACATTTTTATCAATAGTAACTTGTATGGCATGAGTAGTAGCAAAGGTACTTTCCATGGTTTCAGGTTTAGCAGCCATTTTATTAATCAAGGAGGACTGTGCTTCAGACAAAGAGGATATATTTTTCTCAACATTCAAAAGCTTTTCCTCTATAGTCTTGTTGAAAGTGGTTTGTTTACTAAAAAAGTCTTTGAGCATGACTTCAAGTTCAAAGGGTGCACTTCTAGCATTGTTGTAGGAGTTTCCATAGGTGTTGCCATTATTAGGAGGATAAGGACTATAATTGTTATTACCACCAAAATTATTCATATAGACATTGTTGTTGAAATTGTTGTTTCTAATGAAGTTCACATCAGCTTGCTCTTTTTGAGCAACCAAAGAGGCTAAGGGAACATTATTTGGATTTAAAGGAGCTTTCCCATTAACAAGCATAGCCATAATAACATCAATCTTATCACTCAAAGAGGAGGTTTCTTCAACAGAGTTTACCTTCTTACCATGTGGAGCTCTCTCAGTATGCCATTCAGAGTAATTAACCCTCATATTATCAAGGAGTTTTGTTGCAGCACCCAAAGTGATGCCCATAAAGGTACCTCCAGCAGCTGAATCCAACAGGTTTCTTGAAGAGAAGTTCAATCCTGCATAAAAAGTCTGGATAATCAGCCAAGCAGTGAGTCCATGAGTGGGACAATTCTTAACCAAAGGTTTCATTCTTTCCCAAGCTTGAGCAACATTTTCATTATCAAGTTGTTTAAATTTCATAATGTCACTTCTCATAGATATAATCTTAGCAGGAGGGTAGTACTTTCCAATAAAAGCATCCTTGCATTTAATCCAAGAATCAATACTATTTCTAGGCAAGGATAGCAACCATTCTTTAGCTTTTCCTCTCAAGGAGAAAGGAAACAGCTTGAGCTTAATAATATCTCCATCTACATCCTTATACTTTTGCATTTCACAAATTTCAACAAAGCTATTGAGATGGGCGGCAACATCATCAGAAATAGCACCAGAAAATTGCTCTCTCATCACAAGATTCAACAAAGAAGGCTTAATTTCATAAAAGGTAGCATGAGGAGCAGGTGGAGCAATATAAGTGCTAAGTAAATCATTATTGTTTGTGCTAGTGAAGTCACACAACTTGGTGTTCTCAGTAGAGTTCATTTTGGCAAAGTGGAGGAAGCCAAAAACAGCAGCAGCAGCTAGAGCGGGACCATTTTTTTGTGTTTTTGATAAGAGAAAGCAAACCAAACTAGACTATTTTTTTTGAGTTTTTGATAAAAATAGGCAAATAAAACCAAGCAAAATAAACTAAGCAAACTAAAAACAAAGTAAAAAAGAAAGGTTGAGGAGGACTCCCCTTGTGAAGACGTCCTTAGCCTCCCCGGTAACGGCGCCAAAAAGTCTGGATGCGTGTTGAACGCCCCGTTGGGAAACCCCAAGAGCAAGGTATGATGCAGCACAACAGCAAGTTTTCCCTCAGTAAGAAACCGAGGTTATCGGACCAGTAGGAGGAAGGAAACGCCTCAAAGGTGTTGCAAGCAACGTGGAAACCTGCACAACACAAACTCAAGACTTTGCCCCAACTAACAGTGAGGTTGTCAATCTCATCTTTGTCAGAACAAAGGTTTAACTGTATAGTGTGGAAGGTGATGATGGTTTGCAGCAAGTAAACAATAACAGTGGAAGATGTATCAATGGTAAAGATTGGATCGGGGTCCATAGTTCACTAGAGGTGTTCTCCTTAGATAAACAAACATGGCATGCTGAGTAAACAAATTACAGCAGGGCAATTGACATGACTGAGTAAGGCATAACAATGCAATACTAGACAAAAAGATCCTATGATATTCGATTGGGCAATACAACAATATACATAGACCGCCATCCAACTGCATCTATGACTAGAATTCCACCTTTAGGTCGACCCCCCTCCAGTATTAAGTTGCAAGCAACAGACAACTACTTTAAGCAAAGTGTGTAAGGTAAACAATCCACTTGGTCCATGAACAAGAGACCATTGTTTTCTCCCTAGTGGCAACAACACATCTACAACCGAAGATATTTCTGTCACTTCCCTTAGAAACTAGAGGCATGAACCCACTATCGAGCATAAATACCCCCTCTTGGAGTCACTAGCAACTACTTGGCCAAGATATCTACTAACAACGGAGAGCATGCAAGATCACAAACAACACAGACATGATAGAATCAAATAGACAAAACTATTGATCAATCTGACATAGTAATCTCAATATCCATCGGATCCCCGCAAACACAACATGCATGATTACAAATAGATTAGATCTTGATCATGAACGGAGCTCACAAGATCTATACATGAAAGCACAAAGGATGAGATACAACCATCTAGCTACTACATGGACCCGTAGTCCAAGGTGGAACTACTCACTCTTCATACCGGAGGCTGGCATGATGAAGAAGAAGGCCTCTGGGATGATCTCCCCTCCGGCAGGGTGCCGGGAAGAACTTTAGATCCCATCGATCTAGGGACGATGGTGGCGGAGGCTATAGATGGTTTCGTGGAGTTTTGATTGGGTGCCTAGGTTTTCTGCATCGGGGATTCTTATAGGAGAATAGGCGAGGTAGGGGGGCACCAGGGCGGCTGCACCCTCCCCTAGGCGCGGGATGGGTCCACCCGGGCGGCCAGGGGGTGTGGCCCCCTGGTGAGCCTCCTCCGTCTCGTATTCTGGCTTCGTGTTGCCCATGGTAAAATATTGACTTTGGCTTCTGTCCCG
Source organism: Avena longiglumis (assembly GCA_030063025.1). Taxonomy (NCBI): domain Eukaryota; kingdom Viridiplantae; phylum Streptophyta; class Magnoliopsida; order Poales; family Poaceae; genus Avena; species Avena longiglumis. The sequence goes on from CP125979.1 coordinate 36,709,487, forward strand.
TCCAATTCCGAAAATATTGATTTTCTGCCTTTATGGAACCAAAAACAGAAGAAAACTGGCAACTGGCTTTGTGGCAACTTGTTAATAGGTTAGTTCCAGAAAACATATAAAAACACCTCAAAGTGTGGACAAAGCAAATCAAAGTAGATAGTAAACAAGCATGGAGCATCAAAAAATATTGATATGTTTCCGACGTATCAAGGGCCCAGAGTATATCTATCCGTCATATGGATTGACAAATCCCACTCTTGATCCATGTGCTTTAACACATACTTTCAGAATACCCAATGACACCTTTATAACCACCCAATTATGGAAGTGGTGTTTGATTTCACCAAAGTACTCATCCTGTGATGGTGATTAACATGATATCATGGTCGAATGATTAGGTTACTATGTGAAAGGGTAATTGCACGTATGTGTGGTTTTGGTGATTAATGACAATCCCTATGGACTAATGTCTTCATTGAGTTTTATATGAAGGAATATTCCATAGGTCATGCTTGTAGTTCATGTGTTGGATTGAAGTATGGATGCCATGAAGATAAAGATATACCTTGAGTATTGGCATCAAGATCATCGAGTTGAAAAATAATATGATATGATCAAGATCTTGAGAGTGTGATCTCAATAGAAGAATTCAAGATATGGCTCTAAGTAGGTGTCATGATAGCCTCATTAGTTGATCTATGGTTGACTAAGATCTATAGCATGTAATCAAATGGAGAGTTCTTTATGTACCTCAAGATATTGATATGGGGCACGAGAAGATACATGGTTGACCAATATAGAGAGTGAAGAGTAATTTCAAGTTGGTCAACACATGAAGCATAAAGAATGTACCACATGAATCTTGTGGTATGGTATATTTCCATGGGCATGCTTCAAAAGTGAAGATCTCATATACCCATGAGAGGATGACATCAAGTGGTGATCATCATCAAGGTTGAGAAGGGCAAGTTCAACGTAAGCATCTCAAGAAGATCATTTCATTGAATCTTTCCATCCATATTGGTGATAATGTACATGTGAAGACATGTATTAATGAAGCTATCCCATAGTGGTGTATGGGAGAGCAAATTATGAGTCTTCACGAAGCAACAATGATCAAGTGATGCATTCCGGCTTAGATGGAGCTTGAAGAATTGTCATCAAGATCAAGCGGGATGCGCAAGGCAAAGGTATGGCCTTGATAGGTTTTCCTTTTACCGGTCTCAAGGTGGTTGTTGGGAGACCGGGTTATAGGATAGATAGCCGCACTATCAAGAGGGGCTTTCGATTATGTAACTTTATCACATCGTCATAGGGATCTCAATCCTTTGCATACTTTGCATCTTCATATCTTTTTGCTTCTTGGTGTTTCCCCATGTGAGGTTCTTGAGCTTCTTTCTAGCTCTTCAACAAGCCCAAGTTCATCGAAAATGGAATTCGTATGCATCTTCTATGGCGTTTTCGAGTTTGAAGGTTTTATCGGTTCTTATTTAGGGAGGCTTCTTACCTTTCTTCATTTGGATCTATCCTCCTTTGTTGGGCTATGATGTTTCTCTGCACAATCTTGTAGAGCTTGTTGTCATCAAATAAACAATCCCAAGATCATCGAAATTAGAGTCCAGATGCAAAAGTTATTGCGTTTTTTGTGAAGTCAGTTTCATCCCGGAAGTGGATCCGGTCAAACCGGCTCCTAGACCGGGTGGTCCGGCGCCAGCACCGGAAAATCGAGATTCAACCGGCATTGTCGGTTTTCTTATACCGAGTTGATATACAGTGTTGTTCCGGTTTGTAGGTCGGTCTAGCGTCCTAGGGACTGAGTTTCCCGGTCCTAGGGCCGGTCCAACCGACTTTTAAACCGGGATTCGCACAGTTTTCTCCCAACGGTCATATTTGCTTTTCCCTATAAAAGGGGGTTCTTCTCCCAATGTTTTTTGGTGTTCTTGACCACAAAATTGACCTCCATTGTTGAACCTCTTGAGCTTGCTTCATCCCCCTTCCCTCCTATGATTCTGGCATCTTTTTGAGGGCTTTGGAAGATGAGATCTAGATCTACAATCCCCACCAATCAATTCCTCCTCTAAGTGAGGGGAACCCATTGGATCTAGATCTTGGAGTCATTTGTTGACTTCCACCATTGTTCTTCCTCTCTAATTCCTCCATGGCACTTGTTGCTTTGGTGGGATTTGATAGTGAAGGATTTGAGCACCCTTGGTGTTCTTGCTTTGCATTCTTGCATAAGTGTTGAGCTCTCCACTACGATTTGTTCAAGTGAGAGACCGTGAGCTTGTTACCCTTGGAGGGTGACCTCCTAGTTGGCTTGGCGGTAGGTGCCGTGTGTCCTCTTCATGGAAGATTGTGAAGAGACTCGGGCTTCTCCTTCGTGGAGCTTGTGAAGTGGTTGTGGAGCTTGCCATCTCCGGAGTGGAAGAAAAGCTAGCCATAAGGAAAGGGCCTATTCCTTCGTGGGATAGACTCGGAGAAGAAGGCGAGCCTTCGTGGCGTTGGGAAATCCTTTGTGGAATCCCACACCTCTCCAACGTGGCGTACCTTACTTTTAAGGGAACAAGGGAATGCATCTTCGTCTCTGCGTGCCTCGGTTATCTCTATACCCGAGATTACTTTCCTTGTAATAGCCATCGATCTTGAAGTACTTATATCTTTCTTATCACTTGTGGTATATTTATCTTGCACTGTATTGATTAGCTTAACTTGTTGTTGGTGCACTTAGTTGAGCCTAGTGTATTTAGGTTTTGTGCTTGTAAAATAAACGTTAGTTTAATTTCACATTCTATCAAGCCAAAACCATAATAGTTTTGAAATTGTCTATTCACCCCTCCTCTAGGCGACATCTCTATCCTTTCAATTGGTATCAAAGCAAGGTCTTTCCTTGTTTAGGCTTCACCGCATAGAGTGTAAAGATGTCGTCTAGTAGTATAGTGCACAATGACACAATTATATTTGATGGCACAAATTATGCTATGTGGAGAAATTGCTTAGTTTGTAATATTTGGATCTTGTGTCCAAATATTGAGAGATTTCTAGATGTAGGTTTTTCTCCTCCGATGGATCCTCAAAATCTATCTCTAGAGGATGAGAAAAAATTAGATCTCGAAGCTCAAGTATCTAATGAGCTTATTTTCTTTTTGAGCCCCACAGTTAATTTGTTCTTGACGATTGTAAAGCGCAAGTCGTCTGATGATATGTGGACCAAGCTTAAAGAAATATTTGGTGGATCCATTTCTCATAGGATCGGTGGTATCTCCAAGGAGATCTCTTCTCCCTCACATCATGAAGAGCTCCAAGTTGCTTCCACCTCCGTCCGCGATGAGATTTCAATTCTTTCCACTTCACTTACATGTGACAAGTCACAAGGTACTGGCATGGTGAGTGGAAAAATCATATGTGATGATGGTGGTGTTTCTCTTTACACCAATGATTCTTGTTCTATAAATGATAATGGTGTAGATAGTTTAGACTTAAGCACTTCTTGCAACAATGATGTTATATCCCTAAGTTTTTAACTTAGAAATTGGGATGAGGAGATTCTTGATATCTTCCATGTCTTGATGCTCAAATTGTCCTTTGCCAGGGACATGGCTAAGTACTTAGATTTTACACTCTGCAGAGGTGGTGCACTTTCCCCACAAGACTTGGTTTCACCAAGACAAGATATTTCAGAAGCCTCCCCTTACACCAGAATGGACGCGTTCCAACCTATCATCCCCTACCACCAACTGTCCATTTGGCTAAGTTATTGCAACCTATATGATCCAGGCAGAGCCCATAATGCCAAGTGGCTGCACTTGAAGCTTCTCAACATTTGACATCTCAAATCTCTTTGTTCCTGGGTGTCCATCCACAAGTGTGATACACCAGGGTAGTCCATTGAAATGGGCCCTGAGTAACCACTCAACACAAACCAATCCTTCCATTCCACCCAGGTGATTCATTCACTTAGTTTTTTTATTAAACAAAACACAAGTCCTTGACCTAGAAAACATTCCATAGTATGAATATATTCCACCCTTGTTTTCTACTAGCTAAGTTAAGCATGATAGTAGTAGGAATCTTAACTTAGGAAATTTCTACTAAGGTTTCATCTACTAGGATTTCCCATGGCACAGTTTATACTTAGCAAAAATTCCATGCAAGTCCTACTTAGAAATATCACTAATGCATAGTGAAAATAATGGGTCAAAAGTATGAAGCATCACTTGCCTTGTTGGTAGACAATAGAATTTCACTCCTTGATCTTGCAATACTCACACTCTTCAATCACTACAAGCCAATCAAGCAAGCAATTTTCCAATCTACCATTCAAGCAACATCACATAAAATAATAGAAACAAAACAATGCATGCAAGCATGCCAAACTTGTTTTATTTACAAAAGTGGTTTATAATAGGTTATAAACATTCTAAAACATTATTGGTCACTTTATAAAGTGGTAAAACTATTTGCAAAAGATTTTGCCTATAAACCATTTTTAAACCAAAGCATTATTTTATGTGGTTGAAAATGTCTTTAACAAAGTAACAATCTTTATAAGGTTCACCAAATATGTTTTCAAATCATAAAACTTTCTGTTTAGGGTCAGAGAGTTTAAATCAAAACATTTCCCAAAGGTTTTCTCCAAAAATTATTTTTAACAATTAAACAATATTTTTATTTGACTAGAAATGGTTTAAATCAAAGATTTATTCTTTTGCTTAACCAAATACATTTTCAAATCCATGAGTTGGTTTCTAAGGTCATTAGGTTAAAAACAATCCATTTGCCAAAGGTTTTATCTCAAAAATCATTTTAGAACAAATTTTATATTCTAAACATGCATACACAAGTTTTTGCAAAAACAATCAATTTAACAGAAGCGTTTTACTAAACAAAGTGCATGGTTGGATAGGATTTGTCCTGCTGATTCCATTGATATAAAGTATGCAAAATTTGGACGTGTGGTTTGAAAGTTATGCAATTTTCAAAATTGAACATCTAATAGAACAAATCCTGTTATTAAAACAGACTCTAGGACACGGGGCGCTTTCCTACTGGCGCGTACCATTTTGCGCGGATCAGCAATACGGGTCGTTAGATTTAAGTTGCATCGCACGGCACAGAGGCTCTCGTACCCCTTCGCGTAAGAAATATATCGCAGCGCTACGATCTAGATCTCTGATTTTCGGCATGCTAGCTAATAACTAGCTGGCGCGGCCAGCGGCCTGCCTTTCGACGATGACGGTGTCGGAGTTACAGGAAATGAGAGAGCGAGGGGAGATGCTCACCAGAATCGCTACGACGCACTGATTCTCAACGTGGTTTTCTCCGTCGAAGGGGCGCTCGGGGTGGATGGCAATCGCTCACCGGAGTTGTCCCTGGCGTCGGGCTTCTCTGTCTGTTGTCGTTGGTGAAGATGCGGTGCCCGCTAGAGAGAAAGGAGGCTTCCATTAGACGCGCAAAGACGTGGTGAGTACGGGAGTGTCAACCAGGGAGAGAGCGGCGGTCGGGTTTACCGGGGAGAGGTCGCCGGAGACGAGACAGACGACGATGGTGCTTGGTGTCGTCGTTGCCGACGCTAGGGGACGCGTGCGGATGAGTTGAGCACACGGGCAGGTGCGTTAGTTGATGGGGATCAAGCTGGTGTGAGCTAGGGGGTAGGAGAGGGTCGGGGCTCACCGGAATTTGACAGGGGACTCGTCGGAGGCAGCGGTGGTCTAAGCAGAAATCAGGGCAGCCTGGGGGCTCTCGAGGTGTGGAGTCTGGGGGGAAATGGAGAGGGGAGGGAGGTGCTTAACAGGGCGTGGTCACGGGGAAGATTTACTGCGCCATTACTCGTGAATTTAACTCGCGAAATCAACGCAGGGAATGTTCAGATGAACTGGTCGTGGGGAGGACGATGACTACGTGGCAGTGGGGTCGCTTGGCAGCGAGAGAAAGAAAGAGGAGGTGGGTTCCAACGGTCAGTGTCTTCGCGGGTTCTATCTGCGGTGAGAAAAACGTTTCGGGGGAGAGAGGGAGAGGTGGGCTGCTGGGTCTGGACTGGGCTTTGCCGAGCTGGGCTGCTTTTGTTTTTTTATACAGATTCTTTTTTCCTTTTCCATTTCTATTAATCTGTTTTGATTTTGTTTAATTATTTCAAACATTAATTTGATTTCAAACCTCAACCAAAATTTGTGTAGATTCAAATACTGATTAATAGTTCATTTTAGAGTCAAAATTAGAACATTTCTTTTATTCTTTTAGGGTCTTTTAATTATTTAAAAGCAGGCCCATGCATTTAAATTTAATTAAAATCAAATATATTTTAAACCCTTATTTAATTTCAATTCCCACAAAACCTTTTCAGTAAGTTTATTTATTTAATAGGGTGTCAAATAATTCACCTTGACTTATTTGGAAAATGATTTATTCATCATTTTAAATTGGATATTTGTCTTTATTCCAATGAAATTAAATATAGTTTTAATTCCATAATTTTCATTTATAAGATTTCTTTGATCTTATTTAAGTTAATTAAATAACTTTTATTCCACTTGGTTAATTTCCAAATATTATTTTCCCATGATTTAAATAATCATTTTAATAGGGATTTTATCTTTTATTCAATTTGGTTAATGCCATTTATTTTATTTGTAAAATTCTTTATCCATTATTTTATTTGGATTTGGATTATAACTTATTCCATTTTCTTATGGATAAGGTCAAGATTTAATTGGTCTTTAAATATTCCTCATTTAATATTTCTTTCTTTACCTTATAAAATCCATATCTTTTTATTTAAAGATCCAAACTTGGTGATTCCAATTTGTAAATCTTATTTAATTTTTATTTATACTTTTAAATCTCTTTAGGATTATTTTCTCACCATTTGTTATGGATTTTTAGATAGGTGCTATATTAGCTTTGGAAATTCAATTCCCTTGTCTTATTAATTTCATAAGATTTTATTTATGGTTCCAAACTAAGTGAAACCAATTTCTATGATTTAATAATATTTCTATTTATCATTCTTGATCATTTTGAAATGTTTGTATGACCAATTTTTATATGGATCAAATCCATAGGCTTGGAGATAACTTGGAAATGATTTTTCTTCCATTAGGGTTTTAGGGATTTGGTTTATTCTCCAAGTGTTTAAATTTCAAGATGCATTTTAAGAGGAATGCATTCCACTTGATTTGAATTTAGTTGGATTCAAACATTAGCCAAAGTTTGTTCAAGATGGGATTTTAAGTTTCCATTTAGAAACAAAAGTTTCTTTTCACCCTAAATTTCATCCATTATTTATTTTGTTTATTTATTTATTTTTTACATTACAAGATTTGGAAAATCTTGGGATGTGACAGGCTACCACCCTTAAAATAAATCTTGTCCCGAGATTTGGGGAAGATAGGGTTACAAGTTGGCTCAAAGCAACTAGGGTACTACCACCCTTAAAAAATTTCCAACTAGATTACTTCTTGGCTTGCTTGGAATCTTGTTGAAATTTCTCTAGGCAAACATCTACATGGTGTCCTTTGTTTCCACACTTGAAACATGTGACAAGACTGAGATCCTTCATAGGCTTTATCTTGTGCTTCATCTTTTCTGGACAATTGCTTGCATAATGTCCTTGGTTACCACAATTGTAACATGTGACAAGATTGAGTTCTTCACGTATCTTCTGTGGAAAAGTTGACACATAATGGCCTAGTTCTTTGCAGTTGTTGCACCACACTTGGTTAATATCCTTATACTTTTTCTTCTTATCTGGACATTCATTGGCATAGTGTCCCATCTCTATGCAATGGCAACATTGCACTTGGCTTTTGTCTTTCTTCTTCTTGGGTTTCTCCAAAGCTAGAAGTGCTTCTAGTTCATGTTCTTCATATCTTATCTCAAAGGTAGGAAAGTTTCCTGGTCTCCTTGACCTTTTCCTTGGATAATACATATGTCTCCTCTTTGGTCCTTCAAATTGTGTCATATTGTATGGAGGTGCAAGCTGAGATTTTCCTTTGTCTTCATCCTTCTTGGTAGAAGTTGTTCCCTTATGGTAGTCTGCAATCAGTTGTTGCACTCCACCTTGTTTCCTTTGTTGAACTATGGAATAGATGGGGCATTGGATAGGGACATGATTATTTCCTTCACGTAGGAAACAAGTAGCTTGGGTTGTGGGGCATTGATTAGCTGGATGTTTCTCTTCACAATTGGGGCATTGATCTTCATGCTCTTTGGAGGTGTGATCCTTGTCTCCACAAACATTGCAAGCTTGAGTTCCTTCTAGAATATCATCCTTGACATCCTTGTTGTCATAAACTCCTTGGGAAGAGTTGCCTCCCATGTTGATCATTTGATATGTCACCTTATGCAACAATTGGGTTTAGGTTTCCAAAAACCTTTGCATGGTTGGATCTAACTCACTGGTGTTGGCTAAAAATTGAGCTGTCACTTGGTTCAACTGGGTTTGGGTTACTATGAGTTCCCTCATGTTGATCTCTTGGTTGTTGTTGTTGTTGTCACCATCCTTGATGCTGGAGTTTCTTGGAGTAGTCATCTGTTTGGGTTGGATTGGGATTAGAATAGGCAAAATATTTCTAAGGGAATAATTCTAATCACACACATCACAATTCACACAAGCAAAGTGCAAGCAATCACAAACAAACATTCCACTCAAACAACAAGTTTAAAGCATATTTTTAGGCAACCAAAAATATTTTTGTTACACCACATAAGTTGGTGTGTTTGATTTAAACTAAACATGGTGGTCCAACTATATGGTTTACTTGAGATCATTCCATCCTTCTTGGTTGCTTCTTCTTGAATGAGATCATGGTTTCCTTGGGAAAATTTCTTGTGTTTTGGTCACAAAACTTCAAAGGTGATGATGGTACCTTCTAAGTTGTGTTTCCTTAGTCTTCAAGTCTTGAGAAGCATTTCTTGTCTCACTTGTAGTCCTTAGTGATATTCAAGTTGAAGTCCTTGTTGTGACTAAGGTTGAAATCACTTGAGTTGGTGGAGTCCTTTGCTCATGTTGAACTCCTTGGCCATGGGGTAGGCTTTGTCCATCAAGTTTAAAATACACGCTTGGCGCGTGCCTTGTCGATCTTGCGTTGGGTGAGCTCGCTTCGAGCGTCGTAGTCGCGGCTGCGATGCCGCGAGCTCTTGTGCCTTCGAGGTAGGTCGTGTTCTTCCTCGTTGGATGAAGGTGTGGGGCTGCGGTTGAACCTGACCGCCGCCTTCTTTTTTGGCTCCATAGGAGCTTCTCCGTGGAGCGCAGCTCCAACGAGTCTGAGTCCGGCTAGTGCGGAGTTGTGCATGGCCCTTTTCGGGTCCCCCACCGGAGGTGGATGGGACGCGAGGTATGCGGTGGCTGCCATGATCACAGCTTGCGGCGTCTTCGGGATGACGTTGCCATTGGCATCCATCTCCATGAAGGATGTGTTGAGGGTTCGGGTCACCTCACGACGCGCGGCGGGTCCATGTTCTCTACGCGAGAACGAAGTTTGTTGCCGTGGTTGCCGTGCGAGCTGGAGCCGCCCATGGCGGAGAGCACAGCTCACCGCGCACTGGACTCCGAGGCCACTTGCTTGCGTTTGTCAAGCACCTCTTGCATTTTCACCTGCTTTTTGTGCTCTTCGACGAGGAGCAGGTGGTACGCCATCAGTAGGTCCCATGAGGCACCCATAGGCAGGATCTTGTTGCCTGCCACGGCTTCGCGTGCTTAGGCCCATCCTTCCTTGCTGAGGTGGATGACCCGATTGGGATCGGTGTCCTCCTCGTTGGGCGGGGGGGGGGGGGGCTGGTTCCTCCTATTTTCGCCATTTCTACCCTGCGGGTTGGGTGGCGGGTTGGGTTGTCGATGACCGCAGCACATTGGTAGTGCTTGTAGGTCGGGTCGCTGCTGCCGCAGCTTTCATATCCGGAACCGTAGGTCCCTTCATCCGATGGTGGATCGCACATATCTGAGTTGCAGCTGCTGCTGTCATAGGACTCATCTGTTGATGGTGATGTGCGTAGCACGGGGTGCGGAGCCCACGAAGCGGGCCTGATCGATGGCAGGTTCACCCGCTCTGGGAGGCGGAGAGTGCCAGTCTGCCCCACCTGGAAGCAAAAGCTCCCGAACAGGATCTCGAGCCTATCGCCAACGGGCTCGAAGTCCTTTAGAGTGGCTGGCGAGTGGGCGGTGAAGTCGAAAGCACCGAAGAGGATATGGCTCTCCATCGCCGAGGAGTTGTAGATCGCTTTGGTTGGGACCGTCACGATCGCACAATCAGCGCCCCAGTTCCCACGGACGGCGCCAATTGACAAGGAGCAATCTTGTTAATGCCCATTGTTATGGACTTGGGTTTTGGAGATGATGGGGATGCTGGAGATCGCGGAACGGTTAACAGACAAGCAACGCGGGAGATGAGGTTTACCCAGGTTCAGGCCTCCGGAGGGAAAACCCTACTCCTGCTTGTCTGCTCTTGATTACGGCGGAACCGAAAGTTACAGGGGTGCGCAGATGCAATCTGGCGTGGAGGTGTGTATGCGGTGGTATGTGAAGCGCCCTTCTCGTCGTGCCCTCCTAGCCTTTATATAGAGGTATACAGGTCCCGGGCACAAATCGAGTCGGTTACAGATTTAGGGTTTGCCCCTTTGAATATTCTATCTAATCTAGTCTTGCTCTCCAAGGATCCGAAGGCGTCATGGGCTTGAGCCACTCGAAAGTCTTCATGGGCCGTGCATATTCTCGTGGGCCTTCCTTGGGCTGGACCAGGTATGCTAAGGTCGTGTACCCGTGGGGTATAACCATGTCAACCCTCGTATTCAAGGGACATGAGATTGCCAACTTATACTTCGTAAAGCATATACTTCATAGTTTGTTCACTTTAAACTTAATCACTTCAAGATGCTTATGATAGGGGCAATGAGGGATGAAAGCTAACAAGTACCATAATTTTTGGAAGCTCTTTTTGAGACTTGAAATCCCTGTTTCCCTTTTGTGAAGGGCCTTTCTTCCACCATTATATTAAGTCTCCATCTTCTATCCTTAGGCACTAGTTAAGAGAGCATAGTTGTCATTCTTAGTTTTATGTGCATTGTCCCAAAAATTATTGATTGATGCATATTGTTGATATTGCTTATTATTGAACTATTTGTATCTAGTCACTCTTATGAACTTTGAAGGTGTCCTATGCATCTATTTGCTACTCCATGAGGGACAAGCTGAATGCCACTATGTTATGTTTTTTATATGTGAAACAAACCAATGTTTTTCAATATATTGTTAGTCATGATCTTTGTTTGTAACCTTTCATGTTGCATGCAGAGTTACTTTGTCTTACTATTAGAACTCCATCTTTCATTCTCATGTTTAGAGTTCTTTGATCCCATCTTTCAATACTTGCAAATGGTTTGATCTTGATTTTGATGGTGCATGTCACCTAAAAAAATATTCTTTTTATCACTTACCTACTCGAGGACGAGCAGGAGTTAAGCTTGGGATGCTTGATACGTCGCAAACGTATCTATAATTTTTATGTTCCATGCTTGTTTAGTATCTACTTTGCTTTGCTTTGTCTACACTTTGAGGTGTTTTTATATGTTTTTATGGAATAACCTATTAACAAGATGCCACAGTGTCAGTTGCCTGTTTTCTTCTGTTTTTGTTCCAGAAAAAAGAATTGGACGGGACAAAAGCCAAAGTCAATATTTTACCGTGGGGAACACGAAGCCAGAGTACGAGACGGAGGAGAGCCACCAGGAGGCCACACCCCCTGGCCGCGCGGCCTAGGTGGGCCCGCGCCTGGGGGGTGCAGCCGTCCTGGGTGCCCCTGCCTCGCCTCTTCGCCTATAAAGAGCCCTCGATACCGAAATCCTAAGTACTCGATCAATCTTCCACAAAACAGTCCGTAGCCGCCGCCACCAGCGTCCCTAGATCGGGAGGGATCTGAAGCTCTTCCTAGCACCCTGTCGGAGGGGAGATCATCCCGGAGGCCTTCTTCTTCATCATGCCAGCCTCCGGTATGAAGCGTAAGTAGTTTCACCTTGGACTACAGGTCCATGTAGTAGCTAGATGGTTGTATCTCATCCTTTGTGCTACCATGTTTAGATCTTGTGAGCTCCATTCACGATCAAGATCATCTATTTGTAATCATGCATGTTGTGCTTGCGGGGATCCGATGGATATTGAGATTACTATGTCAGATTGATTAATGGTTTTGTCTTATTGATTCTATCATGTCTGTGTTGTTTATGATCTTGCATGCTCTCCGTTTCTAGTAGCTATCTTGGCCAAGTATATGCTAGTGACTTCAAGAGGGGATATTTATGCTCGATAGTGGGTTCATGCATCTATTTAATCTAAGGAAAGTGATAGAAATATCTAAGGTTGTAGATGTGTTGTTGCTACTAGGGAGAAAACAACAGTCACTTGTTCATGATGTGTTTACCTTACACACTTTGCTTAAAGAAGTTATCCGTTGCTTGCAACTTAATACTGTAGGGGGTTCGGATGATAACCTGAAGATGGATTACTAGTCATAGATGCAGTTTGATGGCGATCTATGTATCTTGTTGTATTGCCCAGTCGAATCTCACAAGATCATGAATGTCTAGTATTGCATTGTTATGCCTTGCTCAGTCTTGTTAATTGCCCTGCTATGATTTGTTTACCCGGCATGCCATGTTTGTTTATCTTAAGGAGACACCTCTAGTAAACTATGGACCCCGTTCCAATCTTTACCATTGATACATCTTCCACTATTACTATTTATCTTTCTGCAAACCACTATTACCTTTCACACCATACAGTTAATCCTTTATTTTCAGCAAACCGGTGAGATTGACAACCTCACTGTTCGTTGGGGCAAAGTCTTGAGTTTGTGTTGTGCAGGTTTCCAAGTTGCTAGCAACACCTTTGAGTCGTTTCCTTCCTCCTACTGGTTCGATAACCTTGGTTTATTACTGAGGGAAGACTTGCTGCTATGCTCATCACACCTTCCTCTTGGGGACTCCCAACGAAGCTCTAGAGTGATCAGAGCTACCATCAGCCGCCTACGGGTCGACAACGCCCCATTCTACGTTGAGGGAGTGGTAGATCGTGTACCGCGTCTGCAACTCTTATTCGGCTTAGGCGAGACGGGCACGCAGGTACGCTCGTCGGGATTGGCCCGCAATGCTTCGCGGAGTTCGTCACGCACTTCCCTGAGTGCAAGACGCCGGGGTGCTCTGGCAGAAACACGTTGTTCATCACCTCCAACGAGCGCTCGCCGGTGGTCCTGTTGTAGTTGTAGTGGGAGCGCCGTGGCAACGGCGGGTTCGGTAACCACCACAGTCGCTCTGGCCCCTCTTCTCTGTCGGCGTTTGGGTTGGGACGCTCGTCGGGTCGACGCCCGCGGCCAGGCATGGTGGTTTTTTTGTGTTGTGGGTGGCGTGGGTATGGTCGAAGATAGCTCGTCGACCTCCCCTTTTTATGGCTGTGCCTGGACGCGGCGGGAAATGCTGAGAACTTGTGGGAAGCGGCGGGAAAGAAAGGAGGGAGACGACATGGCGGCGGGAAGACGCTGGAAATACGCCGGCGTGGGCGATGGCCAAGCGCGGACAAATGGGTCGGGCCGCTATGCGCGGTCGGCCGGACAGGCCGGACCCCCTACCCAAATCGACCACGGCCCGACCCAAACGAACATAAACGGACCGTTTGGGTCGGCCCGATGGAGATGCCCTAAAAATAGCCTAGACATTGAAGGGGGGTGTTGAATATAACTATACTACCTAAATACTAGAGTACACACCGCCGTCGGTAGGCCGACCACGGACCGAGCATAGGCCACAACGCCTCCCTGTAGCCCAACCGGCCCACCTCCGGTCGACCTCTTCATCAGCCACGCCTCCTTTTGCTCTCTTCCCTCTTGCCTTACAGCCTCTCGGACCCATGCATACCTCGACCACGCCCGACCTCCTTCTCTTGGCTCTCCTCCTGCCCTGCCCTGACCTCAGCGAAGAAGCAGGCGGAGCAGGCGATGGCTTTGGCGTCCCTATTCAGTGGAAATTGATGACGAATAGGACGAAGCGACATAGGAGTGCGGGTTGAAACGTTATTTTCACTCAGAAGTTGCATCGTCCGTAAATTCCGGCAAACGGAGAGATAAAACTATCAAAAATGCGGAAACGAGTAATAAACGCTCCTTACTACTATATTATTATATAGTATCTTATATCAGTATAAATATACATACATATGTATATAGAAATAAAAAATACGCTTAGAACGAGCGGTCAGCAATGTAAAACTTTGAGATAGAAATAAAAATAAATTGTCAGCATCCTAAATAACCACAACAAACAATCTATGGCCATCATTCATTGAATTGAGCATAGGCAAGGATGGTATATCGCTGCACATAGTATGGTTTGAAAGCCCCAATTAATCAAATAGGCTATTGAAGACAAATTTAGCAATATAATAAACTCAAGTGCTTACATCACATGGCAACAATCCACGCCTAGAAAGACGACATGAAAACATGAATAAATTGGTCCTAACGAGTTAATGACAAGCACCACACAAAGAGGTCTGCTCGTTCATGACGTATTAAAGTGATTTTTTTTGGCGAATAAGACTTTAACATTAAAAGAAATAACGAACAGTACAAAACACCTTAACAAAACAAGCATCGTTTCTAACTCTACTCGCCAGCATCAATCCCCCTCTATTTCCCCTACGCGTGCCCCTCCCTCTCAGGCTGACGGCGACACTCTATTAAACCGACGTATGTGCTAAACCTTGGCCGTGTCGTCATCTCTATCACCGGTGCTATGTCGACCTCATCCTCCCTCACCGACGCCCGTCTCTCTCTTGCACTCGCGGCAACTTTGTGACTCCATGCCGACCACAATATGTGCCTCCTCTCTTTCGTTTTCCATGTCTTGCCCTCAAGTAGTTAGGAAGCACGCCCATCCGAAAAAGATGTGACATATATTTATTTAAAATTCACATGTATTGTACACTGAAACATGTTAGTGTTAGTAGATATCTAGAGAAATTGTGATGTTTCTATGTTTTGTTTACTACCTCCGTTCCAGTTTATAAGACAAATACATATGTAAAAAAATAATTTGATCATGGTCAATAATATATGAATCTATGTCACAAAAATTATATCATTGGAAACACATTTTAAATATGAATCTAATGGTATAATTTTTGTTAAGTATAGATTATATTTTATTGATCGGTCAAATTATTTTCTTGAAATACTTAATGGCAGTAGAATTTTACAAAGCTTTAATTTTTGGCTATCTACTACATTTAATGCGTGGTTTTAATGGCATGAGTGTACTTTTTTATACTGTATGTATTTAAAAAGGAGAGAAAATCGGAAGGAACTTACTTGCCTAGTACGCGGTTCCGACCCGACCCGACCCTCTCGCCTCTCTCGTCACGCACTCCCCAGCGAGTCCTGCCCCCCGCTCCGACTCGCTAGGGTTCCGCTCGCCGCCGACAGCTCTCCCCGTCGACGGCTCCGGCCCCAGCCCCGGCCCAACCACCACCTCCTCCCACCGCCCTACCCCGTCGCCCACCCGTCTGCGCCGACGCTACCCAGAATTACACATACTACAGCCAAGCCGACGCCAACCTCTCTGCCGCTGTTGGCCGCCGCCGCCGCCTCTCACGCGCGGCGCCGACGCCACCGCCGGCCCCCGTCTACCTCATCGGGGCATCGCGCCCCTTCTGCCCTGACCCCGTCCGCGGTCCCTGGGCATTGGTTTTCGAGGTATGTATGCACGAGCTCTCGCTCATCTAGCGATTACCCAGAACCGGACTGGTTGACCTCCGCGAATTCACGTTGCTCACCCGGCAGATCATCTAGATCCGCCCACTACCGAACAGTAGCAGTAGCCAGTTTTCCAAAATCATCGGAGGTTTAAGTAAACCCTAGATTATAGGAAGAAACTAATCCCTAGATTCAACAATACAGTCCTTGGAGGGTGCATGGCTTATCCATAGTAGTGACCGGTAAGGCTTGCGCTCTCGATTCAAGGCGAATTTCGACTTCTGAGTCGTATGCGCGCCAATTTTTAATTTGATAGACGCGGGAGAGACGCGTCTGTTAAAAAATAAGTATGTTTGCTCTTAACAGTAGATAGGCGGGCATTTATGAGCAAGGATGCGGTGCAGAGGGTTAGTGGATCACTGGGTTTGTGTGGGTCAGAGTCTGATCCGACGGTCAGGTTTCGCTCACCGGAACGGTGAAAGAACGTCTCTTTATTAATCAGAAAAGGAAGGCCTCCCCTTTGTTTTTTTCCCTGTGGGAGATTTGGGTTGGGACTGTTTCAAAACATGGTCTGTGTCTAACAACAATACAGTCACAGATTGACAGACAGTCAATTTTCTCATCTGCATGTTATGTTCTAACATCTTGATTTGTCACCTGGCAGACGGGTGATCTTTGGAAGACACTATTCCTGTTTCCGTGTCGTTTGTTTGATGCGGTTTAATGGCGAGTAATATGCAGACTACTGGGCCGCCTCAGGTAAGCACTTTCCGACAACTTGTAACCTTGTTATTCTCAGGATACTTCTTATAGTGTGATGTGCAAGTATGGTAATCCCCTCAACTGTTTTCCAAGCAGCCCCCCAGGCCTCCTATGATGGGTTCTACTGCTCCACAACAGAATATGGGACCACCAATGCCCATGCAGGTAAACTAGAACATTTGGTTAATATTATTGCTTCTTTCTGCAGTCTGATCTTTAGTAATCATATATGTTAGGTTTCTAATGCTACTATTATGTGCTCAATTTTCAGTTTAGACCAGCTGGTCCGCCACAACAGCC
Organism: Avena longiglumis; assembly: GCA_030063025.1. Classification (NCBI taxonomy): domain Eukaryota; kingdom Viridiplantae; phylum Streptophyta; class Magnoliopsida; order Poales; family Poaceae; genus Avena; species Avena longiglumis. The sequence goes on from CP125979.1 coordinate 36,726,271, forward strand.
TCCTCAGTTCATGCAACAGGCGCCACAACAGTTTCGACCTGTTCAGTCCATGCCAGGAGTTAACATGGGCATGCCAGGGCAGATGCCACATTTTCCGCAACCTGGGCAACATATGCCTCACTCTGGTCACGTTCCGCCTGCATCACAAGCTGTCCCCATGGTGTATCAGGCAGCTAGGCCTATGTCATCTGCGCCTATGCAGCCGCAGCCGCAGGCTGTATTCCCTGGTGGACATATGCCCACCATGGGCGCTCCTATGCCGCCTCCTTCTTATACTGTATGTCTTGTTTTTTACTTTTTTTCCTTTGATGTATATGTGGAATGCTTCTCCTTGTCAATAGTATATGTATATCTTGCTGACAAGTTAATTGATGCTGCATTTCAGTATCAACCAACATCGGTTCCTCCTGTAGGTCAACCCTGGGGTACAGCTCCAGGTCAGGGCGTACCTCTCATGCCACCAGTGGTGCAGCCTGGGCATCAGTCTCTGCCAGCTTCATTGCCCCCAGTAAGTACCGCTGGTCCTGTGCTACATTTCCACCCCTTTATTTTGTCTACCATGTAAAATTTAAAACCTTTACCGCATCCTTCCATTTTGCATGCTACATAAAATTGAAATCCTTGCGAGTGCAACAACTAAGTTAGAAAATGTGCAGGTTAGCTCAACTGAACCGAGCTCTTCGGATTGGCAAGAGCACAGTTCAGGGGATGGAAAGAAGTAAGTCATCTTTCTGTGACCTTTTATTTTAAATATTAACTTTGTGATACGTCCTGATTCTATTATAGCATCTTCTGTTCTCTTTTGCTTATTTGCTTTGCTTGGTATCTTTCTTTATCAAGGTACTATTATAATAAGAGGACAAAGCAATCTAGTTGGGAGAAACCTGCCGAGTTGATGACACCTTTGGAGGTTAGTTCTGTTGTATGCATATATACGGCATATATTTATTCTTTGTTTCCTAATGTTTTCTTTGTTCTGATAAAGAGTTAAGACTGTTATTCCAGTGTGCTATTTCAACATATAATTTTTCATTTTATCAAAATATTTACGATCATGATTATCATTTGATATTTAGCTGGTATAACTCGAACTTAGCTTGTTTAATTGATTATTTATCTTTGTCAGTAACATGTGCAGCTTTTGCATTGCGGGCCTATTATTTTCTTTTTTCACATGACTGATATCTAAATTTTAAAAAATTGAGAATGCAATGGAACAGTACTTTCATGATTCTGGTTATTTCGTCTGCAGTAGGCAGTAGCGCACTCTTAACTTATTTGGTATGATATGTGCAACATGTTTTCTTCCCATAATATTGTTGCCTTATCATATATTTCTTGCAATTATTGTCGAGTAGCATTTACAATTAATCCAAAATTGCATTCTTCATCCTTACCCCTCCAGAGGGGCGAGGACAGTGCAGATGGTAACTGAAGAAACATGTTTGTCTTGTAGGGACACTGCATTTCATTGTTTAATTCTTCTTTGGTCTATATTTAATAGAGTTTACGATTTTCATTCTATGCTTTTTGTAATGGTATAGCGAGCTGATGCCTCAACTGAATGGAAAGAATTTACTACAGCTGAAGGACGAAAGTAAGTTCATATTGGAAATACTTGCCACATCTTCTATTTATTTGTCAGGGTCATGGATTTTCTTTCTTCTTTTGTCTCACTATATATTCTGTTGTCCCAGGTACTATTACAACAAAGTGACAAAGCAATCCAAATGGACTATTCCTGACGAGCTTAAGGTTTTCCTTTTGACATGGCATCTAATTATTGTCAAATAAGTGAGAGAATATTTTACAATTACTCTCTGCTTTCTATTCAGATTGCACGTGAATTAGCAGAAAAGGAATCAAATCAACAGCCTGATCAGGGGACTGAAACCACTACTGATGCCCCTGTTGCATTTGCTTCTGTTAAAGTGGAGCCTTCCTCTTTACCTGTCAACCAGCCTTCATCTTTAGTAGGATCAATTGCTTCAAGCGCACAAGATGTGGTAGCAAACTTGCCTCCTGTTGCTCCTCCTGTTGCTGGCCTGTCGTACAATGGGGATATATCTTCTTCCTCTGGTTCCATGCAAAATGGTGCAGCAAGTGCTGCTGTTGTTACCCCTGTTACACCGAGCACAGCAGTTTCATCAGTTGCTGGTGATGCAGGGACAAGCAGGTATTTGCAGAGGTTTTCTCAATTCTCCTAATTCTTGCTCACATTATTTAAATGGGGCTCAGATTGTGTTATATGTTTATCTTTGAAGAAATACTTACGAAAGTTCGTCTCTAACAAGCAGTACTGACACAAAAATTGGAACATCTGCTGAAGATTTGGAGGTATGTTTTGGTACCTTTTCACATGCTTTTTATTTGGCAGTACATCATGTGTCGTTAGCCAGTGTTGATCTGCTTGCAATTATTTAGAATCATTTCCCCCCTCTATTTTGTGCAAGGCCTGCATTGTTATACGTTTCTCACATTTGCTTTGTCTTACAGTCATAATACTTGTAGGATTGTTTAGTTTGTATGTGAATGGTTCTTCTTTACAGCATCGTTACCTTGTCTGTTAATTTTTTGTTTTTCTCTAATGTTCAGTCAAGGGGGAATGCTTTGGGTTTTCTTATCCAGGTCCTACTTATGCAAACTGACTACACTAGTATCCTATATTCCTAATTACCAATTTGTTGAGCTATTTAGGGAGTGCTACATTCAAGCATGTCTTCCCTGTGAAAAATTGTTACCATGCATGGTTCTCTTATAATTACTATGAAGCACTTGCCTTATTGATTGATTGATTTATAGAGAGTTTCAGAAAATCAAAGTTACTGTAATGGTGAGGTCGTGAGGATATGGTTTACACTGGGCATGTGGATAATATCTAGTGTTACTGGTTCCCCTTGCGCATGCTTGGATCAGAACATTCTGATAGGAAGTTTGCAAGGATTCAAGGACTGCCGCGGCACAAAATCTCATTTGGCGATTTCATTCATAGACGAGACTGAGAAGTTCTGTTTTATTTCCTTGTTTTTTAAACCTACTGCTCAATGCATCATATAGTAGTCTGAATTCTTCTTTTTTCTCATGGAAAAGTTTATTGGATAATCTGAGGTTCCCACTTTAGTTGGGACTGGTATGTCAACATAGTGAGCAGTTTTCCAACAGAAACTGCTATTTTTATACATCTCGACATATTCACATGTTCTGTTTTGGATTTTTTCATGAAATGAAATTTGAATAGGTAACTGTATGGGTGTAACTGTATTTCCTGCTTCCGTTTTGCTATGCTGCCCTGTGAGAAGCATCTCCCTGCCTCTGTCTCTGTCTCTGTACATTAATATTTTTTTTTTCACTGGCATCTAGGAGGCCAAAAGGATGATGCCAACTGCAGGGAAGATTAATGTTAGTCCACTGGAGGATAAAACAAGTGAAGAAGAGCCTGTTGTTTATGCTAATAAGTTGGTGAGGAGACTAGGACAGAAGTAAATTAAGGATCAGCAATTGATTTATTTTTGAGATCCTAACCTTTTATTTTCAAACCGTAGGAAGCAAAGAATGCATTCAAGTCCCTGCTTGAATCTGCGAATGTTGAGGCTGATTGGTCATGGGATCAGGTTTGCAACTTAAACTTGAGTATTTAGCTATTATTAATTAATCAAATGCCTGACAGTGATATAATCTTCCCAGGCCATGAGAGTTATTATAAATGACAAAAGATATGGTGCGTTGAAATCTCTTGGAGAGAGAAAGCAGGCTTTCAATGAGGTTACTATTTCTTTCTTATAAGAGATAACATTGTTGTGGAATCCTCCAGTGTAGTATTGTCATTTCAATAGTGGTAAATTGTTAACTTAGGTTTACATCTTCTGTTTTGCAGTACTTAAACCAGCGTAAAAAGATTGAAGCTGAGGAGAGGCGTGTCAAGCAGAGGAAAGCACGTGATGATTTTCTCACAATGCTGGAAGTAAGATGCTCTAGAAAGCTTTCACTTTCCTTTTTTTTACAGTATTAACCACTTCCCATGTATTTCAGGAATCTAAGGACCTTACATCCTCGACAAGATGGAGGTATATTCTCCAACTCCTTGTATATGGCAACTATAACATGAAGCTCTATGCTTTTCATAATTTCTTGTAATAATCATATTTTCTGTTTGTTAGTATGTTCTGTTGCATACACTTAGCATGATGTTTTTCACCGTGCAGCAAAGCAACAACTATGTTTGAGGATGATGAAAGGTTCAAAGCTGTTGATCGCCCGCGGGAGCGTGAAGATTTATTTGAGAACTATCTTGTGGAGCTACAAAAGAAGGTTGTATGAGATGAAACACTAACTTATAATTGTGGTGGTTGTCATACTATTAAAATGGAGATTGTTATATATGAGATGCTGTTCACCTGTTGTGACACTTGAGAGTGAAGGCTACTGTTCAAAAGCCAGTGCTGATCTTTCATGATTGTCTGTCCTAGGGATAGCCCTGCTTATGAACTGCTTGCTTTTGCAATTTAATTTTACTTTAATTGCTTTATCTCACAGACCTTCCAGCTAGGCCATTGTTGTTTTTTAACTTATATATGTAGCCAGCTTAATGTTTTGTTCATTTCAAATAAGTAATCTGGAGCATTGCTTCATGGTTTTGGAAAATTGCTTTATGCAAAAAAGGTTCCTGGATAAACCAACACACACCTGATGCAGGATTTGCTGTCCCATGACTGCTTGGTTTATTCAGTGTTGGCCGCTCCCACACGTCGTCATTCTGTGATTTTTGTGGCATGACCATAATACTGTATATTTTATTTTCTGTAGATATAGTAGCATGGTGAATGACAACTGATTCCCTTAAACCAAACAAGAGTGGATTAAAGTTCCTCTGATGAATAATTACCCAAACCATACAAATCACTTCTCCAGAATAACAGATTTCTGAGGCTTGAATTTCCACATGTACCTGACTTTATGTTAGCTTATGACACGAAGTTGTTGCATTCTCTGTGGACCTAACAAGTACTCCCTCAGCAAGCTGTTTTAGCTTGCTATAAAACGTCTTATATTCTGCTACCGAGGGAGTACCTGGGAGTATTTTTTGATGGAAAACTAATTTCATACGTTGTAGCTTAAAATATATCACATAGTGATCTTGATCTAATACATACTGTGTTGCTTTGTAGGAAAAAGCAAAGGCTGCTGAAGAGCACAAAAGACACGTAGCGGAATATAGAGCTTTTCTTGAATCATGTGATTTCATCAAGGTTATTTCTTAGACCTTATCATCTAGCGAATTAGTATGCTCACAGTGCAATCATTGTGATTTCACTGTGTATGTTCAGGTAAACACCCAATGGAGAAAAGTTCAAGAGCGGCTAGAGGATGATGAACGCTGTTTCCGACTTGAGAAGATTGATCGCTTGGATGTTTTTCAAGTTAGTATTTTCTGCACCCTATATCAGTTTCTCTCATTTTATGGTTTGACAAAACAATTGTGTCCATTTCAGGAGTATATACGGGATCTGGAGAAAGAAGAGGAAGAGCAGAGGCGAATACAGAAGGTATTTCATTATCTTACTTTATGACTAGTATTTAATTCTTTACTGCTATAGATGTGTAAGTTACATTATTACTCTTTAAATGCAGGAGCAAACAAGGAGACAAGAGCGGAAAAACCGTGATGAGTTCCGCAAGATGTTGGAAGACCATGTTGCTGATGGCACACTTAATGCAAGAACTCGCTGGCGTGACTACTGTGCACAGGTAATTGGAATATATTTTTTTGGCAATAAGTTCGAGGAAAGTCCTTTGTTCCTCAACTCTAAAATCGTGCAGAATTGGTGTCCCTCAACTATCAGTACCTTATATTCATCCCTGTGACCATTTCAAAGATATTCTGACCTTCGTACATCCACGTCTGCCACTGTTATGTGGAGAATACCGTGTAGCAGACGCATGGCCCAGCCAGCAGCAGCATAGTCTTAACCCTAGCAGTAGTTGGGAGCAGACCAGAAGAAGCCCTGTTGGATACTAGAGGTGTCTGCATTGATACCAGATTGATATGTTTGCATATCAGATTAGCATTAGAGTCATGTTAGGACCCCCCTTCTGTTTACGTTGAGTTGGAATTTCATAAGGAGCTACAGGCTGCACATGGATCTCAAGTTATCAATAAAGATTAGTCGTGTCCTTAACTTTCTCTTCTCCTTCGCTGCTGCCTATTGTGCTCGTTACGACACCCACCTGTTGGGTTTTCTTGGGCCCTCAAATTCTTGATGCGCCACAGCTACACCCTATGCTCTGGTAGCTCTAAGAGGCCCTCAAATTCTTGCTGCGCCACACCTACGCCCTACGCTCTGGTAGCTCTAAGAGCCACCTATCTGGCACACATCTTAAGTGAAACACACTGTGAATTTTGGATTGTTAACCAGGGAGGTATTGTCCCAGGGATGAAAAGTAGATGGAATGTAGACTTTGGCAATATTTGAAGGACGAACCTTGGTTTTAGAGTTAGGTTTGAAATGTAGATGTTGCCAATAGCTGCAAGATGAGAAGTACACTTTTTATACTAGTGTACCCTGATTCATTAAATTTATCAAGTTGCAGGTAAAAGATTCACATGCTTACCTGGCTGTAGCTTCAAATTTGTCTGGTTCCAAGCCAAAAGATCTCTTTGATGATGTCATTGAGGAGCTTGACAAGCAGGTTAATTTCTGAAAAATCTGAGTATATTCTTGTAATCATTTATCAATGTATATATGTCCTACTATAGTTTATCAGTTGTGGTACTTGGATAAGTAGTCCATGTATTGTGTCGGATTATTGGTGATCGACAAACTGTGACAAATTCTTTGGTGAACTAATTGGTTAGTTATTGTAGCTAAATATGTGTGCTTCACTACGGATACACATATAGGTAGGATCGATCATGTACAGTTATTGACATCCTCTCATCCAGCTCCACACCTCAGCTGAGCTGCTATGCTCATTCATGTTTAACTTAGGACAGAGTCACACCTCTGCTACGTGTCATGCTCCAGTTTTGTTTAAGACTTCTTAGCTGTGGTTGGGTTAGTTCTTGGGGAAACTTTATTGGGTTTTTGTTAGTTAAGTTGTCTGGTGAGTGACCCATTTATATGACAGTAAAGATAATGAATTAATGAGAATTGGAACATAGCTTGGAACTTGCATCGTTGTTGGGTGGACTCAGTATGTTGAGAAAAAAAATGCTAATACTAGATTCTACAATAGCTGTACTTAAGCTGTCATCTCTGGCATGCTTTAATTCTTAATTCTTTGAATAGAAACTTACTCTTTTACCTCTCAAATGAGTACAGTTTTTTAACAGCCTTTTAATTTTTTATGGTGACACTCTGCATTTTAGATGTTCTTTGATGATTTAATCTGGAATGGTACAACTCTGTCTTGCTGCCATTTGATTCTCACTTTTTTGTTGTTCAAATTCATATTGTTACATCTCATTAAATTGATAATCATTGAACTTTCTTGTATATTTTGTTCCTTTGCACGGGTATCCTTCACTCTCAGCAGTTGCAAGCTTAGCATTATATATGTCCGATCGGATGTTGGTTCATATTATTCATTTATTCCAATTCGAGTTGAATATTCTGTGTAAAATCCTACTTGTTGATTCATTTAATGTTCATGGTTTGAATAAAATCTGCTGGGAAAAAGTATTAGTTCTGTTCATGTTCAATCCAAAGCCTACTCAGATACCTGTATTCCTTTTGTCTATTTGAGCTGATGGTTTGTAACTATCTTTTGTCAGTATCAAGATGACAAGACTTTAGTTAAAGATGAAGTGAAGTCTGGAAAGGTACCTTTTCATTTATTGGTGCATAACTGCATTTTATGGTAATAGTTTTTACGACCAACTCGGGGCATATGGTTGACTACCTTCTTATTTCTTGTAGATTCATATGACTGCCTCATGGACACTAGAGGAATTCCAAGCTGCTGTTACAGAGGATAACAAATGTAAAGGAATATCAAAAATAAATATGAAGGTGTGGTCTTAAGCTCTTATCAGTATTCGGAGATAATTGAGATATCATTTAGTGGTATTTTTTCTTTGCAAGTGATTGCAACATTGAGTTGTAGCCATGACTGGTAATGTTGCTTCTCTTTTATGGATGTGCTACAGCTTATCTATGAGGACCAAATTGAAAGGCTCAAGGAAAAGGAACTAAAGGAGGCTAAGAAGCGTCAGCGACTGGGTGATAACTTTCTGGATCTTCTGTACTCAGTCAAGGTATCAATATTGGCCACACAGTCGAGTGGTTGCATCAAATAGCCCTATATTTAGCAAGAAAGCACATGCTTATCTGATGTCATGCCTTGACAGCCTAAGTGCCTTTTTCATATCGAGTTTAACCTTAAGTGCATCTTTGCTCTGTTCCACGAAGCACTATCTATCCATATTATAAGGAAATAAGTAACTATGCATTTTTTTAAAAGGCGTGCAACTAGTGGTAACACTGACTATAATTGGTCACTGATATTTACATTGGAAAACTGTCTATAGTTTGTTATTCACTGTCTGAATTTCACGTTCTGTAGCCTCTATATGTTCTGTTCTAATACTATTTCAAGATCTGCCATATGGTGCTCAAGTATGCACTGTTGGGCCAACTAAATTATCCTTTCTCTTATGGGTCTTCGCTGCACTCATATCCATTGGAGTATAAAATACAATCACAGCTTTGATTAACTTTTGAAAACTAGCACTGGATCAACATTTTTTGATAAGGAGTAAGATCATACAAACACATTGGTTCCAAACTTGGTTTGGCCGTTTTATCTGAATGTATTCAGTCGTCCTGTGCGCGTGATAGTTAACTGGCATACCTCTTCTATTTTGAGGCTTGGGCTGATGGGCTAGTGGATCAACGCTGTCCCCAGTTGCACCCCTATTGATAATCCACTGGCATGGTGGCTCATAGACCTCCTTAGATGCACAAATAGTATATGAGTTGCAACCACAAGTGCTTTTGTTCCTCTAGTTAGCCACTAGCAGCAGAGAACTGTTTTTCATAGATGAATTTGCACCAGCTATTCAAAAGGACATAAATTTGGGCCCTAAATGTTAGATGATGGTTCACGTTCTTACTGTAGCCGGATCCTGTAGGTCCCAAAACTTGCTTGATATTCAATTTTTTAACCTTTACTTTTTTGCTATAACTATAATGTTGGCTTTGGACTTCAGCTTTCATGAACATATTGAATCATTGTCAATGTCAGTTCAATTCAGTTTCTGACATTTATAGCAAAAATGGCCAGAATGTTTTGAGGAAACCTGCTGGTTTCCAATGGAAACCGGAAACTTGTGTGTGGCCACATTCGTCAATCTATGTTTTGCTTCACTTAGAGAAATTTTATCCATAATTACTGCACTTTTTCAATGAGATAAGTTGAGGAATATTATTGTTTGGTCTAATTTACCCTTTTCTATGAAAAATGTAGGAAATAACAGCTACTTCAACATGGGATGATTCTAAGTCACTATTTGATGACACTCAGGAGTACAGGTAACGATAATCCTCTTTATAACTTGCTAACAGGAAGCCATACCACGTTGTTGCACAAATACTTTCACCAATCCTCTCTGTTTCACTGTACAATACAGATGATTTTGTAGTTGTGGCAACTGGTAACTGAGCTGGGCTATAGTTACTCACTTGCACATAGCATTTGTACAGTTCGGTTAGCAAAAAAGAAGCTGAGTTGGATCTGAATTTTTTTGTGTGAAGGTCCTGCGATTGAGATTTGTAATGAATCTGTGTATTGCTAGTTACAAGATAGCCACTTTTCAAGAACTTCTGTATACATTAAGCTTTATAAGCCATGTTAGTTGATATCAAGCCTTATATATGTCTGTTTGAAATTATCAATACCCTATGTGTAAATAAATTCAAAGTGTCCTGATGACCTTATGTAAAATTGGCGCGTTGAAACAATTCTGGTAAAAAAAAGGGTTGTTCAAGTACCTATAAACAAACATAAGTAAAATGCTGGTTTCAGTGTTGGATGTTTACAGAAGTCCCTCTCTGAAACTGGAGTTGGGCGTTATCTGTTTTATAGCATTTGCTAATTTTTTCCTCTTGGGACATTGAATGGTTCTGTTTGCTGTATATCTCACAGGGATTTGGATGGTGAGACATATGCTAGAGAGCTTTTTGAAGAGTATATCGTCCGCCTCAAAGAAAGGTTTAAAGAGAAAGAACGCATGAGGGAGGAAGAAAAGGTAATGCTACTGTTTTTTGCTGAATCATTTACCATTAGTCCTATCAACTGTTTGGTTTTTGTTATGCTATTTTTGTTTCATAGAGAGCTATGGAAAATGAATTTTGTCTACTAGTTTTCTGAACTTTTTTTTTGTAAAATGATTTTAATCCTCAAGGTTGGGTGGTTTTCCGCACTCATCAATCCCACTTGTTTTGTGGGTGGTGCGAAGTGCACATGCAACATAGTGTCAGTCACACTCGTTACTAACTGTAATGTGCATGTTTATGCTCATTGCCCACATGTGTATACCCATGAATGCAACATAACGTTTGTATTGTTCACCTACATATGCCTTCATGTACATGTTCTTCTATGCAGGCAAAAAAAGAGAAAGACCGTGAAGAGAGAGAAAAGAAGAAAGATAAAGAAAAAGAAAGGAAGGATAAAGATCGCAAAGAAAAAGAAAGAGACCGAGAGAAGGAAAGAGAAAAGGAAAAAGGAAAGGATAAGGATCGGTCAAAGAGAGATGAAATGGAGATTGATGGTGATGATGCGGAGATTCATGGTTCAAAAGATAAGAAACGGGAAAAGGATAAAGACAAGAAGCATAAAAGACGCCACCATGACACCGCAGATGATGTAAGCTCTGAAAGGGATGAGAAGGATGACTCGAAGAAGTCTCGAAGGCATAGCAGTGATCGCAAGAAATCTAGGAAGGTATAACATTTGTTATCCTCTTGTGCAATCAAGGTACTTAGAATATGGTTGGCACATTGCCTCCAACACCTACTCCATTCAAGACTTGGCGCAAATTAAGTGCTCCCCAATTTGAAATATGTGATAGTGAACTTTGAATATTCCACCCTTTGTATCGTGATGTTTAAATATTGACAGTTTGGTGAGGGATGTGTGTATGTATTGTTACACATTTATACACATCAGTTTTAAATTGGTAAAATGGTGCACTTGTGATATTTCCAGTATATGATATTTGTGTTGTGTGATAGTGAATTTAGGATATTCTTGCCTTTGTATTGTGTGGTGTTTACATATTTTGACAGTTTGCTGAGTCATTTGTGTAATACACAGTAGTTTCATATTGTTAAAAGGTGCACTTGTGATATTGCCAGTATATGAATGAGATCTGTATTATTTAAAATATCGAGAACTAGCATGGTTTTTGATTGGTGCATGACACAAATGATTCATATCACATGGATATATGATATTGAGATTGTTTTGTCTGTCATTGATGCAGCATACCCATGCTTCAGACTCGGATGGTGAGAACCGGCATAGAAGACATAAAAGGGATCGAGATAGTTCCCGCAAAAGTGGTGTAAATGAGGAGCTTGAAGATGGTGAGCTTGGAGAAGATGGGGAGATTCATTAGGCAGAGTTTCCTTTTTACCTCTAAAGATCGTCAGTACTTGCTGTCTCTTGTCTTGTCAATTGCTGCTATTTTGCCTAGCATCAACAAACTTTGCTTCAGAACTTACCTGTGTTATAATTATTGAAACTAGCGTTACATACATTTCCTGGCATCTACCTGCTCCTCATTATAATATTCTGCAGTAGCCATAATCTGTGGTCTCCCTTCTTTTAAGTGAACATTGTGTAGTCCTGGGGTTTTGTACCCTTCTTTGTTGGCTTGTATGCAGAGTCGTAGTGTAAAAGGTATGTTCAGTCGGACTAGCATATCTCTGGCGCATGTTCCTAACTTGTTCCTAGCCTTGTGCTTGATCTCTGAGCAAGTTTGTTACTGACAGTTTTTGGTGGCAACATATAAAGCCACTTGGCATGGATGGATATAGCAGCACTAACACAGACAGAGGCTCCTGCCGCTGCAGCAGTTCATCATCTCAGCTCCCAGATGAGGTATATGGTTCCTATTACAAACAGTTGTCTGACAGTTTTGGGATTCAGTTGGCAGATTGTAATATAATCCATTGATATGTACTCCTTTTCAGAGACTCGTTCATACTTTAGAATGGTTGGTTTTACTGGGAGGGTAGTTGCTAACCAAAATGTCACTTAGACCTTGACTGTAGCATGATCATCAGCTTGATTGTTTGTGGAGTGGCAGACGAGTTTGTACTGGAAAATTGTGTGAAGAAACGGTCACCTTGTGTGTCGCTGTTTACATGGTCCTACAGCCAGCAACAGAGTTGTTGGGCTGGTAATACTCTCTTCTTCGAAGATCAGCATCGTGCTACTGTGTTTATTATCTAGGAGCTGATGTTACTCCTGTAAATTTCCTGGACATCGTTGCCTGTTTTAGTCGCCTCTGTCTTTGAATATTATATTTCTTCGTTCGGCGCGCTAAGCAATGTAAAACTTGATGTTAAAAGCTTGCGCACTAGAGTCACATGTTTAGATGCCCAGAATACGGGCATTGATTTGACAGAAACATACAGTGTCTTTTGCCTCCCTGAGCTCTAGTACTCCCTTTGTTTAAAAGAATAAAAAGAAACCAAACTTACAAGTTTTAGAAAAATCTGAAAAATCATATTTACAAAGAGGAAAGAAAACCTACTACTCCCTCCGTTTCATAATATAATTTTTTTTAGCTTGGTGAAAGAAGTATGTCTAGACCTCTTTTAGTGTGCTTAGTGTGCAAGTTCGTAATGACCTACGTACTAAAATAAGTCTAGATAAAAGAGGTTTAGATGCACTTCTTTTATAAAGCTAAAATATCTTTATATTATGAAACAGAGAAGAGTACATTTTTAATATAAATTTTAAAGATATTTATTCATAAATAATTAATTGTACTGTACACGGTGTATTCTAAGGGTGTGTTTAGTTGGTGTCACGAAGTGGAATAAAATGAAATGGTTTCACACCGTTCTAGTGTTTAGTTGAGAAATGGAATGAAACAAGGTGGTTTCTCAAAAGAGAATATTCCTTCTAGATCCAGAATGTACTCATTCCACCAAATTGGTGGAATCCACCCGTTCCTCCATGCTAAAGAACCCAAATGTTCTCACTCTCTATTCTCTTGTCATCTTTTTTGCTAAATGCACGCAAACATAGAACGGAATCATTCCATTCCACTTTTTTGGCCCAATTAAACATAAGATGGAATCATTCCATTACACATTTTTTATCCTAACCAAACACAAAAAATGGAACCAACCCATTCTAGTGAAATGGAACCATGACATTCCATTCCACTTTATTCCCGAACTGAACACACCCTAAGTCCGCGAAGGCCTCACGCCCGTTCCAGCCCCTGATGGGCATGGTCTCACGCCCGGAGGCCATCTTTAGTTGCATAACGCCGCTGCATCCGTTATCGATCTGCTGAACTGAGAGGGATGCGAATTCCTTGCAGTGTACCCTTCTAGCATTTTGGTTTCCCCCAATTTCTCACATTAACGTTTAGAATCAACTAGTACAACCGAATATAACAAGGAGGAGAAAATCTAAGCAAAGAAATTAGTTGCTAGCTAGCTACCTTGACATACAATCAAGTAGCAAATGAAATCAATTGGGGATACATATAGAAGCTTTTATCAAATGCACGGATGAAAGGTAACACACATATAAGCACGAGTGCAAAGGAAAATGAGTTGCATAGAGCATGATAAATTCTAAATTCCATGAGTACATCACAAAACCATTATCTACAAATTAAATGCCATCATTATCAATTTTGAGAAATAGCGATCATAACTTTGCAACATTTGTATCACCGAAAATCTGCTGGGGATATATATAGCGAGACACGAGATAAGTAATCCCAGATATATGCACAATGCATGAGAAAAAAGATAACGGATCGCATTCTGCATTGGCCCAAAAAATTGAAATATATCACATAGATATTGCATGATAAAAACCACGGTACAAGACGGTAAAACATGTGATGCTCGAATCATACACATTAGAAGGGGAACTTTGTTCCGGCGGTTGGAAGTTCTTGGAAGCTATATACAAGATATGCGCATGCAGGAGGAAAGACTAGCTAGCTCTCTACCTGCTAAACAGTTAATTTCGTGAAGTATATGGAACTTTGGTTACAAAAATGTCCTAGAGAAATTTAGCCTAGACATATATCAAATGATCACAATCAGCATCGAAACGTATAAGAAAAATACACATTTTGAAGGAGGAAACAGTGGCAATGAATTGGTGAAACCCTAACATAGATTGTTTTTTAGTTATCCCAACCCATGAGATAGTTTACACTTCGGCAATTTAAGTTATTTTTAGATCATGTAATAGTTCATAATTGCAAGAATTAAGTTTATTTCTCAAATACAATCTAAAAGAAAACTTTACCCACGACCTGTGCAGTTTTGGCCATTCTTAAAATGCCATTATAATTTACAATTCCTTATTTCTGAGAACGAAGAACCATCCATATAATAGTGTGGAGTAATTGCCGGATTAACTGCTTAGATCACAAGGTCAGTGATGCCTACATGTTAGTCAACAAGTATGAGAGGGACCAAAGTTTGAGTTTTTGTGGAGAGGCACCCCATAACATATGCCAGGTGACACCAACATTTATCAGTGAATAATAGTGCATGTATACGTCAGAAATTGTATAGTCAATAAATTACTCTATGGGATTATTTTATCTCATATATGGACCGGTGTTAAAATTCAAATAACACACCTGCTTTTCAGCAGCAACACAACAAAGAACATCTACCTATTCTTCGTTAGTCAATCTTGAAACAAAGTTGAAAATTCATCCAACATCTAAGTGTGGTTTTGGTAATTAATGATAATTTATATGGACTAATAATTTTATTGAGTTGTTTATAAAGAACCGTTTCATAGGTAATGCTTGAAAACCATGTGATCGACTTGTGCTTAATTCTAGTCAATATTTTACAATCAACCAACACATATCATAACAACTTAACAAGGTGAATGTCGCTAATGGTTTATTAGGCACATTTCAAAATTTTCATCTATAACACCATCTATGTTTATGTTAAAAATATCTACTTTATGTTCACATAGGTAGTAAAAATATAGAGATGGCCAATAAAAAAGCAGTCTAGTAAATTTCGTCAACCAGGGATTACACTTAAGTAGGGGCATATGCCACGCGTAACCGCTCTTTGATCTCGCCTACCCTCTGTCATTCTATGGACGATGGGCACTCCAGGAAGAACTGACAACAAACGGCTTTGTATTCCTCTTGGGTGATATCGCGGAACGGGTTGATGCCTTGCATGTTACTGTGGAGTATGGACCCCGATGGTGTATCCAACATTGTGCCTTGTTTTAGAAATAGGGATAACCCCAACCTCTTCCATCAATAGATGCACACATCGTTTTATCACTTAGGTCAAAGATATCAAGGTTTATATATCACAGATCAGAGAGGGTCGATACAAGAATCAACCAATGCAACAAAAAATGAGCAACATGCTCAACAATCCAAACATCTCGAATCCTATTAAATAGCATCCAAGTAGCCCCGTAGAAGATGTCTTGAGCAACCATTAGAAACCGGTTGCATCTAGTGACCATGCATTCCCTTTGATTCTTAGGAAGCATGAAATGCCATAGCTGTATCCAGTAAACAACCATATGGATAACCTGCAAAAAATTGGTAGAATATTTTCTATTAAAAACAATATTATTCCTATAATTCCATATCAACCAAACTAAAGCGGAAACCCCAACACAAATCCCAGCCTTAGTATCTTTATTGATCCTATTTAACCAATTCCCAAACATATTTGTTATATTGGTAGATGGTGGTATGATAAATGTAGAAAAAACAATCCTCCAGATTAACCTGGCAAAAGGACAAGAGAGAAATAGATGTTCAATTGTTTCCTCCGCGTAACAGAAGCAACATTGTTACACCCATTTTATTTTCTCTTGGCCATATTATCTCGAGTTAATAAAAACTTTTTACTTAGAAACCACATGAATTCTTTTTATCTTTAGTGGGATTTCCAACTTCCATAAATATTTGTAAGGGAACCTTGTATGACCATTAATGAGGTCAGCGTACATACTTTTAACTTAAAATGTACAAAGGCTGTTAATTTGCAAATAAAAACATCAGGTTCATTATTTAAATATACCACCTCAATCTTTGACATAAGTGTAACCACGAGTTTCACTTATTACAGTCATCAATCTCCTAAAACCAATGATTAAGGGGGTTGTTGACAAAACATTGCAATGGAAACATGTTTCCGTTGCACAATATTAGATAATAAGGGGTACTGCTAAGCTAGCGGTGTTGAGCCTAACCATGTATCCTCCCAAAATCTAGCTTAGTATCGTCACCAATTTTAAGAAGTCCCCTTCTAAAGAAGTCCTCTTTAACTCTCATTAGTCCTTTCCAAAATGGTGAATCCATTTGTTTACTTGTAAATTGAGCCAATGTTTTTTGTGATTGATATTTGTTATATAGAAACTCCAGCCATATGCCCTCATCATTAAGTAGTTTAAATAACCATTTAGTGAGGAGCCATTTGTTGTTAATCTATAAAATTTCAATTCCCAACCCCTTGATCTTTTCGTGTACAAATCATATCCCATTTAGTTAGCCCATACTTACGTTTCCCATCTTCACTTTTCCCAAAAACGTGATTTGTAAAAATATAGATGCTTCCGTACCCCTATAGGTATTTATAAGAAAAATAACATAAAGATCGGTAAACTACTCAACACTAAATTAATCAACACAAGACAATCTCCATATGATAACATCTTGCCTGCCGAACAGCCGAGTTTTCCTACAAAACGGCTTTCTACTGGGTACCATTCAGAGATCTTAAGTTTTCTGTAGTGTATTGTAACACCTAGGTATCTAAAGGGAAGAGACTCAAACTCACAACCAAAAAGTTGTTTATATTGTTCCTCCTCCTCCTCTTTAGCCTTTTCAAAATAGAAAATTTTGCTTTTTTGAAATTTAATCTTAAGACCAGATAACTGTTAAAAGAAACAAAGAATGAGCTTCATGTTGAAAACCTTATCTAAATCATGTTCCACAAATAAAATACAATATCATTCGCATAAAGCATAATTGAAAGGCCGCCCTCAACAAGATGAGGGATAAGTCCTCCAACTTGGCCATGTTTATTTGCCTGGGCAATTAAAATGGTTAACATGTCTCCAATAATGTTGAAAAGCATTGGTGATAGAGGGTTGCCTTGTCTTAGGCCTTTTCTAGTTTGAAAATAATGACTAATATCATCATTGACCTAATTCCCATGCTACCTCCCTAAACAAACTGCCCAATTAACTTGCACCACTCTGATGCAAATCCTTTCATACACAATGTGTGTTGTAGGAAATGCCATTTAACCTTGTCATAAGCCTTTTCGAAATAAATTTTGAAAAGCTCCCCATCCATCTTCTTCCTATGAAGTTCATGGATGGTTTCATGCAACGCAACAACCCCCTCATGTCTTCTAGGCATGAAATCTGTTTGCGTAGGCCGGATAACCTTTTCAACAATTGTCATGATACGATTAGTTGCCAGTTTTGTGAAGATCTTGAAGCTAACATTCAGTAAACAAATAGGTCTATACTATTGTATTTGTACCATATTTTCTTTCTTGGACAGGAGGGTGATCACACCAAAGTTTAATTTAAACAATAGCAAATATCCACTTTTTAAATGTGAAAACAATGCCATCAAATCCCCCTTAATGACTTCCCAATTTTTTTTGATAAATCTCAGCTGGGAACCCATATGTTACAGTAGCTTTGTTCAACTCCATCTGGAAAATTGCATCATGAACCTCCTCCTTAGTAAAGTTAGCAATGATGATACAATTTTCTTCCAGAGATAATTGGAGTATATCATGATTTATGTACTCTCTCATAGCAAAGTTAGATGGTTCCGGTGCCTCAAATAGATTTTATAACATTACGTAATATAAATCTTTAAATTCTATTCAGCCATTATAGTTCCTTCATCTTGTTCTAATTGAAATATTTTTTCTTCCGGTGCTTCCCATTTGCAATCAAATGAAAGAATTTTTATTGGGCCACACATAGATAAAAAAACTCTTTCCCTACACGGTGATCCCAAGATCTAGCCTAGGTAGAAGGCCACAATGATTACCACCAGATGCTGGTTGCGGATTACTGATGAAGCGTATCAGTTGATGAAGTGCAGTCCTCACGATCTCATCCAATCCAACGATCCTCGAAGTGCTGAACATACAACACCTCTGCTAGTATCCACACGTATGAGGAGGAGCTCCTATAGCGGACTTCTAAGTCCAGTGCGGCGGCTGGACTGAATGGATCTAGTGTTTCCAACGCATGGATTGGTCTAACCGTGCCCCTTGAGCATCCTGCGCCCCAGTATATATAGGGAGTGAAAGTTGGCTCCACTCACTTGTGGCCCATTCACTAAAGCCTGTACTAGTCACTACGATTCCAAACTCACTGACTCAGTCTGTGTCCGGTTCGGGTCCAACCTAAACATTTTTCTCCCGTTCTTAAGGGTGTAATCCCGCAGGCTCATGGCGACTTGGACACGATTGGAGTCCTTCTCCCAATCAATCAATCAATCAATCGGTAGCGGCTCCTAGCAGAGCATGCTGACTCCCAAGTACCAAAGAGTCATGCCGACATACCTTCCAATGAGACTTGCGTCCAAGTCTCCTTTGCCTCACGATACCTTGTTGAGCTATAGATGAATTATATTGTCATCCCTTAAATAGCTCAACTCTCTTCTCGATCCGTGATATGTGATTCATCAGACAAACTCTTAGTCGATCGCCTCAGTTAACACTTAACCGAGTCGCACATGACCATGATTTCGTATCATATCACACGAGAGGGCCTAAAGAATATCTCTCCAGTTGGAGGGAAAAATACCATCTTGGTTATCCACATCTCTCCAGTTGTACCGGGTCTTACTGGCCATGCAAATCGCCCTGGAACATGGAAACTGTGGGCAATACCTAATGACAAAGGCCATAAAACGCGAAAACAATGAGTGTTTGGTCTTAAGTCTCAAACATGCATCGGGTCTTACAATCTCTATAAATCTCCCTAGAACTCTAAATGTGGGCAATAGCTCATGAAAATGGCCGTAAAACGCGAAAATGACAAATTTTTGGTCATAACTCTCAAACATGTATCGAACCTTATGATCATTGTAAATATCCATAGAACGCCAAAACTATGGGCAATATCTCATAAAAATGGCCATACAATGAGAAAACGATGAGTTTTTAGTCATAAGTCTTCAACATGTATCGGTTATTGCGGTCGTTATAAATCTCCATACAATTCCAAAACTATAGGCAATAGCTCATGAATACGGCCTTAAAACACACACGAGTTTTTGTTAATAACTCTCAAACATGTATCAGTCTTACGGGCCACGCAAATCTCCATGGAACCCTAAAACTAAGGGCAATAGCTCATGAAAACGGCCATAAAACAGAAAAGTGACGAGTTTTTGGTCATTACTCTCAAACATGTATCGAGTCTTACGGGCCTTCCAGATCTCCCCAAACCCCAAAAATGTGGGCAACGTCTCATGAAAATGACCATAAAACATGAAAAAAAGGAGTTTTGGTCGACTCTAAAACATGTATTGGGTCTTATGGGCGTTATACATCGTCTTGGAATCCCAAAACTGTGGGAAGTAGCTCATGAAGATGACCATAAAACGCGAAAACTATGAGTTTTTTTATCATAACTATTAAACTTGTATCGGGTCTTACGAGCCATCAAAATCGCCCTGACCCCAAAACCATGGGCAATAGCTCATGAAAACGGACATAAAACATGAAACTGACGAGTTTTTGGTCAAGTCTCTCAAACATGTACCGGGTCTTACTGACCATGCAAATCGCCCTGGAACCCGGAAACTGTGGGCAATAGATCATGACAAAGTCCATAAAACACAAAAACGACGAGTGTTTGGTCTTAACTCTCGAACATGTATCAGGTCTTATGGTTGCTGTAAATCTCCCTAGAACGCCAAATCTGTGGGCAAATAGCTCATGAAAACGGCCGTAAAACACGAAAACGATGAATTTTTGGTCATAACTCTCAATCATTTATCGGGCCATAAGATCATTGCAAATCTCTCTGGAACACCGAAACTGTGGGCCATAGCTATAGGCTCAAACATCTATTGGTTATTACAGTCGTTTTAAATCTCCCTTGAATCCCAAAACTAGAGGCAATAGCTCATGAAAACGGCCTTAAAATGCAAAAATGACGAGTTTTTGGTGATAACTCTCAAACATGTATCGGTTCTGAAGGACCACAGAAATCTCCATGGAACCCCTAAACTAAGGTCAATACCTCATGAAAACAGCGGTAAAACGCAAAACGACGAGTTTTTGGTCATAACTTTCAAACATGTATCTAGTCTTACGAGCCTTGCAAATCGCCCTAAAACCCCAAAAATGTGGGCAACAACTCATGAAAATGACCATAAAATGCGAAAATAAAGAGTTTTTGGTCGTAAGTCTTAAACATATATCGGGTCTTATGGGCGTTATAAATTGCCCCGGAACCCCAAAACCATGGGCAATAGCTCATGAAAATGGCCATAAAACGCGAAAACTATGATTTTTTTATCATAAATATCAAACATGCATCAGATCTTACGAGCCATGCAAATCGTCCTGAATCCGAAAACTATGGGCAATAGCTCATGAAAATGTCCATAAAACACGAAAACCACGAGTTTTTGGTCATAACTCTCAAACATGTATCGAGTCTTACGGGCCATGCAAATTGCCTTGATACCTCAAAACTGTGGGCAATATATCATAAAAACGACATAAAACACGAACCCGACGAGTTTCTGGTCAAGTCTCTCAAACATGTACAGGATCTTACTGGCCATGCAAATCGCCGTGGAACATGGAAACTGTGGGCAATACCTCATGACAAAGGCCAAAAAACACGAAATCGATGAGTGTTTGGTCTTAACTCTTAAACATGTATCGGGTCTTACGGTCGCTATAAATATCCCTAGAACGCCAAATCTATGGGCAATCGCTCATGAAAACGGCCGTAAAACGCGAAAACGATGAATTTTTGGTCAGAACTCTCAAACATGTAGCTGGCCTTACGGTCATTGTAAATCTGTCTGGAATGCCAAAACAATGGTCAATAGCTCATAAAAACGACCATAAAAATGAGATAATGACGAGTTTTTGGTCATAAGGCTCAAACATGTATCGGTTACTACGGCCGTTGTAAATCTCTCTGGAATCCAAAAACTGTAGGTAATAGCTCATGAAAACAGCCTTAAAACACGAAATGACGAGTTTTTGGGATAACTCTCAAACATGTATCGGGTCTTACGGGCCACGTAAATCAACATGGAACCCCCAAACTAAGGGCAATAGCTCATGAAAACGGCTGTAAAACGCAAAAGCGACGAGTTTTTGGTCATAACTCTAGAACATTTATCGAGTCTTGCGGCCTTGCAAATCGCCCTAAAACCCCAAGCTGTGGGCAACAGCTGATGAAAATGAAAATAAAACATGGTACCACGAGTTTTTGGTCATAACTCTCAAACATGTATCGGGTCTTACGAGCCATGGAAATCGCCCTGGCACCCCAAAAATGTGGGCAATAGCTCGAAAAACGGACATAGGAGTTTCTGGTCAAGTCTATCAAACATGTACTAGGTCTTACTGGCCATGCAAATCGCCCTTGAACCATGAAATGTGGGCAATAGCTCATGACAAAGGCCATCAAACATGAAAATGACGAGTGTTTGGTCTTTAACTCTCAAATATTTATTGGGCCTTAGGGTCATTGTAAATCTTCCTGGAATGCCAAAACAATGGGTAATAGCTCATAAAAACGACCATAAATGAGAGAACGACGAGTTTTGGTCATAAGTATCAAACATGTATCGGTTATTACGGCCTTTGTAAATATCCTTGGAATATGAAAACTGTAGCAATAACTCATGAAAACAGCCTTAACTCAAAATGACGAGTTTTTGTGATAACTCTGAAACATGTACCGGGTCTTACGGGCCACACAAATCTCCACGGAACCCCAAAACTAAGGGCAATAGATCATGAAAACGTCCGTAATACGCAAAAAGGACGAGTTTTTGGTCATAACTATAGGCAAATCGCCCAAAACCCCAAAAATGTGGGCAACAGCTCAAGAAAATGACCATAAAACGCGAAACAATGAGTTTTTGGTCATAACTATGTATCGGGTCTTACAGTCGCTGTAAATATCCCTAGAACGCCAAATATGTGGGCAATAGATTATGAAAACGGTCGTAAAATGCAATAACGACGATTTTTTTGTCATAACTCTCAAACATGTATTGGGCCTTATGATCATTGTAAATCTCCATGGAAGGCCAAAACTATGGGCAATAGCTCATAAAAATGGCCATAAAACGAGAAAACGACGAGTCTTTTGTTATAAGTCTCAAACATCTATGAGTTATAATGGTTGTTGTAAATCTCCCTGAAATCCCAAAACTGTAGGCAATAGCTCATGAAACGGCCATAAAATGCAAAAATGACGAGTTTTTGGTGATAACTCTCAAACATGTATCGGGTCTTAAAGGCCACATAAATCTCCATGGAACCCCAAAACTAAGGGAAATATCTCATGAAAACATCGGTAAAACGCAAAACGACGAGTTTTTGGTCCTAACTTTCAAACATGTATCGATTCTTACGAGCCTTGCAAATCACCCCAAAACCCCCAAAATGTGGGCAACAACTCATGGAAATGACCATAAAACGCGAAACAACGAGTTTTTGGTCATAACTCTCAAACATGCATCAGATCTTGTGGGCATTATAACTCTCCTTGGAACCCAAAAACTGTGGGCAGTAGCTTATGAAAATGGCCATAAAACGCGAAAACCACAAGTTTTTTTATCATAACTATCAAACATGTATCGGGTCTTACGAGCCATGCAAATTGCCCTAAACCCCAAAACTGTGGGCATTAGCTCATGAAAACGTCCATAAAACGAGAAAACCAGGAGGTTTGGGTCATAACTCTCAAACATGTATCGGGTCTTATGAGCCATGCAAATTGCCCTCGTAGCCCAAAAATGTGGGCAGTAGCTTGTGAAAATGAACATAAAACATAAAACTAACGAGTTTCTGGTCAAGTCTCTCAAACATGTACTAGGTTTTATTGGCCATGCAAATCGCCCTGGAACCCGGAAACTGTGGGCAATAGCTGATGACAAAGGCCATAAAACACGAAAATGACGAGTGTTTGGTCTTAACTCTCAAATATGTATCGGGCCTTAGGGTCATTGTAACTCTTCCTGGAATGCCAAAACAATGGGCAACAGCTCATAAAAACGACCATAAAATGAGAGAACGACGAGTTTTGGTCATAAGTCTCAAACATGTATCGGTTATTACGGCCTTTGTAAATATCCTTGAAATATGAAAACTGTAGGCAATAGCTCATGAAAACGGCCTTAAACGCAAAATGACGAGTTTTTGTGATAACTCTGAAACATGTACCGGGTCTTACGGGCCACAAAAATCTCCAGGAACCCCAAAACTAAGGGCAATAGATCATGAAAACGGCCGTAAAACGCAAAAAAGACGATTTTTTCTATAGGCAAATCGCCCAAAACCCCAAAATGTGGGCAACAACTCAAGAAAATGACCATAAAACGCGAAACAATGAGTTTTTGGTCATAACTATGTATCGGGTCTTACGGTCAGTAAATATCCCTAGAACGCCAAATATGTGGGCAATAGATTATGAAAACGGTCGTAAAATGCAATAACGGCGATTTTTTCGTCATAACCCTCAAACATGTATCGGGCCTTACGATCATTATAAATCTCCATGGAACGCCAAAACTATGGGCAATAGCTCATAAAAACGGCCATAAAACGAGAAAACGACGAGTCTTTCGTTATAAGTCTCAAACATCTATGAGTTATAATGTTTGTTGTAAATCTCCCTGAAATCCCAAAACTGTAGGCAATAGCTCATGAAAACAGCCATAAAATTCAAAAATGACGAGTTTTTGGTGATAACTCTCAAACATGTATCGGGTATTAAAGGCCACATAAATCTCCATGGAACCCCAAAACTAAGGGTAATATCTCATGAAAACAGCGGTAAAACGCAAAAACGACGAGTTTTTAGTCCTAACTTTCAAACATGTATCGATTCTTACGAGCCTTGCAAATCACCCCAAAACCCCCAAATTGTGGGAAACAACTCATGGAAATGACCCGAAAACGCGAAACAACGAGTTTTTGGTCGTAACTCTCAAACATGCATCGGATCTTGCGGGCGTTATAAATCTCCTTGGAACCCAAAAACTTTGGGCAGTAGCTTATGAAAATGGCCATAAAACGCGAAAACTACAAGTTTTTTTATCATAACTATCAAACATGTATCGGGTCTTACGAGCCATGCAAATTGCCCTAAACCCCAAAACTATGGGCATTAGCTCATGAAAACGTCCATAAAACGAGAAAATTAGGAGGTTTGAGTCATAACTCTCAAACATGTATCGGGTCTTACGAGCCATGCAAATCGCCCTCGTAGCCCAAAAATGTGGGCAATAGCTTGTGAAAATGAACATAAAACATGAAACTAACGAGTTTCTGGTCAAGTCTCTCAAACATGTACCAGGTTTTATTGGTCATGCAAATCGCCCTGGAACCCGGAAACTGTGGGCAATAGCTGATGACAAAGGCCATAAAACACGAAAATGACGAGTGTTTGGTCTTAACTCTCAAATATGTATCGGGCCTTAGGGTCATTGTAACTCTTCCTGGAATGCCAAAACAATGGGCAACAGCTCATAAAAACGACCATAAAAGGAGAGAACGACGAGATTTGGTCATAAGTCTCTAACATGTATCGGTTATTACGGCCTTCGTAAATATCCTTGGAATATGAAAACTGTAGGCAATATCTCATGAAAACGGCCTTAAAACGCAAAATGACGAGTTTTTGTGATAACTCTGAAACATGTATCGGGTCTTACGGGCCACACAAATCTCCACAGAACCCCAAAACTAAGGGCAATAGATCATGAAAACGGCCGTAAAACGCAAAAAGGATGAGTTTTTGGTCATAACTCTCGAACATTTATCGAGTCTTACGGGCCTTGCAATTCGCCCAAAACCCTAAAAGTTTGGGCAATAGCTCATGAAAATGACCATAAAATGCGAAAACAATGAGTTTTTGGTCGTATCTCTCGAACATGTATCGGGGTCTTACGGGCGTTATAAATCGCCCTGGAACCCCAACACTGTGGGAAATAGCTCATGAAACGGACATAAAACACGAAATGATGATTTTCTGGTCAAGTCTCTCAAACATGTACCAGGAATTACTGGCCATGCAAACCTCCCTGGAACATGGAAACTGTGGGCAATAGCTCATGAAAAAGGCCATAAAACACGAAAACGATGAGTGTTTGGTCTTAAATCTCAAACATGTACCGGGTCTTACGGTCGCTGTAAATCTCCCTGGAATGCCAAAACTGTGGGCAATAGCTCATGAAAATGACCATAAAACGTGAAAACGACGAATTTTCTCTCCTAATTCTCAAACATGTATCGGCTCGTACGGTCGTTGTAAATCTGCCTGGAAGGCCACAATAATGGGCAATAGCTCATAAAAATGACCAAAAAATGAGAAAACTACGAGTTTTTGGTCCTAACTCTCAAACATGTATCAGTTATTACGGTCGTTGTAAATCTCCGCGGAATCCCAAAACTATAGGCAAAATGACGAGTATTTGGTGATAACTCTCAAACATGTAGCGAGTCTTACATGCCACGCAAATCTCCATGGAACCCCCAAACTAAGGCCAATAGCTCATGAAAATGGCCGTGAAACGCAAAAAACGACGAGTTTTTGGTCATTACTCTCAAACAATTATCGAGTCTTACGGGCCTTGCAAATCGCCCTAAAACCCCAAAACGGTGGGAAATAGTTCATGAAAATAACCACAAAACGCGAAAACAGCGAGTTTTTGGTCGTAACTCTCAAACATGTATCGGGTCTTATGGGCGTTATAAATCACCCTAGAATCCCAAAACTATGGGCAATAGCTCATGGAAATGGCCATAAAACGCGAAAACTACGAGTTTTTTATCATAACTATCAAACATGCATTGGGTCTTACAATCCAGGCAAATCGCCCTGAACCCCAAAACTGTGGGCAATAGCTCATGAAAACATCCATAAAACAAGAAAACCACGAGTTTTTGGTCATAACTATCAAACATTTATTGGGTCTTTCTAGTCATGAAGATCGCCTTGGAACCGCAAAACTTTGGGCAATAGCTCCTAAAAATGGACATAAAACATGAAACTGACGAGTTTCTAGTAAAGTCTCTTAAACATGTACTGGGTCTTACTGGCCATGCAAATCGCCCTAGAACCCGGAAACTATGGGCAATAGCTCATGACAAAGTCCATAAAACATGAAAAAGATGAGTGTTTGGTCTTAACTCTCAAACATGTATCGGGTCTTAAAATCATGTAAATTTCCCTAGAACGCCAAATCTATAGGCAATAGCTCATGAAAACGGTAGTAATACGTGAAAACGACGATTTTTTTGTGATAACTCTCAAATATTTATCGGGCCTTACGATCATTGTAAATCTCGTTGGAACGCCAAAACTATGGGCAATAGCTCATAAAAACAGCCATAAAGATAACCTGACGAGTTTTTAGTCATAAGTCTCAAACATGTATCGGTTATTACGGCCGTTGTAATTCTCCTTGGAATCCTAAAACTGTAGGCAATAGCTCATGAAAACAGCCTTAAAACGCAAAATGACGAGTTTTTGGTGATAACTCTCAAACATGTATCGGGTATTACGGGCCACGCATATCTCCATGGAACCCCAAAACTAAGGGCAATAGCTCATGAAAACGGCCATAAAACACGAAAATTATGAGTTTTTATCATAACTATCAAACATGTATCGGGTCTTACTGGCCACGCAAATCCCCCTGAAACCATTAAACTGTCGGCAATAGCTCATGAATAAGCTATAAATGGTCTTAACTCTCAAATAGTATCGGGTCTTACCGGCCATGCAAATCACCCTAGAACCCTAATATCATGGGCAATAGCTTATGAAAACAACCATAAAACGCGAAAATGACGAGTGTTTGGTTTTAACTCTAAAACATATATCGGGTCTCACGGGCCATGAAAATCGCCCTGGAACCCCAAAACTATGGGCAATAGCTCATGAAAATGACCATAAAACGTGAAAACGACGATTTTTTCTCCTAACTCTTAAACATGTATCAACCCTTACGAGCCAAGCAAATCGCCCTAGAACCCCAAAACTATGGGCAAGAGCTCATGAAAACGTCCATAAACGCGAAACTAACGAGTTTCTGGTCAAGTCTCTTAAAAAAATACCGGGTCTCATGAATCTGTGGGCAATAGATCATCAAAACATACATAAAACATGAAAACCACGAGTTTTTGGTCATAATTGTCAAACATGTATCGGGTCTTGCGAGCCTAGAAAATCGCCCTGCTACCCCAAAACTGTGGCCAATAGCTCATGAAAACGGACATAAAACACGAAAATGACGAGTTTCTGGTGAAGTCTCTCAAACACGTAACGGGTCTTACTGGCCGTGCAAATCTCCTTGTAACATGGAAACTGTGGGCAATAGCTCATGACAAAGGCCATAAAACACAAAAACAATGACTGTTTGGTCTTAAATCTCAAACATGTGTCGGGTCTTACGGTTGCTATAAATCTCCATGGAATGCCAAAACTGTGGAAAATAGCCCATGAAAATGACTATAAAACGTATCGGCTCTTACGGTCTTTGTAAATATTCCTGGAACACCAAAACAATGGGAAATAGTTCATAAAACGGCCATAAAATGAGAGAACAACGAGTTTTTGGTCATGAGTCCCAAACATGTATCAGTTATGTCGGCCGTTGTAAATATCACTGGAATCCAAAAACTGTAGGCAATAGCTCATGAAAACGGCCTTAAAACGTAAAATGATGAGTTTTTGGTGATAACTCTCAAACATTTATCGGGTTTTACGGGCCTCACAAATATCCATGGAACTCCAATACTAAGGGCAATACCTAATGAAAACGGCCGTAAAATATAAAAAGGACGAGTTTTTGGTCATAACTCTTGGACATTTATCGAGTCTTACGGGCCTTGCAAGTCACCCCAAAACCCCAAACTGTGGGCAATAGCTCATGAAAATGACCATAAAACGCGAAAACAACGAGTTTTTGGTTGTAACCCTCAAACAAGTATCAGGTCTTACGGTCGCTGTAAATATCCCTGAAATGCCAAATATGTGGGGCAGTAAAACGCGAAAACAATGAATTTTTGGTCATAACTCTCAGACATTTATCGGGCCTTACGATCATTGTAAATCTCTTTGGAATGCCAAAACTATGTGCAATAATTCGTAAAAACGGCCATAAAACGAGAAAACGACAAGTTTTTGGTTATAAGTCTCAAACATGTATCGCTTATTACGATCATTGTAAATCTCCATGGAATCCCAAAACTGTAGGCAATAGCTCATGAAAAAGGCCTTGAAAGGGAAAATGACGAGTTTTTGGCGATAACTCTCAAACATGTGTCGGGTCTTACGAGCCACGCAAATCTCCATCGAACCCAAAAACTAAAGGTAGTAGCTCATGAAAACGTCCATAAAACGAGACAACCATGAGTTTTTGGTCATAACTCTCAAACAAGTATCGCGTCTTACGAGCCATGCAAATCGCCCTGGCACCCCAAAAATGTGAGCAATAGCTTAGGAAAATAGACATAAAACAGGAAACTAACGAGTTTCTAGTAAAGTCTCTCAAACATGTATCGGGTCTTACCGAGCCATGGAAATTTATCTAGAAAGGCCATAAAACACGAAAATGATGACTGTTTGGTCTTAACTCTCAAACATGTATCGGGTCTTACGGTTGCCGTAAATCTCCCTGAAACGCCAAATATGTGGGCGGCAGTAAAACATGAAAACAATGAATTTTTGGTCATAACTCTCAGAGATTTATCGGGTGTTACGATCATTGTAAATCTCTTTGGAATGCCAAAACTGTGGGCAATAGTTCATAAAAACGGCCATAAAACTAGAAAATGACAAGTTTTTGGTCATCAGTCTCAAACATGTATTGCTTATTACGGTCGTTATAAATCTCCATGGAATCCCAAAACTATAGGCAAAAGCTTATGAAAACGGCCTTAAAAGGCAAAATGACGAGTTTTTTTGGCGATAACTCTCAAACATGTATCGGGTCTTACGGGTCACTCAAATCTCCATCGAACCCAAAAACTTAAGGCAGTAGCTCATGAAAACGGCCCTAAAACGCTAAAAATGACGAGTCTTACGAGCCTTGCAAATCGTCCCCAAACCCCCAAACTATGGGCAATAGCTCTTGAAAATGACCATAAAACGCGAAAACAACAAGTTTTTGGCCGTAACTCTCAAACATGTATCGGTTCTTATGAGCGTTATAAATTGCCTTGGAACCCCAAAACCATGGGCAATAGCTCATGAAAATGGCCATAAAACGCGAAAACTACGAGCTTTTTATCATAACTATCAAACATGTATCCGGTCTTATGAGCCATGCAAATCGCCCTGAACCCAAAATCTCTAGGCAATATCTCATGAAAACGTCCATAAAACGCGAAAACCACGAGTTTTTGGTCATAACTATCAAATATGTATCGGGCCTTACGAGCCATGCAAATTGCCCTGATACCCAAAAATTGTGGGCAATAGCTCATGAAAATGGACATACAACACGAAACTGACGAGTTTCTAATCAAGTCCCTCAAACACGTAAAAAGGACGAGTTTTTGGTCATAACTCTTGAACATTTATCGAGTCTTATGAGCCTCGCAAATCGCCCCAAAACCCCAAACTGTGGGCAATAGCTCATGAAAATGACCATAAAACGCGAAAACAACGAGTTTTTGGTCGTAACTCTCAAACATTTATCGGGTCTTACAGGCGTTATAAATCGCCCTGGAATTTCAAAGCTGTGGGCAATAACTCATGAAAATGGCCATAAACGCAAAAACTAAGAGTTTTTTTTATCATAACTACAAACATGTATCGGGTCTTACGAGCCATACAAATTGCCGTGAACCCCAAAACTGTGGGCATTAGCTCATGAAAACGTCCATAAAACGTGAAAACCACGAGTTTTTAGCCATAACTATCAAACATGTATCGGGAATTTCGAGTCATGAAGATCGCGTTGGAACCCCAAAACGGTAGGCAATAGCTCATAAAAACGGACATAAAACACGGAACGGACGAGTTTCTTGTAAAGTCTCTAAAACATGCACTGGGTCTTACTGGCCATGCAAATCGCCATGGAAACTGAAAACTATGAGCAATAGCTCATGACAAAGTCCATAAAACACGAAAAATATGAGTGTTTGGTCTTAACTCTCAAACATTTAACGGGTCTTACGGTCACTGTAAATCTCCCTGAAACGCCAAATATGTGGGCAATAGCTGATGAAAACGGCCGTAAAACGCGAAAACGTCGATTTTTGGCCAGGACTCACAGGCAATTATGAGGCCTTACGATCATTGTAAACATCTCTGGAATGCCAAAACTATGGGCAATATCCATAAAAACGGCCATAAAACAAGAAAACGACCAGTTTTTGGTCATAACTTTCATACATGTATCGAGTCTTATGAGCCTTGCAAATTGCCCCAAAACCCCATAAATGTGGGAAACAACTCATGGAAATGACCATAAAATGCGAACAACGAGTTTTTGGTAATAACTCTGAAACATGCATCGGGTCTTACGGGCGTTATAAATCGGCCTAGATCCCCAAAACTGTGGGCACACAGTAGCTCATGAAAATGGCCATAAAACACGAAAACTACGAGTTTATTATCATCACTATCAAACATGTATCGGGTCTTACGAGCAATGCAGATCGCCCTGAACCCCAAAACTATGGGAATATCTCATGAAAACGTCCATAAAACGCGAAAACCACGAGTTTTTGGTCATAACTATCAAATGTGTATCGGGTCTTACGAGCCTAGCAAATCGCCTTGATACCCCAAAACTATGGGCAATAGCTCATGAAAACGGACATAAAACACGAAAATGACGAGTTTCTGGTCAAGTCTCTCAAACATGTACCGGGTCTTACTGGCCATGCAAATCTCACCTGCACATGGAAACTGTGGGCAATAGCTCATCACAAAGGCCATAAAACACGAAAACGATGAGTGTTAGGTCTTAAATCTCAAACATGTATCGGGTCTTACGGTCGCTGAAAATCTTTTGGAATGCCAAAACTGTGGGCAATAGCTCATGAAAATGACCATAAAACGTATTTACTCTTACGGTCATTGTAAATCTGCCTGGAACGCCAAAACAATGGGAAATAACTCATAAAAATGGCCATAAAATGAGAGAACGATGAGTTTTTGGTCATAAGTCTCAAACATGTATCGGTTATGTCGGCCTTTGTAAATATCACTAGAATCCAAAAACTATAGGCAATAGCTCATGAAAACGGTCTTAAAACACAAAATGACGAGTTTTTGGTGATAACTCTCAAACATGTATTGGGTTTTACGGGCCACGCAAATTTCCATGGAACTCCAAAACTAAGGGCAATAGCTAATGAAAACGGCCATAAAACGTAAAAAGGACAAGTTTTTGGTCATAACTCTCGAACATTTATCGAGTCTTACGGGCCTTGCAAATCGCCCCAAAACCCCAAACTATGGGCAATAGCTCATGAAAATGACCAAACGCGAAAACAACAAGTTTTTGGTCGTAACTCTCAAACATGAATCAGGTCTGACACGCATTATAAATAGCCCTGGAATTCCAAAACTATGGGAAATAGCTCATGAAAATAGCCATAAAACGAGAAAACTACGAGTTTTTTTTATCATAACTATCAAACATGTATCGGGTCTTATGAGCCATGCAAATCAGCCTGAACCCCAAAACTATGGGCAATAGCTCATGAAAACGTCCATAAAACGAGAAAACCATGAGTTTCTGGTCATAACTCTCAAACAAGTATCACGTCTTACGAGCCATGCAAATCGCCCTGGCATCCCAAAAATGTGGGCAATAGCTCACGAAAACAGACATAAAACATGAAACTAACGAGTTTCTGGTAAAGTCTCTCAAACATGTACCGAGTCTTACTGAGCCATGCAAATTGCCGTAGAACCCAAAAACTGTAGGCAATAGCTTATGGCAAAGGCCATAAAACACGAAAACGATGACTGTTTGGTCTTAACTCTCAAAGATGTATCGGGTCTTACGGTCTTCGTAAATCTCCTTGAAACGCCAAATATGTGGGCGGCTGTAAAACGCGAAAACAACAAATTTTTGGTCATAAACTCATAACTCTTAGACGTTTATCAGGCCTTACAATCATTTAAATCTCTCTGGAACGCCAAAATGAGAAGACGACAAGTTTTTGGTCATAAGTCTCAAACATGTATCGCTTATTACAGTCGTTGTAAATCTCCATGGAATCCCAATACTGTAGGCAATAGCTCATGAAAACGGCCTTAAAAGGCAAAATGACGATTTTTTGGCGATAACTCTCAAACATGTATCGGGTCTTACGGGCCATGCAAATCTCCATGGAACCCAAAAATTAAAGGCAGTAGCTCATGAAAACGGTCGTAAAACGCAAAAACTGACGAGTTTTTGGTCATAACTCTCAAACATGTTTTGATTCTTACGAGCCTTGCAAATCGGCGCCAAACCCTCAAACTATGGGCAATAGCTCTTGAAATGACCATAAAACGCGAAAACAACAAGTTTTTGGTCGTAACTCTCAAATGTGTATTGGGTCTTACGAGCGTTACAAATCGCCTTGAAACCATAAAACCGTGGGCAATAGCTCATGAAAATTGCCATATAATGCGAAAACTACGAGTTTTTTATCATAACTATCAAACATGTATAGGGTCTTACGAGCCATGCAAATTGCCCTAAACCCCAAAACTGTGGGCAATAGCTCATGAAAACGTCCATAAAACGCGAAAACCACGAGTTTTTTTGTCATAACTATCAAACATGTATCGGGCCTTACGAGCCATGCAAATCACCCCGATACCGCAAAATTGTGGGTAATATCTCATGAAAACGGACATAAAACATGAAACTGACGAGTTTCTGGTCAAGTCTCTCAAACACGTAAAAAGGACGAGTTTTTGGTCATAACTCTCGAACATTTATCGAGTCTTATGGGCTTTGCAAATCGCCCTAAAACCCAAACTATGGGCAATAGTTCATGAAAATGACCATAAAACACAAAAACAACTTGTTCTTAGTCGTAACTCTCAAACATGTATTGGGTCTTGCGGGCATCGCCCTGTAATTCCAAAACGGTGGGCAATAGCTCATCAAAATGGCCATAAAACGTGAAAACTACGAGTTTTTTAATCATAACTATCAAACATGTATCGGGTCTTACGAGTCATGCAAATCGCCCTGAACCCCAAAACTGTGGGTGATAGCTCATGAAAACGTCTATAAAACGAGAAAACCACGAGTTTTTGGTCGTAACTCTCAAACATGTATCGGGCCTTACGATCATTGTAAATCTCTCTAGAACGCCAAAACTATGGGCAACAGTCCATAAAAACGACCATAAAATGAGAAAACGACGAGTTTTTGGTCATAACTTTCAGACATGTATCGAGTCTTACGAGCCTTGCAAATGGCCCCAAAACCCCATAAATGTGGGTAACAACTCATGGAAATGACCATAAAACGCGAAACAACGAGTTTTTGGTCGTAACTCTCAAACATGCATCGGGTCTTACGGGCGTTATAAATCGCCCTAGAACCCCCAAAATGTGGGCACACAGTAGCTCATGAAAATGGCCATGAAAGCATAAAAATTACGAGTTTTTATTATCACTATCAAATATGTATCGGTGACGAGCCATGCAAATCATACGAACCCCAAAACTATGGGCAATAGCTCATAAAATGTCCATAAAACACGAAAACCACGAGTTTTGGTTATAATCATCAAACATTTATTGGGTCTTACAAGCCTAGCAAATCGCCCCGACCCCCCAAAACTGTGGGCAATAGCTCATGAAAACGGACATAAAATACTAAAATGATGACTTTCTGGTCAAGTCTCTCAAACATGTACCGGGTCTTACTGGCCATGCAAATCTACCTAAAACATGGAAACGGTGGGCAATAGCTCATGACAAAGGCCATAAAACACGAAAACCATGAGTGTTTGGTCTTAAATCTCAAACATGTATCGGGTCTGACACTCACTGTAAATCTCCATGGAATGCCAAATCTATGGGCAATAGTTCATGAAATTACCATAAAACGTGAAAACGACGATTTTTTGCTCCTAACTCTCAAACATGTATCGTCTCTTACGGTCATTGTAACTCTGCCTGGAAGGCCACAACAACGGGCAATACCTCATAAAAACGGCCATAAAACGAGAAAACTACGAGTTTTTGGTCCTAACTCTCAAACATGTATCGGTTATTACGATCGTTGTAAATCTATGTAGAATCCCAAAACTGTAGGCAATAGCTCATAAAAACGTCCTTAAAAGGCAAAATGACGAGTTTTTGGTGATAACTCGTAAACATGTATCGGGTCTTACGTGCCACACAAATCTCCATGAAACCCCCAAACTAAGGCCAATAGCTCATGAAAACGGTCGTGAAACGCAAAAACGACGAGTTTTTGGTCATTACTCTCAAACATTTATCTAGTCTTACGGGCCTTGGAAATCGCCCCAAAACCCCAAAATTGTGGGCAAGATCTCATGAAAATAACCACAAAACGCGAAAACAACGAGTTTTTGGTCATAACTCTCAAACATGTATCAGGTCTTATGGGCGCTAGAAATCGCCCTAGAATCCCCAAACTGTGGGTAATAGCTCATGGAAATGGCCATAAAACACGAAAACTACAAGTTTTTTTTATCATAACTAACAAACATGTATCGGTTCTTACGAGCCATGCGAATCGCCCTGAACCCCAAAACCGTGGGCAATAGCTCATGAAAACGTCCATAAAACGAGAAAACCACGAATTTTTGGTCATAACTATCAAACATGTATCGGGTATTTCGAGTCATGAAGTTCGTATTGGAACCCCAGAACTTTGGGAAATAGCTCATAAAAACGGACATAAAACACGATCTTGAAGTTTCTAGTAAAGTCTTTCAAATATGTACTGGTCTTCTTGGCCATCGCCATGCAAATGGAACCCGGAAACTATGCAATAGCTCATGACAAAGTCCATAAAACCCGAAAAAGATGAGTGTTTGGTCTTAACTCTCAAACATGTATCGGGTCTTATGGTTACTGTATATTTCCCTAGAACGCCAAATCTATGTGCAATAGCTCATGAAAACGATCAGTATGTCTGGCGCATTTATTTTTTGTGATAACTCTCAAACATGTATTGGGTCTTACATGCCAAGCAAATATCGATGGAACCCCCAAACTAAGGCCAATAGCTCATGAAAACGACCGTGAAACGCAAAAAGCGATGAGTTTTTGGTCATTACTTTCAAACATGTATCGAGTCTTACGGGCCTTGCAGATCTCCCCAAAACCCCAAAAATGTGGGAAACAGCTCATGAAAATGACCATAAAACATGAAAATGACGAGTTTTTGGTTGACTCTCAAACATGTATCAGGTCTTATGGGCGTTATATAAATCGCCTTGGAACCCCAAGACTGTGGGATGTAGCTCGTGAAAATGACCATAAAATGCCAAAACTACGAGTTTCTATCATAACTATCAAACATGTATCGGGTCATACGAGCCATGAAAATCGCCCTGAACCCCAAAAATTTGAGCAATAGCTCCATAAAACGAGAAAACCACGAGATTTTGGTCATAACCCTCAAACATGTATCGGGTCTTACAAGCCATGCAAATCGCCCTGACACCCCAAAACTGTGGGCAATAGCTCATGAAAACGGACATAAAACATGAAACTGACGAGTTTCTGGTCAAGTCTCTCAAACATGTACCGGGTCTTACTGGCCATGCAAATCGCCCTAGAACCCGGAAACTATGGGCAATAGCTCATGAAAAATGCCATAAAATACGAAAATGACGAGTGTTTGGTCTTAACTCTCAAACATGTATCGGGTCTTACGGTCGCTGTAAATCTCCCTGGAATGCGAAATTATGGGCAATAGCTCATGAAAACGGCAGTAAAATGCGAAAACCACGAATTTTTGGTCATAATTCTCAAACATTTACCGGGCCTTAAGATCATTGTAAATCTCTCTACACGCTTAAACTATGGGCAATAAAAATAGAAAACGATGATTTTTTCATCATAAGTCTCAAACATCTATTGGTTATTACAGTCGATGTAAATCTCCCTTGAATGCCAAAAATGTAGGCAATAGCTCATGAGAACGGCCTTAAAATGCAAAAATGACGAGTTTTTGGTGATAACTCTCAAACATGTATCGGGTCTTAAGGGTCACGCAAATCTCCATGGAACCCCAAAACTAAGGGCAATACCTCATGAAAACAGCGGTAAAACGCAAAAACGACAAGTTTTTGGTCATAACTTTCAAACATGTATCTAGTCTTACGAGCCTTGCAAATCACCCCAAAACCCCAAAAATGTGGGCAACAACTCATGAATATGACCATAAAACGCGAAACAACGAGTTTTTGGTCATTTCTCTCAAACATGCATCGGGTCTTGCGGGCGTTATAAATCGCCTTGGAACCCCAAAACTGTGGGCAGTAGCTTATGAAAATGGCCATAAAACGCGAATACTACGAGTTTTTTTTGTCATAAATATCAAACATGTATTAGATCTTACGAGCTATGTAAATCGTCCTGAACCCCAAAACTTTGGGCAATAGCTCATGAAAACGTCCATAAAACGCGAAAACTGTGAGTTTTTGGTCATAACTCTCAAACATGTATCGAGTCTTACGGGCCATGCAAATTGCCTCGATATCCCAAAACTATGGGCAATATCTCATGAAAACGACATAAAACACGAAACTGACAATTTTCTGGTTAAGTCTCTCAAACATGTACCGGGCCTTACTAGCCATGCAAATCGCCCTAGAACATGGAAACTATGGGCAATACCTCATGACAAAGGCCAAAAAACACGAAATCGACGAGTGTTTGGTCTTAATTCTCAAACATGTATTGGGTGTTACTGTCACTATAAATCTCCCTAGAACGCCAAATCTGTGTGAAATCGCTCAAGAAAACGGCCGTAAAACGCGAAAACGATGAATTTTTGGTGAGAACTCTCAAACATGTTGCGGGCCTTACGGTCATTGTAAATCTGCCTGGAATGCCAAAACAATGGACAATATCTCATAAAAACGACCATAAAAAAATGAGAGAACGATGAGTTTTTGGTCATAAGTCTCAAACATGTATCGGTTAGTACAGCCGTTGTAAATCTCCCTAGAATCCGAAAACTGTAGGAAATAGCTCATGAAAATAGCCTTAAAACACAAAATGACGAGTTTTTGGTGATAACTCTCAAACATGTATCGGGTCTTACGGGCCATGCAAATCTCCATGGAACCCCAAAACTAAGGGCAATAGCTCATGAAAACGGCTGTAAAACGCAAAAACGATGAAATTTTGGTCATAACTCTTGAACATTTATCGAGTCTTGCGGCCTTGGTAATCGCCCAAAAACCCCAAAACTGTGGGCAACAGCTGATGAAAATGACCATAAAACATGAAACGAGTTTTTGGTCCTAACTCTCAAACATGTATCGGGTCTTACGGGCGTTATAATCGCCCTGGAACCCTAAAACTGTGGGCAGTAGCTCATGAAAATGGCCATAAAACGCGAAAACTACGAGTTTTTATCATAACTAGCAAACATGTTTTGGGTCTTACGAGCCATGTAAATCACTTTAAACCCTAAAACTATGCGCACTAGCTCATGAAAACGTCCATAAAACATGAAAATCATGAGGTTTTGGCCATAACTCTCAAACATGTATCGGGTCTTACGAGCCATGCAAATCGCCCTAGCACCCCAAAAATGTGGGCAATAGCTCGTAGAAACGGACAGGCGAGTTTCTGGTCAAGTCTCTCAAACATGTACGAGGTCTTACTGGCCATGCAAATCGCCCTAGAACCCGGAAACTGTGGGCAATTGCTCATGACAAAGGCTATAAAACACGAAAATGACGAGTGTATGGTATTGACTCTCAACCATGTATCGGGTATTACGATCGCTGTAAATATCCCTAGAACGTCAAATCTGTGGGCAATAGATCATGAAAACGGTCGTAAATGCAATAACGATGATTTTTTTGTCATAACTCTTAAACATGTATTGGGCCTTAAGATCAATGTAAATCTCTATAGAACGCCAAAACTATGGGCAATAGCTCATAAAAACGGCCAAAAAACGTCGAGTCTTTCGTCACAAGTCTCAAACATCTATGAGTTATTATGGTTGTTGCAAATCTCCCTGGAATCCCAAAACTGTAGGCAATAGCTCATGAAAACGACCATAAACTGCAAAAATGACGAGTTTTTGGTGATAACTCTGAAGCATGTATCAGGTCTTTAGGGCCACGTAAATCTCCATGGAACCCCAAAACTAAGGGCAATATCTCATGAAAACCGCGGTAAAACTCAAAAATGATGAGGTTTTGGTCCTAAGTTTCAAACATGTATCGAGTCTTACGAGCCTTGCAAATCACCCCAAAACCCCAAAAATGTGGGCAACAACTCATGGAAATGACCATAAAACGCGAAACAACGAGTTTTTCGTCATAACTCTCAAACATGCATCGGGTCTTGCGGGCGTTATAAATCGCCTTGGAACCCCAAAACTGTGGGCAGTATCTTATGAAAATGGCCATAAAACGCGAAAACTACGAGTTTTTTTATCATAACTATCAAACTTGTATCGGGTCTGACGAGCCATGAAAATCTCCCTAAACCCCAAAACTGTGGGCATTAGCTCATGAAAACGTCCATAAAACGAGAAAAACAATAGGTTGGGGTCATAACTCTCAAACATGTATCGGGTCTTACGAGCCATGCAAATCACCCTCGTAGCCCAAAAATGTGGGCAATAGCTTGTGAAAACGAACATAAAACATGAAACTAACGAGTTTCTAGTCAAGTCTCTCAAACATGTACCAGGTTTTATTGGCCATGCAAATCGCCATGGAACCCGTAAATTGTGGGCAATAGCTGATGACAAAGGCCATAAAACACGAAAATGACGAGTGTTTGGTCTTAACTCTTAAATATGTATCGGGCCTTAGGGTCATTGTAAATCTTCCCGGAATGCCAAAACAATGGGCAATAGCTCATAAAAACGACCATAAAATGAGAGAACGACGAGTTTTGGTCATATGTCTCAAACATGTATCGGTTATTACGGCCTTTGTAAATAACCTTGGAATCTGAAAACTGTAGGCAATAGCTCATGAAAACGGCCTTAAAACGCCAAATAACGAATTTTTATGATAACTCTGAAACATGTATCGGATCTTACATGCCGCACAAATCTCCACGGAACCCCAAAACTAAGGGCAATAGATCATGAAAACGACCGTAGAACGCAAAAAGGACGAGTTTTTGGTCATAACTATAGGCAAATCGCCCAAAACCCCAAAAATGTGGGCAACAGCTCAAGAAAATGACCATAAAACGCGAAACAATGAGTTTTTGGTCATAACTATGTATCGGGTCTTACGGTCGCTGTAAATATCCCTAGAACGCCAAATATGTGGGCAATAGATTATGAAAACGGTCGTAAAATGCAATAACGACGATTTTTTTGTCATAACTCTCAAACATGTATTGGGCCTTATGATCATTGTAAATCTCCATGGAAGGCCAAAACTATGGGCAATAGCTCATAAAAATGGCCATAAAACGAGAAAACGACGAGTCTTTTGTTATAAGTCTCAAACATCTATGAGTTATAATGGTTGTTGTAAATCTCCCTGAAATCCCAAAACTGTAGGCAATAGCTCATGAAACGGCCATAAAATGCAAAAATGACGAGTTTTTGGTGATAACTCTCAAACATGTATCGGGTCTTAAAGGCCACATAAATCTCCATGGAACCCCAAAACTAAGGGAAATATCTCATGAAAACATCGGTAAAACGCAAAACGACGAGTTTTTGGTCCTAACTTTCAAACATGTATCGATTCTTACGAGCCTTGCAAATCACCCCAAAACCCCCAAAATGTGGGCAACAACTCATGGAAATGACCATAAAACGCGAAACAACGAGTTTTTGGTCATAACTCTCAAACATGCATCAGATCTTGTGGGCATTATAACTCTCCTTGGAACCCAAAAACTGTGGGCAGTAGCTTATGAAAATGGCCATAAAACGCGAAAACCACAAGTTTTTTTATCATAACTATCAAACATGTATCGGGTCTTACGAGCCATGCAAATTGCCCTAAACCCCAAAACTGTGGGCATTAGCTCATGAAAACGTCCATAAAGCGAGAAAACCT
Organism: Avena longiglumis; assembly: GCA_030063025.1. Classification (NCBI taxonomy): domain Eukaryota; kingdom Viridiplantae; phylum Streptophyta; class Magnoliopsida; order Poales; family Poaceae; genus Avena; species Avena longiglumis. The sequence goes on from CP125979.1 coordinate 36,766,962, forward strand.
GGAGGTTTGGGTCATAACTCTCAAACATGTATCGGGTCTTATGAGCCATGCAAATTGCCCTCGTAGCCCAAAAATGTGGGCAGTAGCTTGTGAAAATGAACATAAAACATAAAACATAAAACTAACGAGTTTCTGGTCAAGTCTCTCAAACATGTACTAGGTTTTATTGGCCATGCAAATCGCCCTGGAACCCGGAAACTGTGGGCAATAGCTGATGACAAAGGCCATAAAACACGAAAATGACGAGTGTTTGGTCTTAACTCTCAAATATGTATCGGGCCTTAGGGTCATTGTAACTCTTCCTGGAATGCCAAAACAATGGGCAACAGCTCATAAAAACGACCATAAAATGAGAGAACGACGAGTTTTGGTCATAAGTCTCAAACATGTATCGGTTATTACGGCCTTTGTAAATATCCTTGAAATATGAAAACTGTAGGCAATAGCTCATGAAAACGGCCTTAAACGCAAAATGACGAGTTTTTGTGATAACTCTGAAACATGTACCGGGTCTTACGGGCCACACAAATCTCCAGGAACCCCAAAACTAAGGGCAATAGATCATGAAAACGGCCGTAAAACGCAAAAAAGACGATTTTTTCTATAGGCAAATCGCCCAAAACCCCAAAATGTGGGCAACAACTCAAGAAAATGACCATAAAACGCGAAACAATGAGTTTTTGGTCATAACTATGTATCGGGTCTTACGGTCGCTGTAAATATCCCTAGAACGCCAAATATGTGGGCAATAGATTATGAAAACGGTCGTAAAATGCAATAACGGCGATTTTTTCGTCATAACCCTCAAACATGTATCGGGCCTTACGATCATTATAAATCTCCATGGAACGCCAAAACTATGGGCAATAGCTCATAAAAACGGCCATAAAACGAGAAAACGACGAGTCTTTCGTTATAAGTCTCAAACATCTATGAGTTATAATGTTTGTTGTAAATCTCCCTGAAATCCCAAAACTGTAGGCAATAGCTCATGAAAACAGCCATAAAATTCAAAAATGACGAGTTTTTGGTGATAACTCTCAAACATGTATCGGGTATTAAAGGCCACATAAATCTCCATGGAACCCCAAAACTAAGGGTAATATCTCATGAAAACAGCGGTAAAACGCAAAAACGACGAGTTTTTAGTCCTAACTTTCAAACATGTATCGATTCTTACGAGCCTTGCAAATCACCCCAAAACCCCCAAATTGTGGGAAACAACTCATGGAAATGACCCGAAAACGCGAAACAACGAGTTTTTGGTCGTAACTCTCAAACATGCATCGGATCTTGCGGGCGTTATAAATCTCCTTGGAACCCAAAAACTTTGGGCAGTAGCTTATGAAAATGGCCATAAAACGCGAAAACTACAAGTTTTTTTTATCATAACTATCAAACATGTATCGGGTCTTACGAGCCATGCAAATTGCCCTAAACCCCAAAACTATGGGCATTAGCTCATGAAAACGTCCATAAAACGAGAAAATTAGGAGGTTTGAGTCATAACTCTCAAACATGTATCGGGTCTTACGAGCCATGCAAATCGCCCTCGTAGCCCAAAAATGTGGGCAATAGCTTGTGAAAATGAACATAAAACATGAAACTAACGAGTTTCTGGTCAAGTCTCTCAAACATGTACCAGGTTTTATTGGTCATGCAAATCGCCCTGGAACCCGGAAACTGTGGGCAATAGCTGATGACAAAGGCCATAAAACACGAAAATGACGAGTGTTTGGTCTTAACTCTCAAATATGTATCGGGCCTTAGGGTCATTGTAACTCTTCCTGGAATGCCAAAACAATGGGCAACAGCTCATAAAAACGACCATAAAAGGAGAGAACGACGAGATTTGGTCATAAGTCTCTAACATGTATCGGTTATTACGGCCTTCAGAATATCCTTGGAATATGAAACTGTAGGCAATATCTCATGAAAACGGCCTTAAACGCAAAATGACGAAGTTTTGTGATAACTCAAACATGTATCGGGTCTTACGGCCACACAAATCTCCGTAACCCCAAAACTAAGGGCAATAGATCATGAAAACGACCGTAGAACGCAAAAAGGACGAGTTTTTGGTCATAACTCTCGAACATTTATCGAGTCTTACGGGCCTTGCAATTCGCCCAAAACCCTAAAAGTTTGGGCAATAGCTCATGAAAATGACCATAAAATGCGAAAACAATGAGTTTTTGGTCGTATCTCTCGAACATGTATCGGGGTCTTACGGGCGTTATAAATCGCCCTGGAACCCCAACACTGTGGGAAATAGCTCATGAAACGGACATAAAACACGAAATGATGATTTTCTGGTCAAGTCTCTCAAACATGTACCAGGAATTACTGGCCATGCAAACCTCCCTGGAACATGGAAACTGTGGGCAATAGCTCATGAAAAAGGCCATAAAACACGAAAACGATGAGTGTTTGGTCTTAAATCTCAAACATGTACCGGGTCTTACGGTCGCTGTAAATCTCCCTGGAATGCCAAAACTGTGGGCAATAGCTCATGAAAATGACCATAAAACGTGAAAACGACGAATTTTCTCTCCTAATTCTCAAACATGTATCGGCTCGTACGGTCGTTGTAAATCTGCCTGGAAGGCCACAATAATGGGCAATAGCTCATAAAAATGACCAAAAAATGAGAAAACTACGAGTTTTTGGTCCTAACTCTCAAACATGTATCAGTTATTACGGTCGTTGTAAATCTCCGCGGAATCCCAAAACTATAGGCAAAATGACGAGTATTTGGTGATAACTCTCAAACATGTAGCGAGTCTTACATGCCACAAATCTCCATGGAACCCCAAACTAAGGCCAATAGCTCATGAAAATGGCCGTGAAACGCAAAAACGACGAAGTTTTGGTCATTACTCTCAAACAATTATCGAGTCTTACGGGCCTTGCAAATCGCCTAAAACCCCAAAACGGTGGGAAATAGTTCATGAAAATAACCACAAAACGCGAAAACAGCGAGTTTTTGGTCGTAACTCTCAAACATGTATCGGGTCTTATGGGCGTTATAAATCACCCTAAAATCCCAAAACTATGGGCAATAGCTCATGGAAATGGCCATAAAACGCGAAAACTACGAGTTTTTTATCATAACTATCAAACATGCATTGGGTCTTACAATCCAGGCAAATCGCCCTGAACCCCAAAACTGTGGGCAATAGCTCATGAAAACATCCATAAAACAAGAAAACCACGAGTTTTTGGTCATAACTATCAAACATTTATTGGGTCTTTCTAGTCATGAAGATCGCCTTGGAACCGCAAAACTTTGGGCAATAGCTCATAAAAATGGACATAAAACATGAAACTGACGAGTTTCTAGTAAAGTCTCTTAAACATGTACTGGGTCTTACTGGCCATGCAAATCGCCCTAGAACCCGGAAACTATGGGCAATAGCTCATGACAAAGTCCATAAAACATGAAAAAGATGAGTGTTTGGTCTTAACTCTCAAACATGTATCGGGTCTTAAAATCGCTGTAAATTTCCCTAGAACGCCAAATCTATAGGCAATAGCTCATGAAAACGGTAGTAATACGTGAAAACGACGATTTTTTTGTGATAACTCTCAAATATTTATCGGGCCTTACGATCATTGTAAATCTCGTTAGAACGCCAAAACTATGGGCAATAGCTCATAAAAACAGCCATAAAGATAACCTGACGAGTTTTTAGTCATAAGTCTCAAACATGTATCGGTTATTACGGCCGTTGTAATTCTCCTTGGAATCCTAAAACTGTAGGCAATAGCTCATGAAAACAGCCTTAAAACGCAAAATGACGAGTTTTTGGTGATAACTCTCAAACATGTATCGGGTATTACGGGCCACGCATATCTCCATGGAACCCCAAAACTAAGGGCAATAGCTCATGAAAACGGCCATAAAACACGAAAATTATGAGTTTTTATCATAACTATCAAACATGTATCGGGTCTTACTGGCCACGCAAATCCCCTTGAAACCATTAAACTGTCGGCAATAGCTCATGAATAAGCTATAAATGGTCTTAACTCTCAAATAGTATCGGGTCTTACCGGCCATGCAAATCACCCTAGAACCCTAATATCATGGGCAATAGATTATGAAAACAACCATAAAACGCGAAAATGACGAGTGTTTGGTTTTAACTCTAAAACATATATCGGGTCTCACGGGCCATGAAAATCGCCCTGGAACCCCAAAACTATGGGCAATAGCTCATGAAAATGACCATAAAACGTGAAAACGACGATTTTTTCTCCTAACTCTTAAACATGTATCAACCCTTACGAGCCAAGCAAATCGCCCTAGAACCCCAAAACTATGGGCAAGAGCTCATGAAAACGTCCATAAACGCGAAACTAACGAGTTTCTGGTCAAGTCTCTTAAACAAATACCGGGTCTCATGAATCTGTGGGCAATAGATCATCAAAACATACATAAAACATGAAAACCACGAGTTTTTGGTCATAATTGTCAAACATGTATCGGGTCTTGCGAGCCTAGAAAATCGCCCTGCTACCCCAAAACTGTGGCCAATAGCTCATGAAAACGGACATAAAACACGAAAATGACGAGTTTCTGGTGAAGTCTCTCAAACACGTAACGGGTCTTACTGGCCGTGCAAATCTCCTTGTAACATGGAAACTGTGGGCAATAGCTCATGACAAAGGCCATAAAACACAAAAACAATGACTGTTTGGTCTTAAATCTCAAACATGTGTCGGGTCTTACGGTTGCTATAAATCTCCATGGAATGCCAAAACTGTGGAAAATAGCCCATGAAAATGACTATAAAACGTATCGGCTCTTACGGTCTTTGTAAATATTCCTGGAACACCAAAACAATGGGAAATAGTTCATAAAACGGCCATAAAATGAGAGAACAACGAGTTTTTGGTCATGAGTCCCAAACATGTATCAGTTATGTCGGCCGTTGTAAATATCACTGGAATCCAAAAACTGTAGGCAATAGCTCATGAAAACGGCCTTAAAACGTAAAATGATGAGTTTTTGGTGATAACTCTCAAACATTTATCGGGTTTTACGGGCCTCACAAATATCCATGGAACTCCAATACTAAGGGCAATACCTAATGAAAACGGCCGTAAAATATAAAAAGGACGAGTTTTTGGTCATAACTCTTGGACATTTATCGAGTCTTACGGGCCTTGCAAGTCACCCCAAAACCCCAAACTGTGGGCAATAGCTCATGAAAATGACCATAAAGCGAAAACAACGAAGTTTTTGGTTGTAACCTCAAACAAGTATCAGGTCTTAAGTCATCATTTGTAAATATCCCTGAAATGCCAAATATGTGGGGCAGTAAAACGCGAAAACAATGAATTTTTGGTCATAACTCTCAGACATTTATCGGGCCTTACGATCATTGTAAATCTCTTTGGAATGCCAAAACTATGTGCAATAATTCGTAAAAACGGCCATAAAACGAGAAAACGACAAGTTTTTGGTTATAAGTCTCAAACATGTATCGCTTATTACGATCATTGTAAATCTCCATGGAATCCCAAAACTGTAGGCAATAGCTCATGAAAAAGGCCTTGAAAGGGAAAATGACGAGTTTTTGGCGATAACTCTCAAACATGTGTCGGGTCTTACGAGCCACGCAAATCTCCATCGAACCCAAAAACTAAAGGTAGTAGCTCATGAAAACGTCCATAAAACGAGACAACCATGAGTTTTTGGTCATAACTCTCAAACAAGTATCGCGTCTTACGAGCCATGCAAATCGCCCTGGCACCCCAAAAATGTGAGCAATAGCTTAGGAAAATAGACATAAAACAGGAAACTAACGAGTTTCTAGTAAAGTCTCTCAAACATGTATCGGGTCTTACCGAGCCATGGAAATTTATCTAGAAAGGCCATAAAACACGAAAATGATGACTGTTTGGTCTTAACTCTCAAACATGTATCGGGTCTACGGTTGTCAGAATCTCCTAAACGCCAAATATGTGGGCGGTAAAACATGAAAACAATGAATTTTGGTCATAACTCTCGAGATTTATCGGTGTTACGATCATTGTAAATCTCTTTGGAATGCCAAAACTGTGGGCAATAGTTCATAAAAACGGCCATAAAACTAGAAAATGACAAGTTTTTGGTCATCAGTCTCAAACATGTATTGCTTATTACGGTCGTTATAAATCTCCATGGAATCCCAAAACTATAGGCAAAAGCTTATGAAAACGGCCTTAAAAGGCAAAATGACGAGTTTTTTTGGCGATAACTCTCAAACATGTATCGGGTCTTACGGGTCACTCAAATCTCCATCGAACCCAAAAACTTAAGGCAGTAGCTCATGAAAACGGCCCTAAAACGCTAAAAATGACGAGTCTTACGAGCCTTGCAAATCGTCCCCAAACCCCCAAACTATGGGCAATAGCTCTTGAAAATGACCATAAAACGCGAAACAACAAGTTTTTGGTAACTCTCAAACATCGGTTCTTATGAGCGTTATAAATTGCCTTGGAACCCCAAAACCATGGGCAATAGCTCATGAAAATGGCCATAAAACGCGAAAACTACGAGCTTTTTATCATAACTATCAAACATGTATCCGGTCTTATGAGCCATGCAAATCGCCCTGAACCCAAAATCTCTAGGCAATATCTCATGAAAACGTCCATAAAACGCGAAAACCACGAGTTTTTGGTCATAACTATCAAATATGTATCGGGCCTTACGAGCCATGCAAATTGCCCTGATACCCAAAAATTGTGGGCAATAGCTCATGAAAATGGACATACAACACGAAACTGACGAGTTTCTAATCAAGTCCCTCAAACACGTAAAAAGGACGAGTTTTTGGTCATAACTCTTGAACATTTATCGAGTCTTATGAGCCTCGAATCGCCCCAAAACCCCAAACTGGGCAATAGCTCATGAAAATGACCATAAAACGAAAACAACGAGTTTTTGGTCGTAACTCTCAAACATTTATCGGGTCTTACAGGCGTTATAAATCGCCCTGGAATTTCAAAGCTGTGGGCAATAACTCATGAAAATGGCCATAAACGCAAAAACTAAGAGTTTTTTTTATCATAACTACAAACATGTATCGGGTCTTACGAGCCATACAAATTGCCGTGAACCCCAAAACTGTGGGCATTAGCTCATGAAAACGTCCATAAAACGTGAAAACCACGAGTTTTTAGCCATAACTATCAAACATGTATCGGGAATTTCGAGTCATGAAGATCGCGTTGGAACCCCAAAACTGTAGGCAATAGCTCATAAAAACGGACATAAAACACGGAACGGACGAGTTTCTTGTAAAGTCTCTAAAACATGCACTGGGTCTTACTGGCCATGCAAATCGCCATGGAAACTGAAAACTATGAGCAATAGCTCATGACAAAGTCCATAAAACACGAAAAATATGAGTGTTTGGTCTTAACTCTCAAACATTTAACGGGTCTTACGGTCACTGTAAATCTCCCTGAAACGCCAAATATGTGGGCAATAGCTGATGAAAACGGCAGAAACGCGAAAACGCGATTTTTGGCCAGACTCACGTGCAATTATGAGGCCTTACGATCATTGTAAACATCTCTGGAATGCCAAAACTATGGGCAATATCCATAAAAACGGCCATAAAACAAGAAAACGACCAGTTTTTGGTCATAACTTTCATACATGTATCGAGTCTTATGAGCCTTGCAATTGCCCCAAACCCCATAAATGTGGGAAACAACTCATGGAAATGACCATAAAATGCGAACAACGAGTTTTTGGTAATAACTCAAACATGCATCGGGTCTTAGGCGTTATAAATCGGCCTAGATCCCCAAAACTGTGGGCACACAGTAGCTCATGAAAATGGCCATAAAACACGAAAACTACGAGTTTATTATCATCACTATCAAACATGTATCGGGTCTTACGAGCAATGCAGATCGCCCTGAACCCCAAAACTATGGGAATATCTCATGAAAACGTCCATAAAACGCGAAAACCACGAGTTTTTGGTCATAACTATCAAATGTGTATCGGGTCTTACGAGCCTAGCAAATCGCCTTGATACCCCAAAACTATGGGCAATAGCTCATGAAAACGGACATAAAACACGAAAATGACGAGTTTCTGGTCAAGTCTCTCAAACATGTACCGGGTCTTACTGGCCATGCAAATCTCACTTGCACATGGAAACTGTGGGCAATAGCTCATCACAAAGGCCATAAAACACGAAAACGATGAGTGTTAGGTCTTAAATCTCAAACATGTATCGGGTCTTACGGTCGCTGAAAATCTTTTGGAATGCCAAAACTGTGGGCAATAGCTCATGAAAATGACCATAAAACGTATTTACTCTTACGGTCATTGTAAATCTGCCTGGAACGCCAAAACAATGGGAAATAACTCATAAAAATGGCCATAAAATGAGAGAACGATGAGTTTTTGGTCATAAGTCTCAAACATGTATCGGTTATATATGGCCTTTTGTAAATATCACTAGAATCCAAAAACTATAGGCAATAGCTCATGAAAACGGTCTTAAAACACAAAATGACAGTTTTGGTGATAACTCTCAAACATGTATTGGGTTTTACGGGCCACGCAAATTTCCATGGAACTCCAAAACTAAGGGCAATAGCTAATGAAAACGGCCATAAAACGTAAAAAGGACAAGTTTTTGGTCATAACTCTCGAACATTTATCGAGTCTTACGGGCCTTGCAAATCGCCCCAAAACCCCAAACTATGGGCAATAGCTCATGAAAATGACCAAACGCGAAAACAACAAGTTTTTGGTCGTAACTCTCAAACATGAATCAGGTCTGACACGCATTATAAATAGCCCTGGAATTCCAAAACTATGGGAAATAGCTCATGAAAATAGCCATAAAACGAGAAAACTACGAGTTTTTTTTATCATAACTATCAAACATGTATCGGGTCTTATGAGCCATGCAAATCAGCCTGAACCCCAAAACTATGGGCAATAGCTCATGAAAACGTCCATAAAACGAGAAAACCATGAGTTTCTGGTCATAACTCTCAAACAAGTATCACGTCTTACGAGCCATGCAAATCGCCCTGGCATCCCAAAAATGTGGGCAATAGCTCACGAAAACAGACATAAAACATGAAACTAACGAAGTTCGTAAAGTCTCTCAAACATGTACCGAGTCTTACTGAGCCATGCAAATTGCCGTAGAACCCAAAAACTGTAGGCAATAGCTTATGGCAAAGGCCATAAAACACGAAAACGATGACTGTTTGGTCTTAACTCTCAAAGATGTATCGGGTCTTACGGTCTTCGTAAATCTCCTTGAAACGCCAAATATGTGGGCGGCTGTAAAACGCGAAAACAACAAATTTTTGGTCATAAACTCATAACTCTTAGACGTTTATCAGGCCTTACAATCATTTAAATCTCTCTGGAACGCCAAAATGAGAAGACGACAAGTTTTTGGTCATAAGTCTCAAACATGTATCGCTTATTACAGTCGTTGTAAATCTCCATGGAATCCCAATACTGTAGGCAATAGCTCATGAAAACGGCCTTAAAAGGCAAAATGACGATTTTTTGGCGATAACTCTCAAACATGTATCGGGTCTTACGGGCCATGCAAATCTCCATGGAACCCAAAAATTAAAGGCAGTAGCTCATGAAAACGGTCGTAAAACGCAAAAACTGACGAGTTTTTGGTCATAACTCTCAAACATGTTTTGATTCTTACGAGCCTTGCAAATCGGCGCCAAACCCTCAAACTATGGGCAATAGCTCTTGAAATGACCATAAAACGCGAAAACAACAAGTTTTTGGTCGTAACTCTCAAATGTGTATTGGGTCTTACGAGCGTTACAAATCGCCTTGAAACCATAAAACCGTGGGCAATAGCTCATGAAAATTGCCATATAATGCGAAAACTACGAGTTTTTTATCATAACTATCAAACATGTATAGGGTCTTACGAGCCATGCAAATTGCCCTAAACCCCAAAACTGTGGGCAATAGCTCATGAAAACGTCCATAAAACGCGAAAACCACGAGTTTTTTTGTCATAACTATCAAACATGTATCGGGCCTTACGAGCCATGCAAATCACCCCGATACCGCAAAATTGTGGGTAATATCTCATGAAAACGGACATAAAACATGAAACTGACGAGTTTCTGGTCAAGTCTCTCAAACACGTAAAAAGGACGAGTTTTTGGTCATAACTCTCGAACATTTATCGAGTCTTATGGGCTTTGCAAATCGCCCTAAAACCCAAACTATGGGCAATAGTTCATGAAAATGACCATAAAACACAAAAACAACTTGTTCTTAGTCGTAACTCTCAAACATGTATTGGGTCTTGCGGGCATCGCCCTGTAATTCCAAAACGGTGGGCAATAGCTCATCAAAATGGCCATAAAACGTGAAAACTACGAGTTTTTTAATCATAACTATCAAACATGTATCGGGTCTTACGAGTCATGCAAATCGCCCTGAACCCCAAAACTGTGGGTGATAGCTCATGAAAACGTCTATAAAACGAGAAAACCACGAGTTTTTGGTCGTAACTCTCAAACATGTATCGGGCCTTACGATCATTGTAAATCTCTCTAGAACGCCAAAACTATGGGCAACAGTCCATAAAAACGACCATAAAATGAGAAAACGACGAGTTTTTGGTCATAACTTTCAGACATGTATCGAGTCTTACGAGCCTTGCAAATGGCCCCAAAACCCCATAAATGTGGGTAACAACTCATGGAAATGACCATAAAACGCGAAACAACGAGTTTTTGGTCGTAACTCTCAAACATGCATCGGGTCTTACGGGCGTTATAAATCGCCCTAGAACCCCCAAAATGTGGGCACACAGTAGCTCATGAAAATGGCCATGAAACGCAAAAATTACGAGTTTTTTATTATCACTATCAAATATGTATCGGGTCTGACGAGCCATGCAAATCGCCCTGAACCCCAAAACTATGGGCAATAGCTCATAAAAATGTCCATAAAACACGAAAACCACGAGTTTTTGGTTATAACTGTCAAACATTTATTGGGTCTTACAAGCCTAGCAAATCGCCCCGACCCCCCAAAACTGTGGGCAATAGCTCATGAAAACGGACATAAAATACTAAAATGATGACTTTCTGGTCAAGTCTCTCAAACATGTACCGGGTCTTACTGGCCATGCAAATCTACCTAAAACATGGAAACGGTGGGCAATAGCTCATGACAAAGGCCATAAAACACGAAAACCATGAGTGTTTGGTCTTAAATCTCAAACATGTATCGGGTCTGACACTCACTGTAAATCTCCATGGAATGCCAAATCTATGGGCAATAGTTCATGAAATTACCATAAAACGTGAAAACGACGATTTTTTGCTCCTAACTCTCAAACATGTATCGTCTCTTACGGTCATTGTAACTCTGCCTGGAAGGCCACAACAACGGGCAATACCTCATAAAACGGCCATAAACGAGAAAACTGAAGTTTTGGTCCTAACTCTCAAACATGTATCGGTTATTACGATCGTTGTAAATCTATGTAGAATCCCAAAGTAGGCAATAGCTCATAAAACGTCCTTAAAAGGCAAAATGACGAGTTTTTGGTGATAACTCGTAAACATGTATCGGGTCTTACGTGCCACACAAATCTCCATGAAACCCCCAAACTAAGGCCAATAGCTCATGAAAACGGTCGTGAAACGCAAAAACGACGAGTTTTTGGTCATTACTCTCAAACATTTATCTAGTCTTACGGGCCTTGGAAATCGCCCCAAAACCCCAAAATTGTGGGCAAGATCTCATGAAAATAACCACAAAACGCGAAAACAACGAGTTTTTGGTCATAACTCTCAAACATGTATCAGGTCTTATGGGCGCTAGAAATCGCCCTAGAATCCCCAAACTGTGGGTAATAGCTCATGGAAATGGCCATAAAACACGAAAACTACAAGTTTTTTTATCATAACTAACAAACATGTATCGGTTCTTACGAGCCATGCAAATCGCCCTGAACCCCAAAACCGTGGGCAATAGCTCATGAAAACGTCCATAAAACGAGAAAACCACGAATTTTTGGTCATAACTATCAAACATGTATCGGGTATTTCGAGTCATGAAGTTCGTATTGGAACCCCAGAACTTTGGGAAATAGCTCATAAAAACGGACATAAAACACGATACTGACGAGTTTCTAGTAAAGTCTTTCAAATATGTACCGGGTCTTACTGGCCATGCAAATCGCCTTGGAACCCGGAAACTATGCGCAATAGCTCATGACAAAGTCCATAAAACCCGAAAAAGATGAGTGTTTGGTCTTAACTCTCAAACATGTATCGGGTCTTATGGTTACTGTATATTTCCCTAGAACGCCAAATCTATGTGCAATAGCTCATGAAAACGACTGTAATACGCGAAAACGACGATTTTTTTGTGATAACTCTCAAACATGTATTGGGTCTTACATGCCAAGCAAATATCGATGGAACCCCCAAACTAAGGCCAATAGCTCATGAAAACGACCGTGAAACGCAAAAAGCGATGAGTTTTTGGTCATTACTTTCAAACATGTATCGAGTCTTACGGGCCTTGCAGATCTCCCCAAAACCCCAAAAATGTGGGAAACAGCTCATGAAAATGACCATAAAACATGAAAATGACGAGTTTTTGGTTGACTCTCAAACATGTATCAGGTCTTATGGGCGTTATATAAATCGCCTTGGAACCCCAAGACTGTGGGATGTAGCTCGTGAAAATGACCATAAAATGCCAAAACTACGAGTTTCTATCATAACTATCAAACATGTATCGGGTCATACGAGCCATGAAAATCGCCCTGAACCCCAAAAATTTGAGCAATAGCTCCATAAAACGAGAAAACCACGAGATTTTGGTCATAACCCTCAAACATGTATCGGGTCTTACAAGCCATGCAAATCGCCCTGACACCCCAAAACTGTGGGCAATAGCTCATGAAAACGGACATAAAACATGAAACTGACGAGTTTCTGGTCAAGTCTCTCAAACATGTACCGGGTCTTACTGGCCATGCAAATCGCCCTAGAACCCGGAAACTATGGGCAATAGCTCATGAAAAATGCCATAAAATACGAAAATGACGAGTGTTTGGTCTTAACTCTCAAACATGTATCGGGTCTTACGGTCGCTGTAAATCTCCCTGGAATGCGAAATTATGGGCAATAGCTCATGAAAACGGCAGTAAAATGCGAAAACCACGAATTTTTGGTCATAATTCTCAAACATTTACCGGGCCTTAAGATCATTGTAAATCTCTCTACACGCTTAAACTATGGGCAATAAAAATAGAAAACGATGATTTTTTCATCATAAGTCTCAAACATCTATTGGTTATTACAGTCGATGTAAATCTCCCTTGAATGCCAAAAATGTAGGCAATAGCTCATGAGAACGGCCTTAAAATGCAAAAATGACGAGTTTTTGGTGATAACTCTCAAACATGTATCGGGTCTTAAGGGTCACGCAAATCTCCATGGAACCCCAAAACTAAGGGCAATACCTCATGAAAACAGCGTAGAAACGCAAAAACGACAAGTTTTGGTCATAACTTTCAAACATGTATCTAGTCTTACGAGCCTTGCAAATCACCCCAAAACCCCAAAAATGTGGGCAATAACTCATGAATATGACCATAAAACAGCGAAACGAAGTTTTGGTCATTTCTCTCAAACATGCATCGGGTCTTATGGGCGTTATAAATCGCTTGGAACCCCAAAAGCAGGCGAGCTTATGAAAATGGCCATAAACGCGAATACTACGAGTTTTTTTTGTCATAAATATCAAACATGTATTAGATCTTACGAGCTATGTAAATCGTCCTGAACCCCAAAACTTTGGGCAATAGCTCATGAAAACGTCCATAAAACGCGAAAACTGTGAGTTTTTGGTCATAACTCTCAAACATGTATCGAGTCTTACGGGCCATGCAAATTGCCTCGATATCCCAAAACTATGGGCAATATCTCATGAAAACGACATAAAACACGAAACTGACAATTTTCTGGTTAAGTCTCTCAAACATGTACCGGGCCTTACTAGCCATGCAAATCGCCCTAGAACATGGAAACTATGGGCAATACCTCATGACAAAGGCCAAAAAACACGAAATCGACGAGTGTTTGGTCTTAATTCTCAAACATGTATTGGGTGTTACTGTCACTATAAATCTCCCTAGAACGCCAAATCTGTGTGAAATCGCTCAAGAAAACGGCCGTAAAACGCGAAAACGATGAATTTTTGGTGAGAACTCTCAAACATGTTGCGGGCCTTACGGTCATTGTAAATCTGCCTGGAATGCCAAAACAATGGACAATATCTCATAAAAACGACCATAAAAAAATGAGAGAACGATGAGTTTTTGGTCATAAGTCTCAAACATGTATCGGTTAGTACAGCCGTTGTAAATCTCCCTAGAATCCGAAAACTGTAGGAAATAGCTCATGAAAATAGCCTTAAAACACAAAATGACGAGTTTTTGGTGATAACTCTCAAACATGTATCGGGTCTTACGGGCCATGCAAATCTCCATGGAACCCCAAAACTAAGGGCAATAGCTCATGAAAACGGCTGTAAAACGCAAAAACGATGAAATTTTGGTCATAACTCTTGAACATTTATCGAGTCTTGCGGCCTTGGTAATCGCCCAAAAACCCCAAAACTGTGGGCAACAGCTGATGAAAATGACCATAAAACATGAAACGAGTTTTTGGTCCTAACTCTCAAACATGTATCGGGTCTTACGGGCGTTATAATCGCCCTGGAACCCTAAAACTGTGGGCAGTAGCTCATGAAAATGGCCATAAAACGCGAAAACTACGAGTTTTTATCATAACTAGCAAACATGTTTTGGGTCTTACGAGCCATGTAAATCACTTTAAACCCTAAAACTATGCGCACTAGCTCATGAAAACGTCCATAAAACATGAAAATCATGAGGTTTTGGCCATAACTCTCAAACATGTATCGGGTCTTACGAGCCATGCAAATCGCCCTAGCACCCCAAAAATGTGGGCAATAGCTCGTAGAAACGGACAGGCGAGTTTCTGGTCAAGTCTCTCAAACATGTACGAGGTCTTACTGGCCATGCAAATCGCCCTAGAACCCGGAAACTGTGGGCAATTGCTCATGACAAAGGCTATAAAACACGAAAATGACGAGTGTATGGTATTGACTCTCAACCATGTATCAATATCCCTAGATCATGAAAAATGCAATAACGATGATTTTGTCATAACTCTTAAACATGTATTGGGCCTTAAGATCATTGTAAATCTCTATAGAACGCCAAAACTATGGGCAATAGCTCATAAAACGGCCAAAAACGCCGAGTTTTGGTCACAATGTCTCAAACATCTATGAGTTATTATGGTTGTTGTAAATCTCCTGGAATCTGAAAACTGTAGGCAATAGCTCATGAAAACGGCCTTAAAACGCCAAATAACGAATTTTTATGATAACTCTGAAACATGTATCGGATCTTACATGCCGCACAAATCTCCACGGAACCCCAAAACTAAGGGCAATAGATCATGAAAACGACCGTAGAACGCAAAAAGGACGAGTTTTTGGTCATAACTCTCGAACATTTATCGAGTCTTACGGTCTTTGCAAATCGCCCAAACCCCCAAAAATGTGGGCAACAACTCATGAAAATGACCGTAAAACGCGAAATAACGAGTTTTTGGTCATAACTCTCAAACATTTATCGGGTCTTACAGACGTTATAAATCGCCCCGAAACCCCAAAACTGTGGGCAATAGATCATAAAAATGGCCATAAAACGCGAATACTAGAGTTTTTTTTGTCATAACTATCAAACATATATCAGCTCTTACGAGCCATGCAAATCGACTTGAACCCCAAAACTTTGGGCAATAGCTCATGAAAACGTCCATAAAACGCGAAAACCACGAGTTTTTGGTCATAACTCTCAAACATGTATCGAGTCTTACGGGTCATGCAAATTGCCTCGATACCCCAAAACTGTGGGCAATATCTCATGAAAACGGCATAAAACACGAAACTGACGATTTTCTGGTCAAGTATCTGAAACATGTACCGGGTCTTACTGGCCATGCAAATCGCCCTAGAACATGGAAACTGTGGGCAATACCTCATGACAAAGGCCAAAAAACACGAAATCGATGAGTGTTTTGTCTTAATTCTCAAACATGTATCGGGTCTTATGGTTGGTATAAATCTCCCTAGAACGCCAAATCTGTGTGCAATCGCTCATGAAAACGGCGATTTTTTGGTCAGAACTCTCAAACATGTAGCGGGCCTTACGATCATTGTAAATATGACTGGAACGCCAAACAATGGGCAATAGCACATAAAAACATCCATAAAAAAAATGAGAAAACGACGAGTTTTTGGTCATAAGTCTCAAACATGTATCGGTTATTACGACCGTTGTAAATCTCCCTAGAATCCAAAAACTGTAGGCAATAGCTCATGAAAACGGCCTTAAAATACATAATGACGAGTTTTTGGTGATAACTCTCAAACATGTATCGGGTCTTACGAGCAATGAAAATTGTCCTGAACCCCAAAATTGTGAGCAATAGCTCATGATAACGTCCATAAAACGAGAAAACCACGATTTTTTGGTGACAACTCTCAAACATGTATCGGGTCTTACGAGCCATGCAAATTGCCGTGACACCCCAAAACTGTGGGCAGTAGCTCATGAAAATGGCCATAAAACACGAAAACTACGAGTTTTTTTTATCATAACACGCAAATTTCCATGGAACCCCAAAAGTAAGGGAAATAGCTCATGAAAACGGCTGTAAAACATAAAAACGACGAGTTTTTGGTCATAACTCTCGAACATTTATCGAGTCTTGCAGCCTTGCAAATCTCCCCAAAACCCCAAAACTGTGGGCACCAACTGATGAAAATGACCATAAAACATGAAATAACGAGTTTTTGGTCATAACTCTCAAACATGTATCGGGTCTTACGGGCGTTATAATCACCCTGGAACCCTAAAACTATGGGCAGTAGCTCATGAAAATGGCCATAAACCACGAAAACTACGAGTTTTTTTATCAGAACTATCAAACATTTATTGGGTCTTACGATCCATGCAAATCACTCTAAACCCCAAAACTGTGCGGACTAGCTCATGAAAACGTCCATAAAACGAGAAAATCATGAGGTTTTGGTTATAACTATCAAACATGTACTGGTTCTTACGAGCCATCCAAATCGCCTTGGCACCCCAAAAATGTGGGAAATAGCTCGTAAACATGGACATGCGAATTTCTGGTCCAGTCTCTCAAACATGTACTAGGTCTTACTGGCCATGCAAATTGCCCTGGAACCCGGAAACTGTGGGAAATAGGTCATGACAAAGGCCATAAAACACGAAACTGACGAGTGTATGGTATTAACTCTCAACCATGTTTCGGGTCTTATGGTCGCTGTAAATATCCCTAGACGCCAAATATGTGGGCAATGGCAATAGCTCATGAAAACGGCCGTAAAACGCAAAAACAACTAGTTTTTGGTCATAACTCTCGAACATTTATCGAGTCTTACTGTCTTTGCAAATCGCTACAAAACCCCAAAATTGTGGACAACACCTCATGAAAATGACCATAAAACATGAAACAACGAGTTTCTGGTCATAACTCTCAAACATGTATCAGGTCTTACGGGCGTTATAAATCGCCCTAGAACCCCCAAACTGTGGGCAGTAGCTCATGAAAATGGCCATAAAACGCGAAAACTACGAGTTTTTTTATCATAAGTATCAAACATTTATTGGGTCTTTGATATGTCGTAAACGTGTCTATAATTTTTGATGTTACATGCTTGTTTAGTATCCACTTTCCTATGTTTTATCTACACTTTGAGGTATTTTTATACACTTTTTGGAACTAACCTATTAACAAGATGCCACATTGCCAGTTGCCTGTTTTCTTCTGTTTTTGGTTCCAGAAAAGGCAGAAAATCAATATTCCCGGAACTGGACGGGACAAAAGCCAAAGTCACTATTTTTCCCGGAGCAACACGAAACCACGAAGCATATTTTGAGGAGGACACCAGGGTGGACGCACCCCCTAGGCGCGGGCCAGCCCTGGTGGCGCCCACAGGGGGTGTGGGCCCCCTGGACCTCCACCGACCTTGCCTCCTAGGCCTATAAGAAGCCTCTGTAGAGAAAACCCTAAAGAATCCATCAGAAAGCTACGAAAATTTCCCATGTGCCTCCACCATCGAAGGGGAGATTCGGGGGAAAGAAAGTCTCTGTTCCGGCACCCTGCCAGGACGGGGAAGTGCCCCCGGAGCCATCTCCATCGATCTCCACCACCATCTTTATCACCGTTGCTGATTCCCATGAAGAGGAGGGAGTAGTTCTTCCTCAAGGATAAGGGCTCTACCAGTAGCTATGTGTTCATCTCTCTCTCTATGCATGATCTTGTTGTGGTCATGAGCTTGTAATCAAGTAGATCTACTCTGTTACTCAAGTGCTTAATAGATCTCTGCTCTCCCCATGTGTGTGAAAGTGACAGCATGCATGCCATGGTGGCACTTAGGCTAGAGTCTATATAAATACTCATCGTGCTTTAATAGATCTATGCTTTTTCCCACGTGTGTGAAAGTGACAACGTGCACGCCGTGTGTGGCACTTAAGATAGGCTACATATTTATTTATTATGAGTTATATTTTGAGTTGGTTGTCTCTATGAAATTGTGGTGTTTGTTGGAACCATCTAGAGCTCAAGGTGACAGTATGGGGTTATCTAGATTGGGGAAGGCGGACTTTGAGGAGTGCTGTTATAGCCCAACCATGGATTAGAGTATCCAACCGGAGAGTAGTCAGGTTAGTATCATTAAGATAAGATATTTATATGAGGGAGTGTTCACTAGTGAAAGTATGGTCCCTAGGCCTTGTTTCTAAACATTGAAACACCGTTTGCATCTAGATCTGTTACATGTTTGCTTGCTTTAGTCTTTACATCACTCACACACGTTCCGCCACGTCAACAACAAGTCAGAATCTATTTTCTGGCACCGTTACCACTTGTATTTCACTATCTCTTCACCGAACTAGTGCACCTATACACCTGACAAATGTATTGGGTGTGTTAGGGACACAAGAGACTTCTTGAATCTTGATTGCAGGGTTGCTTGAGAGGGAATACCTTTGAACACTTCCTCCCTGAGTTCGATAAACCTTGGGTAATCCACTTAAGGGCAACTTGCTGCTATTCTACAAACCGCTACACTTGGAGGCCCAACAACTATTTACAAGAATAGAAGTGCGCGGACATCAGTCTTACGACCCATGCAAATCGATCTAAACCCCAAAACTGTGTGCACTAGCTCATGAAAACGTCCATAAAATGAGAAAATCACGAGGTTTTGGACATAACTCTCAAACATGTATCAGGTCTTACGAGCCATGAAAATCGCCCTGCCACCCCAAAAATGTGGGCAATAGCTCGTGAAAATTGACATATGAGTTTCTGGTCAAGTCTCTCAAACATGTACCGGGTCTTACTGGCCATGCAAATCGCCCTGGAACCTGGAAACTGTGGGTAATAGCTCATTACAAAGGCCATGAAACACAAAAATGACGAGTGTATGGTCTTAACTCTCAACCATGTATCGGGTCTTACGGTCGCTGTAAACATCCCTGGAACGCCAAAATTGTGGGCAATAGATCATGAAAACGGTCGTAGAACACGATAATGACGATTTTTTCATCATAACTCTCAAACTTGTATCGGGCCTTACGGCCATTGTAAATCTCCCTAGAACGCGAAAACTATGGGCAATAGCTCATAAAACGACCATGAAACGAGAATACAACGAGTCTTTCATCATAAGTCTCAAACATCTATCAATTATTACGGTTGTTGTAAATCTCCCTTGAATCCCAAAATTGTAGGCAATAGTTCATGAAAACGTCCATAAAATGCAAAAAATGATGAGTTTTTGGTGATAACTCGCAAACATATATTGGGTCTTAAGGGCCACGTAAATCTCCATGGAACCCCAAAACTAGGGGAAATATCTCATGAAAATAGTGGTAAAATGCAAAAACAACGAGTTTTTGGTCCTAACTTTCAAACATGTATCGAGTCTTACGAGCCTTGCAAATCACCCCAAAACCCAAAAAATGTGGGCAATAACTCATGGAAATGACCATAAAACGTGAAACAACGACTTTTTGGTCGTAACTCTCAAACATGCATCGGGTCTTACTGTTGTTATAAATCGCCTTGGAACCCCAAAAATGTGGGCAATAGCTCATGACAAAGTCCATAAAACACGAAAAAGATGAGTGTTTGGTCTTAACTCTCAAACATGTATCGGGTCTTACGGTCACTGTAAATTTCCCTAGAACGCCAAATCTATGGGCAATAGCTCATGAAAACTGCCATAATACGCGAAAACAATGAGTATTTGGTGATAACTTTCAAACATGTATCGGATTCTTACATGCCACGATGCAAATCTCCATGGAACTCCCAAACTAAGGCCAAAGCTCACGAAAACGGCCGTGAATCGCAAAAGCGACGAGTTTTTGGTCATTACTCTCAAACAATTATCGAGTATTATGGGCCTTGGAATTCACCCCAAAACCACAAAACATGAAAACAACGAGTTTTTGTCGTAACTCTCAAACATGTATCGGGTCTTATGGGCGCTAGAAATCACCCTAGAATCCAAAAACTATGTGCAATAGCTCATGGCAATGGACATAAAACGCGAAAACTACGAGTTTTTTTATCATAACTAACAAACATGTATCGGGTCTTACGAGCCATGCAAATCGCCCTGAACCACAAAACTATGGGCAATAGCTCATGAAAACGTCCATAAAACGAGAAAACCACAAGATTTTGGTTATAACTATCAAACATGTATCGGGTATTTCGAGTCATGAAGATCGGAACCCCAGAACTATGGGAAATAGGTCATAATAATGGCCATAAAACACGAAACTGAAGATTTTCTCGTCAAGTCTCTCAAACATGTACCGGTTCTTACTGGCCATGCAAATCGCCTTGGAACATGGAAACTATGGGCAATACCTCATGACAAAGGCCAAAAAACATGAAATTGATGAGTGTTTCAAACATGTATCGGGTTATGGCAAAACTGTGGGCAATAGCTCAAACATGTATAAATTGTCTTGGAACCCCAAAAATGTGGGCAATAGCTCATGAAAACTGCTCTAATATGGGAAAACGACGATTTTTTGGTGATAACTTTCAAACATGTATCAGGTTCTTACATGCCACGCAAATCTCCTTGGAACCCCCAAACTAAGGCCAAAGCTCATGAAAACGGCAGTGAATCGCAAAAGCGGCGAGCTTTTGGTCATTACTCTCAAACATGTATCGAGTCTTATAGGCCTTGCAGATCTCCCCAAAACACCAAAAATGTGGGAAACATCTCATAAAAACGGCCATAAAACGAGAAAACTATGAGTTTTTGGTCATAACTCTCAAACATGTATCAGTTACTACGGTCGTTGTAAATCTCTGGGGAATCCCAAAACTGTAGGCAATAGCTCATGAAAACAACCTTAAAAGGCAAAATGCGAGTATTTGGTGATAACTCTCAAACATGTATCCGGTCTTACATGCCACACAAATATCCATGGAACCCCCAAAATAAGGCCAATAACGGAAAAACGACGAGTTTTTGGTCAATACTCTCAAACATTTGTCGAGTCTTATGGGCCTTGGAAACCGCCCCAAACCCCAAAACTGTGGGCAATATCTCAAGAAAATACCCACAAAACGTGAAAACAACGAGTTTTTGGTCATAACTCTCAAACATGTATCGGGTCTTATGTGCGCTATAAATAGCCCTATAATCCCAAAACTATGGGCAATAGCTCATGGAAATGGCCATAAAACGCGAAAACTACGAGTTTTTTTATAATAACTAACAAATATGTATCGGGTCTTACGAGCCATGCAAATCGCCCTGCACCCCAAAACTGTGGGCAATATCTCATGAAAACGTCCATAAAACGAGAAAACCACGAGTTTTTGGTGATAACTATCAAACATGTATTGGGTATTTCGAGTCATGAAGATCGCACTAGAACCCTAGAACTGTGGGCAATAGCTCACAAAAACGGACATGAAAAATGAAACTGGCGAGTTTCTAGTAAAGTCTCTCAAACATGTATGGCGTCTTACTGGCCATGCAAATCGCCTTGGAACCCGGAAACTATGGGCAATAGCTCATGACAAAGTCCATAAAACACGAAAAGGATGAGTGATTGGTCTTAACTCTCAAACATGTATCGGGTCTTACGGTCGCTGTAAATTTCCCTAGAACGCCAAATCTATGTGCAATAGCTCATGAAAACGGCTGTAATACGCGAAAACGACGATTTTTGGTGATAACACTAAAACAAGAATCAGGTCTTACATGCCACGCAAATCTCCATGGAACCCCCAAACTAAGGCCAATAGCTCATGAAAACGAGCGTGAAACGCAAAAGCGACGAGTTTTTGGTCATTACTCTCAAACATTTATCGAGTCTTATGGGCCTTGTAGATCTCGCCAAAACCCCAAAAATGTGGGAAACAGCTCATGAAAATGACCATAAAACATGAAAACACCGAGTTTTTGGTCGACTCTCAAACATGTATCGGGTCTTACGGGCGTTATAAATCGCCTTGGAACCCCAAAACTGTGGGAAGTAGCTCGTGAAACTGACCATAAAACGAGAAAACTATGAGTTTTTATTATAATTATCAAACATGTATCGGGTCATACGAGCCATGAAAATCGCCCTGAACCCCAAAACTGTGAGCAATAGCTCATGAAAACGTCCATAAAACGAGAAAACCATGAGTTTTTGGTCATAACTATCAAACATGTATCGGGTCTTACGAGCCATGCAAATCGCCCTGACACCCCAAAACTGTGGGCAATAGCTAATGAAAACGGACATAAAACATGAAACTGATGAGTTTCTGGTCAAGTCTCTCAAACATTTACCGGGTCTTACTGGCCATGCAAATCACCCTGGAACCTGAAAACTATAGGCAATATCTCATGATAAATGCCATAAAACACGAAAACGACGAGTTTTTTGATCATTACTCTCAAACATTTATCGAGTCTTACGGGCCTTGCAAATCGCCCCAAAACCCGAAAACTATGGGTAATGGCTCATGAAAATAACCACAATACGCGAAAACAACGAGTTTTTGGTCGTAACTCTCAAACATGTATCATGTCTTATGGGCGTTATAAATCGCCCTAGAATCCCAAATCTCTATGGGCAATAGCTCATGGAAATGGCCATAAAATGCGAAAACTTTGAGTTTTTTTATCATAACTATCAAACATGTATCAGGTCTTACGAGCCATGCAAATTTCCCTAAACCCTAAAACTATGGGCAATAGCTCATGAAAACGTCCAGAAAATGAGAAAACCACGTGTTTTTGGTCATAACTATCAAATATGTATCGGGTCTTTCGAGTCATGAAGATCTCCTTGGAACCCCAAAACTGTGGGCAAGAACTCATAAAAACAGACATAAAACATGAAACTGACGAGTTTCTAGTAAAGTCTCTTAAACATGTACTGGGTCTTACTGGCCATGCAAATCGCCCTAAAACACGGAAACTATGGGCAATAGCTCATGACAAAGTCCATAAAACACGAAAAATATGAGTGTTTGGTCTTAACTATCAAACATGTATCGGGTCTTACGATCGCTGTAAATTTCCCTAGAACACAAAATCTATGGGCAGTAGCTCATGAAAACGGCTGTAATACGCGGAAACGATGCTTTTTGGTGATGAATCTTAAACATGTATCGGGCCTTACGGGTCATTGTAAATCTCCATGGAACCCCAAAACTATGGGCAATAGCTAATAAAAACGGCCGTAAAACGTAAAAGACGGAAACAACGAGTTTCTGGTGATAACTCTCAAACATGTATCGGGTCTTACATGCCGCACAAATCTCCATGGAACCCCCAAACTAAGGCCAATAGCTCATGAAAACGGTCGTGAAACGCAAAAACGACAAGTTTTTGGTCATTACTCTCAAACATATATCGAGTCTTACAGGCCTTGCAAATCGCCCCAAAACCCCCAAACTGTGGGCAATAGCTTATGAAAATAACCACAAAACGCGAAAACAACGAGTTTTTGGTCGTAACTCTAAAACATGTATCGGGTCTTATGGGCGCTAGAAATCGCCCTAGAATCCCAAAACCTTGGGCAATAGCTCATGGAAATGGGCATAAAACGCGAAAACTACGAGTTTTTTTATCATAAGTAACAAACATGTATCTGGTCTTACGAGCCATGCAAATCGCCCTGAACCCCAAAACTATGGGCAATAGCTCATGAAAACGTCCATAAAACGAGAAAACCACGAGATTTTTGTCATAACTATCAAAGATGTATCGGGTATTTTGAGTCATGAAGATCGCATTGGAACCCCATAACTATAGGCAATAGCTCATAATAACGGACATAAAACACGAAACTGACGATTTTCTGGTCAAGTCTCTCAAACATGTACCGGGTCTTACTGGCCATGCAAATCGCCTTGGAACCCAGAAACTATGGGCAATAGCTCATGACAAAGTCCATAAAACACGAAAAGGATGAGTGATTGCTCTTAACTCTCAAACATGTATCGGGTCTTACGGTCGCCGTAAATTTCCCTAGAACGCCAAATCTATGTGCAATAGCTCATGAAAACGGCTGTAATACGCGAAAACAACGATTTTTTGGTGATAACACTAAAACATGAATCAGGACCTACATGCCACGCAAATCTCCATGGAACGCCCAAACTAAGGCCAATAGCTCATGAAAACGACCGTGGAACGCAAAAGTGACGAGTTTTTGGTCATTACTCTCAAACATTTATCGAGTCTTATGGGTAGATCTCCCCAAAACCCAAAAAATGTGGGAAACAGCTCATGAAAATGACCATAAAATATGAAAACACCGAGTTTTGGCCGACTCTCAAACATGTATCGGGTCTTCCGGGCGTTATAAATCGCCTTGGAACCCCAAAACTGTGGGAAATAGCTCGTGAAACTGACCATAAAACGAGAAAACTACGAGTTTTTATCATAACTCTCAAACATGTATCGGGTCTTACGAGTAATGAAAATTGCCCTGAACCCCAAAACTGTGAACAATAGCTCATGAAAACGTCCATAAAACGAGAAAACCACGAGTTTTTGGTCATAACTATCAAACATGTATCGGGTCTTACGAGCCATGCAAATCGCCGTGACACCCCAAAACTGTGGGCAATAGCTCATGAAAACGGACATAAAACATGAAACTGACAAGTTTCTAGTCAAGTCTCTCAAACATTTACCGGGTCTTACTAGCCATGCAAATCACCCTGGAACCCGAAAACTGTAGGCAATAGATCATGACAAATGCCATAAAACACGAAAACGACAAGTTTTTGATCATTACTCTTAAACATTTATCGAGTCTTACGGGCCTTGAAAATCGCCCTAAAACCCCAAAACTGTGGGTAATGGCTCATGAAAATAACCACAAAATGCGAAAACAACGAGTTTTTGGTCGTAACTCTCAAACATGCATCAGGTCTTATGGGCGTTATAAATCGCCCTAGAATCCCAAATCTCTGTGGGCAATAGCTCATGGAAATGTCCATACAATGCGAAAACTTTGAGTTTTTAATCATAACTCTCAAAGATGTATCGGGTCTTACGAGCCATACAAATCGCCCTAAACCCCAAAACTATGGGCAATAGCTCATGAAAACGTCCATAAAATGAGAAAACCACGTGTTTTTGGTCATAACTATCAAATATGTATCGGGTCTTTCGAGTCATGAAGATCGCCTTGGAACCCCAAAACTGTGGGCAAGAACTCATAAAAACAGACATAAAACATGAAACTGACGAGTTTCTAGTAAAGTCTCTTAAACATGTACTGGGTCTTACTAGCCATGCAAATCGCCCTGTAACACAGAAACTATGGGCAATAGCTCATGACAAAGTCCATAAAACACGAAAGATATGAGTGTTTGGTGTTAACTATCAAACATGTATCGGGTCTTACGGTCACTGTAAATTTCCTTAGAACGCCAAATCTATGGGCAATAGCTCATGAAAACGGCCGTAATACGCGAAAACGACGATTTTTTGGTGATGACTCTTAAACATGTATCAGGCCTTACATTCATTGTAAATCTCCATGGAACCCCAAAACTATGGGCAATAGCTAATGAAAACGGACGTAAAACGTAAAAAGGACGAGTTTTTGGTCATAACGCTCGGACATTTATCGAGTCTTACGGGCCTTGCAAATCGCCCCCAAACCCAAAACTATGGGCAATAGCTCATGAAAATGACCATAAAACACGGAAACAACGATTTTTTGGTCGTAACTCTCAAACAAGTATCAGGTCTTACGGGCATTGTAAATCGCCCTGGAATTCCAAAATTGTGGGCAATAGCTCTGAAAATGGCCAGAAAACGCGAAAACTACGAGTTTTGTTATCATAACTGTCAAACATGTATCGGGTCTTACGAGCCATGCAAATCACCCTGAACCCCAAAACTATGGGCAATAGCTCATGGAAACGTCCATAAAACGAGAAAACCATGAGTTTTTTTGTCATAACTCTCGAACAAGTATCGCGTCTTACGAGCCATAAAATTTCCCTGGAACCCCAAAAATGTGGGCAATAGCTCACAAAAACAGACATAAAACATGAAACTAACGAGTTTCTGGTAAAGTCTCTCAAAGATGTACCGGATCTTACTGAGCCATGCAAATTGCCCTAGAACCTAAAAACTGTAGGCGCTCATGGCAAAGGCCATAAAACACGAAAACGACGACTATTTGGTCTTAACTCTCAAAGATGTATCAGGTCTTACGGTCGCCGTAAATCTCCCTGAAACGCGAAATTTGTGGGCGCCGTAAAACGCGAAAACGATGTATTTTTCGTCATAACTCTTAGACATTTATCAGGCCTTATGATCATTGTAAATCTCTCTGGAATGCCAAACTGTGGGCAATAGTTCATAAAAACGGCCATAAAACGAGAAAACAACTAGTTTTTAGTCATAGTTGTAAATCTCCATGGAATCCCAAAACTGTAGGCAATAGCTCATGAAAACGGCCTTAAAAGGGAAAATGATGATTTTTTGGCGATAACTCTCAAACATGTATCGGGTCTTACGGGCCACACAAATCTCCATGGAAGAGTTTTTTGTCATAACTCTTAAACATGTTTTGATTCTCACGAGCCTTGCGAATCGTCCCCAAACCCCCAAACTATGGGCAATAACTCTTGAAAATGACCATAAAACACGAAAAAACAAGTTTTTGGTCATAACTCTCAAACGTGTATCGGGTCTTACAAGCGTTATAAATCGCCCTAGAACCCCAAACCGTGGGCAATAGCTCATGAAAATGGCCATAAAAAGCGAAAACTACGAATTTTTTATCATAACTATCAAACATGTATCGGGTCTTATGATCCATGCAAATCGCCCTGAACTCCAAAACTATGGGCAATAGCTCATGCAAACGTCCATAAAACGCAAAAACCACGAGTTTTTTGTCATAACTGTCAAACATGTATCGGGCCTTACGAGCCATGCAAAGCGCCCTGATACCCAAAAATTGTGGGCAATAGCTCATGAAAACGGACATAAAACACGAAACTGACGAGTTTCTGGTCAAGTCTCTCAAACAAGTAAAAAGCATGAGTTTTTGGTCATAACTCTCGAACATTTATTGAGTCTTACATGCCTTGCAAATCGCCCCAAAATCCCAAACTGTGGGCAATAGCTAATGAAAATGACCATAAAACGAGAAAACAACGAGTTTTGGTCGTAATTCTCAAACATTTATTGGGTCTTACGGGCGTTATAAATCGCCCTGAAATTCCAAAACTGTGGGCAATAGTTCATGAAACTGGCCATAAAACACGAAAACTACGAGTGTTTTAATCATAACTATCAAACATGTATTGGGTCTTACGAGCCATGCAAATCACCCTGAACCCCAAAACTGTGGGCAATAGCTCATGAAAACGTTCTTCAAACGAGAAAACCATGATTTTTTGGTCATAACTATCAAACATGTATCAGTTCTTTCGAGTCATGAAGATCGCCTTGGAACCCCAAAACCATGGGCAATAGCTCATAAAAACGGACATAAAACACGAAACTGACGAGTTTCTAGTAAAGTCTCTTAAACATGTACTAGGTCTTACTAGCCATGCAAATCGCACTGGAACCTGGAAACTATGGGCAAAAATTCATGACAAAGTCCATAAAACATGAAAGAGATGAGTGTTTGGTCTTAATTCTAAAACATATATCGGGTCTTACGGTCACTGTAAATCTCCCTAAAATGCCAAATATGTGGGCAATACCTGATGAAAATGACCGTAAAACGCAAAACAACAATTTTTTAGTTATAATTCTCAAACATTTATCGGGCCTTACAATCATTGTAAATCTTTCTGGAACGCCAAAACTATGGGCAATAGTCCATAAAAACGACCATAAAACAAGAAAACGACAAGTTTTTGGTCATAACTTTCAGACATGTATCGAGTCTTACAAGCCTTGCAAATCGCCCCAAAATCCCATAAATGTGGGCAACAACTCATGGAAATGACCATAAAACACGAAACAACGAGTTTTTAGTCGTAACTCTCAAACATGCATCGGGTCTTATGGGCGTTATATATCGCCCTAGAACCCCAAAACTGTGGGCACATTGTAGCTCATGAAAATGGCCATAAAACGCGAAAACTACGAGTTTTTTTATCATCACTATCAAACATGTATCAGGTCTTACGAGCCTAGCAAATCGCCCTGATACCCCAAAACTATGGGAAATAGCTCATGAAAACGGACATAAACATGAAAATGATGAGTTTCTGGTCAAGTCTATCAGACATGTACCGGGTCTTACTGGCCATGCAAATCTCCCTGGAACATGGAAACTATGGGCAATGGCTCATGACAAAGGCCGCAAAACACGAAAACGATGAGTGTTTGGTCTTAAATCTCAAACATGTATCGGGTCTTACAGTCACTGTAAATATCCCTGGAACGCCAAATCTGTGGCCAATAGCTCATGAAAATGACCATAAAACATGAAAACGATGAATTTTTATCCTAACTCTCAAACATCTATCAGCTCTTACGATCATTGTAAATCTGCCTGGAAGGCCACAACAATGGGCAATAGCTCGTAAAAACGTCCATAAAACGAGAAAACTACGAGTTTATGGTCCTAACTCTCAAACATGTATCGGTTATAACGGTCGTTGTACATCTCCGTGGAATCCCAAAACTATAGGCAATAGCTCATGAAAACGACCTTAAAAGGAAAAATAACGAGTATCTGGTGATAACTCTCAAACATGTATCGGGTCTTACATGCCACACAAATCTCCATGGAATCCCCAAACTAAGGCCAATAGCTCATGAAAACGGCCGTGAAACGCAAAAATTACAAGTTTTTGGTCATTACTCGCAAACATTTATCGAGTCTTAGGGGCCTTGCAAATCGCCCCCAAACCCCCAAACTATGGGCAATAGCTCATGAAAATAACCACAAAACGCGAAAACAACGAGTTTTTGGTCGTAACTCTCAAACATGTATCGGGTCTAATGGGCGCTATAAACTGCCCTAGAATCCCAAAATTATGGACAATAGCTCATGGAAATGTCCATAAAACGTGAAAACAACGAGTTTTTTTTATCATAACTAAAAAATATGTATCTGGTCTTACGAGCCATGCAAATCGCCCTGAACCCCAAAACTGTTGGCAATAGCTCATGAAAATGTCCATAAAACGAGAAAACCACGTGTTTTTTTCATAACTATCAAACATGTATCGGGTCTTTCAATTCATGAAGATCGCCTTGGAACCCCTGAACTGTGGGCAATAGCTCATAAAAATGGACATAAAACACGAAACTGATGAGTTTCTAGTAAAGTCTCTCAAACATGTACTGGGTCTTACTGGCCATGCAAATCGCCCTGGAACCCGAAACTATGGGCAATAGCTCATGACAAAGTCCATAAAACACGAAAATATGAGTTTTGGTCTCTCAAACATGTATCAGGTCTTACGGTCCCTGTAAATTTCCCTAGAACGCCAAATCTATGTGCAATAGCTCATGAAAACGACTGTAATACGCGAAAACGACGATTTTTTGGTGATAACTCTCAAACATGTATCGGGCCTTACGGTCATTGTAAATCTCCTTGGAACGCCAATACTATGGGCAATAGCTCATAAAAACAGCCATAAAGATAAAACGACGAGTTTTTAGTCATAAGTCTCAAACATGTATCGATTATTATGGTCGTTGTAAATCTCCTTGGAATCCCCAAACTAAGGCCAATAGCTCATGAAAACGGCCGTGAAACGCAAAAGCGATGAGTTTTCGGTCATCACTCTCAAACATGTATCGAGTCTTATGGGCCTTGCAGATATCCCCAAGACCCAAAAAATGTGGGCAATAGCTCATGAAAATGACCATAAAACATGAAAACGAGGAGTTTTTGGTCGACTCTCAAACATGTATCAGGTCTTACGAGCATTATAAATCGCCTTGGAACCCCAAAACTGTGGGAAGTAGCTCATAAAAATAACCATAAAACGCGAAAACTACGAGTTTTTATCATAACTCTCAAACATATATCGGGTCTTACGAGTAATGAAAATTGCCCTGAACCCCAAAACTGTGAGCAATAGCTCATGAAAACGTCCATAAAACGAGAAAACCACGAGTTTTTGGTCATAACTATCAAACATGTATCGGGTCTTACGAGCCATGCAAATCGCCGTGACAGCCAAAAACTGTGGGCAATAGCTCATGAAAACGGACATAAAACATGAAACTGACAAGTTTCTAGTCAAGTCTCTCAAACATTTACCGGGTCTTATTGGCCATGCAAATCACCCTGGAACCCGAAAACTGTAGGCAATAGATCATGACAAATGCCATAAAACACGAAAATGATGAGTTTTTGATCATTACTCTCAAA
Organism: Avena longiglumis; assembly: GCA_030063025.1. Taxonomy (NCBI): domain Eukaryota; kingdom Viridiplantae; phylum Streptophyta; class Magnoliopsida; order Poales; family Poaceae; genus Avena; species Avena longiglumis. The sequence continues at coordinate 36,798,005 of CP125979.1, forward strand.
CATTTATCGAGTCTTACGGGCCTTGAATATCGCCCCAAAACCCCAAAACTGTGGGTAATGGCTCATGAAAATAACCACAAAATGCGAAAACAACGAATTTTTGGTCGTAACTCTCAAACATGTATCAGGTCTTATGGGCGTTATAAATCGCCCTAGAATCCCAAATCTCTGTGGGCAATAGCTCATGGAAATGGCCATAAAATGCGAAAACTTTGAGTTTGTTTTATCATAACTATCAAACATGTATCGGGTCTTACGAGCCATACAAATCGCCCTAAACCCCAAAACTATGGGCAATAGCTCATGAAAACGTCCATAAAATGAGAAAACCACGTGTTTTTGGTCATAACTATCAAATATGTATCGGGTCTTTTGAGTCATGAAGATCGCCTTGGAACCGCAAAACTATGGGCAAGAACTCATAAAAACAGACATAAAACATGAAACTGACGAGTTTCTAGTAAAGTCTCTTAAACATGTACTGGGTCTTACTGGCCATGCAAATCGCCCTGAAACACGAAAACTATGGGCAATAGCTCATGACAAAGTCCATAAAACACGAAAAATATGAGTGTTTGGTCTTAACTATCAAACATGTATCGGGTCTTACGGTCACTGTAAATTTCCTTAGAACGCCAAATCTATGGGCAATAGCTCATGAAAACGGCCGTAATACGCGAAAACGATGATTTTTTGGTGATGACTCTTAAACATGTATCGGGCCTTACGGTCATTGTAAATCTTCATGTAACCCCAAAACTATGGGCAATAGCTAATGAAAACGGCCGTAAAACGTAAAAAGGACGAGTTTTTGGTCATAACGCTCGAACATTTATCGAGTCTTACGGGCCTTGCAAATCGCCCCAAAACTCAAAACTATGGGCAATAGCTCATGAAAATGACCATAAAACACGGAAACAACGAGTTTTTGGTCGTAACTCTTAAACATGTATTAGGTCTTACGGGCATTATAAATCGCCCTGGAATTCCAAAATTGTGGGCAATAGCTCATCAAAATGGCCAGAAAACGCGAAAACTACGAGTTTTGTTATCATAACTGTCAAACATGTATCGGGTCTTACGACCCATGCAAATCACCTTGAACCCCAAAACTATGGGCAATAGCTCATGGAAACGTCCATAAAACGAGAAAACCATGAGTTTTTGGTCATAACTCTCGAACAAGTATCGTGTCTTACGATCCATACAAATTGCCCTAGAACCCAAAAAATATGGGCAATAGCTCAAGAAAACAGACATAAAACATGAAACTAACGAGTTTCTGGTAAAGTCTCTCAAAGATGTACCGGATCTTACTGAGCCATGCAAATTGCCCTAGAACCTGAAAACTGTAGGCGCTCATGGCAAAGGCCATAAAACACGAAAACGACGACTGTTTGGTCTTAACTCTCAAAGATGTATCGGGTCTTACGGTCGCCGTAAATCTCCCTGAAACGCGAAATATGTGGGCGGCCGTAAAACGCGAAAACGACGAATTTTTGGTCATAACTCTTAGACATTTATCAGGCCTTACGATCATTGTAAATCTCTCTGGAATGCCAAACTGTGGGCAATAGTTCATAAAAACGGCCATAAAACGAGAAAACAACTAGTTTTCAGTCATAGTTGTAAATCTCCATGGAATCCCAAAACTGTAGGCAATAGCTCTTGAAAACGGCCTTAAAAGGCAAAATGATAATTTTTTGGCGATAACTCTCAAACATGTATCGGGTCTTACGGGCCACACAAATCTCCATGGAAGATTTTTTTGTCATAATTCTTAAACATGTTTTGATTATTACAAGCCTTGCGAATCGTCCCCAAACTATGGGCAATAGCTCTTGAAAATGACCATAAAATACGAAAAAACAAGTTTTTGGTCGTAACTCTCAAACGTGTATCAGGTCTTACAAGCGTTATAAATCGCCCTAGAACCCCAAACCGTGGGCAATAGCTCATTAAAATGGCCATAAAAAGCGAAAACTACGAGTTTTTTTATCATAACTATCAAACATGTATCGGGTCTTATGAGCCATGCAAATCGCTCTGAAGTCCAAAACTATGGGCAATAGCTCATGCAAACGTCTATAAAACGTAAAAACCACGAGTTTTTGGTCATAACTGTCAAACATGTATCGGGCCTTACAAGCCATGCAAACCGCCCTGATACCCAAAAATTGTGGGCAATAGCTCATGAAAACGGACATAAAACACGAAACTCACGAGTTTCTGGTCAAGTCTCTCAAACAAGTAAAAAGCATGAGTTTTTGGTCATAACTCTCGAACATTTATTGAGTCTTACGGGCCTTGCAAATCGCCCCAAAACCCCAAACTGTGGGCAATAGCTCATGAAAATGACCATAAAACGCGAAAACAACGAGTTTTGGTCGTAATTCTCAAACATGTATTGGGTCTTACGGGCGTTATAAATCGCCCTGGAATTCCAAAACTGTGGGCAATAGCTCATGAAAATGGCCATAAAACACGAAAACTACGAGTGTTTTATTCATAACTATCAAACATGTATTGGGTCTTACGAGCCATGCAAATCACCCTGAACCCCAAAACTGTGGGCAATAGCTCATGAAAACGTCCTTCAAACGAGAAAACCATGAGTTTTTGGTCATAACTATCAAACATGTATCACTTCTTTCGAGTCATGAAGATCGCCTTGGAACCCCAATACCATGGGCAATAGCTCATAAAAACGGACATAAAACACGAAACTGACGAGTTTCTAGTAAAGTCTCTTAAACATGTACTGGGTCTTACTGGCCATGCAAATCGCCCTGGAACCCGGAAACTATGGGCAATAGTTCATGACAAAGTCCATAAAACATGAAAGAGATGAGTGTTTGGTCTTAATTCTAAAACATGTATCGGGTCTAACAGTCACCGTAAATCTTCCTGAAATGCCAAATATGTGGGCAATACCTGATGAAAATGACCGTAAAACGCAAAACAACAATTTTTTAGTTATAATTCTCAAACATTTATCGGGCCTTACGATCATTGTAAATCTTTCTGGAACGCCAAAACTATGGGCAATAGTCCATAAAAACGACCATAAAACAAGAAAACGACAAGTTTTTGTTCATAACTTTCAGACATGTATCGAGTCTTACGAGCCTTGCAAATCGCCCCAAAACCCCATAAATGTGGGCAACAACTCATGGAAATGACCATAAAACACAAAACAACGAGTTTTTAGTCGTAACTCTCAAACATGCATTGGGTCTTATGGGCGTTATATATCGCCCTAGAACCCCAAAACTGTGGGCACATTGTAGCTCATGAAAATGGCCATAAAACGCGAAAACTACGAGTTTTTTTATCATCACTATCAAACATGTATCGGGTCTTAGGAGCCATGCAAATCGCCCTGAACCCCAAAACTATGGGCAATAGCTCATGAAAACGTCCATAAAACGCGAAAACCACGAGATTTTGGTCATAACTATCAAACATGTATTAGGTCTTACGAGCCTAGCAAATCGCCCTGATACCCCAAAACTATGGTAAATAGCTCATGAAAACGGACATAAACATGAAAATGATGAGTTTCTGGTCAAGTCTCTCAAACATTTACCGGGTCTTACTGGCCATGTAAATCTCCCTGGAACATGGAAACTGTGGGCAATGGCTCATGACAAAGGCCGCAAAACACGAAAACGATGAGTGTTTGGTCTTAAATCTCAAACATGTATCGGGTCTTACAGTCACTGTAAATCTCCCTGGAACGCCAAATCTGTGGCCAATAGCTCATAAAAATGACCTTAAAACATGAAAAAGATGAATTTTTTATCCTCACTCTCAAACATCTATCAGCTCTTACGATCATTGTAAATATGCCTGGAAGGCCACAACAATGGGCAATAGCTCATAAAAACGTCCATAAAACGAGAAAACTACGAGTTTATGGTCCTAACTCTCAAACATGTATCGGTTATAACGGTCGTTGTACATCTCCGTGGAATCCCAAAACTATAGGCAATAGCTCATGAAAACGACCTTAAAAGGAAAAATGACGAGTATCTGGTGATAACTCTCAAACATGTATCGGGTCTTACATGCCACACAAATCTCCATGGAATCCCCAAACTAAGGCCAATAGCTCATGAAAACGGCCGTGAAACGCAAAAACGACAAGTTTTTGGTCATTACTCGCAAACATTTATCGAGTCTAATGGGCCTTGCAAATCGCCCCAAAACCCCCAAACTATGGGCAATAGCTCATGAAAATAACCACAAAACGCGAAAACAACGAGTTTTTGGTCGTAACTCTCAAACATGTATCGGGTCTTATGGGCGCTATAAACTACCCTAGAATCCCAAAATTATGAACAATAGCTCATGGAAATGGCCATAAAACGTGAAAACAACGAGTTTTTTTATCATAACTAACAAACATGTATCAGGTCTTACGAGCCATGCAAATCGCCCTGAACCCCAAAACTGTTGGCAATAGCTCATGAAAACGTCCATAAAACGAGAAAACCACGAGTTTTTTGTCATAACTATCAAACATGTATCGGGTCTTTCAATTCATAAAGATCGCCTTGGAACCCCTGAACTGTGGGCAATAGCTCATAAAAACGGACATAAAACACGAAACTGATGAGTTTCTAGTAAAGTCTCTCAAACATGTACAGGGTCTTACTGGCCATGCAAATCGCCCTGGAACCCGAAACTATGGGCAATAGCTCATGAAAAAGTCCATAAAACACGAAAATATGAGTTTTGGTCTCAAACATGTATCAGGTCTTACGGTCCCTGTAAATTTCCCTAGAACGCCAAATCTATGTGCAATAGCTCATGAAAACGACTGTAATACGCGGAAACGACGATTTTTTGGTGATAACTCTCAAACATGTATCGGGCCTTACGGTCATTGTAAATCTCCTTGGAATGCCAAAACTATGGGCAATAGCTCATAAAAACAGCCATAAAGATAAAACAACGAGTTTTTAGTCATAAGTCTCAAACATGTATCGATTATTATGGTCGTTGTAAATCTCCTTGGAATCCCCAAACTAAGGCCAATAGCTCATGAAAACGGCCGTGAAACGCAAAAGCGATGAGTTTTTGGTCATTACTCTCAAACATGTATCGAGTCTTATGGGCCTTGCAGATATCCCCAAGACCCCAAAAATGTGGGCAATAGCTCATGAAAATGACCATAAAACATGAAAATGACGAGTTTTTGGTCGACTCTCAAACATGTATCAGGTCTTACGAGCATTATAAATCGCCTTGGAACCCCAAAACTGTGGGAAGTAGATCATAAAAATAACCATAAAACGCGAAAACTACGAGTTTTTATCATAACTCTCAAACATGTATCGGGTCTTACGAGTAATGAAAATTGCCCTGAACCCCAAAACTGTGATCAATAGCTCATGAAAACGTCCATAAAACGAGAAAACCACGAGTTTTTGGTCATAACTCTCAAACATGTATCGGGTCTTACGAGCCATGCAAATCGCCCTAACACCCCAAAACTGTGGGCAATAGCTCATAAAAAGGGACATAAAACATGAAACTGACGAGTTTCTGGTCAAGTCTCTCAAACATGTATCGGGTCTTACTGGCCACGCAAATCGCCCTAGAACCCGAAAACTGTGGGCAATAGCTCATGACAAATGCCATAAAACACGAAAACGGCGAGTTTTTGGTCTTAACTTTGAAACATGTATCGGCTCTTACGGTCGCTGTAAATCTCCCTGGAAAACCAAATCTATGGGTAATAGCTCATGAAAACGGCAGTTAAACGCTAAAATGACAAATTTTTGGTCATAATTTTCAAATATTTTTTGGGCCTTAAGATCATTGTAAATCTCTCTCTAACGCCAAAACTGTAGGCCATAGATCATAAAAACAGCAATAAAAAGAGAAACGATGATTCTTTCGTCATAACTCTCAAACATCTATTGGTTATTATGGTCGTTGTAAATCTCCCTTAAATGCCAAAACTGTAGACAATAGCTCATGAAAACGGCCTTAAAATGCAAAAATGACGAGTTTTTTGGTGATAATTCTCAACCATGTATCGGGTCTTAAGGGCCACACAAATATCCATGGAACACCAAAACTAAGGGCAATACCTTATGAAAACGGCAATAAAACGCAAAAACGACGAGTTTTTTGTCATAACTTTCAAACATGTATATAGCCTTACAAGCCTTGCAAATCGCCCCAAAACCCAAAAAATGTGGGCAATACCTCATGAAAATGACCATAAAATGCGAAACAACGAATTTTTGGTCGTAACTCTCACACATGTATCAGGTCTTACAGACGTTATAAATCGCCCCAGAACCCCAAAACCGTGGGCAATAGCTCATGAAAATGGCCATAAAACACGAATACTCCGAGTTTTTTTTATCATAACTATCAAACATTTTTCAGATCTTACAAGACATGCAAATCGTCATGAACCCCAAAACTTTGGGCAATAGCTCATGAAAACATCCATAAAACGCGAAAACCATGAGTTTTTGTTCATAACTCTCCAACATATATCGAGTCTTATGAGCCATGCAAATTGCCCCTATACCCCAAAACCGCGGGCAATATCTCATGAAAATGACATAAAACACGGAACTGACGAGTTTCCGGTCAAGTCTCTAAAACATGTACCGGGTCTTACTGGCCATGCAAATCGCCCTAGAACATGGAAACTACGGGCAATAGCTCATGACAAAGGCCAAAAAACACGAAATCGATGAGTGTTTGGTCTTAACTCTCAAACATGAATCGGGTCTTATGGTTGCTATAAATCTCCCTGAAATGCCAAATCTGTGTGTTTAGTTGCTCATGAAAACGGCCGTAAAACGCGAAAACGATGAATTTTTGGTCATAACTCTCAAACATGTAGCGGGCCTTTGATACGCCCAATTTTCATCACCTTTCTATATCATAATTTACCTCTATTCATTTATATCTGTCTTAATGAGGTATTACTTATGGATTTTCATCTGTTTATGCATGTTGGATGATTCCTGGAGGATGGACTGTCGGAATCTGGATTCTAATGGAAAAGAATGCGTTTCGGTGAAATTTCGCGAAGATCAGAAAAATACCAGAAAAATATGTAAACATATTATTTTACCAGAAGACGAAGGAAGACAGAAGGAGGGACGGAGATGGGCCTCAGGGGGCCCACACCCCCTAGGCGTGGGCCCACCTGACCCCGCGCCTAGGGCAGATGTGGCCCACCTGCCCGGCCTCCGACTCTGCCCCTTCGCCTATATCTTCCCTTCGAAACCCTAAGGCTCGGGGAGCAACCACAGATATATATCCGCCGCCTCTAGGGGGTGGAAAACACCGAGAGAGAAAGATCTCTCCGACAGACAGATTTCTGCCGGGGGAATTCCTTCCCGGAGAGGGGAGACCGTCGCCATCAACACAGTCATCAAGCTAGGCTTCATCGGGATCATCAACATCATCCACACCATCACTACCACTCCGTCCCTCTTAAAATTGTGTTGGATATTGCTTTAGTTCTTAGGGGAAACTTTCCCGGTGTTGATTACTATTGTAGTTGATGCTTGTGAGTGGAATCATTGGATTATTGTTTATGTTCAGATTGTTATCCATTACCATATCATCTTTGATCTTGATCCATATGATGTCTTGTGAGTAGTTCGTTTAGTTCTTGAGGACATGGGAGAAGTCATGTTGTTAGTAGTGAATCTGTGAGGAGTTATTATTCAATGGTTAAGTATTTAAGTTGTGGTTTTATTCTTCTAGTGGTGTCATGTAAACATTGACTACATGATACTTCACCATTTATGGGCCTAAGGGAATGCATTGTGTATTTGGCTACTAATCACGGGGTTGCCGGAGTGACATAAACCTGAACCCCCGTTAGGACACCTTTGCACAAGGGAGCGTAGGATCTCAGAGTTTAAGGCTGTGGTTAGATTTATATCTTAATTACTTTCCTGTAGTTATGGATGTTTGCAGGGGTTTAATCACAAGTATGTATTAGTCCTAGGAAGGGCGGTATGTTAGCACAGGTTCACCCACATAACACTTACAACACAAGAGAAGAGTACTCAGCTATTTGAAGCGAAAGCACTTGACAGAGTTCCCATGTGTCCTCGAGAACAGTTGGTCCTTATAAGTATTTCCATCGGCTTGTCCTTTGCTAATAAAGGATTGGGCCACTTGCTCCGTTTGTTCGTTACTTCTGTTACTTGCTCCTTGTTTTGTTGCCTTGTCAGAAAACTGTTAAAAATCCGTTTTCTAAGTATTCACAGGGATTTTCTGCTCCATACCACTATTCAACACCTTCTGCTCCTCGTTGGGATCGACACTCCTATTTATCGGAAGTACTAGGATACACCCCCTATACTTGTGGGTCATCAGCCTTACGATCATTGTATATCTTCCTGGAACGCCAAAACAATGGGCAATAGCTCATAACAACGACCATAAAAATGAGAAAACGATGATTTTTTGGTCATAAGTCTCAAACATGTATCGTTTATTAATGCCGTTGTAAATCTCCTTGGAATCTGAAAAATGTAGGCAATAACACATGAAAACGGTCTTAAAACACAAAATGACGAGTTTTTGGTGATAACTCTCAAACATGTATTGGGTCTTACGGGCCATGCAAATCTCCATGGAACCCCAAAACTAAGGGCAATAGCTCATGAAAACGGCCATAAAACGCAAAAAACAAGGTTTTGGTCATAACTCTCAAACATTTATCGAGTGTTATGGGCCTTGCAAATCGCCCCAAAACCCCAAAACCGTGGGCAACAACTCATGAAAATGACCATGAAACATGAAACAACGAGTTTTTGATCATAACTGTCAAACATGTATCATGTCTTACGGGCGTTATAAATCGCCCTAGAACCCCAAAACTGTGCGCAGTAGCTCATGAAAATGGCGATAAAACGCGAAAAACTACGAGTTTTTTAATCATAACTATCTAACATGTATCTGGTCTTACAAGTCATGCAAATCGCTCTAAACCTGTGGCGCCCCGCAAAACCACTACTAGAAAATCGCGTTGTTTTTGTGCATTGCATCATCATCATCATGCATTGTTTGTTTGAAACTATTTTCGAAACGCCTAGTTTTGTTTCTAAATAGCCCCCGTCTTTATTTCTAATTAAAACATCGGTCTGTTCAGATCTTTTATTTGTCTAAAAATTATTTACAAAAGGTTATTTTAAGTTAATTAAAGATTTATAATATTTTTGGGAGACAGCCGCTAGGCCCGAAAGCCCGGCTGGCCACCTCCAGTTAAAAAATCCTGGCTACCCCAAATCTTTCCTACCTACACCTAGTCTACCCACCCTACCTCCACCTCACCCCACCCAATAGTCTGCCGCCACCTCACCCCTCTCTTCCCCTCTAACCTATCCTATGCCGCCACCTCACCAACCCCACCCCACTCCATCTCTCACCCCAACCGACCCAACACACCCCGACCACACACACCACACGCGCGCCCCACCCTAGGCCCCACTCCCCCGTGGCCCCGACCCCCTGCCCTGGACCCACCCCGCTCACCCCGCGTGGCCTGCCCCCCACCAACCGCGTCTCCCTCTTCCTCCCTCAACCTCCGTCGCCTCCCCTCTCCTTCCTTTCTTCCTCTCCGGCTCGACCCACCGCCGCAAGCCCGCAGTCGGCGTCCCTCGAGCTTCTCTGCGCCGCCACCGCGCCTCTCTCTGCTCACCACCGCCGCCTCTCTCTTCTCCCCCCGAGCGCCACCACCGCCCTACCTCGGAGCTCCGCCGCCTTCCTCTCCCTCCGTGGCGCCCCTCCTCTCCCCTCGCCAGGCGACGCCGCTCGCCACCACCCTCTCCCAAGCCCCTGCACCGGCCTCCCACCTTCCCCCACTCTCCCCGCCGACAAGCTCCGCCTCGCCCGCTCGCGACTTCCCTCTCGCGAGCTCGCCGCCACCCTCGCGCCCGCGCCGCTTCTTCCCGGTGCCTCACCGCCGCCGCTTCCTCCCAGTCCGGCCACCGCCGCCGCCAGACATCCTCCACCCCGCCCCGGGGGTACTCCCCCAAGCAGGCCCCGCCGGCGCCTGCCTCTCCGACCGCTCCCCTCCGCTCGGGCCGCCGCCAAGAGGATCCCCCTCGCCGCCCGGTCTCTGCCTTCCGCCTGCGGGCATGTCGACCTCGTCGTCCTCGCGTTCTAGCGGGCACGCGGTCTTCTCCCGAGACCCGCGCCCTTCTCCGGCCGCCGCCGTGCCTCTCCTCCGCTCCCCCGACGCGACCCCGAGCTCGCCTGCGTCTGGCCTATCTCCAGCTCCACCGATGGCCGGCCGCCGCGAGGAGATCTGCGGCCTCCTGCTCATCTGCGCCCACCTTCCCCTTCCCCGAGGCCTGTCTCGGCACCACCGCCTCCGGGCCCTCATCTCTTTCGGCGCCCTGACCCGCGGGCTCCCTTCCCGGCCCTGCAGCACCAGTCGGTGCTGCATCCTGCGCTTCCTCGAACCACGCCAATGCCGCGTCCGCCTCCCTGTTCCAGGAGCTCGCTGCACCGCGCGCGTGTTTGAGTGCCTGACATCTGGGCCATGCTTGCTTCGTGCCTGGATCCTGACTCATGTACCCTGTTTAGCCGACGCCAAGATCCGCAACGACATCGAACCGTCAAGTCAAGTTCGTCCGCAGACAAGACCGACAATTGTACATGATAACCCAAGACCGACATGAGGCCCCCGACAAGATCTGCTTCGCGGATCCGCAGACCCTGATCCTAGCGTCCGAAGACCGTTCCGAAGACCGAACCCCTCGGAACTCCATGGTTCTCCTACCCGGAGACCCCGATGCCTTCGACACGGAGCACCGAGGATGCCTTCATGGGACGCCAAGACACCCGTTGAACCCCGAAGACCGAACCCCGTGGACCGACATGATCTTCTTCACGGATACGACAAGTAATCCCTCGAGGATGCCAAGTTCTTCACCCCGAATGCCAAGACCGACCTGATACGCGGGCCCGACAAGATCGGCACCGACCAGGGCGAGTCCGATGCGCCCCCGACGCCGAACCAAGTCCTTCTACGCGGAACGCCAAGATCTACTCTGTTATCCGAGAACGATCCCCCGGAGACCGAGCCTGAACCCCATCGAACCCCCCCGGAATCAAGATCGCCGAACCCTAATTTCTCGAGCCCTATTTTATAAATGAAATATAAAATGTTGCATAATAAATTGTCATACTCGCATGCATATTTGTGTGGTTTGGGGGCCTTATGCCGATTCACCTAAATTAAATATGGGGCCCATATGCGGGCAAATCTAGTCTTATATTGGACTCATTTAAATTTGTGTAGCGAACCGGTGCTATCTGTTGCCTTGTTAAGACAACATTTAAATTGCGGGGTACCTAAATAACTTGAACCATCTAAATATTGTCAGGACCCCGGTTCCGCTTAATATGGCCTAATTGCACCGCACCTTTGCCATGTCATACATCATACATGCATCATGCCCGATCTTCTGCCATTGTATTAAAATAGTGCATCCGGTGTTTATTCTAGTGTTTTGCTTCTTCGCGGATAAGGCCGTTGAGTTGATGTGAGCTTCGCCCCGATCATCGGTTGAACCTTCGGCAATGTTTTTCAGGCGAGCATCTCCCCCTTTCTACCTATCTTACTTTTATAGTATTTATTCCCTCCTGTTGATCTATTGCTATCTGTGTTGCCATGCTCTAGATTTCGTACCCGTGATATCCCTTGCAGCCTTATATTGCCTTGAACACATCCTATTACCTGTTGTTTGGTAGATAGTTGGACTTGCGCATCGTAGTCGCTTGCTCAAGTGTTATTGCGTGTCGTCCAGTACCACAGTTGTTGGAGTGTTGCCGCATGTTTAATGTTGGAGATGATCATGGCTTTCATTATCGTTTACTTTAATTCCTGTTTAACAACTAAAATTGAAGTAGGTAAGCAGAGGCACAGGTGGTCAATAGATGTTATTTGGTTGTTAACCGTCCACTTGTGTCCCGTAGGACCCCGAGTACTTGATACCTGTTCCTTGAATATTCGCGCTATCCACATCCGGGAGGATTATGGGACCCCCCCTGAGCCAGAGCTTGATTCATTCTTATTTCTTGGGGCCACAAACTAGTTTGAGGTTTTATTTACTATCCTGTACTTATGCCATGCTTTACTGCTTTATTACGATTGTGCAAGGAGCACCTGTACTGTTTAGGTAAGCGGAGTGTTTTCGCGGTATCGACAAGCCCAGTTTTGGGTTCCTAGTCGTTTACAGCCACTGACGCAAACCTTGAGTCCGTCTCGGAGTCAGCTAGCTTCGTTGCGGATGTACTCAATAGGGTGGCCCCCTGAAATATTGCTGAATCCTGTAATTGCTTTGTCGTGAAAGCCTCGTTGGGTTTTGATTTGGTTTTTCCGAGGTTGATCGAGTGTGTGTTGCTATTTGTGCACCCCTGCAGGGTAAAACTTTCTGAAAGCCGTGTCCGCGGTTATGGACGACTTGGAGCACATTATCTCGATCATAGACAACTATAACTAAAGTAGTGCTATAAATTTGACTTTATAATGACTAGTAATCATCTTCACTATAATGGAATGGCTAAATAAAACTGCCCACAAATGCTTGATTGGGTTGTCGCTTGCGACCATTGTATCTGACTAGTAAGTATCGCAACTAAAACGGGATGGCTAAATAAAAGTACCAACAACTGCTGGGTTTTGGGTTATCTCATGCTAATTGTATCTGACTAGTAATTGTTGCAACTACAATGGAATGGTTAAATAAAAGTGCCCACTGCTTATTTTATCAGGATGACTATCTATATTTGACTAGTAATTGCTGCAACGATAACTGAATAAATAAAACTGCCAACGGTGTGAGTTCCTCGGTTGACTTCCTCGTTTGTTATCGAGGGGAAACACCAGGATGGGTATGTTTGGTGGTAGTATCAGATTGGTTCCGAATAGGTCTTTCTTACCCCTCTCTGATAGCCGCTAGTTGTATCGAGTCTCTATAGGTTGTTTAGTGCATGCTGCCGCTGCCGCTCAGTCCACCATACCTATGTAGGCGAGGACCGCCGAATTCTAGCCTCGCCGTAATCGCCTCGATCGATCGCTCTCTCTTTTTCCTTTGCCCCTTGTCGGCACCCCTTTTGTTTAAGCAGGTTTTGAGATCGACGTCGTTAGCAGGGTTACCCTTCCGGCTTGGCCTGGGCAGGGTTATGGACGCCATTGGTTATTCTTCAGGGCTCTTAGCCCCATTTGCATCTTGTCCGTAGTCGGACGCTCTATCATTTTCAAGGTTATTTGGATCTTTGTATATTATATCTGTATTCTTGACTCCTTGAGTCGCTGTTGTATATATTTCTGTTCTGTGGGTCCCATCGAGGACTGTTGTGTAATGTTATTACTTCGTTTTCCACCCGCACGCAAGTGCCTGGTGGGCACCTTTGAATCGATTCTATGCGGGTTTGGCGGGAATCGCCAAAGCTTGCATAGGGCCGATTCTGAGGGTGTTACAAAACCCCAAAACTCTGCGCACTAGATCATGAAAACGTCCATAAAACAAGGAAATCACGAGGTTTTGGTCATAACTCTCAAACATGTACCAGGTCTTACGAGCCATGAAAATCGCCCTGGCACCCCAAAAATGTGGGCAATAGCTCGTGAATATGGACAGACGAGTTTCTGGTCAAGTCTCTCAAACATACCGGGTCTTACTGGCCATGCAAATCGCCATGGAACCCGAAAACTGTGGGTAATAGATCATGACAAAGGCCATGAAACACGAAAATGACGAGTGTATGGTCTTAACTCTCAACCATGTATCGGGTCTTACGGTCGTTGTAAATATCCCTGGAACGCCAAATCTGTGGGCAATAGATCATGAAAACTGCCGTAAAACGCGATAATGATGATTTTTTTGTCATAACTCTCAAACATGTATCAGACCTTACGACCATTGTAAACCTCCCTGGAACGCCAAAATTATGGGCAATAGCTCATAAAAACGGCCAAAAAACGAGAAAATGACGATTCTTTCGTCATAAGTCTCAAAGATCTATCAGTTATTACGGTTGTTGTAAATCTCCCTAGAATCCCAAAATTGTTGGCAATAGCTCATGAAAACGGCCATAAAATGCAAAAATGACGAGTTTTTGGTGATAAATCTCAAACATATATCGGGTCATAAGGGCCATGTAAAATATCCATGGAACCCCAAAACTAAGGGCAATATCTCATGAAAAAAGCGGCAAAACGCAAAAACGACGAGTTTTTGGTCATAACTTTCAAAGATGTATCGAGTCTTACGAGCCTTGTAAATCACCCCAAAACCCCAAAAATGTGGGCAACAACTCATGGAAATGACTATAAAACGTGAAACAACGAGTTTTTGGTCGTAAATCTCAAACATGCATCAGGTCTTACGGGTGTTATAAATCGCCTTGGAACCCTAAAAAATGTGGGCAATAGCTCATGACAAAGTCCATAAAACACGAAAACGATGAGTGTTTGGTCTTAACTCTCAAACCTGTATCGGGTCTTACTGTCGCTGTAAATTTCCCTAGAACACCAAATCTATGGGCAATAGCTTATGAAAACAACCATAATACGCGAAAACGACAATTTTTTGGTGATAACTTTCAAACATTTATCGGGTCTTACATGCCATGCAAATGTCCATGGAACCCCCAACCTAAGGCCAATAGCTCATGAAAACGGCCGTGAAATGCAAAAGCGACGAGTTTTTGGTCATTACTCTCAATAATGTATCGAGTCTTACGAGCCATGCAAATTGCCCTGAACCCCAAAACTATGGGAAATAGCTCATAAAAACGTCCATAAAACGAGAAAACCATGAGTTTTTTGTCATAACTATCAAACATGTATCGGGTCTTTCGAGTCATAAAGATCGCCTTAGAACCCCAAAATTGTGGGCAATAGCTCATAAAAATGGACATAAAACACGAAACTAATGAGTTTCAAGTAAAGTCTCTTAAACATGTACTGGGTGTTACTAGCCATGCAAATCGCCTTGGAACCCAGAAACTATGGGCAATAGCTCATGACAAAGTCCATAAAACATGAAAAAGATGAGTGTTTGGTCTTAACTATCAAACATGTACTGGGTCTTACGGTTGCTGTAAATTTCCCTAGAACGCAAAATCTTTAGGCAATAGCTCATGAAAACGACTGTAATACACGAAAACAATGTTTTTTTGGTGATAACTCTCAAACATGTATCGGGCCTTACTGTCATTGTAAATCTCCTTGGAACGCCAAAACTATGGGCAATAGCTCATAAAAATAGCCATAAAGATAAAACGACGAGTTTTTAGTCATAAGTCTCAAACATGTATCGGTTATTACTACCGTTGTAAATCTCCTTGGAATCCCAAAACTATAGACAATAGCTCATGAAAACAATCTTAAAATGCAAAATGACGAGTTTTTGGTGATAACTCATGTATCGGGTCTTATGGGCCATGCAAATCTCCATGGAATCCCAAAACTAAGGGCAATAGGTCATGAAAACAGCCATAAAACACGAAAATTATGAGTTTTTATCATAACTATCAAACATGTATCGGGTCTTACGAGACATGCAAATCACCCTGAACCCCAAAACTGTGGGCAATAGCTCAAGAAAAACTTCCATAAAAGGAGAAAACCATGAGTTTTTGGTCATAATTCTAAAACATGTATCAGGTCTTACGAGCCATGCAAATCGCCCTGAAACCCCAAAAATCTGGGCAATATCTCATGAAAACGGACATAAAACACTAAAATGACGAGTTTCTGGTCAAGTATCTCAAACATGTATCGGGTCTTACTGGCCATGCAAATCCCCCTGAAACCACGAAACTGTCGGCAATAGGTCATGAAAAAGCTATAAACGGTCTTAACTCTAAAACAGTATCGGGTCTTACCGGCCATGCAAATCACCCCAGAACCCTAATATCATGGGCAATAGCTCATGAAAACAACCATAAAACACGAAAATGACGAGTGTTTGGTTTTAACTTTAAAACATATATCGAGTCTTACGGGCCATGAAATTCGCCCTAGAACCCCAAAACTGTGGGCAATAGCTCATGAAAATGACCATAAAACGTGAAAACGACAAATTTTTTCTCCTTACTCTTAAACATGTATCGGCTCCTACGAGCCAAGAAAATCGCACTAGAACCCCAAAACTACAGACAATAGATCATGAAAACGGCTATAAACGCAAAACTGACGAGTTTCTGGTCAAATATCTCAAACATGTACCGGGTCTTACTGGCCATGCAAATCGCCCTGGAACCTGGAAACTCTAGGCAATAGCTCATGATAAAGGCCATAAAACACAAAAATGACGAGTGTATGGTCTTAACTCTCAAACACGTATCGGGTATTACAGTCGCTGTAAATCTCCCTGGAATGCCAAATCTGTGGGCAATAGATCATGAAAGCGGACGTAAAACACAATAACGACGATTTTTTTGTCATAACTCTCAAACATGTAGTGGGCCTAATCTCCCTAGAATACCAAAACTATGGGCAATAACTCATAAAAATGGCCATAAAACAAAAAAACGACGAGTCTTTCGTCATAAGTGTAAAACATCTATCGGTTTTTAAGGTTGTTGTAAATCTCCCTGGAATCCTAAAATTGTAGCAATAGCTCATGAAAACGGCCATAAATACAAAAATGACGAGTTTTTGGTGATAACTCTCAAATATGTATCGGGTCTTAAGGGCCATGTAAAACCCCATGGAACCCCAAAACTAAGGGCAATATCTCATGAAACAGCGGTAAAACACAAAAACGACGAGTTTTTGGTCATAACTTTCAAACATGTATCAAGTCTTACGAGCCTTGCTAATCGCCCCAAAACCCCAAAAATGTGGGGAACGACTCGTGGAAATGACCATAAAACACGAAACAACGAGTTTTGGGTCGTAACTCTCAAACATGCATCGGGTCTTACGGGCGTTATAAATCTCCCTCGAATTCCAAAACTGTGGGCAGTAGCTCATGAAAATGGTCATAAAACGCGAAAACTATGAGTTTTTTTTTGTCATAACTATCAAACATGTATCGGGTTTACGAGCCATGCAAATCGCCCTAAAACCCAAAACTGTGGGCACTAGCTCATGAAAACGTCCATAAAACGAGAAAACCATGAGGTTTGGGTCATAACTTTCAAACATGTATCGGATCTTACGAACCATGCAAATCGCCCTGGCATCCCAAAAATGTGGGCAATAGCTTGTGAAAATGAACATAAAACATGAAACTAATGATTTACTGGTCATGCAAATCGCCCTAGAACCCGAAAACTGTGAGCAATAACTCATGAAAAAGGCCATAAAACACGAAAACGACGAGTGTTTGGTCTTAACTCTCAAACATGTATTGGGTCTTACAGTCACTATAAATCTCCCTAGAACGCAAAATCTGTAGGCAATAGCTCATGAAAATGGCCGTAAACCATGAAAACGATGATTTTTTGTCATAACTCTCAAACAAGTATCGGGCCTTATGGTCATTGTAAATCTGCCCGGAACGCCAAAACAATGGGCAATCGCTCATAAAAACGGCCATAAAATGAGAGAACGATGAGTTTTTGGTCATAAGTCTCAAACATGTATTACTTATGTCGACCGTGTAAATATCACTGGAATCCAAAAACTGTAGGCAATAGCTCATGAAAATGACCTTAAAACGCAAAATGATGAGTTTTTGGTGATAACTCTCAAACATGTATCGGGTTTTACGGGCCACACAAATCTCCATGGAACCCCAAAACTAAGGGCAATAGCTAATGAAAACGTCCGTAAAACGTAAAAAGGACGAGATTTTGGTCATAACTCTCGAACATTTATCGAGTCTTACGGGCCTTGTAAATAGCCCCAAAACCCCAAACTGTGGGCAATAGCTCATGAAAATGACTATAAAACGCGAAAATAATGAGTTTTTGGTCGTAACTCTCAAACTTGTATCAGGTCTTATGGGTGTTATAAATCGTCCTGAAATTCCAAAACTGTGGGTATTAGCTCATGAAAATAGCCATAAAATACGAAAACTAGTTTTTTTATCATAACTATCAAACATGTATCAGGTCTTACAAGCCATGCAAATCACCCTGAACCCCAAAACTATGGGCAATAGCTCATGAAAACGTCCATAAGATGAGAAAACCATGAGTTTTTGGTCATAACTCTCAAACAAGTATCGCGTCTTATGAGTCATGCAAATCGCCCTGGCACCCCAAAAATGTGGCAATAGCTCATGGAAACAGACAAAAAACATGAAACTAACGAGTTTCTGGTAAAGTCTCTCAAATATGTACCAGGTCTTACTGAGCCATGCAAATTTCCCTAAAACCCAAAAACTGTAGGCAATAGCTCATGGCAAAGGCCATAAAACACGAAAGCAATGAATGTTTGGTCTTAACTCTCAAACATGTATCGGGTCTTACGATCGCCGTAAATCTCCCTAAAACGCCAAATATGTGGGCGGCCATAAAATGCAAAAACGACTAATTTTTGGTCATAACTCTCAGACATTTATCGGGCCTTACAATCATTGTATATCTCTCTGGAACGCCAAAACTTTGGGCAATAGTTCATAAAAACGGCCATAAAACAAGAAAACGACGAGTTTTTGGTCATAAGTCTCAAACATGTATCGCTCATTACGGTCGTTGTAAATCTCTATGGAATCCCAAAACTATAGGCAATAGCTCATGAAATGGCTTTAAAAGGCAAAATGACGATTTTTTGGCGATAACTCTCAAACATGTATCGGGTCTTATGGGCCACGCAAATCTCCATGGAACCCAAAAACTAAAGGCCATAAAACACAAAAAACGACGAGTTTTTGGTCATAATTCTCAAACATGTTTTGAGTCTTATAGGCCTTGCAAATCGTCTCCAAACCCACAAACTATGGGCAATAGCTCTTGAAAATGACCATAAAACGCGAAAACAACAAGTTTTTGGTCGTAACTCTCAAACGTGTATGGGGTCTTACGGGCATTATAAATCGCCCTGAAACCTCAAAACCGTGGGCAATGGCTCATGAAAATAGTCATAAAACGCGAAATCTACGAGTTTTTTTATCATAACTATCAAACATGTATCGGATCTTATGAGCCATGCAAATCTCCCTGAACCCCAAAATTATGGGCAATAGCTCATGAAAACGTCCATAAAACGCGAAAACCACGTGTTTTTTGTCATAACAGTCAAACATGTATCGGTCCTTACGAGCCATGCAAATCTCCTGATACCCCAAAACTGTGGGCAATAGCTCATGAAAACGGACATAGAACACGAACTGACAAGTTTCTGGTCAAGTCTCTCAAACACATAAAAAGGACGAGTTTTTCGCACTCATCACTCCCACTTGTCTTGTGGGTGGTGCGAAGTATACATGCACCATAGTGTCATAGTCACACTCGTTACTAACTGTAATGTGCACGTTTATGCTCATTGGCCACATGTGTATACCCATGAATGCAACATAACGGTATTGTTTACCTATATATGCCTTCATGTACATGTTCTTCTATGCAGGCAAAAAAAGAGAAAGACCGTGAAGAGAGAGAAAATAAGAAAGATAAAGAAAACAGAAAGGAAGGATAAAGATCGCAAAGAAAAAGAAAGAGACCGAGAGAAGGAAAGAGAAAAGGAAAAAGGAAAAGATAAGGATCGGTCAAAGAGAGATGAAATGGAGATTGATGGTGATGATGTGGAGATTCATGGCTCAAAAGATAAGAAACGGGAAAAGGATAAAGTAAAGAAGCATAAAAGACGCCACCATGACACCACAGATGATGTAAGATCTGAAAGGGATGAGAAGGATGACTCAAAGAAGTCTCGAAGGCATAGTAGTGACCACAAGAAATCTAGGAAGGTATAACATTTGTTATCCTCTTGTGCAATCAAGGTACTTAGAATATGGTTGGCACGTTGCCTCCAACACCTACTCCATTCAAGACTTGGCGCAAATTAAGTGCTCCCCAATTTGGAATATGTGATAGTGAACTTTGAATACTCCACCCTTTGTATCGTGATATTTAAATATTGACAGTTTGGTGAGGGATGTGTGTATGTATCGTTACACATTTATACACATCACTTTTAAAATGGTAAAATGGTGCACTTGTGATATTTCCAGTATATGATATTTGTGTTGTGTGATAGTGAATTTAGGATATTCCTGCCTTTGTATTGTGTGGTGTTACATATTTTGACAGTTTGCTGAGTCATTTGTGTAATACACAGTAGTTTCATATTGTTAAAAGGTGCACTTGTGCTATTGCCAGTATATGAATAAGATCTGTATTATGTAAAATATCGAGAACTAGCATGGTTTTTGATTGGTGCATGACACAAATGATTCATATCACATGGATATATGATATTGAGATTGTTTTGTCTGTCATTGATGCAGCATACCCATGCTTCAGACTCGGATGGTGAGAACCGGCATAGAAGACATAAAAGGGATTGAGATAGGTCCCACAAAAGTGGTGTAAATGAGGAGCTTTAAGATGGTGAGCTTGGAGAAGATGGGGAGATTCATTAGGCGGAGTCTCTTGTCTTGTTGTCAATTGCTGCTATTTTGCCTAGCATCAACAAACTTTGCTTTAGAACTTACCAGTATTATAATCATTGAAACTAGCATTACATACATTTCCTGGCATCTACCTGCTCCTCATTATAATATTCTGTAGTAGCCATAAGCTGTGGTCTCCCTTCTTTTAAGTGAACATTGTGTAGTCCTGGGGTTTTGTACCTTTCTTTGTTGGCTTGTATGCAGAACCTTATCTTAGTGTAAAAGGTATGTTCTGTCGGACTAGCATATCTCTGCCGCATCATGTTCCTAACTTGTTCCTAGCCTTGTGCTTGATCTCTGAGCAAGTTTGTTACTGACAGTTTTTGGTGGCAACATATAAAGCCACTTGGCATGGATGGATATAGCAGCACTAACACAGACAGAGGCTCCTGCCGCTGCAGCAGTTCATCGTCTCAGCTCCCAGATGAGGTATATGGTTCCTATTACAAACAGTTGTCTGACAGTTTTGGGATTCAGTTGGCAGATTGTAATATAATCTATTGATATGTACTCCTTTTCGGAGACTCGTTCATACTTTAGAATGGTTGGTTTTATTGGGAGGGTAGTTGCTAACCAAAATGTCACTTAGACCTTGACTGTAGCATGATCATCAGCTTGATTGTTTGTGGAATGGCAGATGAGTTCGTACTAGAAAATTGTATGAAGGAACGGTCACCTTGTGTGTCGTTGTTTACATGGTCCGACAGCCAGCAACAGAGTTCTTGGGCTGGTAATACTCTCTTCTTCGACGATCAACATCGCATTACTGTGTTTATCTAGGAGCTGGTGTTACTCCTGTAATTTTCCTGGACATCGTTGCCTGTTTCAGTTGTAGTCGTCTCTGTCCTTGAATATTATATTTCTTTGTCTGGCACTAAGCAATGTAAAACTTGATGTTAAAAGCTTTGCACTACAGTCACATGTTTAGATGGCCAGAATACGAGCATTCAATTGACAGAAACATACATGAACTTTCTCTAGTACTCATCTGTTCCACAATATAAGCCATTTTAGCATGACTTGCATGCTATTTTTTTCCCTCTCTATTCATCATAGCTTCGGAATCTCGCTTAATTGAATCTCCTGCTCCGGGTAGAATTTCCAGGCTTACGTATTCAAAACACAAGTGTGCTCGTTTGTCTCCTGCAAGTGGAGACGCCTCTGCTCTTCCCTCTCTGAGTGCTTGTTTGCTTGTCGATGACTGCAGAAAGTGTCGTTTGCCTCCCTGAGCTCTACTACTCCCTTTGTTTAAAAGAAAAAAAAATCAAACTTACAAGTTTTAGAAAAAAAATTGAAAAATCATATTTACAAGGAGGAAAGAAAACCTACTACTCTCTCCGTTTCATAATATAAGATGTTTTAGCTTAGTGAAAGGAGTGTATCTAGACCTTTTTTAGTGTGCAGGTTTATATTTCCTCTGACAAACCTACATAGTAAAAGAGGTCTAGAATGCAGATTTATATTCCTTTGACGAACCTACATACTAAAAGAGGTCTAGATGCACTTCTTTCATAAAGATAAAACATCTTATATTATGAAACAGAGGGAGGGAGTACATGTTTCACATGAATGCTACAGATATTTATTCATAAATAATTAATAAGATGTTTTAGTTTTATGAAGAAAATATATGGAGACTTGTTTTAGTATGCAGATTCACTTTAAATCTAAGTGAACCTACGTATTAAAAAAGTTTAGATACATTTGCTTCACAAAATATAACATTTTATATTTTGAAACAGAGGAAGTACAAGTTATGCACATGCAGGAGGAAAGACTAGCTAGCTCTCTACTTGCTAAGAAGTTAAGTCCGTGAAGTATATGGAACTTTGGTTATGAAAATTTCCTAGAGAAATTACGACCCTTAAGTTGTCCATCTTTTGTTTAGCCTGGACATATCAAATGATCACAATCAGCACCAAAACATGGCATGTCGCTAATGGTTTATTAGGCACATGCCAAAATTTTCATCTATAACACCATCTATTTTTATGTTAAAAATATCTATTTTATGTTCACATAGATAGTAAAAATATAGAGATGGCCAATAAAAAAATCAGCCTGGTAAATTTCCATCAACCAGGGATTACATTGAAGTAGGGGCATATGCTAGGCGTAACCGCTCTTGGATCTCGCCTACCCTCTGTCATTCAGCGGACAATGGCCTCTCCAGGAAGAACCGACAGCAAACGGCTGCGTACTCCTCTTGGGTGAGATCGCCGAGGGTTGATGCCTTCCATGCTACTCTGGAGTATGGACCCCGATGGTGTCGCCAACGTTGTGCCATTTTTTTTAGAAATGGCGATAACCCCGGCCTCTGCATCAATAGATGCACACATCCTTTTATTACTTAGTTCAAAGATATAAAGGTTTACATCTCACGGATTAGAGAGAGTCGATACAAGAATCAACCAATGAAAAATGAGCAATATGCTCAACAATCTAAACATCTCGAATCCTATTAATAAGCCTCCAAGTAGCCTGATAGAAGATGCCCTGAGCAACCATTAGCAGCCGCTTGCATCTAGTAACCATGCATTCCTGCTGATTCTCCAGAAGCATGAAATGCCATAGCTGTATCAAGTAAACAGCCGTATGGATAACCTGCAAAAAATTGGTAGAATCTTTCCTGTTAAAAATAATATTATTTCTACAATTCCACGACCGAACTAAAGCAGAAACCCCAACGCGAATCCATCCCATTTAATGAATTCTTAAACATATTTGTTATATTGGTAGGTGGTGGTATGTTAAATGTAGAAAAAACAATCCTCCAGATTAACCTGGCAAAAGAACAAGAGAGAAATAGATGTTCAACTGTTTCCTCCTCATCACAGAAGCAACATTTTTTACTCCCATTTCAGTTTCTCTTGGACATATTATCTCGAATTAATAAAACCTTTTTACTTAGAAACCACATGATTTTTTTAATCTTTAGTGAGGTTTCCAACTTCCATAAATATTTGCGAGGGAACCTTGTATGACCATTAATGAGGTTAGCATACATATTTTTAAGATAAATTGTCCAGAGGTTGTTAATTTCCAAAGAAAAACATTAGGTTCATTATTTAAATATACCACCATCAATCTTTTGGCAAGAGTTTCACTTATTATCAGTCAGCAATCTCCTAAAACCAATGTTTAAGGGGGTCGTTGACAAAACATTGCAATGTAAACATGTTTCCGCTGCACAATATTATATAACAAGGGTATTATTGAGCTAGCGGTGTTGAGCCTAATCACATATCTTTCCAAAATCTAGCTGTAGTATCATCACCAATTTTAAAAAGTTCCCCGCTAAAGAAGTTCTCTTTAACCCTCATTAGTCCTTTCCAAAATGGTTAATCCGTTTGTTTACTTGTAATTTGAGCTAATGTTTATTGAGATAGATATTTGTTATATAGCAGCTCCTACCACACACCCTCATCATTAAGTAGTTTAAACAACCATTTACTAAGGAGGCATTTGTTCAAAAGGTTTTTGCCTGGTTACTTGTGGTGGACAGTCTAAATACTCGCAATATGATGTGTCATCGGCAATGTCCTGTTCCTGATATCAAGTGTGTTCTGTGTCATCAGGTTAGAGAGATCAAGGACCATTTGTTTTTCGAATGTGAATTCAGTAAAACTTGCTGGTCTATTTTGGGTATTCAATGGGACTGCTCACTTGGCTTGAGTGAACAAATTGAGACAGCTTCAAACGCTTGGAGGGGGCCATTCTTCCTGGAGTACATAATCATAGGTGCATGGAATATATGGAAACGAAGGAAAATGAAGCATTTTGATGGCATTGTACCTTCGGCTCAGATCTGTCTAGCTCAATTCTCTAGAGATACCGATCTACTTAGCTACAGGGTTAAACCCGATCAAAGGGAGATTTTAGTCACTTTTGTAGCAACCTTGAGAGTCTAATCTGTTCCCTATAAACCATGGATTAACCATGGTGCTCCTTATAACACAAATGTTAATATTTTGCTTTTATTAATATATAATCAGTAGGAGCCTCTCTTGTTGTAGTTCTCAAAAAAAGGAGGCATTTGTTGTTAATCTTTAAAACTTCAATTCCCAACCCCCTTGATCTTTTGGTCTACAAATCATATCCCATTTAGTTAACCGATACTTACGTTTTCCATCTTCACTTTGCTAGAAAAATGTGATCTATAAAAACATATACTCTTTCGTACCCCTATAGGTACTTCTAAGAAAGACAACCTAAAGATCGGTAAACTAGTCAACACTAAATAAATCAGCACAAGACGGTCTCCATATGATAACATCTTGCCTGCCTAACAACCGAGTTTTCCTGCAAAACGGCTTTCTACTAGGTACCATTCATAGATCTTAAGTTTTCTGTAGTGTATAGGAACACCTATATATCTAAAAGAAAGAGACCCAGACTCACAACCAAAAAGTTCTTTGTATTGTTCCTTCTCCTATTTAGCCTTTCTAAAACAGAAAATTTCGCTTTTGAGAAAGTTAATCTTAAGATCAGATAATTATTGAAAAAACAAAGAATGAGCTTCATGTTGAAAACCTAATCTAAATCATGTTCCATAAATAAAATATAGTATCATCCACATATTGCAGAATTGAAAGGCCTCCCTCAACAAGATAAGGGATAAGTCCTCTAAGTTGGCCATGCTTTTTCTCGAGCAATTTAAATGGCTAACATGTCTCCAATAATGTTGAAAAGCATCGGTGACAGTGGGTTGCCTTGTCTTAGGCCTTTTATAGTTTGAAAATAATAACCAATATCATCATTGACCTTAATTCCCATGCTACCTCCCTAAACAAAATTCTCAACTAACTCGCATCACTCTGATGCAAATCCTTTCATACGTAGTGTGATGTAGGAAATGCATTTAACCTTGTAATAAGCCTTTTCAAAATCAATTTTAAAAAGTATCCCATCTATCTTCTTCCTATGAAGTTCATGAATGGTTTCAAGCAACATAACAACCCCGTTAAGGATATGTATTCCAGACATGAAATATTTTTGCATAGTCCGAATAACTTTTTCAACAATTGTCGTGATACGATTAGCTTCCAGTTTTGTGAACATTCAGTAAACAAATAGGTCTATACTATTGTATTTGCATTGCATTTTATTTCTTGGATAGCAGGGTGATCACACCAATTAATTTAAACAATGGCAAATATCCACTTTTCAATGTGAAAACAATGCCATCAGATCCCCTTAATGAATTCCCAATTGTTTTTGATAAAAATCAGCTGCGAACTCATCTGGTATAGGGGCTTTGTTCAACTCCATATGTAAAATAGCATCATGAACCTCCTCCTAGGTAAAGTCAGCCATGATGATACCATTTTCTTCCAGAGATAATTGCGGTATATCATGAATTATGTCCTCTCTCATATCAAAGTTAGATGGTTCCGGTGCCCCAAATAGCTTTTTATAATATTCCGTAATATAAACCTTTAAATTCTCTTCACCCACTATAGTTCCTTTATCTTGTTCTAATTAAAATATTTTTTCTTTCGGTGCTTCCCATTTGCAATCAAATAAAAGTACTTTGTATTACTTCCTCCTTGAACATGTTTAACTTTTGCTCTTTGCGCCCAATTTTGTTTCTTTGTCTCTTCTTAGTTTTGTAATGCTTTCATTAGCCACCCTTAAGGCATCCCTTTCAACTGAGATAAGAGGAAAGCTTTCGGCTTTTAGGTCTAGATTGTTGATACTTTCTAGCAAGCATTCCTTTCTTTATTGTATTTGCCACTCAAATTCTTGGCTCATCCTTTTAAACAACAACAAAATATGCCTTATTTTGTTTTGCCATCTCTCAATTGATATCTCGCCATGAGTCACCACCTTCCGTTCCTATTTCACCATTGCATAAAAATTATCTTGATGCAACCAAGACAGTTCAAAAGAGAATTGTGATTTATTACCGTGATGGGCATGTTTGCCAGAATCAATTAGGAATGTCATATAACCTACCCCTATCCTTGTCAGATCTCTCACTATTACTAAGATAAATTTTTATTCCCACTCCACACTCGCTAAAATTCGATCTAGCTTCTCTAAAGTGGGATTCTCTCTTCGACTAGCCCACATGTATTGTCTATCCGAAAGAACAATTTCTCTCAAGTCTAGACTCTCAATAATTGCATTAAAGAAAAAAAGGCTAATGCACATTAAACTTGTCGTTACTTTTATCCTCTTTCTGTCTAAGAATATTAAAATCTCCCCTACTAGCAGAGGAAGGGATTATGTTTCACACATCCGGACTAATTCCGCAAAAAATTCTGCTTTATGTTCATCGTGGGAACCACCATATACTCAGATAAAACCCATTCGAAACCATCAATTTTACTTCTAACTTGGAGTTTTACACAAAAATCTCCAGTTTTCACCTTCCTCGCTTATAAAGTGTTACTATTAATACCTACCAGAATACCCCCGACCTCCCATGAGGTGGGAGACAGAACCAAGAAAAATCCATCCCATTTGCCAAGTGCTTAAGAAAAGGAACATTAAAATTTGATCTCCCCATCTCCAGTAAGGCGATGAGTCTAATTTATGTTCCTTTATAGCTTCTCTTACGAATAGATGTTTTGCGATGTCTCGAAAACCCTCACTATTCCAACTTAAACCTCTTAAACTATTCATTATGATTATGTTTTTTGTATTTTAGATCTAGTACTCCTACAAACCTTTGAATGATGAAACTCCTTTTTTCTTGATTTATTTAAACATGCATTTGGTATTAAGAGATACACATGGTCGTCTAATTCCTTATGTTCCTTATCTACCAAATCCTTAGCAAGACTTGATACTTTCAAGGTCAACAAATTTGAAGGACCAATGTCATTTTCAATTTACCTGCCCACATTTAAGAAACATCAAGGTTCTATTGAACTCCACATCCTTAATAGCATTAACTAAAACTACATCTTGCTCTCTATTTCCCCCCAAAGATACTCATATATGAGCTCTAGATATAATATCATCACCATATTTGATAAAAGCGAGTGTTTAGATAATATAGTACATGTTGTCCCATAAAACTTTTGTGCCTGGGTATTGTAAATTTCCCTCTCCAACTGTGTGGCATCCCCATTGGGTTGTGCTTGAATCCGATCACTTGATCTCAGCACCAATGGACTAGGAATACCTCCAAAAGATACCACATCCTCTATAGTAGGATTCTCGAAGCACACAACACTAGGAGTCATCACCCCCAGTGTTTTGGTTGGCGAAAAACTGGTAACTGATGCCCTCATCGACAATACCCCACTTTTCTTCTCCCAAACCACCACCTTTTCACTGCTTGGATTCATCAATATCTTCCCAGTCGTAGTACCTTGACATTTAAGCATAACCCCAATGGATAATGAGTTCAAATTCATATTCAAAACAATAAGAAAAACCATTGAAACAAAGTTTGAAACAATAGTAATCAGTGCGTTACCACTCACTATAGAAATGAGTTGCGTAGAAGATCAGGTTGGTGCCAGTGCAACCGACCCGGTCGGCGGCATCGTGTCCCCATTGCGCGGAGTGGAAGAGGCAAAGAGTCTACCCTCTTGCCGTGCCTTTTCGCATGGGATAGGAGACTTTTTCTCCATCTTTGGCCGGCGCGCGCCCCCACACGGGCGGGTAAACGTGTCTGCAACAACAAGCCCAGGTCTTGGTGCTGTTACAAACAAATCTCCGACCAACATAGATCCCGAGATAGCATCAGCACCAGATCATGTGCATGGTCTGTCATCTAGAGGCTGCGTCAATATCTTTCCCTGAAGCAAAAAAAACAGTCTCTAGTGCTATAAAGATAGCAAAATTTTCTACAGATTCATAAAAATACAAATTAGGACAATTCCTACAGGTTGCATCCAAATTTGTACCTTTAGTCGCTGAAGTACACAAGAAGGCCCCAATTTGAATTGAAGCTAGGGATGTCTGTCTATTTCCAACATTATTCTCCTGCCCCTAGTTGAGGCCAAAATATTTTGAGAATCCCTATTTTCTTGATTATTTGTATAGAAGACTTGTCCATTTCCATGACATGTCCATTTTTTTGCATTTCCCCATTAGTATCCTGATGAAAACCTCCATAGATTTCGGAATAAGAGTGTGGTTCACACAACCAACCCTCACCCTCACAATCTTCCCCTTTCTGGTATACTCCATATCCACCTCAAGTGTTTTGCCAAAGAGAGTTACCAACCCCTAAAGTGTGATATAATCACCCCTCATATCTGAAGGTACCCCTGCAATTTGCACCCACACCTCAGGTAACATGTGCAAGGGTTCCTCCGCACTTGTCCATGACTTAAAGTTTAAGTCAATTGCCTTTTTAGGGACTTAATACACCCCAAAATTGATTACCCTCTAAACTTCTTTCTTGTTTGGGAACTTCACTCTGTATACATTACTATGGTAATGGAAAACCTTCCACTCAAACTTATCTAATGGCACAATTTTAGTGAGTTGCTCAATAATCTAGGGAAATTTCATTGCATCCCCCTCCACGACTACCTTTACCAGCTTGGCATTCTCCACCTTTGGATGATAGGTTCCCATAGTTGGCATCTCATAGAACATGATCCCCTCATTAGCATATCCATAGACTATGAAAGATGGTTTAGGAGCATTCACTAAATTGCAAGCACCCGAAACATGGTGTGGAGACTCACAATATACACAAATGGGTAAATGGCAATCATCAATAAGATGGCATGGCTGCTTACACTTGAAACAAATATTATCCCTCCTTTTCAATTTTTTTGAAGGTACATTCATCTCAGAGTCACCTCCAGCAGCAGTGCCATTAGACCCTTTGATCACACCCGACGCCACACCTTGTTGCCCCTGTATGACCGCGGGTGTTTGCTGCACTACTGCTGGCTCCATGATTACCGAGGCCTGACACGCATGCTAAAGGACGGTCCGCTGCAACATGGCCTACTGCACCACAGACTGCTATTTGTGCGCTACCATAGCTGCAACATCGACACCCTTTGGAACGGCTGCAACCAGTGTGTAAAAGACACTCCCACATCCTCTAAGATAATGTTATGATGCCTTGCACCTTCAAAATTGCGATTGTATATGTTGTTCCCATTGTATCCTCCCTTGTAACTTGACTGCCCTCTACCAACGAAATTGCGTCTGTTTTGCTAGTTGTTATTACCTCCATGATTGAAATTGCGAGAGAAATTGTTGAAACCCCGAACCTCTACTAAAATTGCCAAATTGGTCATTCCCTCCGAAATTTTCTTGGAAATTATTCCCTCGACCAGCAGATCCGCTTGATTCCCATTGTAGTAGCCATTCCTCGCATAGGCTCCAAAATCTTGCACCCGGCCTCGTGCAGGCTCCACATCTCGGCCAGGACCTCCACCAAAACGGTCTCTACTAGCACCAATACCTCCATGACCTGGGTCGAAACCCTCCGTCGCCACCCCGATTCATCACGGGATTGATCAGCCACCACCCTTCATCACCGGATTGATTAGCCGCCACCCAGAGTTTTCTTTGTCTTCCTTTGTTCTTTTACCATATTCATGTTATTTAATGGCATCATTACCTCCTGCATGCCATAATATTTTAGCACAAGCTATTTTGTGTATTCCATTGCATATACTATGTTTCTGTATATAGAACAACACTCATGTTGTCAAAGTTCTCTGCGTAATATGTGCTCTCTTACTCATTATAACTTCATATATATCGTATACTACTCAGGACTACATAATTATGACCGACGCAACGATGCGGGGAACCATCTAGTTTTTACAATGAGCCAATACATATCATCCTAACAACTTCATCTATAAGAACACCCTCTACTTTTATGTTCAAAAAACCCTCTACTTTCCTCTATTCATCATATAGAAAACATTGGAGATCACGATGACCAATAAATAAAAAGGGATCTAGTAAATTTCCATCAACCAATAGTTACATTGAGGAAGGGGCATATACTAGCCGCAACCGCTCCTGGATCTCGCCGATCCTCTGTAATTGGGCCGGCGACGGCGTCTCTAGCCAGAATCCGCAACAACCGGCTTGGTACTCCTCTTTGGTGAGGTCAGTGAACTGGTCGATGCCTCCTCCGTTGTTATCATGGACCCCGATGGCGTAGCCAGTTTTGTGGTGGTCGAGGTCGCGGAGGGCCTCCTTAAATATGGTATACCGGTGCTCCTCGTGGGCGATGGAGCTGTAGGTCTTGCTGTTTAGTACCTTCCACTCCGCGAAGATCTGCCGCGTCTCCTCCTCGCTCCTCCCGGTCTCCCACGAGAAGACGGAGTAGCCGTCATCGTGCCACTGCTGGTTGATGTCCTGGAGGCGGTGCTTGAACATGGCGTACGCGTCGTCGGTGAGGGAGGTGTTGGTCATGCCGTGCTTGGCCTTCAACTCTGTGAAGATCCGCCGTGTCTCCTCCTCGCTCCTCTTCCTCTCCCAGGTTTCCGATGTGTTGCTAGTGGCAGCAGCCGCCGCCAGCGACACCACCAGCAGCAGCAGCAGCGCTGCCGCCGCCATGATCCTCATCACGACACGGATTGAAGGCGAGAGGGGCCGGGACTACGTACGTAGATGAGATGTTTGGATCGATGGATCTCTCGTCGAAAAGGTCGCTCTCGCTCGATCTAAGTTTGGATTGTCGATTAGGTGTGTGTTGTATATTTAAAGGCTCAGATCGAGACGGACGTAGACCGAGACGTACACGAATTGCATGCAGATCGAGCTCTTATCAGACACGGTCACGTCGGCCTGACGGATTTTTTTAAGAGTATACGAATTGCACAGGACGTGGAACGCTAACGTATCGAACCACTCACGACCGTTGGATTTGACCAGCCCAGAGATAGGGTTCTTTCCTTTTTGTTGGAATCGATCTTGGCCTACAGGTAGTCACGTACTCACATAGCTCTATTGTTTAGGCCGTAATGAACTCCGGTTTAGTGCTAATTCCGACTAAGTAACTTAATTTTGGGTAACATTTTGACCATATTCTAGCTAAAATCATGTCAAAATTGGCATGGATGGGCGCGGACACCACACATGAAGGAGGGTACTTGCTTTATTCATGAACACTACAAATGACGAAAATCCCAAATTTTCGAAATCCAATGTCTAGTCCCCTCTATTAGACATGTAATATATTAGGTAGTATACGATATGGTGTAGTACACCAATCGTATACGTATCGTACTCTGTACGCCACGTAAGGGGTCCTTACCCTTATTAACACGCATCCGGCCCCTTGCGAGAGGTAACGCCGTTCTCTACGATTTATCATGGTATATCGGAGCAACCTCTTCCGTCTAGCTAGCCGCGCCGTCGGAGGATCTCTCCGCGCTGCCAACAGGAATTCAGCGATCACCAACAGGACCAGCAGGGTGCTTGCCTTCGACGTGGGAATCAATTCCCGTCTCAATTGCTAGCTTGCTGATCGCCAGATCGCTAGGACAAAGGACTCAGATCGCCAGGACCAGGGTGCCTTCCTTTGACACGGGAATCAATTCCCGTCTGGATCGCTTACTCTCTGATCGCTAGATCGACAGGACATCGACAGGATTCAGATCGCCAGATCACCAGGACAGTCTCCAGGACCAACGCAGATCAGAAATCAGGAAATTCTCCCACCCTCCCACCTCGTTCAGATCCATGGCCACCTCATCATCAACTCCGTCCGCGCCGGCTGCTATCGGTGCGCCGCCCGCAATTAAGCTCACCCGAGAGAACTTTCTCTATTGGCAAGCCCTCGTACTGCCTACCCTCCGCGGTGCTCGTGTCATGGCCCTCCTTGAGGGGACCGACCGTGCCCCGCCCGAACAGCTTGAGGCCCTCGATGAAAATCAGAAAAAAGTGTCGGTTCCCAATCCGGCCTATGAATCTTGGTGCACAAAGGACCAGCAGGTGGTCAGCTACCTCGTTAATTCGCTTTCTGAGGATGTGCTGCCCCATATCTTTGGTTTACATCATGCTGTTGATGTGTGGCGTGCACTTCATTCTATGTACTACACTCAGTCTAAGTCGCGGCTTTCCACTCTTCGAGGTGCCCTCTGTAACACTAAGAAGCTTGACATGACTGCACAACAATACATTACAAAGATGAAACGGTTTGCCTCTGAGCTTGCTGCTGCCGGTAAGAGTGTAGATGATGACGAGTTGAAGGACTATATCTTGAACGGTCTTGATGGCACTTTTAATTCTCTTGTGGCTGATGTCAACGTTGTTCCCTCGACTACACTCAATGATATGTGCTCTCAGCTGTTGGCTTGTGAAAACCGTGACGCCATGCTTCTGTCGACAGGACAAACCCCTGGAGGTTTTACTTCCTCTATCAATGCTGCTGCTCGGCACCCTCCTCTCCATTATGGGGCTGCCTATCCTCCACGCCCACAACAACCACCACCACAACCCTATATTCCTCCTACTCCACCACCACAACCCTATATTCCTCCTACTCCACCACCCCAACCCTATATGCCTCCACACAACTACCCATACCCAACCCCGCAGCCCTACACATACCCTACCTATACCCCACAACCTTCTTACTACATGCCGCCCTATCCACCTACGCCATACATACCCCCGCAGCAGCGCATGCCACACCCTCCTCCACAGCGACCACCACAGCCCGCTCCAAACCGTGGTCCACCTAGGCCAGATCAGCAGCGTCGACCCAAGGGGGGGCGCACCAAAAACCGTGATCGTGGTCGGGTCGCCACCCCATGGCAGGAAGGCGTGATATGTCAGATATGTAAAAAGGAAGGACATCCTGCCAGCGACTGTTGGTGGCGCTATGGTGATGATGATGAGGATGACACATCAGCTGAACCCAAAGGAGATTATGGAGTTGATAGCAACTGGATCATGGACACTGGAGCCACAAACCATACCACAGGTCATCTCAACAAGCTTCAGGTTCATGAATCATATCAAGGGCAGGATCAAGTCCATAATGCTAGTGGACAAGGTATGAAAATTGCTAACATTGGTCATTCAGTTTTGCACACCCCACATTGCTCTTTAAAACTTAACAACATCCTTCATGTCCCTTCATCTTCCATGAACTTGCTTTCCGCACACAAAATTGCCTTAGATAACAATGCCTTTATTGAAATTCACCCATTCTTTTTCTTGATAAAGGATCAGGCCACGCAACAAATCATGTTTAGAGGCCCTTGTCATGGCGGTCTCTACCCCTTGTTCCTGTTTCAATGGGGCCGACATCCAAGCATGCACTTGTCACCATCAAGCCTTCATCTTCTCGTGGCATCGTCGTCAGGCCATGCCTCCTATTTTATTGTTCAGCAAGTTCTTAGAAAGAATAATTTGTCATACACTCCTGACGTGAATCCTTATATATGTGATCCATGTCGAGGCTAAGAGTCATCAGTTACCCTATCCTATCTCCACTAGTGTTTCTACAGTTCCTTTGGAACAAATATTTTCTGATGTATGGGGTCCCGCTCCTCTGTCTGTAGGAAAACATGCCTATTATGTCAGTTTTATTGATGATTTTAGCAAATTTACCTGAATATATTTGCTTAAGAAACGCTCTGAGGTTTATCAAGTCTTTCTCAATTACCAACAATATGTGGAGCACAAGTTTGATAGGAAGATCATTACCATGCAAACTGATTGGGGTGGTGAATATGAGAAACTCAATAGCTTTTTTCAAAGGATATGCATTACTCACCATGTTTCATGTCCCCATGCTCATCAACAAAATGGCTCTGCTGAGCGCAAGCATCGTCACATTGTTGAAGTTGGTCTTGCCTTGCTTGCCAATGCATCCATGCTCTTAAAATATTGGGATGATGCTTTTCTCACTGCTACGTTCCTTATAAACCTGCTTCCTACCAAAGTTCTAAATCTTGAGACTCCCACACACAAACTTCTGAAAGTTAAGCCCAATTATGAGTCTCTACGTGTCTGTGGATGTGCATGTTGGCCTAATCTCCGTCCATACAATAAACACAAACTTTCTTTCCGTTCAAAACGATGTGTTTTTCTTGGTTACAGTTCCAAGCACAAAGGAGTACGGTGTCTTGATGCCTCTACTGGCCGTGTCTATGTCTCTCGAGATGTTATTTTGATGAAAACATTTTTCCTTTTGCTGATCTTCATCCTAATGCTGGTCGCCGTCTTTGTGAAGAGATCCTTCTTCTTCCACCAAATAATCCTTCCTTAGCATCTAATCATGGGAGTGTGCAAACTAATGAACATTACCTGCAAGTTGTTCCTACTGTTGATCCTCCACAGGTTACTGTTGAAGCACCCTCTGCAAACACAGGTCCAGATGCATCTCAAAATCCAGAATTTATAGCGACAAACAGTGCATCGCATACTGATTCTAGTCAGGAGAACGAATCAACACACAATCGGAGCAATCCTGAGGAAAACAATGCTCAGGAATCAGTCTCGGATCACTCGTCCGATACTGTGTCAGGTTCTCATGAATTTCCCTCACCAGGCGTGGGCGCACATGACACAGGAGCTGTCACGTCTCAGCTGGATTCCCCGGTGGTTCCTGGCTCACCCCTGGATTCCCCGGTGGTTCCTGGCTCACCCCAATCAAGCACTGACGCGTTACTGTCCTCTCCCGTGTCACCACGGGAGCTGATTCCCACACAGCCTCGTTTCCCGCCTACCCCTACATCAGGAGACACCAGCAGCAGCAATGTACATCGCGCGTCAGGCGACAGGAGCCATGATGCTGCTTCTGCGTCGGGTGACAGCAGCAGTAGTGCTGCTGAATCCCCAGGATCCTCTGCGCAGCTGCATCCTACACAACCCCCTGCAGCTGGCGTTCAAACAAGGCTTCAGAAAGGTATTCGGAATCCAAAAATTTATACAGATGGTACGGTTAGATATGCCTTGCTCACATCTACAGGGGAACCAAGAAATCTCTCTGAGGCTCTTACAAATACAAATTGGAGACTTGCTATGCAAGATGAATATGATGCCCTTCTTGCCAACAACACTTGGCGCCTTGTGCCTCCAAGCTCCAACAAAAACATCATTGACTGTAAGTGGGTTTATCGCATTAAGAAAAATGCTGATGGACCTATTGACAGGTACAAAGCCCGTCTTGTTGCAAAAGGCTTCAAACAACGGTATGGTATAGACTATGAGGATACCTTCAGCCCCGTTGTTAAAGCTTCTACCATTAGACTTGTTCTCTCTATCTCCATCTCGCGAGGATGGAGCTTAAGGCAGCTAGATGTAAAGAACGCGTTCTTACATGGTGTTCTGGAAGAGGAGGTTTACATGAAACAACCACCTGGGTTTGAGTCTTCCGCTACTCCAACATATGTTTGCAAATTAGAAAAGGCTTTATATGGTTTGAAACAGGCACCTCGAGCATGGTACTCTCGCCTCAGCTCCAAGTTACAGGCTCTTGGTTTTGTTCCATCTAAGGCTGACACCTCACTTTTTCTACTGAATAAGTCAGGTATCACTATGTTCATTCTAATTTATGTTGATGATATCATAGTGACAAGTTCTTCAGATCAGGCTATTACAGCTCTTCTTCATAACCTACGTTCCGACTTTGCTCTTAAAGATCTTGGAGACCTTCATTTCTTTCTGGGTCTTGAGGTTCACAGACAGTCCAATGGCTTGCTCCTGAATCAGGAAAAATATGCTACAGATTTATTACATCGTGTTGGCATGCGTGACTGTACATCATGCCCAACACCTCTGTCTACGACTGATACACTATCATTGACTATTGGATCTCCCCTTGGTCCCGAGGATATCACCCGCTATAGGAGTATTGTCGGTGCACTCCAATATTTGACATTGACTAGACTTGATATTTGTTTCTCAGTAAATAAGTTATGTCAGTATCTTCATGCTCCCACTACTGCCCACTAGACTGCTGTCAAAAGGATTTTGAGGTACATTCATGGCACCTGCAAGGTTGGTCTTACGTTTCAGAGATCCACTTCCACTTTGCTTAGTGCCTACTCAGATGCAGACTGGGCAGGTGATCTTGATGACGTTCTCTTGGTGGTTTTGCTATATT
Source organism: Avena longiglumis (assembly GCA_030063025.1). Lineage (NCBI taxonomy): Eukaryota > Viridiplantae > Streptophyta > Magnoliopsida > Poales > Poaceae > Avena > Avena longiglumis. The sequence continues at coordinate 36,834,602 of CP125979.1, forward strand.
TTTGGTCCCAATCTTATTTCTTGGAGTGCGAAAACAGCCTCATGTCTAGGTCCAGTACAGAGGCTGAGTATAAAGCCCTTGCCAATGCAACTGCTGAGCTCATTTGGGTTGAGACACTTGTCCGCGAGCTCGATGTTTCACTCAAGGAAAAACCATGTCTATGGTATGATAATCTTGGTGCGACATACTTGTCTGCCAATCCTGTTTTTCATGCTCGCACAAAACATATTGAGATTGATTTTTACTTTGTTCGAGAACGGGTTGATAGTAAGCAGCTTGATGTCAGGTTTATTTCCAGCAAGGATCAGATTGCTGATGGTTTCACCAAGACCCTATGTTCCAGACAGTTAGATGAGTTTAAGCGTAATCTAAACCTCTCTTAGGTCTAGATTAAGGGGGTATTAGACATGTAATATATTAGGTAGTATGTACGCCACGTAAAAGGCTTTTCCTTACCCTTATTAACACGCATCCGCCCCTCGCGAGAGGTAACGCCGTTCTCTACGATTTATCACCCTCGGACCTGTGTAAAGATGCAAGGTACAAAAAGTTTGGGAGGGGGGGGGGGGGGGGACACATGCATGGCACGCTAGCTAGCTAATTACTTGTAGGTAGTATGCTAGCAACCGGTTTCTTTATCAACTCATCACCAAACACTTGGCTGGAGTAGCATGCGTGTGTGTATGAAAGGAGGTATCTAGCTATAGCCCCGTCGACCGCTTGCTGCACGCGCACGACTCAAGTCTTAGAATCAATGGCTATATGTGCCACTACCACTGTGGTGGCGGTGGCCATGCATGCTGATTGCTGCCATTGCGCCAGAGGCTAGCGGTCAAACCGAGTCCTACTACAACTACAACTTGGGCGCAAAGCCTCCACGTCATCCACACGGCGAGCTTTCATGTGTTCAAACATAGAGACAAGGAAGTGTACGACTACGACATGTGGGAACTGCGCATCGTGCAGTGGCTTGGCAAGGTTGCTAGCATTTTGGTTTCCTCCAATTTCCCACCTCAACATATACTAGTACAGTCGAGTAATAACATGGAGCAGAATAACCTAGCTAGTTATCTTTTTTTTTTGAGAATACCTAGCTAGTTATCTGACATACAATAGAGTACACAATGAAATCAGTTGGGGATATATATAGGCTCTCGTGCCCGCATCAATGAAATAGTAATACACACATATAAGCATGTGTACAAAGGAAAGTAAGGGGCATATAGCATGATAAAGTCTAAACTGCATGAGTACATCACAAAACCATTCTCAAGAAAGGCCTATATGATCAGTTTCAAGCAATTAGTCATCGTAACTTTGCAGCATGTCTATCGCATACTTCTTTTCTTTGACCCCGTTCATGTTTTAGTAGGAAAGTGAGACACGAGATAAGTATTCGCAGATCAATGTGAGATAAAGTGAGGGGCATACAAGTATACAGAATGCATGAGAAAACAAAATAACAGATCTCATTCTACAGTTTCCTACACAATTGAAGTATCTCACATTGATGTTGCATGATAAACAACACGCTACAAGCTGGAAAAAATATGATCCTCGAATAACATCAAAAGGGAAACTATTTTGCGGTTGGAAGTTCCATATAAAATATGCACATCCAGGGGGGAATACCGGCTAGATCTCTATGTGGTAAGCATCTAAGCTCATGAATTATATGGGATTTTTGTTACGAAAATTTCCTCGTGAAAATATTTATTTAAAGTATGGGAGGAAACTAAAAAAAAGCAAAAGCAAGGGCCCCTAGCTGTCCATTTTTCTTTCAGCCTAGGCATATCAGATGCTCAAAATTCACATCAAAATGTTTTAAATACAACTTTGAAAGGATGGAATAGGAAATGAATTGCTGAAACCCTAATATAGATTTTTTTAGTAATTTCAACCCATGGAATAGTTTATAATTCGATAAATTAAGTTAATTTGAAATCGTGTAATACTTCATAATTTTAATAGTAAAGTTTATTTCATATTTAATCACGAAGAAAATTTTACTAAGTACGGATGTGAAGAGTGACAAAGATAGAAAATAATGATGACTAGTGGTCTAATCCGTATGGGGGGGGGGGGCACCACAGCCAGCATTGGAACACCAAGGAAATGAAAGAACCAAAGAAGCACAAATGAAGGTGAAGAAAAAAAATTGTACCAAAAGGATCAACTTCCTTGCTTGTGAGGAAAATGGAAACACTTGTGTATATGCATTTCCATTGATTGATTCCATCTACTACCAAACAAGATGTGCACATTTGTACTTAATAAATAATATTACATATGTATGGACATGAGCTCATATGCCCCCCATGAACAGTACGTTTAAAATAAATAGTAGTTGGGTGCATGGAGCATCGATGTTGCCTCTTCCACCATCGCATCTCACTCTGGCGTTGTGGTTCCTTAGGAACCTCCTACGGCTGAAGGCACAACACCGTTAGGCCATCCCCAACGGGCCCCGTATTTTAGATAGCAGTTTGGTCTGAATCAGTCCGTTTGCGGGATAGAGGACAGGCCGTCCGGGTTCATCCTGGTTTGCGGTGGCTTGTGCCCCCAACGGCATCACACCCGCAAAAAAGGTGCAGAAAAAAAAGAGGACAAAAATAATTAACATATTACATAAACGCTCCTTGTCATGGGTCCCCCGGTCACAAAATATACAGAAAAAAAAGAAAAAGCCACAATATTATGGAGTGCCTTGGCGTTGAACGGAGGCGAGGCGGCGGGCGTTGCTGCTGGCCGGCCGGCACCCTGGTCCTGCGGCTGCGCCTACTCCTCGTAGTCGACGTCAGCGAGGTCGATGAAGACCTGCGGCGGGGGCCACGCGCCGGCCTGGGTCGGAGTGTGAGCGGGAGGCAGAGGCGGTGCCGGGAGTGTGGGCGACATCTGGCATGCGCGTCCACCAGGACTCGTGCATCGTCTGGGCGGTGCCGTCCCACTTCTTCTCCTCTTCCAGCTGGGAGGCGAGGATGGCGGCCTGGAACTCCTCCTCCTCCGTCATCGGCCGGCGCTTCCACTCTGGCCCCTCCTCCTCCTCCTCCATCTTGACCGCCACCAGCCGAGGCGGCTCCGGGTCCTCCTCCGGCTCTGGCCATGGCCACACCTCGGACGCGAGGGTGTCCGCGCCATGGTAGCGCGACCAATACGGAATGCCGGGCTGCAGCGACGGGAAGTGGAGGCCATTGTATCATCGTCCTCCACGCCGGAGTCCTCCTGGGACCCCTCCCAGTAGTCCTTGTCGGCGTCGTCGAGGTTCTCGAGGTGGGCCTCGATGTCCTCGCGCTGCCGGTTCGCTCCGCCAACCACCGGTCCTGACCGGGGAGTCGACGACGTAGAATGGATCCCGCCACAGATCTCGCGGGAAGGCCCAGTGCCGGCAGATCTCGCGGCAGCGCGCAGGCCTGGAGGTAGGGATGGCCGGCACCGGCACACAGGCGCTGTTGAGGTGCCATCCCGCTGGCAAGTGGACCTCGGGCCACAGGCAGGGCATGTCTGCCTCCGCGAGCGTGCGCGCGGCGTCGATGCTCATGTACACGCGCCGCTCGGAGCGTGGGCGCGGTAGAGGGCTGGAAAAAGGAGGAGGAGCTTCGCCGGGGCGGCGAGTGGGAGACGGAATGGTGGCCACGGCCGGCGCGGCTAGAGGAGCCGGCCTCGTGGTCATTCCGGCCGTGCCGGGACCAGGACTTCTAGCTGTCCTTGGTCACAGTGACGACGAGGGCCGGCGAGGGCGAGCTTGTCGACGGGGAGGGAGTGGCTAGGATTTTGGGGTTTGGATAAGTGGGGAATGGAAGTGGAGTGGATGTGGATGGGGACGACGCAATCCCAATCAGAAGGACGCGGCCCCGCCCTCTGGGACACCGCCAGGTGGGGCCTGAGAAAGACTCGGCTAGACCGTGTTGGACGAGGTCGGCGTCCGAGCCGCCGCAAACCTGGCGCAGGTTTTGGCCCTGTATGTGCCGAATCGGACCCCGCCGCGCTGTCAGGTCTGTTTGGGGGGGCGTTGGGCCTTGTGATCTGTCCGGAAGGGCGAGATCAGACGCGCGACGTCTGTTTGCGTGGGGCCGTTGGGGTTGGCCTTAGGTATAAAGTAGATTCGGAGCATCTCTCCCAGGTACTTAATATCATTTTGTTGGTTTCGATAAACTTATAGTTGTACATTAACAGTCACATACACAGAACACTCTAGCTAAAATCATCATACCTAAAAATAAATTACAATGGTGATTTATGTTGCCTTGGAGATGAGCATGCTGCTGCTGGCCCTCGCGCCAGTGGCCAGCGACATCAAATACACTACCGAGGATCTGTCACTCACTAGAGGAAAAAGGGCCATCCGTTCGCGACCCCTCAAGCATTAGTCCGGCGCCACCAACCGGGACTAATGCTGCCCCGGTTGGAGCGGGCACGGGCCGGGGCATGGGTCCCGGTTGGTAGAGAGATGCGTCGGTTGGAGCCACCAACCGGGACTAAAGGTTTGGCCACAGCCACGTGGCACGCACCTTTAGTCCCGGTTGCGGCTTCAACCGACTAAAGGCCCTTGCCCTCTATAAATGCAACGCCCCTCTGCCTCCACTGCTTTTTTGAATGGTGTAAGGTGTGAGGTGTGTGCTAGTTTTTTTCATGCATGCATTGAAGGTGTTTGTTGAAATGTTTGAGTGAAAATCCGTTGAATTTCTCATAGAACAAAAATATAGAAGGTGTCCGAGACGCACTTGAGCTTTCTCCTCTTTATTTCCCTCGATCGAGGTTAGCAATCTTATCTTTTCTAGGTCATTGATACAATTCATGTGTCGGTGTGAATTGGTTATTTCACTATTTATGATGTCCTGTTTTTTGATAAACTTACTTATATGATGCAGATGAACGGTCGGGAATGGATGTACGGTGACCGGCGGGTAGCCGGGTATATCAAAGGCGTGGATAAATTTATTGATGTGGCTACGGCAAACAAAGAGAATGGATTTATACGTTGTCCATGTGTTCAATGTCGGAACAACAAGGAGTACTCTTCCTCGAAAATCATTCGCGGCCACCTGATTATGAAAGGTTTCATGCCCAACTATAATTGCTGGACCAAGCACGGTGAAAGAGGGGTTATGATGGAAGATGGTGAAGAAAAAGATGATGATAACAACTATCATCATATGTTTTCTGAATACAGTGATACTGCAATGGAAGATAATGGAGAGGAAAAAGGTGAAGAATGGGCATCAGATGAGCCGGCTGATGAACTTGGTAGGGTCATTTTTGATGCAAAGCGAGACTGTGAAACAGAAAATGAGAAGTTGAAGTTAGAGGGCATGTTAGAAGATCACAAGAAATTGTTGTACCCAAATTGTGAAGATGGCAGCACAAAGCTCGATGCGACCTTTGGAATTGTTGCGATGGAAGGCGAGTGTGGTCTAACCGACTCCTCATTTGAAAAGATGCTGAAAATAATGAAGCCAAGTTTCCAAAACATAACGAACTTCCCGAGAGTACCTACGAAGCAAAGAAGACTCTCCTCCGGGATTAGATGTGCAAAAGATACATGCATGCATTAATGATGCATCCTCTACATGTAAGGAGTATGAGAATTTAGATAAATGCCGTATGCAATGCGTTGCGGTATAAGATCGACGAGATGACCTGGTGATGTTGAGGAGAGCCTCCTAAGAGGGTTCTGCTAAGGTTATGTGGTATGCTCCTATAATACCAAGGTTGAAACGCATGTTCGAAACAAAGAGCATGCCAGTTGTTGCGATGGCACAAAGAAGACCGTAAGAAAGACGGGAGTTGAGACACCTGCCGATGGGTCACAGTGGAGAAAAATCGAGAGACTTCCCGGACTTTGCGGTGTGACGCAAGGAACTTATGGTTTGGTCTAAGTAAGGATGGCATGAATCCTTTTGGGGAGCAGAGCTGCACACAAAGACCTGGCCCGTGACTCTATGTATCTACAACCTGCCTCCTTGGTTGTGCATGAAGCGTAAGTTCATTATGATGCCGGTGCTCATCCAAGGCCCCGAAGCAGCGGCAACGACATTGATGTGTACCTTAGGCCATTAGTTGAAGAACTCTTACGGTTGTGGGGCAAACCAGTGTACGTCGTGGGATGAGAACAAACAGAGCCATTTAATGTACGAGGTTGTTATTCGTAACCATCAATGATTGGCCGCTCTTAGTAACCTTCGTGACAGACAAACAAAGGATATAAGGCATGCACCCACTGTTTAGATAAGACCGAAGGTACATATTTGCATAAATGCAAGAAGGTTGTGTACCTAGCGAATCGACGATTTCTTCCGACCAATCATCCGTAAGAAAGAAAGGCAAGCATTTCAAAGGTGAGGCAGATCACCGGAAGAAGCCTGAACTCCCACCGGTGATGATGTATTTGGTATGGTCAAGGACATAGAAGTAATCTTTGGAAAGGGTCCCGCGGTCAATCAGTTCGAACGACGCCGCTACAGGACACGCACCCATGTGGAAGAAGAAATCTATATTTTGGGAGCTGCCATATTGGAAAGTCCTGCGTGTCCGCTCTTCAATCGACGTGATGCACGTGACGAAGAATCTCTGCGTGAACCTGCTAGGATTCCTAGGCGTGTATGGGAAGACAAAAGATACACCAAGCACGGAGGACCAACAAATTATGAAAGACCCAAAGAACATGCATAGAGATAACAAGACGGATAAAGGCGTCACTTAAGTCGTGTACTATGCTCTTACCAAAGAGAAGGAAATCTTTTTGAAGTCCTTTACGATATCAAGGTGCCGGGCTTCTCATCTAATATAAAGGGATAATAAATATGGCGGAGAAAAGTTCCAAAACCTGAAGTCTCATGATCATCACGTGATTATGACGCAGCTTGCTTCCGATTGCATTGAGGGGCTTCTACCGAAAATGTTCGAGTACCCATTGTGAAGCTGCGTGCATTCCTCAATGCAATATCTCGAAGGTAATCAATCCAGATATTCTGCCAAGGTTACGTAGGATGTGGTACAATGTCTTGTTAGTTTTGAATTGGTGTTCCCACCATCCTTCTTCAATATTATGACGCATCTCTGGTTCATCTAGTGGAAGAGATTGCCATTCTCGGTCCGGTCGCACAATATGTTCCCTTTGAGAGGTTCATGGGAGTCTTAAAGAAATATGTTCATAACCGTGCTAGACTGTAAGGAAGCATCTCCAAGGGATATGGAACAGAGGAGGTCATTGAGTTTTGTGTTGACTTTATTCGACCTTAAGCCGATTGGTGTTTCGACTCAGGCATGAGGGAAGACTAAGTGGAAAAACCTGCTGGGAAAGAAAGCAATGATATGTAGGGACGGGATTCTTTCACTAAAGCACACTACAGTTCTACATAATTCCACCTTGGCAGCTCCAGATATGGAGGAACACAAGAATATTGTACGCTCAAAAACCGGGAAGCCTGAATCATGGATTACGATGAACACATGAAGTCTGGTGGTTGGATGCGGACACATCTCTTGAATGACACCACTGTTGGAGATCAGCTATACTTGTTGGCGTCACCATCTTCTCTGTATTGAATTTCCAAGGGTATGAAATAAATGGGAATACATTCTACACGATCGCCCAAGATAAAAGAGCACCAACCAAAATAGTGGTGTCCGCTTTGATGCAATAGACGAGAATGGAAAAAGGACACATATTATGGTTACATAGAGGAGATATGGGAACTAGACTATGGAGTCTCTTTTAAGGTCCCTTTGTTTCACCGCAAATGGGTCAACCTGAATGGGAAGGGTAAAGATAGACCAGTTATGCGGAATGACAACAGTGGATCTCAACAACCTTGGTTATAGAGATGAACCATTCGTCCTAGCCAATGATGTGTCTCGGGTTTTCTATGTGAAGGACATGTCCTCCGCACGAAAAAAGAAAAAATATGCAAACGAATACATCATATGATGAGCCAAAGCGTCACATAGTTCTTTCAGGGAAAAGAAACATCATGGGAATCGAGGACAAGACAGACATGTCAGAAGATTATAATAAGTTTGATGAAATTCCGCCCTTCACAGTGAAAACTGACCCAAGCATTCCGTTAAGTAAAGAAGATGGTTGATGGTTGATGGAGAGGCGTTGGTGATGACGATGGTGATGATCCTCTCCAAATTCTCCGTCCCGGCAGGGTGCCAGAACGGAGTTTCTGGTTCTGAATCACGGTTTCTGGTGGTGGCGGCGCAGCAGAACTCTTTCTGGAAAAACGTCGACCCCCCTTGGGTTTTTAGGTCAAGAGGCAACTTATAGGCGAAGAGGGAGGCCGAGGGGGTGTCTGGGGCGGCCACACCACCTACAGGCACGACCAGGCCTGGCCCGCACGGCTAGGGGGTGTGGGCCCCCAGGGCCCCTCCGTCTCGTATTCTGGCTCTGTGAGTCTTCTGGTTTATACGTCGAAAACATATCTATAATTTTTGATGTTCCATGCTTTTTTAGTATCTACTTTGCTTTGATTTGTCCACACTTTGAGGTGTTTTCATATGTTTTCTGGTACTAACCTATTAAGAAGTTTCCACAGTGCCAGTTGCCTGTTTTCTTCTGTTTTTGGTTCCAGAAAGGCAGAAAATCAATATTCTCGGAATTGGACGGGACAAAATCCAAAGTAAATATTTTACCGTGGGGAATACGAAGCCAGAATACGATACGAAGGAGACTCACTAGGGGGCACACCCCCTGGCGGCGCGGGCTAGGGCTAGCCGCGCCTAGGGGATTGCAGCCGCCCTGGTGGCCCCCCCTGCCTCGCCTCTTCGCCTATGAAGTCCCCCGATGCCTAAACCATAAGTACCCGATGATATTCTGAAGCTCTTCCCGGCACCATCGTCCGTAGCTCTTCTGTATCCACCACCATCGTCCCTAGATCGAGGGGGATCTGAAGCTCTTCCCGGCACCCTGCCGGAGGGGAGATCATCTCAGAGGCCTTCTTCTTCATCATGCCAGCCTCCGGTATGAAGCGTGAGTAGTTTCACCTTGGACTACGGGTCCATGTAGTAGCTAGATGGTTGTATCTCCTCCTTGTGCTTTCATGTCTAGATCTTGTGAGCTTCATTCATGATCAAGATCTCATCTATTTGTAATCATGCATGTTGTGTTTGCGGGGATCCGATGGATGTTGAGATTACTATGTCATATTGATTAATGGTTTGGTCTTATTGATTCTATCATGTCTGTGTTGTTTGTGATCTTGCATGCTCTCCGTTGTTAGTAGCTATCTTGGCCAAGTAGTTGCTAGTGACTCCAAGAGGGGGTATTTATGCTCGATAGTGGGTTCGTGCCTCTACTTAATCAAGGGAAGTGACGGAAATCTCTACGGTTGTAGATGTGTTGTTGCCACTAGGGAGAAAAAAAGGTCTCTTGTTCATGGAACAAGTGGATTGTTTACCTTACACACTTTGCTTAAAGCAGTTGTCTGTTGCTTGCAACTTAATACTAGAGGGGGTTCGGATGATAACCTGAAGGTGGACTTCTAGTCATAGATGTTGTTGAATGGCGGTCTATGTATATTGTTCTATTACCCAATCGAATCTCATAGGATCTTTCACTACTAGGAAAAGGGCTATAGGTAATCCGCACATCCGTGGCTCACATGGTGGAAGTGCCCCACCTGTGGGAAGTGTCCTACTAGTAACTAGAACAACTGTGGCGCACATGGGGTATATGCGCCACAGATATGTATGGGCGAGGGCACAGCATGCCACATACCCATAGCGCACATGGGGTAGGTGCCCTACGGTTGTGGCAAGTTCTGTGGCGCACTATGCCATGTGCGCCACTGATGTGTAAACTTAGTAGTAGGACACCTTGCCCTAGTTCTCTACGCCTAACTACCCTGCACCAACTTCACCCCCCCCCGTGGATCGCCTTTTTAGGCTTTGCAAAAAATAAAAGAAAATGATAAAAACTACAAAAAAATAAAATCCTTTCATATTTAGGTAGATAATGTGGTATAGTTTCTAGGAAAATTAACAAACATGAGTTTCCGTTTTACGCAAAAAAGGTCATGTCACGGTAAAATGGTCAGAACTTTTTATACGATATCGAAAAAAATCGTATAATATATCAAAATGACGGAACGAGATTTCGCATGCCCTCGCAATGACCTCTGGTCGTTTAGAGATTATTTAGATTTTCAAAATTCGAAAAGAGTAAAAGTTACGGTCAAAGACTGTTTTTCCTCTGAGAAAAAATAAAGGGCAACTTACGTGGCGCACCACCACCTAGTGCGCTCTGAGTAAGTTGGCAGGATTCAAAATTTGAATCTCCATCCGCCCACCTACCTTTTCCTTTCCCCTTTTCCCTCTCCTTTTCCTTCTCCTTCCTTCTCCCTTCTCCTTCTTCCTTCCCCTTCTCCTTTTCCTTCTCCTCCTTCCCCTTCTCCTCCCTCTGGACACCTTGCTCCGGCGTTCTTTCTCCTGCCTCCTCCTCTCTTTGCACATACCTGATTGCTTTTGCAATTCAAAATGAGGGTGTTTTTTTTGCATTTTTTTGTTTTCTGAAAAACACATCCGTGGCGCACCCTGTACCCCTACCCGTGGCGCACGCCTATCTCGGCACAACCGTGGCGCACCATGCAGTGCGCCACGGCTAGGAGATAGCCGCAGCGCGAGGCTAGTGGCGCACTGCTAGTGCGCCACGGAAGGCCTTTTCAGGTGCGCCACGAACATGCGTTTTCCTAGTAGTGTTTATGTCTAGTATTGCATTGTTATGCCTTGCTTAGTCCTGTCAATTGCTCTGCTGTAATTTGTTTACCCAGCATGCCATGTTTGTTTATCTAAGGAGAACACCTCTAGTGAACTATGGAACTCGGTCCAATCTTTACCATTGATACATCTTCCACTGTTACTGTTTACTTACTACAAACCATCATCACCTTCCACACCATGCAGTTAATCCTTTGTTACAGCAACCAATGAGATTGACAACCTCACTATTAGTTGGGGCAAAGTCTTGAGTTTGTGTTGTTAGGTTTCCACATTGATTGCTACACCTTTGAGACATTTCCTTCCCCCTAATGGTTCGATAACCTTGGTTTCTTACTGAGGGAAGACTTGCTGCTGTGCTGCATCACATCTTGCTCTTGGGGTTTCCCGACAAAGCGCTTCAGGCGCCATCAACAAGTTTTCTGGCGCCTTTGCTAGGGAGGCTAAGGACGTCTTCACAAGGGGATTCCTCCTCAACCTTTCCCATTACTTTGTTTTTAGTTTGCTTAGTTTCTTTTGCTTGATTTTTTTGCCTCTATTTATCAAAAACTCCAAATAAAATTAGTTTAGTTTGGTTTGCTTTCTCTTATCAAAAACACAAAAAAATTTAGTCCCTACTCTAGTTGCCACCTTGCTCTAGCTCACCATGTTGTTCCCCAAGTTCACCCTAAAATACCTTCCAATAGTTAGTGGCTCCATAATTGGGAAAGATAATATTGAAGAATTCTTTAATCATGTTAGCAAGCATGAGGATATTGAGGATAGATCTATAGCAGAACTTGCTCCTAATTATGAAATTGCTGCAGCTTCTTTATTTCATATGTTGGAGGCTAGGTTTGTTAGCCTTAACCCCATGATGCAAATTTTGTTCCTAAAACTAAAAGAAGAAAAGAATGCTGAAAAGATAGAATTTATCCTTGAAACTTTACTAAAAGAGTTTCATGATGTTGCTAAGGAAGCCAAAAAGGTATTTGAGCGTTTTAATATGCTAGTCTCATGTGTTGATGTTGTGGGTACTTCAGATAAAACCAAACCTAGAGAGGAATTCAAGATACCCATACCCTTTAAACTTGTTGGGATGCATGAAGCCTTTGAAAAGAATTTTGATTGGATTATTCCTGAAAATCCTTTTGATGAAAGTAGTAAACCAAAGAGAGATGAGATGGGATCCTCCAAGACTCATTTGGATTAGATACCTCTCATAGTTGAATACTTGGCAAGTATTGATCTTAATTCTTCATTTGAAAATACTTGATTTCTTGCTTCTTGTGCCTAACTTAAAGGAGTTAAAGAAAAGTACTTGTTGGGAGATAATCCAAGAGTTTTCTTGAGTATTGGAAGTTATTACTTCATTAATGACCTCTCCTTATCCTTTTTGTTTTCTTTTTGTGCCAAGAATGACCTCTAATGAGAGGGAAGTAAGATTTGGGGAGTTGTTGTCTCGAAACAGATTTCTGTCCTTCACCATAAAAATTTGTGAGGAGTCTTTGTAAGTCGGATTTAGCTAAACATTTACGAATAAATCCCCCAATATGTTAGCTAACTTTCGTTAGTTCAACACTTTTTTATTTGAGCAACAGAAGATCTTAGAAAAAATCGGTTTCTACCTACTGGTCTGCTTTGATAGATTTCTGCCATTATTTGCATTTGCATTGGCTTCTTATTGATTCTTATTTGGGTTCTTTTTGGAAAATTGAGATTTTTGAAGGAGTTGCTATAGTAGCTTGTGTTTTTAGTGAAAAGTTTTGCTGTTCTAAAGCTAAACCCCAAGGTCTATTATCTTTTGAATACACTAATGTTGCTAATGAAGACTGTGTAATGCACGCCTATCTCGACACAACCATGGCGCACCATGCAGTGCGCCACAACTAGGAGATAGTCAGTTGTGAGGCTAGTGGCGTACTGCTAGTGCGCCACGGAAGGCCTTTTCAGGTGCGCCACGAACATGCGTTTTCCTAGGATCTTTATGTCTAGTATTGCATTGTTATGCCTTGCTCAGTCCTATCAATTGCCCTGTTGTAATTTGTTTACCCAACATGCCATGTTTGTTTATCTAAGGAGAACACCTCTAGTGAATATGGACCCCGGTCCAATCTTTACCATTGATACATCTTCCATCGTTATTCATTTTACTTGCAAACCATCATCACCTTCCACACCATACAATTAATCCTTTGTTACAGCAACCGGTGAGATTGACAACCTCACTGTTATTTGGGGAAAGTCTTAAGGTTGTATTGTGCAGGTTTCTATGTTGCTTGCAACACCTTTGATACGTTTCCTTCCTCCTACTGGTTCGATAACCTCGGTTTCTTACTGAGGGAATACTTGCTACTGTGCTGCATCACACCTTGCTCTTGGGGTTTCCCGATGAAGCGCTTCTAGGCGCCATCACTGGTGAAATAGGATTTTTGACATATTTTCCGGGATTTTCCTATTAGTTGATTTTCTGCACAAAAACTAGACACCAAGGTAATTCTGCTGAAAACAACGTCAGTCCGTGTTAGTTGTATCCAATTCACACAAGTTTAGAGGAGAAACAATAGCAAAAGTGTTCGGGAATGTAGATACGTTTTGGACGTATCAATATGTATCGGGTCTTACGAGCCATGCAAATCGCTCTAAACCCCAACTCATGAAAACGTCCATAAAACGAGAAAATCATGAGGTTTTGGTCATAACTCTTAAACATGTATCAGATCTTAGGAGTCATGCAAATCTCCCTGGCACCCCAAAAATGTGGTCAATAGCTCGTGAAAACGAACATACGAGTTTCTGGTCAAGTCTCTCAAACATGTACCAGGTCTTACTGACCATGCAAATTGCCTCGGAACCCGGAAACTGTAGGTAATAGCTCATGACAAAGGCCATAAAACACGAAAATAACGAGTGTATGGGCTTAACTCTCAACCATGTATCGTGGCTTACGGTCGCGGTAAATATCCCTGTAACGCCAAATCTGTGGGCAATAGATCATGAAAACGGCCGTAAAACGCGATAATGACAATTTTTTCGTCTTTACTCTCAAACATATATCGGGCCTTACGACCATTGTAAATCTCCCGGGAACGCCAAAACTATGGGCAACAGCTCATAACAACAGCCATAAAACGAGAAAATGACGAGACTTTCGTCATAAGTCTCAAACATCTATCAGTTGTTACGGTTGTTGTAAACTTCCCTGGAATCCCAAAACTGTAGGCAATAGCTCATGAAAACGGCCATAAAATGCAAAAAATGATGATTTTTTGGTGATAACTCTCAAACATGTATTGGGTCTTAAGGGCCACGTAAATCTCCATGGAACCCCAAAACTGAGGGCATTATCTCATGAAAATAGCGGTAAAACACAAAAACGACGAGTTTTTGGTCATAACTTTCAAACATGTATCGAGTCTTACGAGCCTTGCAAATCACCCCAAAACCCCAAAAATGTGGGAAAAAACTTATGGAAATGAACATAAAATGCGAAACAACGAGTTTTTGGTCGTAACTCTCAAACATGCATCGGGTCTTACGGGCGTTATAAATCGCCTTGGAACCCCAAAAGTGTGGGCAATAGCTCATGAGAAAGTCCATAAAACACGAAAAAGATGAGAGTTTGGTCTTAACTCTCAAACATGTATCGGGTCTTACGGTCGCTGTAAATTTCCCTAGAACGCCAAAAATATGGGAAATAGCTCATGAAAAAGGCCGTAATATGCGAAAACGACGATTTTTTGGTGATAACTCTCAAACATGTATCGGGTCTTACATGCCACGCAAATATCCATAGAACCCCCAAACTAAGGCCAATAGCTCATGAAAACGGCCGTGAAACGCAAAAGCGACGAGTTTTTGGTCATTACTCTCAAACATGTATCGGGCCTTATGGACCTTGCAGATCTCCCTGGAACTCCAAAACTATGGGCAATAGCTCATAAAACAGCCATAAACGAGAAAGCGATGAGTCTTTCATCACAAGTCTCAAACATCTATCGCTTATTACGGTTGTTGTAAGTCTCTGGAATCCCAAAGCGTAGGCAATGGCTCTTGAAAACAGCCATAAATGCAAAAAATGACGAGTTTTTGGTGATAACTATCAAACATGTATCGGGTCTTAAAGCCATGTAAATCCCCATGGAATCCCAAAAATAAGGGCAATATCTCATGAAAACGGCGGTAAAACGCAAAAACGACAAGTTTTTGGTCACAACTTTCAAACATGTGTCGAGTCTTACGTGCCTTGTACCTTCGGTTCAGAGCTGTCTAGCTCAATTCTCTAGAGATACCAATCTACTTAGCTTCAGGGTTAAACCTGATCAAAGGGAGATTTTAGTCACTTTTGTAGCAACCTTGAGAGCCTGATCTGTTCCCTATAAACCATGGGTTAACCATGGTGATCCTTGTAACACATATGTAAATATTTTGCTTTTATTAATATATAAGCAGTGGGAGCCTCTCTTGTTGTAGTTCGTCAAAAAAAGGAGGCATTTGTTGTTATTCTTTAAACTTCAATTCCCAACCCCTTGATATTTTGGTCTACAAATCATGTCCCATTTAGTTAACCGATACTTACATTTCCCACCTTCACTTTGCTAGAAAAATGTGATCTATAAAAATATATACGTTTTGGTACCCTATAGGTACTTCTAAGAAAGACAGCCTAAAGAACTATAAACTAGTCAACACTGAATTAATCAAAGACAAGACGGTCTCCATATGGTAGCATCTTGCCTGCCCAACAACCGAGTTTTCCTATAAAACGGCTTTCTACTAGGTACCATTCAGAGGTCTTAAGTTTTCTGTAGTGTATAGGCACACCTAGATATCTAAAGGAAAGAGACCCAGACTCACAACCAAAAAGTTCTTTGTATTGTTCCTTCTCCTATTTAGCCTTTCTAAAATAGAAAATTTTGCTTTTGAGAAAGTTAATCTTAAGATTAGATAATTGTCAAAAAAAAAGAATGAGCTTCATGTTGAAAACCTAATCTAAATCATGTTCCATAAATAAAATATAGTATCATTCACATATTACAGAATTGAAAGGCCTCCCTCAACAAGATGAGGGATAAGTCCTCCAACTTGGCCATGTTTTTTCCCCGAGCAATTAAAATGGCTAACATGTCTCCAATAATGTTGAAAAGCATTGGTGACATTGGGTTGCCTTGTCTTAGGCCTTTTATAGTTTGAAAATAATGACCAATATCATTATTGACCTTAATTCCTGCTACCTCCCTAAACAAAATGCTCAACTAACTCGCACCATTCTGATGCAAATCCTTTCATATGTAGTGTTGTAGGAAATTCATTTAACCTTGTAATAAACCTTTTAAAATTCATTTTTAAAAAGTACCCCATCCATCTTCTTACTATGAAGTTCATGAATGGTTTATAGCAACATAACAACCCCCTTAAGGATATGTATTCCAGACATGAAATATTTTTGCATAGGCCAAATAACTTTTTCAACAATTGTCGTGATATGATTAGCTGCCAGAACATTCAGTAAACAAATAGGTCTATACTATTGTATTTGCACCGTATTTTATTTCTTGGAGAACAGGGTGATCACACCAAAGTTTAATTTAAACAATGGCAAATATCCACTTTTCAATGTGAAAACAATGCCATCATATCCCCTTAATGAATTCCCAATTGTTTTTCATAATTCTCAACTGCGAACTCATCTGGTATAGGAGCTTTGTTCAACTCCATATGGAAAATAGCATCATGAAACCTCCTCCTCGGTAAAGTCAGCCATGATAATACCATTTTCTTCGAGAGATAATTGCGGTATATCATGAGTTATGCCCTCTCTCATAGCAAAGTTAGATGGTTCCGGTGCCCCAAATAGTTTTTTATAATATTCCTTAATATAAACCTATAAATTCTCTTCACCCACTATAGTTCCTTTATCTTATTCTAATTAAAATAATTTTTCTCTCGGTGCTTCCCATTTGCAATCAAATAAAAGTACTTTGTATTATTTCCTCCTTGAATATGTTTAACTTTTGCTCTTTGCGCCCATTTTGTTTCTTCGTCTCTTCTTAGTTTTTTAATGCTTTCATTAGCCACCCTTAAGGCATCCCTTTCAACTGAGATAAGAGGAAAGCTTTTGGCTTTTAGGTCTAGATTGTTGATAATTTCTAGCAAGCGTTCCTTTTCTTTATTGTATTTGCCACTCAAATTCTTGGCTCATCCTTTTAAACAACGACAAATATGCCTTATTTTGTTTTGCCATCTCTCAATTGATATCTCTCCATGAGTCACCACCTTTCGTTCCTCTTTCACCATTGCATAAAAATCATCTTGATGCAACCAAGCCAGTTCAAAAGAGAATTGTGATTTATTTTCGTGATGGGCATGTTTGCCAGAATCAATTAGGAACGGCATATGACCTACCCATGTCCTTGTCAGATCTCTCACTATTACTAAGATAAATTTTTATTCCCATTCCACACTCGCTAAAATTTGATCTAGCTTCTCTAAAGTGGGATTCTCTCTTCGACTATCCCACATGTATTGTTTATCTGAAAGAACAATTTCTCTCATGTCTAGACTCTCAATAATTGCATTAAAGACAAAAGGCCAATGCACATTAAACTTCCCGTTACTTTTATCTTCTTTCTCTCTAAGAATATTAAAATCTCCCCTACTAGCATAGGAAGGGATTATGTTTCACACATCCATACTAATTCCGCAAAAAAACTGCTTTATGTTCATTGTGGGAAACACCATATACTCAAATAAAACCCATTCGAAACCATAAATTTTACTTCTAACTTGGAGTTTGACACAAAAATCTCCAGTTTCACCTTCCTCGCTTATAAATTGTTACTATTAATACCTACCAAAATACCCCGACCTCCCATGAGGTGGGAGCAGAACCAAGAAAAATCAATCCCATTTGCCAAGTGCTTAAGAAAAGTAACATTAAAATTTGATCTCCCCGTCTCCAGTAAGGCGATGAGTCTAATTTATGTTCCTTTATAGCTTCTCTTACGAATAGATGTTTTGCGGTGTCTCGAAAACCCTCACTATTCCAACTTAAACCTCTTAAACTATTCATTATGATTATCTTTTTTGTATTTTAGATCTAGTACTCCTACAAACCTTTGAATGATGAAACTCCTTCTTTTTTCTTGATTTATTTAAATATGCATTTGGCATTAATAGATACACATGGTCATCTAATTCCTTATATTCCTTATCTACCAAATCTTTAGCAAGATTTGATACTTTCAAGGTCAACAAATTTGAAGGACCAATGTCCTTTTCAATTTACCTGCCCACATTTTAAAAAACATCAAGGTTCTGTTGAACTCAACATCCTTAATAGCATTAATTAAAACTACATACTGCTCTCTATTTCCCCCCAAAGATACTCATATATGAGCTCTAGATATAATATCATCACCATATTTGATAAACGCAAGTGTTTAGATAATATAGTACATGCTGTCCCATAAAACTTTTGTTCATGGGTATTGTAAATTCCCTCCAACTGTGTGGCACCCCCATTGGGTTGTGCTTGAATCCGATCACTTGATCTCAACACCAATGGACTAGGAATACCTCCAAAAGCTACCACATCCTCTACGGTAGGATTCTCGAAACACACAACACTAGGAGTCATCACACCCAGTGTTTTGGTTGGCAAAAAACTGGTAATTGATGCCCTCATCGACAATACCCCACTTTTCTTCTCCCAAACCACCACCCTTTCACTGCATGGATTCATCAATATCTTCCCAGTCGCAGTACCTTGACAGTTAAGCATAACCCCAATGGATGATGAGTTCAAATTCATATTCGAAACAATAGGAAAAACCATTGAAATAAAGTTTGAAACAATAGTAATCAGTGTGTTACCACTCACTACAAAAATGAGTTGTGCAGAAGATCAGGTTGGTGCCTGTGCAACCGACCCGGTCGGCGGCATCACGTCCCCATTGTGTGGCGTGGAAGAGGCAGAGACTCTACCCTCTTGCTGTGCCTTTTCGCATGGGACAGGAGACTTTGTCTCCATCTCTGGCCGGTGCGCGCCCCCACACGGGCGGGTAAACGTGTTCGCAACAATAGGCCCAGGTCTTGGTGCGGTTATGAACAAATCTCCGACCAACATAGATCCCGAGATAGCATCAGCACCAGATCATGTGCATGGTCTGTCCTCTAGAGGCTGCGTCAATATCTTTCTCTGAACCAAAAACAGTCCCTAGTGCATTAAAGATAGCAAAATTTTCTATAGATTCATAAAAATACAAATTAGGACAATTCCTACTAGTTGCATCCAAATTTGTACCTTTAGTCGCTGAAGTACACAAGAAGGCCCCAATTTGAATTGAAGCTAGGGATGTCTATCTATTTCCAACATTATTCTCCTGCCTCTAGTTGAGGCCGAAATATTTTGAGAATCCCTATTTTCTTGATTATTAGTATAGAAGACTTGTCCATTTCCATGACATGTCCATTTTCTGCATTTCCCCATTAGTATCCCCATCTCCATTACCACCCCCTAAAAATTTATCATTATAGCATCTTGGGTAATTACCATGGGCTCCACCCTGAAATCAAGTTTGAAAAGCCTCTCCTGATGAAAACCTCCATAGATTTTGGAATAAGAGTGTGGTTCACACAACCAACCCTCACCCTCACAATCTTCCCCTTTCTGGTATACTCCATATCCACCTCAAGTGTGTTGCCAGAGAGTTACCAACCCCTAAAGTGTGATATAATCACCCCTCACATCTGAGGGTACCCCTGCAATTTGCACCCACACCTCAGGTAACATGTGCAAGGGTTCCTCCGCACTTGTCCATGAATTGAAGTTTAAGTCAATTGCCTTTTCAGGGACTTAATACACCCCAAAATTGATTACCCTCTAAACTTCTTTCTTGTTTGGGAACTTCACTCTGTATACATTACTATGGTAATGGAAAACCTCCCACTGAAACTTATCTGATGGCACAATTTTAGTGAGTTGCTCAAATAATCTAGGGAATTTTCATTGCATCCCCCTCCACGACTACCTTTACTAGCTTGGCATTCTCCACCTTTGGATGATAGGTTCCCATAGTTGGCATCTCATAGAACATGAGCCCCTCATTAGCATATCCATAGACTATGACATATGGTTTAGGAGCATTCACTAAATTACATGCACCCGAAACATGGTGTGGAGACTCACAATATACACAAATGGGTAAATGGCAATCATCAATAAGATGCCCTGGCTTCTTACACTTGAAACAAATCTTCTCCCCTATTTTCAATTTTTTTGAAGGTACATTTACCTCAGAGTCGCATCCAGCAACAGTGCCATTAGACCCTCTGATCACACCCAGCGCCACACCTTGTTGCCCCTGTATGACCACAGGTGTTTTCTGCACCACTGTTGGCTCCACGACTACCGAGGCTCGATACACATGCTGAAGGATGGTCTGCTGCAACATGGCCTGCTGCACCACGGGCTGCTATTTGTGCGCTACCATAGCTGCAACATCGACACCCTTTGGAACGGCTGCAACCAGTGTGTAAAAGACACTCCCACATCCTCTAAGATAATGGATTGATTGAGTGTGTTGGAGTTATCATGCCTTGCACCTTCAAAATTGCGATTGTATCCGTTGTTCCCATTGTAACTTGGCTGAGCTAAAACAATTTAAATAATATATTTTTTATTCAATTTCACAAATAATACACGAAATCCAAAAATTGCAAATCTAACAGACCGTCGTCCGTTGAAAAGACGAAGGTGGTGGTTCGTCTTTTTGAAAAGACGAAGGGGATGGTTCGTCCGTTTAAAAGACGAAGACGAACCACCACCTTCGTCTCGTCTTCGTCTTTTAAACGGACGACGGTCTGTTAGATTTACAATTTTTGGATTTCGTGTATTATTTGTGAAATTGAATAAAAAATATATTATTTAAATTTTTTTAGCCTTGACTGAAACCCTCTACCAGTGAAATTGCGTCTGTTTTGCCAGTTGTTATTACCGCCATGATTGAAATTGCGAGAAATTGTTGAAACCCCGAACCTCTACTAAAATTGCCAAATTGGTCATTCCCTCCGAAATTTTCTTGGAAATTATTCCCTCGACCAGCAGATCCGCTTGATTCCCATTGTAGTAGCCATTCCTCGCATCGCATAAGCTCCAAAATCTTGCACCCGGCCCCGTGCAGGCTCCACATCTCGGCCAGCACCTCCACCAAAACGGTCTCTACTAGCACCAATATCTCCATGACCTGGGTGAAACCCTCCGTCGCCACCCCGATTCATCACGGGATTGATCAACCACCACCCTTCATCACCGGATTGATCAGCCGCAACCCAGAGTTTTCTTTGTCTTCCTTTGTTCTTTTACCATATTCATGTTATTTAATGGCATCATTACCTCCTGCATGCCATAATATTTCAACACAAGCTATTTTGTGTATTCCATTGCATATACTATGTTTGTGTATATAGAACAACATTCATGTTGTCAAAGTTCTCTGCGTAATATGTGCTCTCTTACTCATTATAACTTCATATATATCGTATACTCAGGACTACATAATTATGACCGACACCGGGCACCATCTAGTTTTTACAATGAGCCACATACCATCCTAACAACTTCCTCTATAAGAACACCTTGTACTTTTATGTTAAAAAAACCTCTACTTTCTTCTATTCATCATATAGAAAACATTGGAGATCACGATGACCAATAAATAAAAAGGGATCTAGTAAATTCCCATCAACCAATAGTTACATTGAGGAAGGGGCATATACTAGCCGCAACCGCTCCTGGATCTCGCCGATCCTCTGTAATTGGGCCGGCGACGGCGTCTCTAGCCAGAATCCGCAACAACCGGCTTGGTACTCCTCTTTGGTGAGGTCAGTGAACTGGTCGATGCCTCCTCCGTTGTTATCATGGACCCCGATGGCGTAGCCAGTTTTGTGGTGGTCGAGGTCGCGGAGGGCCTCCTTAAATATGGTGTACCGGTGCTCCTCGTGGGCGATGGAGCTGTAGGTCTTGCTGTTTAGTACCTTCCACTCCGCGAAGATCTGCCGCGTCTCCGCCTCGCTCCTCCCGGTCTCCCACGAGAAGACGGAGTAGCCATCGTCATGCCACTGCTGGTTGATGTCCTGGAGGCGGTGCTTGAACATGGCGTACGCGTCGTCGGTGAGGGAGGTGTTGGTCATGCCGTGCTTGGCCTTCAACTCGGTGAAGATCCGCCGCGTCTCCTCCTCGCTCCTCTTCCTCTCCCAGGTTTCCGATGTGTTGCTAGTGGCAGCAGCCGCCGCCAGCGACACCACCAGCAGCAGCAGCAGCGCTGCCGCCGCCATGATCCTCATCACGACACGGATTGAAGGCGAGAGGGGACTACGTACGTAGATGAGATGTTTGAATCGATGGATCTCTCGTCGAAACGCTCGCTCGCTTGATCTAAGTTTGGATTGTCGATTAGGTCTGTGCTGTATATTTAAAGGCTCAGATCGAGACGTACGGACGTAGACCGAGACGTACAGGAATTGCATGCAGATCGAGCTCTTATACGAGACGGTCACGTCGGCCTGACGGGTTTTTTAAGAGTGCATGTTCGTGGCAACGCTAACGTATCAGAATCACACACGACCGTTGGATTTGACCACAGCCCAGAGATCGGGTTCTTTCTTTTTTGTTGGAATCGATCTTGGCCTACAGGTAGTCACGTACTCACATAGCTCTATTGTTTAGGCCGTAATGAACTTCGGTTTAGTGCTAATTCCGACTAAGTAACTTAATTTTGGGTAACATTTTGACCATATTCTAGCTAAAATCCAGATTAATGTCAAAACTGGCATGGATGGGCGCGGACACCACACATGAAGAAGGAGGGTACTTGCTTTATTCATGAACACTACAAATGAAAATCCCAAATTTTCGAAATCCAATGTCTAGTCCCCTCTTCCCCGGACCTGTGTAAAGATGCAAGGTACAAAAAGTTGGGGGTACACATGCATGGCACGCTAGCTCGCTAATTACTTGTAGGTGCTATGCTAGCAACCGGTTTCTTTATCAACTCATCACCAAACACTTGGCTGGAGTAGCATGCGTGTGTGTATGAAAGGAGGTATCTAGCTATAGCCCCGTCGACCGCTTGCTGCACGCGCACGACTCAAGTCTTAGAATCAATGGCTATATGTGCCACTACCACTGTGGTGGCGGTGGCCATGCATGCTGATTGCTGCCATTGCGCCAGAGGCTAGCGGTCAAACCGAGTCCTACTACAACTACAACTTGGGCGCAAAGCCTCCACGTCATCCACACGGCGAGCTTTCATGTGTTCAAACATAGAGACAAGGAAGTGTACGACTACGACATGTGGGAACTGCGCATCGTGCAGTGGCTTGGCAAGGTTGCTAGCATTTTGGTTTCCTCAATTTCCCACCTCAACATATACTAGTACAGTCGAGTAATAACATGGAGCAGAATAACCTAGCTAGTTATCTTTTTTTTTTGAGAATACCTAGCTAGTTATCTGACATACAATAGAGTACACAATGAAATCAGTTGGGGATATATATAGGCTCTCGTGCCCGCATCAATGAAATAGTAATACACACATATAAGCATGTGTACAAAGGAAAGTAAGGGGCATATAGCATGATAAAGTCTAAACTGCATGAGTACATCACAAAACCATTCTCAAGAAAGGCCTATATGATCAGTTTCAAGCAATTAGTCATCGTAACTTTGCAGCATGTCTATCGCATACTTCTTTTCTTTGACCCCGTTCATGTTTTAGTAGGAAAGTGAGACACGAGATAAGTATTCGCAGATCAATGTGAGATAAAGTGAGGGGCATACAAGTATACAGAATGCATGAGAAAACAAAATAACAGATCTCATTCTACAGTTTCCTACACAATTGAAGTATCTCAACCGCCGAAGCTGAATATGTTGCTGCTGCAAGTGCTTGTACTCAATTGTTATGGATGAGGCAAACTTTAAAGGAATATGGTGTCAATTGTGACAAAGTGCCTCTTTTATGCGACAATGAAAGTGCTATCAAAATTGCTTACAATCCTGTGCAGCATACAAGAACAAAACATATAGAGATTCGCAACCACTTTATTCGGGATCATGTTGCTCGTGGAGATATTGCTCTGTCATTTGTGAGCACGAAGAACCAACTTGCTGATATTTTCACGAAGCCCCTCGATGAAGCAAGATTTTGTTATTTGCGGAATGAGCTAAATATCGTAGATTCAAGGAGCTTGGCTTGACTATTCTTGCACACTCACTTGCTCTTATTCATGTATTTGGCTTAGATGTGGGCATAGACATAGGGGGAGTGTGGTCCTAATTGATTGGGCCAACCCTCCCCCCATCATGCCGAAAGCAAGTAAAATCATTTCCCTTAATATCATTTTGTGATATGTGGGTCATCGATGAGCATTGGTTTTGAACTCAAGATACATCTTCGCGGTGTCATGCCATGCGCTCCAACATGGTGGCTTCGGCCACCGCCCTCTTCCTCAAGAAGAGTTGGTTTTTCATGGGTCTCGTTGGATTTTCTTGCATACCTCTTGTTCTTATGGAAAACACACGAGGATGAGGAGGAGTGATCTCCAGGGGCGTTAGCATCGCTCTTTTTTCCTTTTTGGCGTTTCGATGCCAAAGGGGGAGAAGTAGTTCTAGTAGGTCACGTGGATTTGCAAGGGTCAAGCACAAGCTCTTCGGTTTTAGTCGTTTTTATTTGCTTGCTTGTGCCTTTTCTAGCGTGAACTTGTTTTCTATTTGTGGTTGTTTGTGTAAGACTATGTCGTACTCCACAGTTTGGTACTATGTTTGGTATTCATGGATTTCTGGATTTATCTATCATGGACCCCATGGAATTCTGGAATTATGGAGCATATTTGATGACATATGGATTCATGGAATTTTCTATGTATGCCTTGGATATAGATTCCGGTGGTATGACTTTTCTCTCCAAACCTTAAAAGTAGTGTTCTACCTAGTGTGTGTATTTGTATTCAAATGCAAATCTTAAATATGCACACATCTAGGGGGAGCGTCTTTCATTATCTAAGGTGGCACTTGCCGGTCTCTTTGCAAATCCTAGTATTGTCATCTAACACCAAAAAGGGGGAGATTGAAAGAACATTTCTTAAATCCCTAGTGTTTTGTGTGTTAGATAACAATACCAAGGATCATTTAATGTGTGTTGAAGTGTTGCAGCTCTGAAATATACCTTTGGGGGCGGATAATCCGGCCCCACCAGGGGCGGATAATCCGCCCCTCCCTCTGCCCAAGCCTGCGCAAGCCCCAGAAGGGGGGGCGGAACATTGGCCGGACTTTCCGGCCAGGCCGGATAATCCGCCGCCCAGGAGGGCGGATAATCCGCCCCTCCTGCTCTTCTCCAAGGCGCAAGCCCCAGAGAGGGGGCGGAGTTTTGGCCGGACTTTCCGGCCGTGCCGGATAATCCGCCCCAGGAGGGGGCCGGATAATCCGCCCCCCAAGATATTCTCCAAGTTTCACCAAGGCGGAAGCCCCAGAGAGGGGGCGGAGTTTCCCCCGGAGAATCCGCCCTTGGGGCGGAGTTTTCCCAGGGGGCGGATAATCCGCCCCAAGTGGGGGGCGGATAATCCGCCCCCAAAGTTGTCTGTGCCAGATCTGGGAGGGGTATTTAAGCCAGCAATCCCCCTCCGCCAGCTTCTTGATTCATCTCGAAAAAACAGATCGGATCTCAAAGTTCATACAAGAGTGCTCCACCTAGATCCATCCAAAGGCCCCATCCCTTTGGGAATCGAAGGAGGAGAACTCGACCTTCATCATCAGCAATCAAGCGCTTCATCTCCTCTCCATTCATTTGGAGAACCTCCGATCTAGTATTTCTTGCAAAGATCTAGATCCTTGTTTTTGTTTATATTGATAAACCTTGTTTTTGTGACAGCTTGTTGTCATCCCGGGAGCCCCCAATTCGGTTGTGGGTGTGTGCCCCGATAGTGTTGTAAAAGGCACCGGTTCCCGCCTCGAAGGGATCCAATAGTGGAGAAGGTGGATCATGTGGCATCCCGCAAAACCACTACTAGAAAATCGCGTTGAATTTGTGCATTGCATCGTCATCATCATGCATTGTTTGCCAAAAACTATTTTTGCAAAGCCCGATTTATTTTCCCAAACGCCTTCTCTTTATTCAAACGCCAAAAACCCCGGGGCTCCGGAGTATTTTGTTTGGTTGCATTCGGGTTGCAAACGGCCCAATTAAATTAATTAAAAGTTTTATTTATTTTAGTAGGCGGTCGAGCAGGCCAACCCTACCCGAACGACCGCCCCAGATTTTTCAGATCGGTCCAACCTGCCGCCCCTAAATCCTAAACTCACCCACTAGTCTACCCAACCCACCCTGGCCACCTCACCCTAGCCAATAGCATCACGCCACCTCAGCTGAGCCACCCCCCACCCCCAATCACTCCCTGACACGTGTCCTCTCACCCCACCCTCTCTCTCTCCCTCTCTCACCCTTCCCACCCCAGCACACCACGCACACCACGCACGCGACCCCCCACACCCGATCCCCGCGTGGCCCGGTCCCACACCCAGCATCTCCCCTGTCCCTCGTCTTCCTCTCACCTTCCCCCACCTCGCTCCCCTCTCTCTCTGCGCTCCTCCCCGCGCGCGCGCACCTCACCGTCCCCGCCGCCACCGCCCCAACCGCGCCAGGCGCCTCCTCTCCTCCTTCTCCGGCGCCGGGCGCCGCCGCACAACCTCGCCGGCGTGCCTCCCCTCCTGCCCTCCTCGCGCCCGCCACCCTCCCTCTCCGCGGCCCGCCTCCCTGCGCCGCCTCGGCGCCTCCATGAGCCCGCCTGCCGCCTGCGAGCCCCGCCAGTCACGCCTCCACTGTTCCTCACCACCCCTCGCCGAGCCGCCCGCCATCAACCTCCCTCGCCCGTCGCGGTGCCTTCCCGCCTCCGCGCCTCCGCTCTGCGGCCGTCGCGCACCGTCCCCTCGGCGCGGCCGCCCCTCATTGCTCCGCTCTGCACCGCCCGTCGCGCGGCCCTGCTCACACTGGCCGCTGCGAGCCCGAAGCTTCGCCTCGCCGTCCGGAACCGCGTCCGCGCTGGCTCAGCCCCGTCCGCGCCGCCCGTCCGCGTCGCCTCCTCAGACCCTCGCCAAGCTTCGCCGGAGTCGGCCCCTCCACGCCTGGCCCGCCACCGTGGCCCTGTGGGCCCGCTGCACGTGTGCTCGTGTATGTGTGTGCTCGTGTATGCGTGTGCTCGTGTATGTGTGTGCTCGTGTATGCGTGTGCTCGTGTATGCGTGTGCTCGTGTATGTGTCGTGGTAAACGCGTGTGAACCCTATGGTCGTTTTGGAGCACCCCGAGCTCGCCAACAACCTTCGGCACCGAACCCTCGGGACGCAAGATCGCCACGAGACCGACAAGCACCTCCCCCGAAGATCGAGATCGAACCGAGTTGAGAAACCGGCAAGACCTTCGCGATGACGAGAACGACACCGAACCGAGTTCTGCTTCCCGGACATCGAGGTCCCGAAGACTGACGCCCGGCGACCGAAGCCGAGAACCCCGACATGGACACACCAAGTTCTTCATCGAGGAAGCCAAGGCCGTCGACGTGGAACCATAGAACGCCGAGCGCTTCACCCGGACACCGAGAACATTCCCCCCGGAACGCCAAGACCATCTCGACCCCGTGGAACCCGACAAGATCTGCGACAACAAGAACGGCACCGATCCGGAAGATCCGATGAACCCGACACGAACCAAGTCCGGCTTCTCGGAACGCCAAGACCTACCCCCGATATCCGAGAACGCTTCCGCCGAACCCCGAACCTCAGATCCGTCGAACCCTGGACCCCGAGACCGACCCCGAACCCCGGAACCCCAAGATCGTCGACCACCCCTAATGTGTGAACCCTCTCCCGCAAACCCTATTTTATAATTGAGATACAACTTGTCGCATATTGAATTGTCATTCATCATGCATGCATCTTATCATGTGGTTTGGGGGCCTTATGCCGATTCACCTAATAACTAAATATGGGGCTCATATGCGGGCAAATCTAGCCTTATATTGGCCTCCTTTACACTTGTGTAGCGAACCGGAATCTTATCTTGCCTTGTTATAACAACACTTAAATTGCGGGGTAGCTAAACAACTTGAACCAAGTAATTAATGTCGGGACCCCGGTTCCACTTAACTTGACCTAATTGCATCGCACCTTGCCATGCCATCCATCATGCATGCATCATGCCGATCTTCCGCCGTTTTATTAAACATTGCATCCGGTGTTTCTTCTAGTGTTTTGCTTCTTCGCGGATAAGGCCGATGAGTTGATGTGAGCTTCGTCCCGATCTTCGGGGAAAACCTTCGACAATGTTTTCAGGCGAGCATCTCCCTCTTTCTACCTATCTTACTTTTATAGTCTTTATTCCCTCCTGTTGATCTATTGCTATCTGTGTTGCGATGCTCTAGTTTCCGTACCCGATATATCCCCTGCAGCCTTATATTGCCTTGGACACACCCTATTACCTGTTGTTTGGTAGATAGTTGGACTTGCGCGTCGTAGTTGCTTGCTCAAGTGCTGATGTGTGTCGCCATATGCCACAGTTGCTGATGTATTGCCGCATGCTGAGGTTGGAGATGAATTCTAGTTTTACTTATTGTTCACTTTACTTTCTGTTTAACAACTAAAATTGAATAAGCAGAGGCATCGGTGGGTGATAGATAATATTTGGTTTCGAAGCCCACTTGTGTCCCGTAAGACCCAGTACTTGATACTGTTCCTTGATTTTGCTGCGCTATCCACATCCGGAGGTATATGGGACCCCACGAGCGAGCTTGATTCATCTTATTTCTTGGGGCCACAAACTAGTTTGAGGTTTTATTTACGATCCTGTACTTATGCCACGCTTTCGCTTTATTTACGATTGTGCGAGGTCTGCACTTTGTCTTGTTAGGATCGGGACACGATTCCGGTGTCGACAAGCCTCGTTTGGGTTCCCGATCGTTCACCGTATTACCCAAACCTTGAGGCCGTCTCGGAGCTTGCTTACTCCGTTGCGGATTCTACTTAAGGGGTGGCCCCCTGAAATATTTCCGAATCCTGTGATTGTTCAGTCGTGAAAGCCTCGTTGGGTTTTGATTTGGTTTTTCCGAGGTTGATCGAGTGTGTGTTGCTATTGGTGCACCCGGCCGGGTTAAAACTTTCTGAAAGCCGTGTCCGCGGATATGGACGACTTGGAGCACAGTATCTCGATCATAGACAAGCATAACTAAAGTTTACTGCTATAAATTTGACTTATAATGACTAGTAATCAGCTTCACTACAACGGAATGGCTAATTAATACTGCCCACAATTGCTTGTTTGGTTGTCGCTTGCGACAATTGTATCTGACTAGTAAGTATTGCAACTACAACAGAATGGCTGAATAAAAGTACCAACAACTGCTGGGTTTTATGGGATATCTCATGCTATTCATATCTGATTAGTAATTGTTGCAACTCCAACGGAATGATTAAATAAAAGTGCCCACTGCTTACTTTATCAGGACGATTATCTAAACCTGTCTAGTAAAGTGCATAGCGATAATCGAATAAGTAAAACTGCCAATGTGAGTTCCTCGGTTGACTTCCTCGTTTGGTCTCGAGGGGGAAATACCAGGATGGGTTTGTTTGGTGTTAGCTTCAGGTTGGATCCGGTTAGGTCATCCTCACCCCTCTCTGATAACCGCCAGTTGTATCGAGTCTCTATAGGTTGTTTAATGCATGCTGCCGCTGCCGCTCAGTCCACCATACCTTTGTAGGCGAGGACCGCCGAATTCTAGCCTCGCTGTCTTCGCCTCGATCGACGCTCCTTCTTTGTTTTCGCTTTGCCCTTTGTGGCACCCTTTTGTTAAGCAGGTTTTGAGACCGACGCCGTTAGCAGGGTTACCCTTCCGGCTTGGCCTGGGCAGGGTTATGGACGCCATTGGTTATTCTTCAGGGCTCTTAGCCCCATTTGCTTCTTGTCCGTAGTCGGGCGCTCTACCTTTTTCAAGGTGATTTGGATCTTTGTACCGTATATTTGTATTATTGACTCTTTGAATTGTTATATATATCTCTGCTCAGGTCCCATCGAGGACTGTTGTGTAATGTTATTACTTCGTTTTCCACCCGCACGAAAGTGCCTGGTGGGCACCTTTGAATCGTTTCTATGCGGGTTTGGTGAATTTTGCCCAAACTTGCATAGGTCCGATTCTGAGGGTGTTACAGAGTGGTATCAGAGCTCAGCAGTTGCGATACCCCACAAGTCCAGCCTGTAGGATAACCTAGCTAACGGCCGAAGTAGAGTGTCAAAACTATTTTTGTAAAACCGGTAGGATAGTTCTGATTAGGTCTGATTTTACTCCTTACCCCTCTGCTATCCCCCTCTTATCTCTACGTGTTTTGAATCCGCTCTCTTCTCGTTCTTCGAGTCCAGGAATTCTCGTGGTTGGGTTTCCGTCGTACCTTTAGGGTTTCGCTTCCTTCTTTGATAACGGTGTGCTACCATCCGGTGTTCAAGCTGCCTGATGAATCCGTCTGCTGTGGTATCATTCTTTGTTCCTTGTTTGTGCTTTCCGCTGTTTTCCGACGCGACGACACCCTCCACGCCAGATCCGATGCAGAGTCTGCATCACTCCTTTGTTCCGAACCTCGTTTGTCGAGATCTTCAGTCTGATTCCGAGAATGGTTGCACTCTTTTCTACTGATTGTGCAGAGTAATAGTTTGGGTGCGTGATGGATTGGCCCCCATGCCGACTACCCCTTCTATTCGCTTTTGTACATTGAAGTGGACGAGAATGCATCGATTCCCTCTTCCCACCGAAGTTAGAGGTGGCTTTATTTGTTGATACCTCTACCTTCGACCTTTTGTCCCCGGAGTGTTCCCTCGACGATCACGGACAACGACCTCTTGTTAGTGGTGTCGCGAGGATCTACACAAAGCGAGAAGATGGAGGACGCCGACCTTCCTTCAGGTACCATGAGGCGGATCTCGAGGGCGAGATCCCTTGTTAGTGGTGTCGAATTGTGGCATCCCGCAAAACCACTACTAGAAAATCGCGTTGAATTTGTGCATTGCATCGTCATCATCATGCATTGTTTGCCAAAAACTATTTTTGCAAAGCCCGATTTATTTTCCCAAACGCCTTCTCTTTATTCAAACGCCAAAAACCCCGGGGCTCCGGAGTATTTTGTTTGGTTGCATTCGGGTTGCAAACGGCCCAATTAAATTAATTAAAAGTTTTATTTATTTTAGTAGGGGCAGTCGAACGGGCCAACCCTACCCGAACGACCGCCCCAGATTTTTCAGATCGGTCCAACCTGCCGCCCCTAAATCCTAAACTCACCCACTAGTCTACCCAACCCACCCTGGCCACCTCACCCTAGCCAATAGCATCACGCCACCTCAGCTGAGCCACCCCCCACCCCCAATCACTCCCTGACACGTGTCCTCTCACCCCACCCTCTCTCTCTCCCTCTCTCACCCTTCCCACCCCAGCACACCACGCACACCACGCACGCGACCCCCCACACCCGATCCCCGCGTGGCCCGGTCCCACACCCAGCATCTCCCCTGTCCCTCGTCTTCCTCTCACCTTCCCCCACCTCGCTCCCCTCTCTCTCTGCGCTCCTCACAAGACCACCGCCTCCCCGCCGCCACCGCCCCAACCGCGCCAGGCGCCTCCTCTCCTCCTTCTCCGGCGCCAGGCCACTTTCTCATGCGTGCCTCCTCTCGCCCTCCTCGCGCCCGCCTCCCTCTCCGCTGCCGCCTCCGCCTCGCGCCTCAGCCAGCTCGCCGCCTGCGAGCCAGCCGCGCCTCCACTGCCTCCTCACCACTGGCCGAGCCGCCCGCCATCAACCTCGCTCGCCCGTCGCGGTGCCTTCCCGCCTCCGTGCGCCTCCGCTCTCGCTGCCGCGCCGCCACCGCCCGTCCCCTCCGCGCCCGCCGCTGCCTGCCGCCGCCCGTCGCTGCCCTGCTCACTGGCCGCTGCGAGCCCGAAGCTTCGCCTCGCGCCGTCCGGAACGCGCCGCTGCGCCTGGCCCGCGCCGCCGCCGTCGCGCGCCTCCGCTCAGACCCTCGCCAAGCTCGCCCGGAGTCCGCCCGCCCCTCCACGCTGGCCGCCACCGTGGCCTCAGGCCCGCCGCACGCGTGTGCTCGTGTATGTGTGTGCTCGTATGTGTGTGCTCGTGTATGTGTGTGCTCGTGTCGTGTGCTCGTATGCGTGTGCTCGTATGTGTCGTGGTAAACGCGTGTGAACCCTATGGTCGTTTTGGAGCACCCCATCGCCAACAACCTTCGCACCGAACCCTCGGACGCAAGATCGCCACGAGACCGACAAGCACCTCCCAAGATCGAGATCGAACCGAGTTGAGAAACCGGCAAGACCTTCGCGATGACGAACGACACCGAACCGAGTTACGCTTCCGACATCGAGGTCCCAAGATCGACGCCAACCGGCCGAGAACCCGACATGGACACACCAAGTTCTTCATCGAGAAGCCAAGGCCGTCGACGTGGAACCATAGAACGCCGGCGCTTCACCCGGACACCGAGAACATTCCCGAACGCCAAGACCATCTCGACCCGTGGAACCCGACAAGATCTGCACGACAACAAGAACGGCACCGATCCGAAGATCCGATGAACCCCGACACGAACCAAGTCCGCTTCTAACGCCAAGACCTACCCCGATATCCGAGAACGCTTCCGCGAACCCGAACCTCAGATCCGTGAACCACGGACCCCGAGACCGACCCGAACCCCGAACCCCAAGATCGTCGACCACCCTAATGTGAACCCTCTCCATAAACCCTATTTTATAATTGAGATACAACTTGTCGCATATTGAATTGTCATTCATCATGCATGCATCTTATCATGTGGTTTGGGGGCCTTATGCCGATTCACCTAATAACTAAATATGGGGCTCATATGCGGGCAAATCTAGCCTTATATTGGCCTCCTTTACACTTGTGTAGCGAACCGGAATCTTATCTTGCCTTGTTATAACAACACTTAAATTGCGGGGTAGCTAAACAACTTGAACCAAGTAATTAATGTCGGGACCCCGGTTCCACTTAACTTGACCTAATTGCATCGCACCTTGCCATGCCATCCATCATGCATGCATCATGCCGATCTTCCGCCGTTTTATTAAACATTGCATCCGGTGTTTCTTCTAGTGTTTTGCTTCTTCGCGGATAAGGCCGATGAGTTGATGTGAGCTTCGTCCCGATCTTCGGGGAAAACCTTCGACAATGTTTTCAAAGAGCATCTCCTCTTCTACCTATCTTACTTTTATAGTCTTTATTCCTCCTGTTGATCTATTGCTATCTGGTTATGATGCTCTAGTTTCCGTGCCGATATATCCCTTGCAGCCTTATATTGCCTTGGACACACCCAATTACCTGTTGTTTGGTAGATAGTTGGACTTGCGCGTCGTAGTTGCTTGCTCAAGTGCTGATGTGTGTCGCCATATGCCACAGTTGCTGATGTATTGCCGCATGCTGAGGTTGGAGATGAATTCTAGTTTTACTTATTGTTCACTTTACTTTCTGTTTAACAACTAAAATTGAATAAGCAGAGGCATCGGTGGGTGATAGATAATATTTGGTTTCCGAACGCCCACTTGTGTCCCGTAAGACCCCGAGTACTTGATACCTGTTCCTTGATTTTGCGCGCTATCCACATCCGGGAGGTATATGGGACCCCCCTGAGCCAGAGCTTGATTCAGTCTTATTTCTTGGGGCCACAAACTAGTTTGAGGTTTTATTTACGATCCTGTACTTATGCCATGCTTTACTGCTTTATTTACGATTGTGCGAGGTACTGCACACTGTACTGTTTAGGATCGGGACACGATTCCGCGGTGTCGACAAGCCCCGTTTGGGGTTCCCAGTCGTTCACAGCCGTATTACCCAGCACCTTGAGGCCGTCTCGGAGCTTGTCTACTCCGTTGCGGATTCTACTTAAGGGGTGGCCCCCTGAAATATTTCTGAATCCTGTGATTGTTCAGTCGTGAAAGCCTCGTTGGGTTTTGATTTGGTTTTTCCGAGGTTGATCGAGTGTGTGTTGCTATTGGTGCACCCCGGCCGGGTAAAACTTTCTGAAAGCCGTGTCCGCGGATATGGACGACTTGGAGCACGATTCGATCATAGACAAGCATAACTAAAGTTTACTGCTATAAATTTGACTTATAATGACTAGTAATCAGCTTCACTACAACGGAATGGCTAATTAATACTGCCCACAATTGCTTGTTTGGTTGTCGCTTGCGACAATTGTATCTGACTAGTAAGTATTGCAACTACAACAGAATGGCTGAATAAAAGTACCAACAACTGCTGGGTTTTATGGGATATCTCATGCTATTCATATCTGATTAGTAATTGTTGCAACTCCAACGGAATGATTAAATAAAAGTGCCCACTGCTTACTTTATCAGGACGATTATCTAAACCTGTCTAGTAAAGTGCCGCAACGATAACTGAATAAGTAAAACTGCCAACTGTGTGAGTTCCTCGGTTGACTTCCTCGTTTGGTCTCGAGGGGGAAATACCAGGATGGGTTTGTTTGGTGTTAGCTTCAGGTTGGATCCGGTTAGGTCATCCTCACCCTCTCTGATATTCGCCAGTTGTATCGAGTCTCTATAGGTTGTTTAATGCATCTTTGCCGCCGCCGCCGATCCACCATACCTTTGTAGGCGAGGACCGCCGAATTCTAGCCTCGCCGCATCGCCTCGATCGACGCTCCTTCTTTGTTTTCTGCTTTGCCCTTTGTCGGCACCCCTTTTGTTAAGCAGGTTTTGAGACCGACGCCGTTAGCAGGGTTACCCTTCCGGCTTGGCCTGGGCAGGGTTATGGACGCCATTGGTTATTCTTCAGGGCTCTTAGCCCCATTTGCTTCTTGTCCGTAGTCGGGCGCTCTACCTTTTTCAAGGTGATTTGGATCTTTGTACCGTATATTTGTATTCTTGACTCTTCGGGTCGCTGTTATATATATCTGTTCTGTGGGTCCCATCGAGGACTGTTGTGTAATGTTATTACTTCGTTTTCCACCCGCACGAAAGTGCCTGGTGGGCACCTTTGAATCGTTTCTATGCGGGTTTGGTGAATTTTGCCCAAACTTGCATAGGTCCGATTCTGAGGGTGTTACAGATCAGGCCTCTCGTGGCGAGATCCATCGGAGAATAGGGTGAGGCCTATTGTGGCGTGGTGGTCCTAGAACCGCCCACCCCTCCAACGCATATGTACTTCCCTTAACAAGGAAGGAACTGCGGTAAAACAAATCCCTGTGTCTCCGCGTGCTCCACTACGGTTTCCTCGCTCCTCTTTTACGTGCTTAGTAGTTAGGGTTGCATATAGGGAAATTCTCGTAGTTGCATATCTAGAGAATTTACTTTGTGTCAAGCCTAAAATTGAAAAAGTATATTAAAATTGGTTAGCACCTATTCACCCCCCTCTAGGTGCCCATACGATCCATTTCAACTGGTGAACCTTGTGTATCTCACTTGTGGAAAACCACCCAGGAACTAAGAGATTTTAGAGGCCAAGTGTTGAGAAGCTTCTAGTGCAGCCACTTGGCAATATGGGCTCTGCCTGGATCACATAGGTTGCTAGAACTTAGACATTTGGACAGTTGGTGGTAGTGGGATGATAGGTTGGAACGCGTCCATTTGGTCTAAGAGAAGGATTCTGAAAGGTCCTGTCTTGGTGAAAATCAAGTCTGGTGGGGAAAGTGCACAACCTCTGCAGATGGAAAAATCTAAGTACTTAGCCATGTCCCTGGCAAAGGACAATTTGAGCATCAAGACATGGAAGCTATCAAGAATCTCCTCATCCCAATTTCTAAGTAAAAACTTGTGGGTGAACAAGGTGAAGGACCTCAATGTCTATTGGTGGTTCCTTAGGAAAAGTTTTGACAAAGAAAAACTTAGTGATTTCAATTAATAGGCAAAACCTATTTTGAGCAAAGCAAGCCAAGCTACACTTAGCCAAATTGCATATAGTATCTAGTCCACCTAAATTATACTAAGGTATCACTTGCCAATACTATTCCAATGTATTGACCCACTATGGCTGTAACTTGTGATGTTGTAGGTTACTCTGATGAGGATTAGGAGTCACGAGTCTACACTCAACATGTTTGCCTGTGGCACATGAAGATGAAGACTTTTATTTATTTACTTATTCAAACTCTTGTACTAGGCCTGTGGCCTTGGAGTTGTAAAGACTATGTTTGTCTCTGGAATGCCTATAATAATGACCTTTGTTTCTGTGTACTTCATCTTAAATGTGGATGCTAGCAATGATCCAGGGACTAGCATTGCAATCTCAGGGATCCTTTTCCTTTATAAAGGAGGGATCTTACATGAACACATAGCTACCGGTAGAGCCCTTAGCCTCGAAGAAGAACTACTCCCTCCTCATCATGGGAATCAGCAACTCCCCAAATCTTACTCCCCTCTCATTAGAGGTCATTCTTGGCTCAAAAAGCAAACAAAAAGGATAAGGAGAGGTCATTACAGAAGTAATAACTTCCAAGACTCAAGAAAACTCTTGGTTTATCTCCCAACAAGTACTATCCCCTCTCCAATCACGCTTGCCAAAGGATAATTCATACGGTAAATTTCTCACAGTATCCCAAGAAGAAACAAAATTATGCTGAACCATGGAATTGAGATCAAGTCTCTATATGGGGAACCTATAATCTGAATGGCGAGGCTCTAAACCATGAAAAGATAATAAACGAGATGCAACGAGACCTCCACAAATTCCACCCTTCTCGCGGTTGGTGGTAAGACGGTAAGCTATCAAAGCACCCAGGTTATAAGATCTATCCCTATTCAAAGAAGTTGAGATAAAAGCTAGATCAAATGAAGATAACTTTCTAGAAAAGAACACACTTGGTAATGAAATAGGAAAATTATCTAATGGATGGGAAATGAATGTTCTGAATTTTACCACTTTCCTTTGAGAGGTCGCAACCTTGGCAAATTTCAGCATATAAATCCATAAGTGTCTTAGGCATCTCCCTGATCTTCTCACAAGATCCCCAATGTGGCACTCTAATAGCTGCACAAAAATTAGCAAAAGGCAGGCCGACAGCTATATTGTAGATTTTATAATGGACCATGGGGTTAGACGAGGACCAAATAAACCGGAAGTCTTGCACCACAGCCATGGTTAGCTTAACACGTTGATATGGTTCCTCTTCAACAAAGTGTTTCAACCCTGCATTAGTAATCATAGTTTGGAAATCCTAGAAGATTCTTGTGGCTTTCATAAATTCAAAGCATGAATATATGGAAGGGAAGACTTCTTCCTCACAATGGACTTTCATTGGCTCAGGTACCATCAAATCACGTTGATTCAGTTGGTATGCACTCATCTTCCTTTCTGAAATTTTTAGACAAACATCAAACCAAGTGATTTCCAAGTTGATAAATGATGAGGAACTACTATAGGAACTTGCTAGAGGGCTAAACATACATCAAAATGAAATCTCTAAGCATAGAACAAGCATTCACGACCACACAACCTGACACCTATAGCAGCAAAATACTCAAGATACAATCTACCAATCACAAATCTAATTGGACAAGCGGAGGAGGCACATACCAAGGAGCAATCCCTCCAAAAATCAGTAGCAAAGATGGGATGAGCAAGGAAATCTAAAATCGGGAGCAAGAACAGCAGGAACTCGAGCTTGAGAAATTTTTCTGGTGTTTTTGGGAGAGAGAAAGAAGTGGCTGGGAGGAGGCAACTTGGAGGGCCAAAGGTGGCCCCACCTAGGCTAGGCACACCTAGGGGTGGCGCGCCACCGAGGGTGGCCGCTGGTGGTCCCCAGGACACTCAGTGTCCCTACCTTTTTTCGAGGAAAATTTTAAAATAAATTTTCTGGAATTTTTCGGGAAACTTTATTTTTGGCCAATTTTCAGGGTATGAAAATTGATTTTCTCGCAGAAAAATATTTTTTATAAGAAGCAAAAGCAAACAAAAACCAATATTACAGAAGTTCTAAGACACTCTAACAAGGAAACAACTAGCAAAACTAAAGCTAACTAGAGAAAGAGCAAAGACTAGGAAGGAGAAAAATAAAAGTAAGCAATTATAACCACTGTGAAAGTATTGTTTTGTTCATTAAAATCCCTTTGTTCCCAAGGTTTATCAAGTCTTGTTACCAAAACAATCTTATATGAAGCAAAACTTTGCATTCCACAAAGTGATTATGTCACCTCAAACTTTATAGCAATAGTGTCAATCATAATAGTTTCAAAACTTTCTTATGGAATGGGACAATATATTTCTCCAACTTTGGTGCTCTCAATATTTTCAATGGAATTTAGGGAATAGCTCTTATCAACCTTCTTAGGGAAATAGACAGTATGCTCTTTGTCATTAATATTAAAATTTACTTTTCCTTCATTACAATTGATGACAACACCTGCAGTATTAAGAAAAGTTCTCCCAAGAATAATGGAAATATTATCATCTTCAGGCATATCAAGCACAACAAAATCAATTAAAAACAAACAATTATGAGCCACTTGAACAGGAACATCCTCACATATACCAACAGGAACAGTAGTTGACTTATCAGCCATTTGCAAAGATATATCAGTTGGTATCAACTTTTCTAGCTGGAGTCTCTTGTAGAGAGAAAAAGGCATAACACTAACTCCAGCTCCCAAATCACATAAAAAGTGAAGGGAATATGCCCTGAGAGGCAATAATAAAGTGTTTATTATGTGTATTCCAAGTATATGATAGTTGTTTATTTTGCATCCTATAATTGTATTAATACGGAAACATTAATACATGTGTGTTTAATAAACAAACAAAAAGTTCCTAGTTATGCCTCTCTCATAAACTAGCTCGTTGATTAACAAGATGATCAAGGTTTCCTGATCATGGACATTGGATGTTGTTAATAACGGGATCACAACATTAGTGTAATGGTGTGATGAACATTCATCCGAAGTATAGCATTACGATCAAAGTCATTGAGTTTATATTGCTATAACAACTTACGAAGTGATCCTAATCCTTAGACAATGAGATCATGTCAATCACTAACACCGGAAGAGTTTCTTCATAACATCAAACGTCACACCGTAACAGGGTGATTATAAAGATGGATTCAGAACTAATAAAGTGTTATGTTGAGGCTCATGGATCGAGAGTGGAATTTGTTCATCCCGATGACGGATAGATATACTCTGGGCCCTCTCGGTGATATCACATTGATTAGCTTGCAAGTAAGTGATTTGATCACTAGAATGTTATATCACGGGAACGAGAAAAGAGTGCATGTCAGTAACGAGATCAAACTAGGTATGGAGATACCGATGATCGAATCTCGGACATGTAATATATCGTGAAACAAAGGGATTAAGATACTAGCGTAAAAGGTGCCGACGATCACAAGAAAGTCATCGTTGAATGTGTGGGAGTCAGTATGGGTCTCCAGATCCCGCTTCTGATTATTTATCCGAGAGGGGTCTCGATCATGTCCGCATTATTCACGAAGTGTAGGGTGACACACTTAAGAGACACCGACATCCAATTGGAGAAAAAGTTTCATGCCGAAAGAATGAACAAGCGCAGGAATTTATTTCACTAGATACCGAAACAGGTTTTCGGGTGAAATTGCATAAAGTGATTATGCATGTGAAATAGAATTCTAGCAAGGGGTTATTTGTTAATGTTTGTCATTAAAGTAATTGACAAAATTCTGAATAAAATAAAAGAGTTTTATTTAATGAGAGTTTGCATTAAATTTGGTGGAAATTTAATGGGAATTTGAGTGGGTTTTTGAGTGGAGAAAATTGAAGGGCCATTTTGTGAGTGGAGTGTCCACCCACATGAATGAAGGAGGGGAGGGGGCAGCCCCCATGGCCGGCGGCCACCCCCTTGGGTGCCCCCCTCCTCCTATAAAAGGAGCCCCTCCTCTCACTTCTCACTCACACCTCCTCGTGAAGGATCTCTCTCCCCCTCTAGAATTTATCCCCCATGGTCTCGGACTAGCGAGATACATGTTCCCGGTGTCTATTCGGCAAGAAAGAGTTGTGCTTCCGCTGCATCGCTGGAGCGAGGAGGCGGAGGTTGCTCGGTGCCTCGAACATGTGTGCGAGCACGGATGCGCTGCTGATTTGCGGTGCTAGGACTTCCTCTCGATCTTGAGATCGGCAAGAGATCATCTACATCAACAACGAGTTGAACTCGTTAAGCTTTGTCGGTCTTCAAGGGTATGTTCTCTACGGATATACATCCGCCCGTTGTTTGTATCTAATAGATAGATCTTGGTACATAGTTCACATCGTAGGATTTTTTTGTTTTCTATGCTGCGAACCCTACAGTGGTATCAGAGACGGATCTATGCGTAGATGCTTTACATGGGTAGTACACATATGAGTATGTGGGCGATGATGATCATGTTTTTGCTCCTTTGTTGTAATTTTGTATATTGGTGGCATAGTGGGATGAAGCGGCCTGGACAAACTTTACATGTCCTCACACATGAGACCTGTTCCACGCTTGACATGCAACTAGTTTGCATAAGTGGCTAGCGGGTGTCTGTAAATATCTATTTTGCAACGAGTTGTCAAAAATTTGGTTATCCTCGTTGTTGTTCATGTTAGTAGGTAAGAACGGTTCTATCTCGAAAGCCCTAAGCCACGTAAAACTTGCAATGGATAAATTAGAGGCGTCTAGTTTAGATTGTTGCTGGGCTAGTGTTATGATATGGTGATGTTGTAAGTAGAAGTATGAGATGATACTCTTACAACATACATATCGTGTAATCTCCATAGACCTTGGACTTACACATATATGTATGATAGTGATCATACCACGATGCACATGATAGAGATCATCTGCGGGGACCATATCATTTCACTAATAAACATGTGATTTTTGATTGCATCTTATATTGCTTGTTTAGTGCTTTGTTAGCATAATAAGATGATCCCTCATTTAAATATCAAGATAAGAATGTGTTCTTCCTTTAGTATGCACCGATTATGTTTCGTCGCTCCAAGACATCACGTGATGATCGGGTGTTCTTGGATCCACGACCATATTTCGGGTGTAAAACAGTTACACACGCGAATACTAAGGTTCTAACTTGGCGAGCCTAGCATGTACAGACATGGCCTCGGAACACGGACCGAAAGGTTAAGCATGAGTCATATAGTTGATATGATGCCCATTTGATGCTCGCCTTTGAAGCTATACCGACTCACGTGATGATCGGACTTGGTATAGTGGATTTGGTTCATGTAGTCACCAAAAAGGCACGAGGGATGTCGTTTTTGAGTGGGAGTTCATTCATAATATGGATTAGTTGAACTCAATCTATCATACACTTAGTCTAAACTTTACAAATTCTGTTGTAGATGGCACCACCTGCTTTTAATTTCAATGTGTTCATGGAGAAAGAGAAACTTGCAATGAACAGTAGCAATTTTACCGAATGGGCCATGAATTTGAGGATTCTCCTCTCTGCTGCACAAAAGCAATATGTGCTAGAAGCGCCACTAGGCCCCCCACATTTTGAGGATGCCCCTGACGAGGAGAAGAATGTCTATCAGACTCGTCAGGAGGACCACAACTTAGTTCATTGCGGCATATTGTATGGGCTAGAGCCGGAACTTTGAAAGCGTTTTGAAAACGGCAATGCATTTGATACAATGGGTGAGTTGAAAATGATTTTTGACACACATGCTGCTGTAGAGAGCTACAACGCTTCAGAAAAGTTCTTTAGCTGCATGATGGAAGAGCACAACTCCGTTAGTGAGCATGTACTCAAGATGTCGGGTTACGCCGATAAGCTTGTGTCCTTGGGAATAACGATTCCCATTGACTTAGGCATCCATCGTGTTCTGCAGTCTCTGCCACCTACCTATAAGAGCTTTGTGATGAACTATAATATGCAAGGCATGAAGAATTCTCTCCCCGAGCTTCTGTCAATGCTTAAAACTACAGAAGTGGAGATCAAAAAGGAACATCAAGTGTTGATGATCAATAGGAACACTGGTTTCAAGAAAGACAAGAAGGGAAAATGGAAGGGAAGTAAGGGCGGCATGCCTGTTGCCGTGCCTGAAAAAAAAAGCCGAGTTGGACCTAAGTCTGATACCGAGTGCTACTATTGTAAGGGGACAGGCCACTGGAAGCGCAACTGCCCCAAGTATTTGGCAGACAAGAAGGCCGGCAAGGAAAACAAAGGTATATATGATATACATGTTATTGATGTGTACTTGACTAGTTCTCGCAGAGCTTTTGGTATTTGATACCGGTTCAGTTGCTAATATTTGTAACTCGAATCAGGGGCTGCGGAACAAGCGACCGCTAGCAAGGGGTGAGGTCAAGATGCGTATCGGCAATGGATCAAGCGTTGATGTGATCGCCGTCAGAACGCTGCCTCTCCATTTGCCGCCGGGATTAGTTTTAAACTTGAATAATTGTTATCTGGTGCCTGCACTGAGCATGAACATTGTATCTGGATCGTGTTTGATGCGAAGTGGTTATTCATTTAAATCCGAGAACAATGGTTGTTCCATTTATATGAATGAAATCTTTTATGGTCATGCACCGATGATGAATGGTTTATTTCTATTAGATCTCGATGATAATATTACACATATTCATAATGTTGATGCTAAAAGGATTAAACCTAATGATGATATATCCGCATATATGTGGCACTGCCGTCTAGGTCATATTAGTGTTAAACGCATGAAGAAGCTCCATTCAGATGGACTTTTGGAATCACTTGATTTTGAATCATTTGATACATGTGAGCCATGCCTTATGGGCAAGATGACTAGAACGCCGTTTTCCGGTTCAATGGAACGGGCGACAGATTTATTGGAAATCATACATTCTGATGTATGTGGTCCAATGAGTGTGTCGGCGCGAGGTGGATATCGTTATTTTGTTACTTTCACGGATGATTTTAGTAGATAGGGTTATATCTACTTGATGCAACACAAGTCTGAAACCTTTGAAAAGTTCAACGAATTTCAGAATGAAGTGGAAAATCATCGTAATAGAAAGATCAAATTTCTACGGTCCGACCGTGGAGGTGAGTATCTAAGTTATGAGTTTAGCACTCACATGAAAGAGTGTGGAATTATTTCACAACTCACGCCGGCCGGAACACCACAGCGAAATGGTGTGTCGGAACGTCGTAATCGTACTTTATTAGATATGGTTCGATCTGTGATGTCTCTGACGGACTTGCCGTTGTCATTTTGGGGTTATGCACTAGAAACTGCTGCATTCACTTTAAATCGGGCACCATCTAGATCCGTTGAAAATACACCGTATGAATTGTGGTTTGGAAACAAACCTAAGCTGTCATTTCTTAAAGTTTGGGGATGCGATGTTTATGTGAAGAAACTTCAACCGGATAAACTCGAACCCAAACCGGAAAAATGCGTCTTCATAGGATACCCTAAGGAAACTATGGGTATTCCTTCTATCACAGATCCGAGGGCAAGGTTTTTGTTGCCAAGAATGGATCCTTTCTAGAGAAAGAGTTTCTCGCGAAAGGTGTGAGTAGTCGGAAGGTAGAACTCGAAGAGGTTATTGAACCTTCTCTTCAAAGTATGGCGAGTAGCGCAGCGCCGGAAGTTGTTCTGGAGTTGGCTCCACCTGTTGAAGAGGGAACTAATGATAATGATCATGAAACTCCGAAAGAGAGTACTACCGAACCTCGCAGGTCAAGCAAGACGCGTGCAGCTCCCAAGCTGTACGGAAATCCTGTCATGAATTTCATGGTTGATGAAAATGATGGCCCTGCAACGTATGAAGAAGCGATGATGAGCCCGGATTCCAACAAATGGTTAGAAGCCATGAAATCCGAGATGAAATCCATGTATGAAAATCAAGTTTGGAACTTGGTGGAATTACCTCACGACCGAAAGGCCGTGGAGAACAAATGGATTTTCAAAAGGAAAAGCGTCTTTGATGGTAATGTGACCGTCTATAAAGCTCGACTTGTCGCAAAGGGGTTTCGACAAATTCAAGGAGTTGACTACGATGAGACATTCTCTCCCGTAGCGATGCTAAAGTCAGTTAGGATTATGTTAGAAATTGCTGCATATTTCGATTATGAGATATGGCAATGGATGTCAAAACCGCGTTTCTCAATGGTAATATTGAAGAAGAGTTGTATATGATACAACCAAAGGGTTTTGTCGATCCTAAGGATGCTATCAAGGTGTGCAAGCTTCAGCGATCCATCTATGGATTGAAGCAAGCATCACGAAGTTGGAATCTCCGCTTTGATGAGGTGATCAAAGAGTTTGTATTTGTCCAAACTTATGGAGAAGCTTGTATTTACAAGAAAGTGAGTGGGAGCAATGTGGCATTTCTAATATTATATGTGGATGACATATTATTGATCGGAAATGATATAGATCTTTTAAACAGTGTTAAAAGTTATCTAAACAG
Organism: Avena longiglumis; assembly: GCA_030063025.1. Taxonomy (NCBI): domain Eukaryota; kingdom Viridiplantae; phylum Streptophyta; class Magnoliopsida; order Poales; family Poaceae; genus Avena; species Avena longiglumis. Next base: position 36,878,781 of record CP125979.1, read on the forward strand.
CAAATTTTCAATAAAGGACCTAGGTGAAGCGTCATACATATTAGGCATAAAGATCTATAGAGATAGATCTAGGCGCCTAATAGGGCTATCGCAAAGTACATACCTTGATAAGATTTTAAAGAAGTTTAAAATAGACGGAAGTAAGAAAGGGTTCTTACCTATGTTGCAAGGCAAGACATTGAGTAAGACTCAAAGTCCGGCTTCGGCGGAAGAAAGAGAGATAATGTACAAAGTCCCCTATGCTTCAGCCATAGGCTCTATAATGTACGCCATGCTATGTACAAGACCGGATGTGGCACATGCTATTAGTTTGACTAGTAGGTACCAATCGGATCCAGGTTCGGAACACTGGATAGCGGTCAAGAATATCCTTAAGTACTTACGAAGAACTAAGGATATGTTTCTTGTATAAGGAGGTGAAGAAGAGCTCGTCGCTAAGTGTTATGTTGACGCTAGCTTTGACACCGATCCGGATGACTCTAAGTCTCAATCCGGATACGTATTTCTCATGAATGGTGGAGCGGTTAGTTGGAGGATCTCCAAACAACCTGTGGTAGCGGGATCAACAACGGAGGCCGAATATGTTCTTTGCTTGAGCGGCTCGAAGCGATTTGCATGAAGGAGTTCATATCCGAACTAGGAGTGGTTGCAAACGCGTTGGACCCAATGGTGATCTATTGTGACAACAATGGTGCCATTGCCAATGCCAAAGAGCCAAGGTCTCACAAGCATTCCAAGCATATTAAGCGTCGGTTTCACTTCATCCGCGAGCATGTCAAGGATGGAGATATAAAGATTTGTAAAGTACATACGGATCTCAATGTAGCAGATCCATTAACTAAAACTCTCCCTAGAGCAAAACATGATCAACACCAGAACTCAATGGGTGTTAGATTTATCACTATGTAACTAGATTATTGTCTCTAGTGCAAGTGGGAGACTGAAGGGAATATGCCCTGAGAGGCAATAATAAAGTGTTTATTATGTGTATTCGAAGTATATGATAGATGTTTATTTTGCATGCTATAATTGTATTAATACGGAAACATTAATACATTTGTGTTTAATAAACAAACAGAAAGTTCCTAGTTATGCCTCTCTCATAAACTAGCTCGTTGATTAACAAGATGATCAAGGTTTCCTGATCATGGACATTGGATGTTGTTAATAACGGGATCACAACATTAGTGTAATGGTGTGATGAACATTCATCCGAAGTATAGCATTACAATCAAAGTCATTGAGTTTATATTGCTATAACAACTTACGAAGTGATCCTAATCCTTAGACCATGAGATCATGTCAATCACTAACACCGGAAGAGTTTCTTGATAACATCAAACGTCACACCGTAACAGGTGATTATAAAGATGGATTCGTAACTAATAAAGTGTTATGTTGAGTCTCATGGATCGAGAGTGGAATTTGTTCATCCCGATGACGGATAGATATACTCGGCCTCTCGGTGATATCACATTGATTAGCTTGCAAGCAAGTGATTTGATCACTAGAATGTTATATCACGGAACGAGAAAAGTGCATGTCGAAAGCGAGATCAAACTAGGTATGGAGATACCAATGATCGAATCTCGGACATGTAATATATCTCGAAACAAAGGGATTAAGATACTAGCGTAAAAGGTTCCGACGATCACAAGAAAGTCATCGTTGAATGTGTGGGAGTCAGTATGGGTCTCCAGATCCCGCTTCTGATTATTGATCCGAGAGGGGTCTTGATCATGTCCACATTATTCACGAACTGTAGGGTGACACACTTAAGAGACACCGACATCCAATTGGAGAAAAAGTTTCATGCCGAAAGAATGAACAAGCGCAGGAATTTATTTCACTAGATACCGAAACAGGTTTTCAGGTGAAATTGCATAAAGTGGTTATGCATGTGAAATAGGATTCTAGCAAGGGGTTATTTGTGAATGTTTGTCATTAAAGTAATTGACAAAATTCTGAATAAAATAAAAGAGTTTTATTTAATGAGAGTTTGCATTAAATTTGGTGGAAATTTAATGGGAATTTGAGTGGGTTTTTTAGTGGAGAAAATTGAAGGGCCATTTTGTGAGTGGAGTGTCCACCCACATGAATGAAGGAGGGGAGGGGGCAGCCCCCATGGCCGGCGGCCACCCCCTTGGGTGCCTCCCCTCCTCCTATAAAAGGAGCCCCTCCTCTCACTTCTCACTCACACCTCCTCGTGAAGGATCTCTCTCCCCCTCTAGAATTTATCCCCCATGGTCTCGGACTAGCGAGATACATGTTCCCGGTGGCTATTCGGAAAGAAAGTGTTGTGCTTCCGCTGCATCGCTGGAGCGAGGAGGCGGAGGTTGCTCGGTGCCTCGAACATGTGTGCGAGCACGGATGCGCTGCTGATTTGCGGCGCTAGGACTTCCTCTCGATCTTGAGATCGGCAAGAGATCGTCTACATCAACCACGAGTTGAACTCGTTAAGCTTTGTCGGTCTTCAAGGGTATGTTCTCTACGGATATACATCCGCCCGTTGTTTGTATCTAATAGATAGATCTTGGTACATAGTTCACATCATAGGAAATTTTTTGTTTTCTATGCTGCGAACCCTACAAAAAGTTGTAACATAATTATTCTTAATAGAGCAAGGAATAGTTGGTATACCTGGATCACCAAGTTTCTTTGGAACCTTACCATTGAAGGGATAATTAGCAAGCAAAGTAGAAATTTCCTCATTAGGAATCTTCCATTTATTAGAGACAATATCCTTCATATAATTTTAATAAGGAGGCAACTTAATAGCATCAGTCAAAGGAATTTGCAAAAATAAAGGTTTCATCCACTCACAAAACTTGTTGTAGTGTTCTTCCTCCTTTGACTTGTGTTTCTTATTGGGAAAAGGCATAGATTTCTGCACCCAAGGTTCTCTTTCACTACCATATTTATTAGCAATAAAATCTTCCTTAGTGTACCTAGTGTTCTTAGTGCGCTTCTTATGTTCTTCCTCAACTTCCTCCTTATGAGGAGCATCATTTTTATTATTACCACTCTCAGTTTCAGCATCAGAGACAGATATACTATTAGGATCTACAGCAGGTTCAGGTGGTTCCTCTACTATTTTGTGTTCTTTTTCTTTCTCTTATGAGGACTACCACTACTTTCAGCTTGTTGAGAATCCTGCTCAATTATTTTAGGGTGTCCTTTAGGATATAAAGAATCTTGAGTAGCTATACCACTCCTAGTTCTAATTCCATAAGTATGTTTATCTCCTGAGGCATTAACTAGCATATCCTTTTGTACCTTAGCAAGTTGATCAATTTGGTTTTGAACCATTTGAAAGTGTTTACAAAGCATTTTAACATCATTAGCAGTTCTTTCCACAATATCTTTTAACTCATTAATATCTCTAGAGTTTTCCAATAAATGATTCTAAACTTGTTTATTAAAATTACCTTGTTTAACTATAAATGTGTCAAGTTCATCTAAGCATTGATCAGGAGGCTTACCATAGGGAATATCATCTTCATAAAAGTGGAGAGAGTGTACCTCAATAGTAGATGAGTGGGGAATTGGCTTACATAATTCTTCTATAGGAGGTAGATTCTTCACATCTTTAGCTCTAATACCTTTCTCCTTAAGACATTTCTTAGCTTCCTTCATCACTTCATCATTTAATGCAATTATTCCCCTCTTCTTTGGTGTTGGTGTTGGAACTGGTTGAGGCACAATTGGTTCAGGAGTAATAGGCTCAGGTGTATTTAGCTCAGTTGAAGTCCAATCATCATAGTTCTTGCTTATTTTAGCCATTAATTCTTCAGCATCTATAGGAGTTATTTTCCTAAAAACACAAGCAGCAAAACTATCTAGGTATGTCCTAGAATCATCAGTTAGTTCATTATAATAAATATCAAGAGGCTCATTTTTAGGCAATGGACATCCAGGATGTGCATGAATCAAGGCACAGAACCTTGTCCATGACTCAGGAAATTTCTCTTCTTCTCCCTATTTAAAATCAAAAAGTCTCTGCAAAGCAGCATGTCTAGCGCTAGGAGGAAAATATTTCTAAAAGAAAGAAGCAATCAAACAATCAGGGCTATCAATGGATCCAGGAGGTAATCTATTAAACCAAGCCTTAGCTTCTCCTTTTAGTGAAAAAGGGAAGACCTTTGTAACAAAGTACTTGCGCATCTTAAAATCATCAGAGAACAAAGCACAAATAGTGGAAAGCTCATTCATATGTGCCACAACACTCTCATTTTTAGTCCCACAAAAAGGTTCTGTCTCAACAATGTCTAAATAGGATAAATCAAGAGAGAAATCATAATCTTCATCTTTAATATCTATGGGAGAAGTAGCAAACTTAGGATCAGAGGAAAATTTAGGAATAATGGTACGTCTCTCAAGGAGACTCTTAATAGCACTAGCACCATGTGTGTTTTGGCACTCTTCAATAAATTCATCAGTCAACTCAATGTAACCATCATTAATATCGTATCTCTCTCTAGACTGAGGTGAGCTAACAGGTGTAATAGTGTCTTCACTAGGAGTTTCAATATTTCCTAGTCTAGCCATAGTAGCATCTAGGAAAGGACCTAATGAACCACTTGCATCAAGCATAGTAGAAGTAACACCATGAGTATCAGAAGCAATTTCAGATTCAGCAGTAGTAGCAGTTTGTGTAGCATGTGTATGTGGTGGTGGTGTAACAAGCTTACTTATGACAGATGGTGAATCAAGAGCAGCAGAGGTGTTTAGGACCGTACCTCTTCTTGTAGTGGATGGTAAAATAGGAAACTTTCCATCACGAGACTTCCCCATGATGAAAGGAGTAGCAGTGAACAATAATAGATCCAAGTGAACTTACAAAGCGCTAGAAAATAGTCTTGATGACCCACAAGTATAGGGGATCGCAACAGTCTTCGAGGGTAGTATTACCCAATTTATTGATTCGACACAAGGGGAGCCAAAGAATACTTGCAAGCCTTAACAACTGAGTTGTCAATTCAGCTGCACCTGGAAATAGTTCTTGATCCCAGTAGTTTATCAGTAGCAACAGTTTTGTAGTAGCAATAGCAAAGTACCAGCAGTAGTTGAACAAGAGCAATAGTAACAGTTGGATATGAGTGCGGTAGGCATAGGGATGGATGAACGGGCATTGCATGGACAAGTCTAAACATGTAACCTCAAGATCTAGGGCAATTGCAGATAAATAAGATAAATCATCCAAGTACTATACAATCATAGGCATGTGCTCCATATATAGTCATGCGTGCTCGCAATGAGAACTTGCACAACATCTTTTGTCATGCCAGCCCGTTTCAGCGGGGCCTCAAGGGAACTACTGGCAATTAAGGTGCTCCTTTTAATAGAACACCGGAGCAAAGCATTAATACTCCATGAACACATGTGATCCTCACATCACAGCCATCCCCTCCGGCTGTCCCAATTTCTGTCACTTCAGGGCCTTTGGATCAGGACAATGATATGTGTACACAACACAAACAATACTATCATCATGAAACAATAATAAGTTCAGATCTGAGATCATGCTACTCGGGCCCTAGTGAAAAGCATTAAGCACAACAAGTTGCAACAAAGTCAAATAGAACTAATGGGGATACTAGGCACCATTCCCTAACAATCTTATTCGATTACATGATAGAACTCATCCAATACCTACCAACCCCATAGCCTATAGCAGGGGATTAGTTACTCATGGATGAGGGAAAGATGGATGGTTGATGGAGAGGCGTTGGTGATGACGATGGCGATGATACTCTCCAAATTCTCCGTCCCGACAGGGTGCCAGAACGGAGTTTCTGGTTCTGAATCACGGTTTCTGGTGGTGGCGGCGCAGCAGAACTCTTTCTGGAAAAACGTCGACCCCCCTGGGTTTTTAGGTCAAGAGGCAACTTATAGGTGAAGAGGGAGGGCGAGGGGGTGTCTGGGGTGGCCACACCCCTTACAGGCACGGCCAGGCCTTGCCCACACGGCTAGGGGGTGTGGGCCCCCTAGGGCACCTCCGTCTCGTATTCTGGCTCCGTGAGTCTTCTGGTTGATACGTCGGAAACATATCTATCATTTTTTATGTTCCATGCTTTCTTCGTATCTACTTTGCTTTGATTTTTCCACACTTTGAGGTGTTTTCATACGTTTTCTGGTACTAACCTATTAATAAGTTTCCACAGTGCCAGTTGCCTGTTTTCTTCTGTTTTTGGTTCCAGAAAGGCAGAAAATCGATATTCTCGGAATTGGACGGGACAAAAGCCAAAGTAAATATTTTACCGTGGGGAAAACGGAGCCAGAATACGAGACGAAGGAGACTCACCAGGGGGCCACACCCCCTGGCGGCGCGGGCTAGGGCTAGCCGCGCCTAGGGGGTTGCAGCCGCCCTGGTGCCCCCCTGCCTCGCCTCTTCGCCTATAAAGTCCCCCCGATGCCTAAACCATAAGTACCCGATGATATTATGAAGCTCTTCCCGGCACCATCGTCCGTAGCTCTTCTGTAGCCACCACCATCGTCCCTAGATCGAGGGGGATCTGAAGCTCTTCCCGGCACCCTGCCGGAGGGGAGATCATCTCAGAGGCCTTCTTCTTCATCATGCCAGCCACCGGTATGAAGCATGAGTAGTTCCACCTTGGACTACGGGTCCATGTAGTAGCTAGATGGTTGTATCTCCTCCTTGTGCTTTCATGTCTAGATCTTGTGAGCTTCATTCATGATCAAGATCTCATCTATTTGTAATCATGCATGTTGTGTTTGCGGGGATCCGATGGATATTGAGATTACTATGTCAGATTGATTAATGGTTTTGTCTTATTGATTCTATCATGTCTGTGTTGTTTGTGATCTTGCATGCTCTCCGTTGTTAGTAGCTATCTTGGCCAAGTAGTTGCTAGTGACTCCAAGAGGGGGTATTTATGCTCGATAGTGGGTTTGTGCCTCTACTTAATCAAGGGAAGTGACGGAAATCTCTACGGTTGTAGATGTGTTGTTGCCACTAGGGAGAAAAAAACGGTCTCTTGTTCATGGAACAAGTGGATTGTTTACCTTACACACTTTGCTTAAAGCAGTTGTCTGTTGCTTGCAACTTAATACTAGAGGGGGTTCGGATGATAACCTGAAGGTGGACTTCTAGTCATAGATGTTGTTGGATGGCGGTCTATGTATATTGTTGTATTACACAATCGAATCTCATAGGATCTTTCACTACTAGGAAAAGGGCTATAGGTAATCCGCACATCCGTGGCTCACATGGTTGAAGTGCCCCACGGGTAAAATAGGCGTGGCTCACCTGTGGGCAGTGCCCTACTAGTAACTAGAACAACTGTGGCGCACATGGGGTATGTGCGCCATAGATATGTATGTGCCAGGGGCCTTCTAGCCGCATGCCACATACCCGTAGCGCACATGGGGTAGGTGCCCTACGGTTGTGGAAAGTTCTGTGGCGCACTATGCCATGTGCGCCACGGATGTGTAAACTTAGTAGTAGGGCATCTTGCCCTAGTTCCCTACGCCTAACTACCCTGCACCAACTCCACACCCCCCCCCCCGTGGATCGCCTTTTTAGGCTTTGCAAAAAAACAAGAAAATGATAAAACCTTCAAAAAATAAAATCCTTTTATATTTAGGTAGATAATGTGGTATAGTTTCTAGGAAAATTAACAAACATGAGTTTCCACGTTTTCTGCAAAAAAAGTCATGTCACGGTAAAATTGCCGTAACTTTTGCATACGATATCGAAAAAAATCGTATAATATACCAAAATGACGGGAACGAGATTTCGCATGCCCTCTCAACGACCTCTGGTCGTTTAGAGATTATTTAGATTTTCAAAATTCGAAAAGAGTAAAAAGTTACGGTCAAAAGACTGTTTTTCCTCTACAAAAAAAATAAAGGGAAACTTACCCGTAGCGCACCACCACCTAGTGCGCTACGAGTAAGTTGGGTAGGATTCAAAATTTGAATCTCCACCCCGCCCACCTACCTTTTCCTTTCCCCTTTTCCCTCTCCCTTTTCCTTCTCCCTTCTCCTTCTTCCTTCTCCCTTCTCCTTCTTCCTTCTCCTTCTCCTTTTCCTTCTCCTTCTCCTTTTCCTTCTCCTCCTTCCCCTTCTCCTCTCTCTGGCCACCTTGCTCCGGCGACCTTTCTCCGGCCTCCTCCTCTCTTTGCATGGATGTGTCCTTTCTACGGCGGCACGACGGCGGCCTCCTCCTCTCCCTGCAGTGACGGCAGCATAATGGCGGCCTTCTCCTCCTCCTCGCAGTGACAACGGGAGACGGCGACATCCTTCTCCTCACCGACCTCCCTCCCTTCCTCCCTCTCTTCCTCCCTCTCTTCCTACCTCCCTCTATTCCTACCTCCCTTTCTCCAACCACTCCGTTCCTACCACCTCGACGCCGGCGAGGACTAGAGCGGTCATGGCCTCCCACACCTCCCCGTGGTGGTAGGTCGTGGCCACGACCATGCTCCGGCGAGGTGACACGACGGCGAAGATGCACATACCCGATTGCTTTTGCAATTCAAAACGAGGGTGTTTTTTTGCATTTTTTTGTTTTCTGAAAAACACATCCTGGCGCACCCTGTACCCCTACCCGTGGCGCATGCCTATCTCGACACAACCATGGCGCACCATGCAGTGCACCACGGCTAGGAGATAGCCACAGCGCGAGGCTAGTGGCGCACTGCTAGTGCGCCACAGAAGGCCTTTTCAGGTGCGCCACGAACATGCGTTTTCCTAGTAGTGTTTATGTCTAGTATTGCATTGTTATGCCTTGCTTAGCCTGTCAATTGCCTGCTGTAATTTGTTTACCCAGCATGCCATGTTTGTTTATCTAAGGAGAACACCTCTAGTGAACTATGGAACTCAGTCCAATCTTTACCATTGATACATCTTCCACTGTTACTGTTTACTTGCTACAAACCATCATCACCTTCCACACCATACAGTTAATCATTTTTTACAGCAACCGATGAGATTGACAACCTCACTGTTAGTTGGGGCAAAGCCTTGAGTTTGTGTTGTCAGGTTTCCACATTGCTTGCAACACCTTTGAGACGTTTCCTTCCCCCTACTGGTTCGATAACCTTGGTTTCTTACTGAGGGAAGACTTGCTGATGTGCTGCATCACACCTTGCTCTTGGGGTTTCCCGACAAAGCGCTTCAGGCGCCATCAACAAGTTTTCTGGCGCCTTTGCCGGGGAGGCTAAGGACGTCTTCATAAGGGTATTCCTCCTCAACCTTTCCCATTACTTTGTTTTTAGTTTGCTTAGTTTCTTTTGCTTGGTTTTTTTGCCTCTTTTTATCAAAAACTCCAAATAAAATTAGTTTAGTATGGTTTGCTTTCTCTTATCAAAAACACAAAAAAATTTAGTCCCTACTCTAGTTGCCACCTTGCTCTAGCTCACCATGTTGTTCCCCAAGTTCACCCTAAAAGACCTTCCAATAGTTAGTGGCTCCATAATTGGGAAAGATAATATTGAAGAATTCTTTAATCATGTTAGCAAGCATGAGGATATTGAGGATAGATCTATAGCAGAACTTGCTCCTAATTATGAAATTGCTGCAACTTCTTTATTTCATATGTTGGAGGCTAGGTTTGTTAGCCTTAACCCCATGATGCAAATTATGTTCCTAAAACTAAAAGAAGAAAAGAATGCTGAAAAGAGAGAATTTATCCTTGAAACTTTACTAAAAGAGTTTCATGATGTTGCTAAGGAAGCCAAAAAGGTATTTGAGCGTTTTAATATGCTAGTCTCATGTGTTGATGTTGTGGGTACTTCAGATAAAACCAAACCTAGAGAGGAATTCAAGATACCCATACCCTTTAAACTTGTTGGGATGCATGAAGCCTTTGAAAAGAATTTTGATTGGATTGTTCCTAAAAATCCTTTTGATGAAAGTAGTAAACCAAAGAGAGATGAGAAGGTGATGCAGCCCGTCCTACGAACGCTACTACATCTACTCCCACGAGCTCCCCAAGTGGACCCATGACTCGCGCCCGAGCCAAACTCCTACAAGCTAAGGTGAACTCGCTCCTTTCCTTGTGTGACTTCGATACACCCTTGGATGGCCTGATACTTCATACGCATACCTTGTGCATCATCAGGTATGAAGAGAAGGAACCAGTGAACGGAGGAACACCAGCGAAATAAGCCCAATGCTCTCTGTCTCCAGCGGTACTACCGGACCAGGCGGCCGGTACTACCGGCCAGCGGCACTACCGCCCACTACTACCGCTCCCTACAGACGACGCCAACAGAGGTCCCCGGACTGCAAGCGGTACTACCGGATCTGGACCCGGTACTACCGGTCAGCGGCACTACCGTCCCCTACTACCACTCCCTACGGACGACGCCAACGGAAGTCCCAGGACTGCAAGCGGTACTACCGGTCCCAGAAGCGGTACTACCGGTCGCTAGGCCGGTACTACCGGACGTGCGTGAACCAGATCGTGTCAAGTCGGCCCAGCTCCCTGTAACCCTCTCTATATTTCGCCATTTCGTTCCTAAACTACCCCTGTTTATGTGGCTGGCCTATAAATATCCCCCACCCTCTATTGTAAACCCTAGACTTGGATAATAATAGATTGAAGACACCCCTTTGAGGATCTTTCATATATTGATCTCATGCTCCTACCAAGGGGCACCCTATTATCCACAACCTCTTGGATCTTGCCTAGTGCGTTCAAGTTGTACAAGGCCTTGGGTTCTCGGTTTCTCGCCCCCAAGTCGTTAAGATCTCACCAAGCATCTCGCCCCCGTTGTTGGTCGTGGAGAGAGAGCTTCTCCCAACACCGATCCTAGGGATTATGTTGGACCGGTTGCCACCGGCGTGAGTTATCGGTGTGTATCGTGATTTGTGTTCGTGGTTTTCATCCCTTCTCCCCCCGTCCACCGCTTTCCCCTCATTTACCGTGGAGATTCGTGAAAGATCGGTCCACCCTAAGGGGTTACCCCATAACAGAAGGGATCCTCCAAGACTCATTTGGATGAGATACCTCTCATAGTTGAATACTTGGCAAGTATTGATCTTAATTCTTCATTTGAAAATACTTGATTTCTTGCTTCTTATGCATAACTTAAAGGCGTTAAAGAAAAGTACTTGTTGGGAGATAATCCAAGAGTTTTCTTGAGTATTGGAAGTTATTACTTCAGTAATGTCCTCTCCTTATCCTTTTTGTTTGCTTTTTGTGCCAAGAATGACCTCTAATGAGAGGGAAGTAAGATTTGGGGAGTTGCTGTCCCGGAACAGATTTCTGTCCTCCACCATAAAAATTTGTGAGGAGCCTTTGTAAGTCGGATTTAGCTAAACATTTACGAATAAATCCCCCAGTATGTTAGCTAACTTTCGTTAGTTCAACACTTTTTGATTTGAGCAATAGAAGGTCTTAGAAAAAATCGGTTTCTACCTACTGGTCTGCTTTGATAGATTTCTGCCATTATTTGCATTGGCTTCTTATTGATTCCTTTTTGGGTTCTTTTTGGGAAATTGAGATTTTTGAAGGAGTTGCTACAGTAGCTTGTGTTTTTAGTGAAAAGTTTTGCTGTTCTAAAGCTTAACCCCAAGGTCTATTATCTTTTAAATACACTAATGTTGCTAATGAAGACTGTGTAATGCACGCCTATCTCGACACAACCGTGGCGCACCATGCAGTGCGCCACAGCTAGGTGATAGCCGCAGCGCGAGGCTAGTGGCGCACTGCTAGTGCGCCATGGATGGCCTTTTCAGGTGCGCCACGAACATGCGTTTTCCTAGGATCTTTATGTCTAGTATTGCATTGTTATGCCTTGCTCAGTCCTATCAATTGCACTGTTGTAATTTGGTTACCCAGCATGCCATGTTTGTTTATCTAAGGAGAACACCTCTAGTGAAATATGGACCCCGGTCCAATCTTTACCATTGATACATCTTCCATCATATCACATTTGCTGCAAACCATCATCACCTTCCACACCATACAGTTAATCCTTTGTTACAGCAACCGGTGAGATTGACAACCTCACTGTTAGTTGGGGAAAGTCTTGAGTTTGTATTGTGCAGGTTTCTACGTCGCTTGCAACACCTTTGAGACGTTTCCTTCCTCCTACTGGTTCGATAACATCGGTTTCTTACTGAGGGAAGACTTGCTACTGTGCTGCATCACACCTTGCTCTTGGGGTTTCCCGACGAAGCGCTTCTAGGCACCATCACTGGTGAAATAGGATTTTTGGCATATTTTCCGGGATTTTTCCTGTTAGTTGATTTTCTACACAAAAACTAGACACCAAGGTAATTCTGCTGAAAACAGCGTCAGTCCGTGTCAGTTGTATCCAATTCACACAAGTTTAGAGGAGAAACAATAGCAAAAGTATTCGGGAAAGTAGATACGTTTTGAACGTATCAATATGTATCGGGTCTTACGAGCCATGCAAATCGCTCTAAACCCCAAAACTGTGCGCACTAGCTTATGAAAACGTCCATAAAACGAGAAAATCATGAGGTTTTGGTCATAACTCTTAAGCATGTATCAGATCTTAGGAGTCATGCAAATCTCCCTGGCACCCCAAAAATGTGGTCAATAGCTCGTGAAAACGGACATACGAGTTTCTGGTCAAGTCTCTCAAACATGTACCAGGTCTTACTGGCCATGCAAATTGCCTCGGAACCCGGAAACTGTAGGTAATAGCTCATGACAAAGGCCATAAAACGCGAAAATAACGAGTGTATGGTCTTAACTCTCAACCATGTATCGGGTCTTACGGTCACTGTAAATATCCCTGGAACGCCAAATCTGTGGGCAATAGATCATGAAAACGGCCGTAAAATGCGATAATGACAATTTTTTCGTCTTTACTCTCAAACATATATCGGGCCTTACGACCATTGTAAATCTCCCGGGAACGCCAAAACTATGGGCAATAACTCATAAAAACAGCCATAAAACGAGAAAATGACGAGACTTTCGTCATAAGTCTCAAACATCTATCAGTTGTTACGGTTGTTGTAAATCTCCCTGAAATCCCAAAACTGTAGGCAATAGCTCATGAAAACGGCCATAAAATGAAAAAAATGATGACTGTTTGGTGATAACTCTCAAACATGTATTGGGTCTTAAGGGCCACGTAAATCTCCATGGAACCCCAAAACTGAGGGCAATATCTCATGAAAATAGCGGTAAAACGCAAAAAACGACGAGCTTTTGGTCATAACTTTCAAACATGTATCGAGTCTTACGAGCCTTGCAAATCACCCCAAAACCCCAAAAATGTGGGAAAAAACTTATGAAAATGAACATAAAATGCGAAACAACGAGTTTTTGGTCGTAACTCTCAAACATGTATCGGGTCTTACGGGCGTTATAAATCGCCTTGGAACCCTAAAAGTGTGGGCAATAGCTCATGAGAAAGTCCATAAAACACGAAAAAGGTGAGAGTTTGGTCTTAACTCTCAAACATGTATCGGGTCTTACGGTCACTGTATATTTCCCTAGAACGCCAAAAATATGGGAAATAGCTCATGAAAAAGGTCGTAATACGCGAAAACGACGATTTTTTGGTGATAACTCTCAAAGATGTATCGGGTCTTACATGCCACGCAAATATCCATAGAACCCCCAAACTAAGGCCAATAGCTCATCAAAACGGCCGTGAAACGCAAAAGCGACGAGTTTTTGGTCATTACTCTCAAACATGTATCGGGCCTTATGGACCTTGCAGATCTCCCTGAAACTCCAAAACTATGGGCAATAGCTCATAAAAACAGCCATAAAACGAGAAAACGATGAGTCTTTCATCACAAGTCTCAAACATCTATCAGTTATTATGGTTGTTGTAAGTCTCTCTGGAATCCCAAAATTGTAGGCAATGGCTCTTGAAAACAACCATAAATGCAAAAAAAATGACGAGTTTTTGGTGATAACTATCAAACACGTATCGGGTCTTAAGGCCATGTAAATACCCATGGAATCCAAAAACTAAGGGCAATATGAAAACGCAAAAACGACAAGTTTTTGGTCACAACTTTCAAACATGTATCGAGTCTTACGAGCCTTGTACCTTCGGTTCAGAGCTGTCTAGCTCAATTCTCTAGAGATACCAATCTACTTAGCTTCAGGGTTAAACCTGATCAAAGGGAGATTTTAGTCACTTTTGTAGCAACCTTGAGAGCCTGATCTGTTCCCTATAAACCATGGGTTAACCATGGTGATCCTTGTAACACATATGTAAATATTTTTCTTTTATTAATATATAAGCAGTAGGAGCCTCTCTTGTTGTAGTTCGTCAAAAAAAGGAGGCATTTGTTGTTAATCTTTAAAACTTCAATTCCCAACCCCTTGATATTTTGGTCTACAAATCATGTCCCATTTAGTTAACCGATACTTACATTTCCCATCTTCACTTTGCTAGAAAAATGTGATCTATAAAAATATATACGTTTTGGTACCCCTATAGGTACTTCTAAGAAAGACAACCTAAAGAATTGTAAACTAGTCAACACTGAATTAATAAGCACAAGACGGTCTCCATATGATAACATCTTGCCTGCCCAACAACCGAGTTTTCCTATAAAACGGCTTTCTACTAGGTACCATTCAGAGATCTTAAGTTTTCTGTAGTGTATAGGCACACCTAGATATCTAAAGGAAAGAGACCCAGACTCACAACCAAAAAGTTCTTTGCATTGTTCCTTCTCCTATTTAGCCTTTCTAAAATAGAAAATTTTGCTTTTGAGAAAGTTAACCTTAAGATTAGATAATTGTCAAAAAACAGAATGAGCTTCATGTTGAAAACCTAATCTAAATCATGTTCCATAAATAAAATATAGTATCATCCACATATTACAGAATTGAAAGGCCTCCCTCAACAAGATGAGGGATAAGTCCTCCAACTTGGCCATGTTTTTTCCCCGAGCAATTAAAATGGCTAACATGTCTCCAATAATGTTGAAAAGCATTGGTGACATTGGGTTGCCTTGTCTTAGGCCTTTTATAGTTTGAAAATAATGACCAATATCATCATTGACCTTAATTCCCGCGCTACCTCCCTAAACAAAATGCTCAACTAACTCGCACCATTCTGATGCAAATCCTTTCATACGTAGTGTGTTGTAGGAAATTCATTTAACCTTGTAATAAACCTTTTAAATTCATTTTTAAAAAGTACCCCATCCATATTCTTCCTATGAAGTTCATGAATGGTTTATAGCAACATAACAACCCCCTTAAGGATATGTATTCCAGACATGAAATATTTTTGCATAGGCCAAATAACTTTTTCAACAATTGTCGTGATATGATTAGCTGCCAGTTTTGTGAACATTCAGTAAACAAATAGGTCTATACTATTGTATTTGCACCGTATTTTATTTCTTGGACAACAGGGTGATCACACCAAAGTTTAATTTAAACAATGGAAAATATCCACTTTTCAATGTGAAAACAATGCCATCATATCCCCTTAATGAATTCCCAATTGTTTTTCATAAATCTCAAATGCGAACTCATCTGGTATAGGAGCTTTGTTCAACTCCATATGGAAAATAGCATCATGAAACCTCCTCCTCGGTAAAGTCAGCCATGATCATACCATTTTCTTCGAGAGATAATTGCGGTATATCATGAGTTATGCCCTCTCTCATAGCAAAGTTAGATGGTTCCGGTGCCCCAAATAGCTTTTTATAATATTCCTTAATATAAACCTTTAAATTCTCTTCACCCACTATAGTTCCTTTATCTTATTCTAATTAAAATAATTTTTCTCTCGGTGCTTCCCATTTGCAATCAAATAAAAGTACTTTGTATTATTTCCTCCTTGAATATGTTTAACTTTTTCTCTTTGCGCCCATTTTGTTTCTTCGTCTCTTATTAGTTTTGTAATGCTTTCATTATCCACCCTTAAGGCATCCCTTTCAACTGAGATAAGAGGAAAGCTTTCGGCTTTTAGGTCTAGATTGTTGATAATTTCTAGCAAGCGTTCCTTTTATTTATTGTATTTGCCACTCAAATTCTTGGCTCATCCTTTTAAACAACGACAAATATGCCTTATTTTGTTTTGCCATGTCTCAATTGATATCTCTCCATGAGTCACCACCTTTCGTTCCTCTTTCACTATTGCATAAAAATTATCTTGATGCAACCAAGCCAGTTCAAAAGAGAATTGTGATTTATTACCATGATGGACATGTTTGCCAGAATCAATTAGGAATGGCATATGACCTACCCATGTCCTTGTCAGATCTCTCACTATTACTAAGATAAATTTTTATTCCCATTCCACACTCGCTAAAATTCGATCTAGCTTCTCTAAAGTGGGATTCTCTCTTCGACTATCCCACATGTATTGTTTATCTGAAAGAACAATTTCTCTCGAGTCTAGACTCTCAATAATTGCATTAAAGACAAAAGGCCAATGCACATTAAACTTGCCGTTACTTTTATCTTCTTTCTCTCTAAGAATATTAAAATCTCCCCTACTAGCATAGGAAGGGATTATGTTTCACACATCCGTACTAATTCCGCAAAAAAATCTGCTTTATGTTCATTGTGGGAAACACCATATACTCAAATAAAACCCATTCGAAACCATAAATTTTACTTCTAACTTGGAGTTTGACACAAAAATCTCCAGTTTCACCTTCCTCGCTTATAAATTGTTACTATTAATACCTACCAAAATACCCCCGACCTCCCATGAGGTGGGAGACAGAACCAAGAAAAATCAATCCCATTTGCCAAGTGCTTAAGAAAAGTAACATTAAAATTTGATCTCCCCGTCTCCAGTAAGGCGATGAGTCTAATTTATGTTCCTTTATAGCTTCTCTTACGAATAGATGTTTTGCGGTGTCTCGAAAACCCTCACTATTCCAACTTAAACCTCTTAAACTATTCATTATGATTATCTTTTTTGTATTTTAGATCTAGTACTCCTACAAACCTTTGAATGATGAAACTCCTTCTTTTTTCTTGATTTATTTAAATATGCATTTGGCATTAATAGATACACATTGTCATCTAATTCCTTATATTCCTTATCTACCAAATCTTTAGCAATATTTGATACTTTCAAGGTCAACAAATTTGAAGGACCAATGTCCTTTTCAATTTACCTGCCCACATTTTAAAAAACATCAAGGTTCTGTTGAACTCAACATCCTTAATAGCATTAATTAAAACTACATACTGCTCTCTATTTCCCCCCAAAGATACTCATATATGAGCTCTAGATATAATATCATCACCATATTTGATAAACGCAAGTGTTTAGATAATATAGTACATGCTGTCCCATAAAACTTTTGTTCATGGGTATTGTAAATTCCCTCCAACTGTGTGGCACCCCCATTGGGTTGTGCTTGAATCCGATCACTTGATCTCAACACCAATGGACTAGGAATACCTCCAAAAGCTACCACATCCTCTACGGTAGGATTCTCGAAACACACAACACTAGGAGTCATCACACCCAGTGTTTTGGTTGGCAAAAAACTGGTAATTCATGCCCTCATCGACAATACCCTACTTTTCTTCTCCCAAACCACCACCCTTTCACTGCATGGATTCATCAATATCTTCCCAGTCGCAGTTCCTTTTTTTTAGGGTAATAATAGTAGGAAAGGCTCCTACTGCCTCATTTTCATTAATAATAGGTCAGAGTCTATAAAGTTACATATTTACATAGAGACAGAGGGGGAGGGAGTCTCTAAAAGTCAGAACAGATAAGTCTAGGATTACAAGAAGGTTTACAAACTATGAATAATGCTCTTCATAAGTGGATGTAGCTCCTCTTTTGTCCTATGAATCAGCAATGACAGATCAACAGCTAATCTTGACTTCCAAGCCTGAACTGAGGGTTGTATGTTATTAAACCAGAGGTTGTTTCTCTCTTTCCAGATGTTCCAAGAGCCCAGCAAGGTGATTTCCATAAATAGTTTTTTATTCCAGCTCTTTTTTCCTTGCTCAATGATCTGAAGTCTAGAGTTAGTCTTAGACCAAAAGATGTTAATTGAACTCCAGCAAGCTTGGCTAAATGGGCAATGAAAAAGCAATTGTTCAATTGTTTCCTCAGTATTGTGAGTACACATAAAACAGTCATATCCCGTCCCCAGTGCATAATGTCTTCTTCTTAACAATTTTCTTGTATTCAATCTGCCAGACAGAATCAGACACCCAAAGAACTTCACTTTTGCAGTGCACTTCGATTTCCACAGCCATTTAAAGGATATGTGTGGATTTATATTTCTGAAATTGTATTGGTAATATTTGCTGGAAGTGTAATCTTTGGCCCCCCAAACATAGCTCCAAGTGTCATGTGAATGTTCTCTTAGTTGAATTTCTCTACAGCTGTTCTGAATGTCTCTCAATTCAGCTAGTGCTTCAGGTGATAAAGGGAGATAGAAAAGTTGTGTCAAACTATCAGCTGTAAGAAACTCATGTGTCACAGTACCTTGACAGTTAAGCATAACCCCAATGGATGATGAGTTCAAATTCATATTCGAAACAATAGGAAAAACCATTGAAACAAAGTTTGAAACAATAGTAATCAGTGCGTTACCACTCACTACAAAAATGAGTTGTGCAGAAGATCAGGTTGGTGCCTGTGCAACCGACCCGGTCGGTGGCATCGCGTCCCCATTGTGTGGCGTGGAAGAGGCAGAGACTCTACCCTATTGCCGTGCCTTTTCGCATGGGACAGGAGACTTTGTCTCCATCTCTGGCCGGTGCGCGCCCCCACACGGGCGGGTAAACGTGTTCGCAACAATAGGCCCAGGTCTTGGTGCTGTTACGAACAAATCTCCGACCAACATAGATCCCGAGATAGCATCAGCACCAGATCATGTGCATGGTCTGTCCTCTAGAGGCTGCGTCAATATCTTTCCCTGAACCAAAAACAGTCCCTAGTGCATTAAAGATAGCAAAATTTTCTACAAATTCATAAAAATACAAATTAGGACAATTCCTACTAGTTGCATCCAAATTTGTACCTTTAGTCGCTGAAGTACACAAGAAGGCCCCAGTTTGAATTGAAGCTAGGGATGTCTATCTATTTCCAACATTATTCTCATGCCTCTAGTTGAGGCCGAAATATTTTGAGAATCCCTATTTTCTTGATTATTAGTATAGAAGACTTGTCCATTTCCATGACATGTCCATTTTCTGCATTTCCCCATTAGTATCCCCATCTCCATTACCACCCCCTAAAAATTTATCATTATAGCATCTTGGGTAATTACCATGGGCTCCACCCTGAAATCAAGTTTGAAAAGCCTCTCCTGATGAAAACCTCCATAGATTTTGGAATAAGAGTGTGGTTCACACAACCAACCCTCACCCTCACAATCTTCCCCTTTCTGGTATACTCCATATCCACCTCAAGTGTTTTGCCAAAGAGAGTTACCAACCCCTAAAGTGTGATATAATCACCCCTCACATCTGAGGGTACCCCTGCAATTTGCACCCACACCTCAGGTAACATGTGCAAGGGCTCCTCCGCACTTGTCCATGACTTGAAGTTTAAGTCAATTGCCTTTTCAGGGACTTAATACACCCCAAAATTGATTACCCTCTAAACTTCTTTCTTGTTTGGGAACTTCACTCTGTATACATTACTATGGTAATGGAAAACCTCCCACTGAAACTTATCTGATGGCACAAGTTTAGTGAGTTGCTCAATAATCTAGGGAATTTTCATTGCATCCCCCTCCACGACTACCTTTACCAGCTTGGCATTCTCCACTTTTGGATGGTAGGTTCCCATAGTTGGCATCTCATAGAACATGAGCCCCTCATTAGCATATCCATCGACTATGAAAGATGGTTTAGAAGCATTCACTAAATTGCAAGCACCCGAAACATGGTGTGGAGACTCACAATATACAAAAATGGGTAAATGGCAATCATCAATAAGATGCCATGGCTGCTTACACTTGAAACAAATATTATCCCTCCTTTTCAATTTTTTTGAAGGTACATTAATCTCAGAGTCACCTCCAGCAGCAGTGCCATTAGACCCTTTGATCACACCCGACGCCACACCTTGTTGCCCCTGTATGACCGCGGGTGTTTGCTGCACCACTGCTGGCTCCATGATTACCGAGGCCTGACACGCATGCTAAAGGACGGTCCGCTGAAACATGGCCTACTGCACCACAGACTGCTATTTGTGCGCTACCATAGCTGCAACATCGACACCGGCCTTTGGAACGGCTGCAACCAGTGTGTAAAAGACACTCCCACATCCTCTAAGATAATGGATTGATTGAGTGTGTTGGAGTTATCATGCCTTGCACCTTTAAAATTGCGATTGTATCCGTTGTTCCCATTGTAACTTGGCTGAGCTAAAACAATTTAAATAATATATTTTTTATTCAATTTCACAAATAATACACGAAATCCAAAAATTGCAAATCTAACAGACCGTCGTCCGTTGAAAAGACGAAGGTGGTGGTTCGTCTTTTTGAAAAGACGAAGGGGATGGTTCGTCCGTTTAAAAGACGAAGACGAACCACCACCTTCGTCTCGTCTTCGTCTTTTAAACGGACGACGGTCTGTTAGATTTACAATTTTTGGATTTCGTGTATTATTTGTGAAATTGAATAAAAAATATATTATTTAAATTTTTTTAGCCTTGACTGAAACCCTCTACCAGTGAAATTGCGTCTGTTTTGCCAGTTGTTATTACCGCCATGATTGAAATTGCGAGAGAAATTGTTGAAACCCCGAACCTCTACTAAAATTGCCAAATTGGTCATTCCCTCCGAAATTTTCTTGGAAATTATTCCCTCGACCAGCAGATCCGCTTGATTCCCATTGTAGTAGCCATTCCTCGCATCGCATAAGCTCCAAAATCTTGCACCCGGCCCCGTGCAGGCTCCACATCTCGGCCAGGACCTCCACCAAAACGGTCTCTACTAGCACCAATATCTCCATGACCTGGGTCGAAACCCTCCGTCGCCACCCCGATTCATCACGGGATTGATCAACCACCACCCTTCATCACCGGATTGATCAGCCGCAACCCAGAGTTTTCTTTGTCTTCCTTTGTTCTTTTACCATATTCATGTTATTTAATGGCATCATTACCTCCTGCATGCCATAATATTTCAACACAAGCTATTTTGTGTATTCCATTGCATATACTATGTTTGTGTATATAGAACAACATTCATGTTGTCAAAGTTCTCTGCGTAATATGTGCTCTCTTACTCATTATAACTTCATATATATCGTATACTCAGGACTACATAATTATGACCGACACCGGGCACCATCTAGTTTTTACAATGAGCCACATACCATCCTAACAACTTCCTCTATAAGAACACCTTGTACTTTTATGTTAAAAAAACCTCTACTTTCTTCTATTCATCATATAGAAAACATTGGAGATCACGATGACCAATAAATAAAAAGGGATCTAGTAAATTCCCATCAACCAATAGTTACATTGAGGAAGGGCATATACTAGCCGCAACCGCTCCTGGATCTCGCCGATCCTCTGTAATTGGGCCGGCGACGGCGTCTCTAGCCAGAATCCGCAACAACCGGCTTGGTACTCCTCTTTGGTGAGGTCAGTGAACTGGTCGATGCCTCCTCCGTTGTTATCATGGACCCCGATGGCGTAGCCAGTTTTGTGGTGGTCGAGGTCGCGGAGGGCCTCCTTAAATATGGTATACCGGTGCTCCTCGTGGGCGATGGAGCTGTAGGTCTTGCTGTTTAGTACCTTCCACTCCGCGAAGATCTGCCGCGTCTCCTCCTCGCTCCTCCCGGTCTCCCACGAGAAGACGGAGTAGCCGTCATCGTGCCACTGCTGGTTGATGTCCTGGAGGCGGTGCTTGAACATGGCGTACGCGTCGTCGGTGAGGGAGGTGTTGGTCATGCCGTGCTTGGCCTTCAACTCTGTGAAGATCCGCCGTGTCTCCTCCTCGCTCCTCTTCCTCTCCCAGGTTTCCGATGTGTTGCTAGTGGCAGCAGCCGCCGCCAGCGACACCACCAGCAGCAGCAGCAGCGCTGCCGCCGCCATGATCCTCATCACGACACGGATTGAAGGCGAGAGGGGCCGGGACTACGTACGTAGATGAGATGTTTGGATCGATGGATCTCTCGTCGAAAAGGTCGCTCTCGCTCGATCTAAGTTTGGATTGTCGATTAGGTGTGTTGTATATTTAAAGGCTCAGATCGAGACGGACGTAGACCGAGACGTACACGAATTGCATGCAGATCGAGCTCTTATCAGACACGGTCACGTCGGCCTGACGGATTTTTTTAAGAGTATACGAATTGCACAGGACGTGGAACGCTAACGTATCGAACCACTCACGACCGTTGGATTTGACCAGCCCAGAGATAGGGTTCTTTCCTTTTGTTGGAATCGATCTTGGCCTACAGGTAGTCACGTACTCACATAGCTCTATTGTTTAGGCCGTAATGAACTCCGGTTTAGTGCTAATTCCGACTAAGTAACTTAATTTTGGGTAACATTTTGACCATATTCTAGCTAAAATCATGTCAAAATTGGCATGGATGGGCGGACACCACACATGAAGGAGGGTACTTGCTTTATTCATGAACACTACAAATGACGAAAATCCCAAATTTTCGAAATCCAATGTCTAGTCCCCTCTATTAGACATGTAATATATTAGGTAGTATACGATATGGTGTAGTACACCAATCGATAATGTCGCACTATGCACGCCACGTAAGGGGTCCTTACCCTTATTAACACGCATCCGGCCCCTTGCGAGAGGTAACGCCGTTCTCTACGATTTATCATGGTATATCGGAGCAACCTCTTCCGTCTAGCTAGCCGCGCCGTCGGAGGATCTCTCCGCGCTGCCAACAGGAATTCAGCGATCACCAACAGGACCAGCAGGGTGCTTGCCTTCGACGTGGGAATCAATTCCCGTCTCAATTGCTAGCTTGCTGATCGCCAGATCGCTAGGACAAAGGACTCAGATCGCCAGGACCAGGGTGCCTTCCTTTGACACGGGAATCAATTCCCGTCTGGATCGCTTACTCTCTGATCGCTAGATCGACAGGACATCGACAGGATTCAGATCGCCAGATCACCAGGACAGTCTCCAGGACCAACGCAGATCAGAAATCAGGAAATTCTCCCACCCTCCCACCTCGTTCAGATCCATGGCCACCTCATCATCAACTCCGTCCGCGCCGGCTGCTATCGGTGCGCCGCCCGCAATTAAGCTCACCCGAGAGAACTTTCTCTATTGGCAAGCCCTCGTACTGCCTACCCTCCGCGGTGCTCGTGTCATGGCCCTCCTTGAGGGGACCGACCGTGCCCCGCCCGAACAGCTTGAGGCCCTCGATGAAAATCAGAAAAAAGTGTCGGTTCCCAATCCGGCCTATGAATCTTGGTGCACAAAGGACCAGCAGGTGGTCAGCTACCTCGTTAATTCGCTTTCTGAGGATGTGCTGCCCCATATCTTTGGTTTACATCATGCTGTTGATGTGTGGCGTGCACTTCATTCTATGTACTACACTCAGTCTAAGTCGCGGCTTTCCACTCTTCGAGGTGCCCTCTGTAACACTAAGAAGCTTGACATGACTGCACAACAATACATTACAAAGATGAAACGGTTTGCCTCTGAGCTTGCTGCTGCCGGTAAGAGTGTAGATGATGACGAGTTGAAGGACTATATCTTGAACGGTCTTGATGGCACTTTTAATTCTCTTGTGGCTGATGTCAACGTTGTTCCCTCGACTACACTCAATGATATGTGCTCTCAGCTGTTGGCTTGTGAAAACCGTGACGCCATGCTTCTGTCGACAGGACAAACCCCTGGAGGTTTTACTTCCTCTATCAATGCTGCTGCTCGGCACCCTCCTCTCCATTATGGGGCTGCCTATCCTCCACGCCCACAACAACCACCACCACAACCCTATATTCCTCCTACTCCACCACCACAACCCTATATTCCTCCTACTCCACCACCCCAACCCTATATGCCTCCACACAACTACCCATACCCAACCCCGCAGCCCTACACATACCCTACCTATACCCCACAACCTTCTTACTACATGCCGCCCTATCCACCTACGCCATACATACCCCCGCAGCAGCGCATGCCACACCCTCCTCCACAGCGACCACCACAGCCCGCTCCAAACCGTGGTCCACCTAGGCCAGATCAGCAGCGTCGACCCAAGGGGGGGCGCACCAAAAACCGTGATCGTGGTCGGGTCGCCACCCCATGGCAGGAAGGCGTGATATGTCAGATATGTAAAAAGGAAGGACATCCTGCCAGCGACTGTTGGTGGCGCTATGGTGATGATGATGAGGATGACACATCAGCTGAACCCAAAGGAGATTATGGAGTTGATAGCAACTGGATCATGGACACTGGAGCCACAAACCATACCACAGGTCATCTCAACAAGCTTCAGGTTCATGAATCATATCAAGGGCAGGATCAAGTCCATAATGCTAGTGGACAAGGTATGAAAATTGCTAACATTGGTCATTCAGTTTTGCACACCCCACATTGCTCTTTAAAACTTAACAACATCCTTCATGTCCCTTCATCTTCCATGAACTTGCTTTCCGCACACAAAATTGCCTTAGATAACAATGCCTTTATTGAAATTCACCCATTCTTTTTCTTGATAAAGGATCAGGCCACGCAACAAATCATGTTTAGAGGCCCTTGTCATGGCGGTCTCTACCCCTTGTTCCTGTTTCAATGGGGCCGACATCCAAGCATGCACTTGTCACCATCAAGCCTTCATCTTCTACGTGGCATCGTCGTCTAGGCCATGCCTCCTATTTTATTGTTCAGCAAGTTCTTAGAAAGAATAATTTGTCATACACTCCTGAAGTGAATCCTTATATATGTGATCCATGTCAGCAGGCTAAGAGTCATCAGTTACCCTATCCTATCTCCACTAGTGTTTCTACAGTTCCTTTGGAACAAATATTTTCTGATGTATGGGGTCCCGCTCCTCTGTCTGTAGGAAAACATGCCTATTATGTCAGTTTTATTGATGATTTTAGCAAATTTACCTGAATATATTTGCTTAAGAAACGCTCTGAGGTTTATCAAGTCTTTCTCAATTACCAACAATATGTGGAGCACAAGTTTGATAGGAAGATCATTACCATGCAAACTGATTGGGGTGGTGAATATGAGAAACTCAATAGCTTTTTTCAAAGGATATGCATTACTCACCATGTTTCATGTCCCCATGCTCATCAACAAAATGGCTCTGCTGAGCGCAAGCATCGTCACATTGTTGAAGTTGGTCTTGCCTTGCTTGCCAATGCATCCATGCTCTTAAAATATTGGGATGATGCTTTTCTCACTGCTACGTTCCTTATAAACCTGCTTCCTACCAAAGTTCTAAATCTTGAGACTCCCACACACAAACTTCTGAAAGTTAAGCCCAATTATGAGTCTCTACGTGTCTGTGGATGTGCATGTTGGCCTAATCTCCGTCCATACAATAAACACAAACTTTCTTTCCGTTCAAAACGATGTGTTTTTCTTGGTTACAGTTCCAAGCACAAAGGAGTACGGTGTCTTGATGCCTCTACTGGCCGTGTCTATGTCTCTCGAGATGTTATTTTGATGAAAACATTTTTCCTTTTGCTGATCTTCATCCTAATGCTGGTCGCCGTCTTTGTGAAGAGATCCTTCTTCTTCCACCAAATAATCCTTCCTTAGCATCTAATCATGGGAGTGTGCAAACTAATGAACATTACCTGCAAGTTGTTCCTACTGTTGATCCTCCACAGGTTACTGTTGAAGCACCCTCTGCAAACACAGGTCCAGATGCATCTCAAAATCCAGAATTTATAGCGACAAACAGTGCATCGCATACTGATTCTAGTCAGGAGAACGAATCAACACACAATCGGAGCAATCCTGAGGAAAACAATGCTCAGGAATCAGTCTCGGATCACTCGTCCGATACTGTGTCAGGTTCTCATGAATTTCCCTCACCAGGCGTGGGCGCACATGACACAGGAGCTGTCACGTCTCAGCTGGATTCCCCGGTGGTTCCTGGCTCACCCCTGGATTCCCCGGTGGTTCCTGGCTCACCCCAATCAAGCACTGGCGCGTTACTGTCCTCTCCTGTGTCACCACGGGAGCTGATTCCCACACAGCCTCGGTTCCCGCCTACCCCTACATCAGGAGACACCAGCAGCAGCAATGTACATCGCGTCAAGGCGGCAGAGCCATGATGCTGCTTCGTCGGGTGACAGCAGTGATAGTCTTCTTGAATCCCGAGATCCTCTGGCAAGTTGCATCCTACACAACCCCCTGCAGCTGGCGTTCAAACAAGGCTTCAGAAAGGTATTCGGAATCCAAAAATTTATACAGATGGTACGGTTAGATATGCCTTGCTCACATCTACAGGGGAACCAAGAAATCTCTCTGAGGCTCTTACAAATACAAATTGGAGACTTGCTATGCAAGATGAATATGATGCCCTTCTTGCCAACAACACTTGGCGCCTTTGAAGGGTTCGCAGCATAGAAAACAAAAATTTTCCTACGATGGGAACAACTATGTACCAAGATCTATCTACTAGATACAAACAACGGGCGGATGTATATCCGTAGAGAACATACCCTTGAAGACCGACAAAGCTTAACGAGTCCAAACTCGTGGTTGATGTAGACGATCTCTTGCCGATCTCAAGATCGAGAGGAAGTCCTAGCGCAAGAAAACAGCGGCGCATCCGTGCTCGCACACGTTCGAGGCACCGAGCAACCTCCGCCTCCTCGCTCCAGATGCAGCGGAAGCACAACTCTTTCTTGCCGAAAAGCCACGGGAACATGTATCTCGCTAGTCCGAGACCATGGGAATAAAATCTAGAGGGAGAGAGATCCTTCACGAGGAGGTGTGGTGTGAGAGGAGGAGAGGGGGCCTTTTATAGGGAGAGGGGGCACCCAAGGGGCCATGCGCCCAGCCATGGGCTGCCCCACCTCTTCCACATTCATGTGGGTGGAGCTCCCACTCAAAATGAAAAGCCTCCACTCCCATTAAAAGCCTCCACTCATAAATCCACTCACATGCATTAAATTTCCACCAAATTTAATGCAAGCTCTCATTAAATAAAACTCTTTTATTTATTTATTCAGAATTTTGTTAATTACTTTAATTAACAAACATTCACATAAAACCCTTGCTAGTATTCCATTTCACATGCGAACCAGTTTCACAATTTCAACCAAAAGCAGTTTGGTGTCTAGTGAAATAAATTCCTGCGCTTTCCTTTTCTTTTCGGCATGAAACTTTTGCTCCAAATGGATGTCGGTGTCTCTTAATTGTGTCACCCTACGGTTCGCGAATAATGCGGACATGATCGAGACCCCTCTCAGATCAATAATCGAGCGGGATCTGAGACCCATCGACTCCCACACATTCAACGATGACTTTCTTGTGATCGTCGGAACCTTTTACGCTAGTATCTTAATCCTTTTGTTTCGCGATATATTACATGTCCGAGATCCGATCATCGGTATCTCCATACCTAGTTTGATCTCGTTACCGACATGCACTCTTTTCTCGTTCCCGTGATATAACATTCTAGTGATCAAATCACTTGCTTGCAAGCTAACCAATGTGATATCACCGAGAGGGCCCAGAGTATATCTATCCGTCATCGGGATGAACAAATTCCACTCTCGATCCATGAGCCTCTACATAACACTTTATTAGTTCTGAACCCATCTTTATAATCACCCTGTTACGGTGTGACGTTTGATGTTATCAAGAAACTCTTCCGGTGTTAGTGATTGACATGATCTCATGGTCTAAGGATTAGGATCACTTCGTAAGTTGTTATAGCAATATAAACTCAATGACTTTGATCGTAATGCTATACTTCGGATGAATGTTCATCACACCATTACACTAATGTTGTGACCCCGTTATTAACAACATCCAATGTCCATGATCAGGAAACCTTGATCATCTTGTTAATCAACGAGCTAGTTTATAATAGAGGCATAACTAGGAACTTTCTATTTGTTTATTAAACACACATGTATTAACGTTTCCGTATTAATACAATTATAGCATGAAAAATAAACATTTATCATAAATAAGGAATACGATAATAACCACTTTATTATTGCCTCTCGGGCATATTCCCTTCAGTCTCCCACTTGCACTAGAGACAATAATCTAGTTTGAGAACTTTGTGTATTGAACACCTATGGCTTTCTGGTGTTCCATATACACAATTGCAAGTGGTTAACATAATCTACGGAGCTGACGCTTCAGGTCCGTGTGTATTTGCATGTCTTTGCGTCTTCACGCATCACTCATTCTCCAATGAGATGGCATTGTATAAATTTGGTCTTTCGGTGAGACCTTTAGTTCCTTGGGGTTTAAAACACGTCGATACTATTGTCATACAATATATCTTTAGTGTTAGCCCGTTGCGAACGACACCTTAGTTTGATAACAAACTACTTGACACAAATTCCCTCCTTTGCTGCTACTATAGCAGTCATATACTTAGCCTTTTGTTGTAGTATTCGTCACAATGTCTTAACTTTGGAACTCTTCCAAATCCATCATGGAATCTCCTTTCCATTACATTGTGCCACCCATAGTTTAAATTGAGATAAACTTAATTTGTATCTTGTGACAAAACTAGTATCAATGTAACGCTTTACAATGAACTATTTGTAATTGTTTGTCACCTCTACACAAATATATTCTTAGTTCTTCCAAAAGATCATAAGAATATCCTTACTATAGTCCAATGATCATTTTATGATTCATTCGTATATGCTCATAACACTTAGAGCATAGGACATATCTGGATGTGTACATATCATGGTATGATTGATCAAAACATTCTTGTGATTTCACTCATCAAGTGTCAAAACACTTGAATCTTGTTTCACTTATCAAGTGTCGATACACTTGAATCTTGATTCAATTCCTTTCCATGTGACAAGAACTGTTTCTTGTCATTTCTATATTGAACTCCTTCAATATCTCATATATGTATGCGTTTGGCATAACCATATTAGCGTCATCGCTCATCCACTATAGACATTCATGCTGAATATTCGGTTTTGCCTAAGTCTTTCATCGAAATGAAATTCTTAACCATTGTCAATAAAATATACATCATTTCTAATCAACAAGATGTCCTCCACATAATGTATTAGAAATATGTCTTAGCGCTCCCACTTAATTTCTTGCAAATGCAAGCATCTTCATCGTCTCCTGATGAAAACTCGTTTTCATCATGGTGAAGATTCCAACTCCGCGATGCTTACTTCAACCATTGAAGTTTGCATGCCCTTTTTAGCATCCTTTGAATTAACAAAACCCTTTGGATCGTGTCATGTACACGTCCTAGGTAACCATTCTATTAGAAGAACTTTGTTTTGTTTATTCATCTACCATATAACAGATTATATGTAGTGGTTGCTACTTTAATCCGTCCAGACTAAATATCGCTATGAAAGATCAAATCTTGTCATAGTCAACTCTTTGAACATTGTCATAAAATACTTTACAACATGTCGAATATTTCATAGATATGAGACATCCATGTCTGTTTCTTTATAGATCCAAATACGACCGATAGGTTTTTACACCTTTCCGGAGGGTCTTCCAAGTTCAAAAACTTGATTTCTCGTATATGGAACTATCACGGATTTTATGGCTTCAAGCCATTTGACGGAGTCAGGGCCCATCATCGCTTCTTTGTATGTATTCGGTTCATCATTGTCAAACAATAATGATCTACTCTCAAATCTTAGCATTTGATTGTTTAACCGACCTTCTTGGTTCAATAGGAACTTTAGACCTCCGTGACCACAACCTTTGAGGCACATAAGCTATGAGCATTATGGCAGCCTCCAGAACGATTTCCGGCGCTGCGCAACTTAGCACATTTAGCTAAGGTTCGTTAACCTTATCAAAGTTCTATTGTCCTCCCACTTAACTTTTATGAAAAATTCCTTCTTCAAGAAACTTTACATTTCAAGCGACAAACCCTTTTGTCCTTGGTGTTATGGAGGAATAACCAATTGTTATTCAAATATCCTACAAAGACATGCTCATCCGACTTTGGTTGTACACATCTTACTTATGTTTAGTATACCAAAATTTAAGAAATGACAACTTGGGTTTTACCCCAAACCATAACTCCCATGGTGTCATTTCAACGGATCTAGATGGAGCTCTTTTCAAAGGATTAAAAGCGGTAGTCTCTAAAGCTTTAATCTTTTAAAACATAATGGCAGTTTTATAAATAACACCTTTGATCCAACCATGTCAAACAAGGTTTCATTACAAATCTCAAACACTCCATACTCCTATGGTGTTTGGAGATGTAAATCTAGGTGTTTTGCTAAACTTGCAACTCAAATAAATCTCTTTATGATAAAATCATAATTCATTTATTTTCTTGTTACACTTGTAACTCAAATAAATCCCTTCATGATCAAATCATAATTCATTTATTTTTCATGTTACAATGATTTTTCACTTCATCTTGAAAGTCTTTGAAACATTTTCAAATATTTCATACTTGTTTCTCATTAGGTGAACATTCACTCAAATTTCCGGAGAAAGCATATGAAGTTGAAACCCATCGCTTACGACTGCACATAATGGACTATATACATCGATATGTATAAATTCCAATAATTTAGTCGTTCGTTCTTCTTTGGCCTTTGAACGAATTTTTAATTATCACGTGGAAAGTCTCACAAGCGTCACTTGATCAAATCAAAGACTCCAAAAATCCATGAAAATGGAGATTCTTCATGTTTTCTTTCCAATATAATTTAAACAGCGGTGTCACTTCGTAAGTGATCTTTCAATCATTTGTCTTGCAACATTTTAGCATTAGGATTTATGAATGTGATTTCTTCAACTAGATTTGTAAATCATCCATCTTATATGGAATACGGTAATTATTTGAACAACCTTTGTTCTTATAATACCTGATTCAAATAACAATTATTAAAACAAATCTTGAAGTCTTTCTTCAACTAGATTTGTAAATCATCCATCTTATATGGAATACGGTAATTATTTGAACAACCTTTGTTCTTATAATACCTGATTCAAATAACAATTATTAAAACAAATCTTGAAGTCAAGCTTTGATGTCAACGGGAAATACAAACAACGGTTTGTTTGTTTTTGATGAACATCATCACATTTTCTCTTGCTAGTTACTTAGGCCATTGTGGTTCATGAATTGCGTCATTCCGTATGAAATTTCATACCAACCAATTCGGTATCCAATACCCAAGAACCACATTGTTTAACAAGCAAAGAATACAACCATAACATGTATATCATATATATACCTAAATTGGATATTTCCAATCTTTTCTTTTCTGCCAAGTATATTTTATAGATTCTCTTTCAGCATTTCCTTTTCCTTTTTAAAAGAAACTATCAACATCAACAGTGGCGCCATACACATGACACATAGTCCAAAGCGTGTATATTCAAATAATAATACCTTTGGACTTGCACTTTGAAGTAGATCACCATCATCAAAATGATCGGTATTCTTTCAAAATCCATTCTTTAGTAATCTTTTAGTGTAGTAAACACTTTACATACATCTTCTATTCATCCTTATCATGACGACATTCATGATCAAGCTACTTTAGCTTATAAAGGCGAATCGTGAGTATAACATTACTTTCCAAAACCCTTTTGGATGATTAGGATGTCTAGCATCTCCAACCTTCGCAAATTCTCATCCAATATGAGAAAATATATTATACTCTATCATATTTCAACCAAAACATTGTTTCAGATATCGTTATATCTGCCACACATGATGGTTTAAAACAATTCTTTCAGCTCCTAGATAAACTTGATGTTTAAATCAAGAATCATGGAGGCAAACATGATACTTAAGATACTAACATCGAATTGTTACTCGATTTAATACCAATTATTAAATTTCACGAGTAAATAGAATTTTCTGAAAGTTTGCAATAGGACTTTAAACTTTAGATTGACACTCAACACAATACGATACCATTCGTAAAGTATATATCCGTAATTCTATAGTTCTATTATCTCAATTACAACTATGCATAAGGTGGTGAACGAATGCCAATGACTACAACAAATTATGCAAATTCACTTTGATTTAATTTATGATAAATTGAGTTCTACTAATCCAAATTAGAAATGAACTCCCACTCAAAACGACATCCCTCGTGCCTTTTTGGTGATTACATGAACCAAATCCACTACACCAAGTCCGATCATCACGTGAGTCGGCGTAGCTTCAAAGCGAGCATCAAATGGGCATCATATCTACTATATGACTCATGCTTAACCTTTCGGTCCGTGTTTAGAGGCCATGTCTCAGACATGCTAGGCTCCAAGTAAGAACCTTAGTATTCGTGTGTAATCTGTCTTACACCCGAGAGTGCTCGTGGATTCAAGTACACCCGATCATCACGTGATGTCTTGAAGCGCGAAACATTGTCGGTGCATACTTAAGGAAGAACACATTTTATCTTGATATCTAAATGAGGGATCATCTTATTATGCTAATAAACGCCAAACAAGCAATATAAGATGCTATCAAACATCATATGTTTATTAGTGGAATGATATGGTTCTCGCATGATCTCTATCATGTGCATCGTGGTATGATCACTATCATACCTTTATGTAAGTCCAAGGTCTATGGAGATTACACGTTATGTGTGTTGTAAGAGTATCATCTTATACTTCTACTTACAACATCATCATATCATAACACTAGCCAGAACAATCTAAACTAGACGCCTCTAATTTATCCATTGCAAATTTTACGTGGCTTAGGGCTTTCAAGATAGAACCGTTTTCCTCCTCGAACATGAACCACAACGAGGATAACCAAATTGTTGACAACTCGTTGCAAATTAGATATTGACTATAGTAGGAGAGACAGACACCGCTAGCCACTTATGCAAAACTAGTTGCATGTCAAGCGTGGTGGAAGCAGGTCTCATGTGCGAGGACATGTAAAGTTTGTCCGGCCGCTTCATCCCACTATGCCACCAATATCCAAAGTACAACTAAGAAGCAATAAAATGATCATCATCGGCCACATACTCATATGTGTACTACCCGTGCAAAGTATCTACGCATAGATCCGGCTCTGATACCACTGAAGGGTTCGCAACATAGCAAACAAAAATTTTCCTACGATGGGAACAACTATGTACCAAGATCTATCTACTAGATACAAACAACGGGCGGATGTATATCCGTAGAGAACATACCCTTGAAGACCGACAAAGTTTAACGAGTCCAAACTCGTGGTTGATGTAGACGATCTCTTGCCGATCTCAAGATCGAGAGGAAGTCCTAGCGCCAAGAAAAAGCAATGCATCCGTGTCGCACACACGTTCGAGGCACCGAGCAACCTCCTCCTCGCTCCAGCGATGCAGCGGAAGCACAACTCTTTCTTGCCGAAAAGCCACCGGGAACATGTATCTCGCTAGTCCGAGACCATGGGGAATAAAGTCTAGAGGGGGTGGGGGATCGTTCACGGGGGGGTGGGGTGTGAGAGGAGGAGAGGGGCCTTTATAGGGAGAGGGGGCACCCAAGGGCCATGCGCCCAGCCATGGGGCTGCCCCACCTCTTCCACATTCATGTGGGTGGAGCTCCCACTCAAAATGAAAAGCCTCCACTCCCATTAAAAAGCCTCCACTCATAAATCCACTCACATGCATTAAATTTCCACCAAATTTAATGCAAGCTCTCATTTAAATAAAACTCTTTTATTTATTTATTCAGAATTTTGTTAATTACTTTAATTAACAAACATTCACATAAAACCCCCTGCTAGTATTCCATTTCACATGCGAACCAGTTTGAATTTCAACCAAACAGTTTCTTGTCTAGTGAAATAAATTCCTGCGCTTTCCTTTTTTTCGGCATGAAACTTTTGCTCCAAATGGATGTCGGTGTCTCTTAAGTGTGTCACCCTACGGTTCGCGAATAATGCGGACATGATCGAGACCCTCTCGGATCAATAATCGAAGCGGATCTGAGACCCATCCGACTCCCACACATTCAACGATGACTTTCTTGTGATCGTCGGAACCTTTTACGCTAGTATCTTAATCCTTTGTTTCGCGATATATTACATGTCCGAGATCCGATCATCGGTATCTCCATACCTAGTTTGATCTCGCATCGACATGCACTCTTTTCTCGTTCCCGTGATATAACATTCTAGTGATCAAATCACTTGCTTGCAAGCTAACCAATGTGATATCACCGAGAGGGCCCAGAGTATATCTATCCGTCATCGGGATGAACAAATTCCACTCTCGATCCATGTAGCATCCCAGTTGTCTAACCACTGTAATGCTACTAAGTTTAATAATAAAATGGGCCACTTCCAACATATAATTGTTGCATCATCATCATATCATGCTCATGTCATCATGTCCCCTTGCATTGAGCATCATATAAAACCTTTTCTTGTTTGCTTCTTATCTCATGTGCATGATTAATTGTAGTTGCTTCTTGATATTGTATTTGGTTCTTACTAAATTGTTAAATGCCCAAGTTGAGTTGGGGCATCTCTTTTGCCTCCACCACCTTTTTCCTCACCACCTTATAATTCCACCATCTAATAATATGGGCTGGGCTTTTGTTGAGTTCTCCCTAACCCATGTTGTTGGTTGGATCCACTCCTAATCTATTGCTTGGCCTTTGCCCACCTTTTGTGCATGCAAGGAGTAAAGCCACATGGAATCATGTTGTTTTCACAATATATCCACTTGGCATTAATTGTCTTGCATGGGCCATGCAAGTATCCCTTTTCCCTAGTTTTGGTTTTGCTTGTTTTCTTTTTGGACCAATCCTTCTACCTTGCTTAATCTTGTTTGGTTAGTTCAAGACCCTAGCTCTTTCCCTCTTTGGTCCTTGCTTGGTTTGTTGGAATCATGCATGGACCAAATTTAACCACCCCCCCTTCTTTTGTTCTTGCTTGATCTATGTTGGATCATGCATGAACCCAAACCCATCACCAACCTTGGCCATCTCCCTTCTTTCCCCCTCTTTTCTTGTTTTTCTTGTTAGTGCATGCTTATAGTTGGCTTGGCCTAGATTAGTACCCTCCACCTTCTTGCCCTTTAAGCAAAGACCCTAATTCAATCTATTCTAAAAACCAAAAACCTAAACCCTATTTTATATCTATCCTAAATCCAACCCTATTCTACCATTAACCTAAACTAGACCCTAAACTACATGGTTCCCTCTAACAAAACCCAAACCACATCTATCTCTCTCTCTCCTCTTTTCTATCCAAACTAAAACCCTAATTTACTTTAATCCTAACTAATCCCTACTTCTACATCTAACTAAACTAAAACCTAGCCTACCCTTCCTTCTTTCTAGCATGCCGTGTCCCTCTCACCCTCTCCACCACCATGCGCCTACCCAGCCCCCCTAGCTGCCCCACATGACCTGCCCCATCCCTCCTAGCCCTAGCCCGAGTGGCCCCTTCCCTCTAGCTCGACCCATGCCCCTCTTTTCCTCCCCTCTTTCCCTCTCTCTCTGCCAGCAGCTGCCAGCGCCCCAACCCCACTTGCCTGCCTGTCCATCGCCCTACCCCCACCTGCCAGTTCCCCTTCTCCCTTTCCAGCTCCCCCGGCTCGGCCACGCCACCCTGGCCCATGCGATCACGTGAGAGGAGGTGACCAACGCCACACCCCGCAGCTGTCCCCTCCCCTCACGCAACCACCGTGCCCCTCCTTCTTATCTACCCCTTTCCCTCTCTGGCCTCCCAGACCCCCAGATCTACCCCTGCACCGCCCCTTTCTTCCCTCGCCACCACGCCGACATAGCCGTCACCCCCCGCCCAGATCCTCCAAATGGAGGCGCGTTTGCAGCTAGGCGCCGAGGAAGCTCGAAGCTTCTGCAGCGCGCCAGCCGGAGGAGGCGCCCCAGAACGCCAGACCCGCGACGCCAAGCAAACCTAGCTACGGCCGCCAGCCACCACCGAGATCGCGACCACCCAGCTCGAACCGTCCACGCCACACGCTCACGCCCTGAACCCCCAGACAAGGTCCGCTGTTGATCGCTTCCAGTTGCACGACGAGTCTCGCCGTCGAACACCCTCGGTGCGCGGTGGTTGTCGTCAACGCCGCTCGCTCCAGCTTTGTCACCTTACCTAGCCCATGCGACCTCGAGCAACAGCCGCGGCCACCGCGGTGGCACTGCGTCATGAGCCTCGATCCTGTGTTCGAGCCTGCCCTCGCGCCACAAGGCCGCGTCGACGCGAGGGAAGATCCACAGTACCACGGGCGCACTTTTGCGCAAACCCCCTCCCAGTTTTCGTTTTGCTCAACCCGCGAACCTCGAGGCCCCACCCGCCAGCGACCGTGTAGTATTTGCAAAAAGGCTCCCGCCAGACCCTAGACTCAACCCGCAGTCCACGCCCTAGCCCGCGTGTGCGTTTTGCAGGAGGCCCCTGTCCTTTACAAGCCCTCAACCCGCGGTCCTTCCGGGCCCGTTGTCAGCGTCACTGGAAGTTTTACAAAAAGGGTCTTGTTGTTCTGGTTAATCAACCCATGTCCAGACGCTCGAGCCTTGCCACTGTGGGCTGAGCTGACCCCTGGCCCACCTGTCTGCGGCTCAAAGCTAGCGAGGCTGAGTGTAAACGTTTGATCGTTTAAATAATTCAAACTTAATTCCAATAAATTCAAATTCAAATTATTTTCAGATTTTAAATAACTTTTGCATGCTTTATCCAAATTAGGCAAATGATATATGTTTTTGATTCAGAAAAATGAGAGGAATTCAAATATGCCATCTGTTTTGTATTTTGCTCAAGTAAAATTCCAAGTTCATGTTAATTACACCAAATGCCACTGGAACTTCAACAATTAATAACTTTTGTTTTGTAAATCCAAATTTGGCAAATAAATAGTCTAAAATGATCAGCTCGACGAGACCTTCCTGTTTATACTATCCTTGACTTCAATTGCAGCATGCATCATATAACTATATAATGAACAACAAATGTTATGACAACAAATGTGGTTCCAAAACCCAATTAAATGTTACTTTCTTGTTCTTCACACCTCACCATGCCATGCTACCTTTCTTGCCATGTAAATTGTGCATCATTCATCATGGCATGATTGTTTGCTTGACGCATCTTATTCATATGCTTGTGCTCTATAATTATGTTGGCCTTGTTTGTTTGGTTTTTCTTGATAGACACCGAAAGGTGGGTTGTATCAAGAGAACCAGAGCACTACCGAACCGCCCTTTGCTTCAACAGAGACACCAGCAAGCACTACCACATGCTTGCATACATACAGTACCTATCGCCTCTATCTTATTCTTGCATCATTGAGTCGCGATTGCATTAAAATGAATCCCAAGTATGCATAGCTATTACTTTTAAACCCCACCAAGCTTGTTTCCCTCCATCCCATGAGCCCCTACTATAGGAGTTGTTTGAGCCATGCGAGTCGAGAACAAGATGTGTAGGGTTTGTGAGAGTCGATGGATAACGAGGTACTTAAACAACTTAACTCGAGTAGTTCGGGATAACTAAAGAAAGTGGCACCGTGGGCAATATCTCGCTATTTGGTTTTTCCTGCTCACTTGTGTCCCAGAAGACCCCGAGTACTTGATTCCTGTTCCTTGATTTATCGCTATCCACATCCGGAGGTATATGGGACCCCCCGACCGTAGCTTGATTCCGTCTTATTTCTTGGGGCCACAAACTAGTTTGAGGTTTTATTACTATCCTCACTTATGCCATGCTTTATCGCTTTATTACGATTGTGCGAGGAGCACCTGCATCTTTAGGACATAATGGCCCGTTACGGTGTCGACAAGCCCAGCCACACTTTCGGGTTCCCGAATGCTCACAAATGTCCCCATAACCTTGAGGCCGTCTCGAGCTTGCTTACTCCGCTATGGTTCTACTCTAAGGTGGCCTCAAATATTTCTGAATCTTGTGATTGTTCAGTGAAAGCCTCGTTGGTTTTGATTTGGTTTTTCCGAGGTTGATCGAGTGTGTGTTGCTATTGGTGCACCGCCGGTAAAACTTTCTCAAAGCCGTGTCCGGTTATGGACGACTTGGAGCACAGCTTGATCATAGACAAGCATAACTAAAGCACCGCTTAATTTGACTAAGTAACTTGACTAGTAAATAGTGCAATACTCACGGAATGGTTAATAAAATTGCCAACGGAAGGGGGTTGTTCGTCCGCTTCCTTGTGTAAGGTGAGGAGGATGGATCGGATGAGATTACCACTATAATGTTGTACTTAATTCACGGAC
Source organism: Avena longiglumis (assembly GCA_030063025.1). Lineage (NCBI taxonomy): Eukaryota > Viridiplantae > Streptophyta > Magnoliopsida > Poales > Poaceae > Avena > Avena longiglumis. The sequence continues at coordinate 36,917,022 of CP125979.1, forward strand.
ATCCGCCTATCATTGGTTAGGCGGATGGTTAGCGCTATCTATAGAATTGCTAGGGTTTATCTTTTGCTGCAATTCGTCACCCCGTGTTGTGTCCCTTTAGAGGCATTAAGTCTTGCTGAGTACCCTTAGGGTCTCACACGATAAATTCTTGATTCAGATGAATGTACCTTCTCGTGACGGATATCGGGTGGAAGAAGCCGATGAAGTGGGCAACGACCGTATGGTGTAGAGATTCCGGGCACGGGGATCCGTGAGACCTGTAGTTGGGATGTGCTTATTTTCTCTGGCATCTTATGCCTATTTGCTTCTTATCCGCACTCGGATCTTGTTTGCCGCCCGCATGATACTGATGTGTCTTTGAATGAGGAGTTATCCTAAATTATAGATGTATCTAGGTCATTTGAATCTTGCCGTATATGCGTTGGTATATTTCCTTTCTTTCTAGATGGTGTGGCTCGATGTACTCTTGTATGGTGGCTTGCGTACATACCCACTTGTGTACGTAGTTGATCCTTCACGCCGACCACGCCGTCTGACAGTCCCGTTGAGAGGTTAGCGGTTGGGACGTCTGAAAGGACTACCAGTGAGTGGCTTTTGGGGCCCCGCCGTACTATTTCAACCGCTATCTCTCATCCAGGCTTGTATCTAGGAGCGTAGTTCACCGAGGTAGTTACAATTGGTATCAGAGCCATCCCGACCTTCAGGGTTTCAGCCAAACGGTCGTTGTCAGTCTAGCAAATATTTTGAGTAGTTATGTATATAGGGAAAAACAAAACGCGAGAGTAGGACTGCTTCCATTTTTCTTCTTACCCTCCCACCCACCCTTTTCTGGTAAGGAAGTGCAACGTTTTCAATTCTCTTCTCAAAGTTCAAACTAGGATTCACGTGTTCGGGGTTTCCGTAGTACCATAGGATGTGTGTGTGTGTGTGTGTGTGTGTGTGTGTAGTCCCTTGTCTATCTGTTGCATCCAAGTTGTTATCTTATCTGCCTTTGGTTATCAACTGTTGGTACATTCCATACCAACAGGCTTTTGTAAACCGACGCAATCTATCTTCCTTTTGCATCCGACGCTATCTTGTTTGGGGTGTTCGCTCGTAGTACCAATCTTTAGGTTTCAATCGTGAGAAGAAGGGGTTAGGATAAGTGTTCCACTTGTTCATGTGCGGAGTAATGATTTGAGTGGGATGGAGTCGCGACCATACCACTACTTGTATCATTCGCTTTTGTATATTGGATCGGTAGAGTCACTAATCTTGATTCGTTAAGTAATTTTATGATCTATTGGTATTTTAATGCAAATTTGTGGAAAATTTTTCTTTGATATGTTTGTGTACCACACTCCTTTTCACCGTGTGCGATATGCTTAATATCTTTGAGGTGCTATGAACTTTGTTGATATTTTCATATCATCTCAAGAATTGTATCCTTTAATCTTGGTTAATTCCATTTTGGTACTATTTTGGATTATTATCATTCTCCATTATAGTACCGACTTGAGTTTTACATCAATGACAGATGGCTCCCCATCACGGATCGAGGAGGACATTCCTCCGTAATGGGCTCATTGTCAAGCATTGCAAATGCTCGGCAGCCATGCAAGAGAACCAGTGCGCTTTGAGGAGAGCGTCCAAGGAACGAGTTCACTCCACTTCCTCCACCTCCCAAGTGGTGACATCAAGAGCTTCCTCAAGTTCACCTCGGCAGTTTGACGTGTCCGACCGACCTCTTGATGCGATGATTGGCTTCGTGAGATCTCAAGGCTGCTAGAGACTGCGATGCCGAGCAGAATGGGTAAAGTGTGCTACTCACTTGCTCAAGGGAGACGCAGCTCTATGGTGGGAAAACTATTTGAAGGCTAGCACCGGGCCCCACCTACTTGGGAGAGGTTCTTGGAGCTTTCAAGGAACAGTTCCTCTCGTGAGATTGTGATGGAACGGATGAAAGATGCTTTCCTCAACTTGAAGCAGGCAATGATAACGCCAACACCTACATCAGAACTTCATGAACTTGTCTCGCTATGGTGGTGATGAGGTATCCGATGACAAGAAAAAGCGTAAGAGATTCAGCAAGGGCTCAATGCGTCGATCAAGTATGCACTCACGCATGCAAGACCGCAACCTTCCCGAACTGCAGATATGGCACTACAAGAGGAGGCTAGTAGGCGGATGTTCGAGGAGTCCAAGAAACATAGCAGGATGCATCAAGTTCGCAGAATGGCAACTCCTTCTAAGCGGCGTGTCCGGTTCCTAACACCCCACCGTCGCCTCCCGGCTCCACCAAGACCTGCGAGCTTCACGCCAAGGCCACCAAACTTCACCATCGCGGCTCCTGTGGGCTACAACAACCTTACCGAGCGCTGGCGGAGTCCTCAGCTTCTCTGCTCCACGCCCACGCGTGCTTGCTACACATGTGGAGATCCTGGTCATCCCGCTCGAACTGCCCAATGAAGAACAAAGCTCTCCTCAACCCCGCCAAGATCTGCAACAAGCTCTCCTCGATTCGCACCACCGCCTCGGGCTCTCAACATCAACACTAAGCCCGGTCTGCGGTTGTTCGAGCTAATCGCTAACGCCTCAAGCTGAGCTCGCACCTGGAGTGGTCATGGGTATGCTTTCAGTTAACTCAGTTCCTGCACGAGTTCTCTTTGATTCTGGTGCATCGCATTCATTTGTGTCACACAAGTTTGCATATGAGAACGTGTTAAATCTGGATCCCCTCCTTAAGAAGCTGAGAGTCTTATCTCCTGGTTCCAACATGAGGGCTGAGTATATCAGTCATGGCAATCAGATCGAGATTGGTGGTTCTTCATTCTTGGCTTCTTTGATTGTTCTGGGCAACTCTGACATTGATGTCATCCTGGGCATGGATTGGTTGACAGCAAATGCAGCTGTGATCGATTGTGCTGAACGCCAAGATCTCCGAAGATCCTCAAGGCCACATAGTCTTCTCCAAGTCCGACTCGATGTCCAGCTCTATTCCTTGGCTGCTCAATGATGATGCTATGGAAGCTATTCAAGGTACCAGTGGTCCGTGAGTTCCGGATGTTTTTCCGAAGAGTTGCTGTATGCCTCCGGATCGCGAGGTTGAATTCGTGATCGAGCTTGAACTGGAACGGCTCCTATCTCCAAGAGGCCATACAAAATGGGTCCTTCCGAGTGGCTGAACTCAAACGACAACTCGATGAACAAGAGAAGTTGGGTTTCATTCAAGATAGCACTTCTTCTTGGGGTAGTCCAACAATCTTCGTGAAGAAGCGTGATGTAACCGATAGGCTCTCTGTGTTGACTACCGGCTCTAAATGCTAAAACCATCAAGAACAAATATCCTCTTCCTCGGATAAATGATCTGTTTGATCACCTAGCGTGAGTCGTGGTGTTCTCTAAGCTTGATTTGAGAAGTGGTTATCACCAAATCAAAATTCGCAAAGAGGATGTGCCCAAAACAGCTTTCACCACTCGCTATGGCCTGTATGAGTACACGGTCATGTCTTTCGGTCTCACCAACGCACCTGCTACCTTCTCGAGGCTGATGAACTCCGTTTTCATGGAGTACCTGGACAAGTTTGTGGTGGTATATCTGGATGATATTCTCGTCTATTCCAAGTCCAAGGAGGAGCATGAAGAGCACCTGAGGTGTGTCCTGAACAAGCTTCGTGAGAACCGCTTGTATGCCAAGTTCTCAAAGTGTGAGTTCTGGTTGCCTGAAGTAACCTATCTGGGCCATGTTATCTCTGCCAAGGGCATTGCAGTCAACCCGGAAACCGTGAAGACAATAGTTGAATGGCTTCCTCCTGCTAATGTCAAGGAAGTGCGGAGTTTTCTTGGCTAGCTATTGTCGCTGCTTTGTGCGTAACTTCTCAAAGATAGCAAAGCCTCTTACCGATCTCCTCAAGAAAGGCAAGAAGTACCTGTGGACACCTGCTTGCCAAGAGAGTTTTGAGACACTCAAAGCGAAGCTCACTTCCACACCAGTCTTGGTCCCTCCGGATACATCCAAGCCTTTCCAGATCTTCTGCGATGCCTCTTTGCAAGGATTGGGTGCGGTCCTTATGCAAGAGAGACAGGTGGTTGCTTATGCCTCTCGTCGCTTGAAGACGATGAGGTCAACTATCCCACACATGACCTTGAGCTAGCAGAAGTGGTCTTTGCCTTGAAGCGTGGAGGCACTACTTGCTGGGTAACCGCTAGAGATCTTCTCGGACCACAAGAGTTTGAAGTATATCTTCACTCAACCGGATCTCAATCTTCGGCAAAGGAGATGTATTGAAGCCATCAATGACTTCGATGTGACCATCAACTACACTCCAGGCAAAGCAAATGTCATGGCAGATGCGCTTAGCCAGAAGCTTATGTCAACAACCTCATGGTAGAAGAGCAGCCTCTCTTGTGCGAGGAATTCCGTCACCAACCTCGAGATTGTGGAACAAGGGCACCTCGAACCTTCCGCTACCCTCTCTTGGAAGAACAGATTCGGTCTCGTCGGTGCAGTGATCCGCACACCAAGAAGCTCATCGCTAAGCTTGGCACTCCGAAGTATGAATCCTTCCATGTTGATGATCAGGGCACGCTCTTCTTTGATCACCGGATGTTTGTTCCAAACTACCCGGGTCTGAGAGATCAATTGCTCAAGGAGGCACATGATTCGGTCCTTTCTATCCATCCTGGCAGCACAAAGATGTACATGGACTTGAAAACACAATACTGGTGGCCTGGGTTGAAAAGGTATTGTGCCAAGTACGTCTCAGAATGTGATGTCTGCCGCAGAGTCAAGGCTGTTCATCAGAAACCATTTGGTCTTCTAGCCATTGCAACCTCCAGTGGAAATGGGAGAAAGTTGAGATGGACTTCATCACGGGCTTTCCTAGGTCGCAGAAGGGCAACAATGCAATTTTTGTTGTCATCGACAGTGCTTTCCAAAGTGGCACACTTCTTCCCACCAAAGAAACAATTTCGGACTTCAGCTTGAGCTCTATATCAACAGGATTGTCTCTTTGTATGGGGTTCCACCGAAATCAGTTCAGACCGTGGGAGCATCTTCACCTCAAAGTTCGGGAGAGTTTCCAAAAGCTTTGGGAACGGTTGAACTTCAAAGATGCTACCACCCTCACCGCAAGGACAAGTGGAGAGGATCAATCGATTCTCGAGGACATGCTTAGAGCTTGGTCATCTCGTTTGGCATGAAGTGGAGGAATGCCTTCCATATGCTGAATTCTCCTACAACAACAGCTTTCCGGAAAAGTCTCAAGATGGCACCATTCGAGGCTCTCTATGGTCAAGTGCGAACTCCGATTGGTTGGTCAGTGCGGAGAAAGAATCTGGTTTGGCCTCGACATTGTAACTCAAGAGGAGAAGGTGCATATCATTCGGAGAACTCAAGATTGCTCGTAGTCGTCGGAAGAGCAACTATGACAGAAGCACAGATATGGTATATGCCCTCGGGATCTCGTCTACCTTCGTGTCACTCCCATGAGAGGAACACACACCGGTATCAAAGGAAAGTTGGCTCCTAGATACATCGGTCCTTTCAAGATACGTGGTAGAAGAGGAGAAGTTGCTTATGCACTCGAGCTTAGGAAAAACTCAAAGTCCATGATGTTTTCCACATCTCTCAGCTCAAGAAGTGCTTCAAAGATCCCGGCAAGACTGTGGATCATGAGCTAATAGACCTCCAAGAAGATCTCTCTTATCAGGAACACCCCACCAAAATCCTCGAGACCGCAGAACGAAGGACTCGCAACAAGTCCATCAAATTCTGCAAGGTGCAGTGGTCACACCATTCTGTTGATGAAGCAACTTGGGAGCGTGAAGATGAACTCCGTGCCAACCATCCTTCTCTTTTTGTGTCTTCTTCTTCTTCTTCCTAGAATCTCGGGGCGAGATTCCTGTTTAGTGGGGGAGAGTTGTAGCATCCCAGTTGTCTAACCACTGTAATGCTACTAAGTTTAATAATAAAATGGGCCACTTCCAACATATAATTGTTGCATCATCATCATATCATGCTCATGTCATCATGTCCCCTTGCATTGAGCATCATATAAAACCTTTTCTTGTTTGCTTCTTATCTCATGTGCATGATTAATTGTAGTTGCTTCTTGATATTGTATTTGGTTCTTACTAAATTGTTAAATGCCCAAGTTGAGTTGGGGGCATCTCTCTTTTGCCTCCACCACCTTTTTCCTCACCACCTTATAATTCCACCATCTAATAACATGGGCTGGGCTTTTGTTGAGTTCTCCCTAACCCATGTTGTTGGTTGGATCCACTCCTAATCTATTGCTTGGCCTTTGCCCACCTTTTGTGCATGCAAGGAGTAAAGCCACATGGAATCATGTTGTTTTCACAATATATCCACTTGGCATTAATTGTCTTGCATGGGCCATGCAAGTATCCCTTTTCCCTAGTTTTGGTTTTGCTTGTTTTCTTTTTGGACCAATCCTTCTACCTTGCTTAATCTTGTTTGGTTAGTTCAAGACCCTAGCTCTTTCCCTCTTTGGTCCTTGCTTGGTTTGTTGGAATCATGCATGGACCAAATTTAACCACCCCCCCTTCTTTTGTTCTTGCTTGATCTATGTTGGATCATGCATGAACCCAAAACCCCATCACCAACCTTGGCCATCTCCCTTCTTTCCCCCTCTTTTCTTGTTTTTCTTGTTAGTGCATGCTTATAGTTGGCTTGGCCTAGATTAGTACCCTCCACCTTCTTGCCCTTTAAGCAAAGACCCTAATTCAATCTATTCTAAAAAAACCAAAAACCTAAACCCTATTTTATATCTATCCTAAATCCAACCCTATTCTACCATTAACCTAAACTAGACCCTAAACTACATGGTTCCCTCTAACAAAACCCAAACCACATCTATCTCTCTCTCTCCTCTTTTCTATCCAAACTAAAACCCTAATTTACTTTAATCCTAACTAATCCCTACTTCTACATCTAACTAAACTAAAACCTAGCCTACCCTTCCTTCTTTCTAGCATGCCGTGTCCCTCTCACCCTCTCCACCACCATGCGCCTACCCAGCCCCCCTAGCTGCCCCACATGACCTGCCCCATCCCTCCTAGCCCTAGCCCGAGTGGCCCCTTCCCTCTAGCTCGACCCATGCCCCTCTTTTCCTCCCCTCTTTCCCTCTCTCTGCAAGAATGCCAGTGCCAACCCCACTTGCCCTGCCTGTCCATCGCCTCTACCCCACCGCCAGTTCCTTCTCCCTTTCCAGCTCCCCGGCTCGCCACGCCACTGCCCATGCGATCACGTGAGAGGAGGTGACCAACGCCACACCCAGCACTGTCCCTCCCTCACGCAACCACCGTGCCCCTCCTTCTTATCTACCCTCCCTCTCCGCCTCGCCAGACCCCAGATCTACCCCGCAACGCCTGCCTCTTCCCCCTTTCTTCCCCCTCGCCACCACGCCGACATAGCCGTCTACCCCCCTGCCCCAGATCCTCCAGCCGGAGGCGTGCTGCAGCTAGGCGCCGAGGAAGCTCGGGAAGCTCTGAACGCCTGACGCGCCAGAGGAGGAGGCGCCCAGAACGCCAGACCACGACGCCGC